>VHKM01000392.1:2077500-2677500 GCA_007210695.1 Neogobius melanostomus
TTAATTTAGTCCTAATCATTCATTCATTCATACATACATACATATATTATGTGGGGCGTATTGTCTTAAATGTTGTAATCTGTCTGTAAAGAACTTTGTGATACCTTTCGGTAAAAGCGCTTTATAAATAAAATCTGATTGATTGAAGTCTGGTTCATCCTTGGGTGCAATTTCAAGACACTTGAAGGTGCCACATTCATTGGTTCAAACAATTATATGCAAGTATAAAAAAGATGAAAATGACCGGCGGCCATCATACAGATCAGAAAGAAGGCGGGTTCTGTGTCCCAGAGATGAACGTCCTGTGTCTGAAATGTGAATATCAACCCATGAACAAATGCAAATGACCTGGTGAAGATGCTGAAACTGGTAAGAGTTTGTCATCCAGAGTGAAACGAGTACTGTACGACATGGGCTGAGAGGGAAGAGCCAGGAAGACGCCCTTACTCCAAAAGAAACATCAAAGAAGCCAGTTTGGAGTTCAACATTTTCTAATTTTATGAGATTTTGAATTTGGGGTTTTTAGAAGCCTTGGGTCTTATTTCCAGACTTTCCCTCTGTTTTTATTTTTGTCAATTAAAATATCAGAACCCCCTTCTGGAACCACCACCTTAACGTGGTGGAGGGGTTTGAGGAGACGAATGATCCTGGAGCTCTGTTGTCGGGGCTTCGTACCCCTGGTAGGGTCTCCCATGGCAAACAGGTCCTAGGTGACGGGTCAGACAAAGAGCGGTTCTGAAGCCCCTTATGAGAGACCAACAGGCCCGGTTAGAACCATGAGGCCGTCCTTCTGTGGACCCACCACCTGCAGGAGGAGCCATAGGGGCTGGTGCAATGTGATTTGGGCAGCTCCAACAGCTGCACCCATGACCCGGCAATGGACAAGTGGAAGAAAATGGATGGATGGATGGATAAAATATCAGAATGTGGTAAATTAATTCATTATGGACTGTTTTTTATTTCAGTTTAAGTCAGCAAAAATATTACTATGACAAAATAGCAAATTACTTGAGATTAGGACCTACAGTGTGAAATGACTGAATCAGCACATGTAATGCATTGTAAATTGTAAATGTTAATGCAGTTTTTTTTTTAATTAAAATTGCATTTTAGTGGAGAATAAACTTTGTTTTGAGAGCATGAGTCCTTGTTTTATTCTGTTTGTGATTTGTGATTGGACAAATAAAATTCACTGGTTTGCCTGTTACACGCAGTTTTTATTAGATATTTCCTTCTGCTTTTAGAAACAGCCATGTTGACATTTTCGTAAGCCTGCAATTAAATGACCCTAATATGAGCAGAATTTATAATTTCATTAGCCTTGCAGTGCATTAACCAGTACTGGATCCAAAAAGAACTCTCGCTAATTATGCCTTTACGGAGCGTGTGGCCCACCAGAGGGCCAGCAGCTGTTAATCGATCAGACACGCAGCCTCTGGCCCGGCAAAGGGCCGCGGAACGTAAGGTCGTAGGCCGGTTCTGGCCCAAGAGAAATTTGCTAGCAGGGTTGTAGCTGAGAGAGTCCTGTCTTGGCTCTAAACTCACCTGTTTTCCACCTCCGCGGGCTCCCACAGCTCCTGCTCCTCCTTCAGCTTCACTTCTGCCATGTTTCACTGCGCTCTGTCCGCTTTAAGGCGAAGCTTTGGGGAAAAGAGTGTCTCACTTCTGTTCAGAGCTAACGCTAACACAGCGCTCACTTCCGGGGTCCGAGCAGGGTTGCCAGGTCCAAGAGGTAAAACTAGCTCAATGTCTCAAACACAGCCAAAATGTTCAAAACATCATTTGGACAAAACATTTTTAATCGTAATTAATCGAGTTGTTAGTAATAATAATATTTCTTCCTTAATTTGAAAAATGTCCTCCATCTCCTCCTAACATACAGTGGGATGAAAAAGTAAGTACACCGTTTTGGAATTTTTTGGGAGAAACACACAACGTCATGTGTGGAGGAAAAATGGAACAGCACACCAACATCAAAACCCTATCCTCACTGTGAAGTGTGGTGCAGGCCAGGGATTAGTTGAACAGGTGTAATTTAGTGCAATTTGGTGCATTTTGGGTGACTATATTTCATTTAATGAGTGTTATTATACAGTGGTAAAAAATCTGAACATTAAGATAATTGGACAATGGATTGAGTGAGAATGAATGAGAAAAAAAGCATGTTATTTTAAGCACATTGATATTTGTTACTTTCGTTTCTTCCCTGGGTTGAACGGGAACGTGAGGGCTAACTGTGCCAGATACCAACAGAAAATCTGACTGTGCCTCTGTTGTGGTGCCGCTGATGACCGCTGTGAGCCTGTAAACAGAACAGCGAGGAGAGGCAGTTCTGGGACCGCCCCCTTTGACACTGATTGGCTGAAGAACAGACAATTAAACCAATCACATGATTAAGAAGACTCGTGTATAATTTAGTGAGTGACAGGAGAACGAGAGGATCCTCGAAATATGGGGCAAAAGCCGTCCCTTATTGATTCAATTATAATAATGCACCGGTTTTATATAGCACTGTTCTGGACACTCAAAGATGCTTTACATTGCATTATTCATTGACTCCATACTTGGTTGTGATAAGCTACTATTGTAGCCACAGCTGCCCTGGGGAAAATTGACGGAAGCGAGGCAGCCAGTCTGCTTCGGTTGCGTATTATTTTATTATTTTTTAAATCGGGGATGATTCCGTATTTTAAGGGACAGTTGGTAACCCTATCAAGTCGTCCAAAAAGTACATGCTAAAGAAAGATAAACAATAAGATTGAAGATGTCGTTGAAAATGAAGAGAATGTAGTGCTCAGGTTTCTGCTAAAGTTATTCACATGTGCTACCGAAGCTAATTCAAAACAAGGCGATCAGTCAGGCAGCGGCAAATCAGTATGCGGAGGTGCTCGCAAGTTTCCAAAAAAGATTGGCCCTGCAAGAAAGTTTCCTGGATTTCGCTAAAAAGCTGAAAGAGGAAATGGCAAAACTTACCACAAAAGTGACAAATCAGCCACAAAGTCTGTCCCCCGCCCACCGACTACCTGAAGTGACCATTAAACAAGAGTTTAAGATCAATGGTCAGGTAGGAAAGAGGGAACAAAAAGATAAGTTGTCCTATTCCAACCTCATTCACCAGATTGACATGGGCCTAATGAAAAATTACATAATTGAGACTGTAGTCTGAGTCTGCAGTCCCGGACTGAGTTTGCATGATATGCTGGAGATTAGGTAAATAGGTGCTTTTTTTTGTCATTGTACAAGCGCACAATGAAATAGTGTTCAGGTGTTAGTCCTGAGCCGCTGCGACTAAGTCGCGCTGCCATTGTGGGTCAACCTGACCAGCATGTTTTTGGAGGTCGAGGAAACCTGGTTGGCAGACTTCAGTCTCCTCTGAAACGGCTGTGGAAACGGGACTGATAAGTGCTGATGTCAAGTACCAACACAAGTGTTACCTGGAGGATGCTGCAGCCACAGATGATCTACTGATTGCTAAAACAAACGTAGCAGCCAGCCTTGAGTGGGAATGACACCAAAAGTTCAAAAAACACAGAGCAAAGACAGAACAAGTAGACAGTACTGTCGCAACTACTGGCCCACCACGCCAACCCACAAGATCTGTACAAGGGTTGTTGCTAGATCGTCGGCCCAGCAGGGACGGTCTGCTTTGAAAAAGTGTCATTTCATGACACAAATTAAGGTTAGGGCCAGGGATAACGTTAACCTTAAGGCTATGATTAGGGTTATTTGTATTTTTAGACAAACCAACTCATAGATCTATACAAAATCACAGCAGACCGTCAGACGATCTATAGCATCAACCCTGTACAAGATGGTCACTGACAGTATTCAGAAGTTTAAGGCAAGGCTAGCAGTTAAAGCAGAGTTGCCTCAGGTCAGTCTACTTTCCCCTAATCGCAAGTCACAGTTACTCAATCTGATTATGAAAAAGTACATCATAACCTGCTCTCTCAATGATGTACAGACACATTTTCACAGGTCTGCTTGATGAATGACACTTGGAGACAAGAACACATGCTACACACCACAGTTAGGGACCCAGCTGAGTAAGGCCCAAATATTCTGGACGGTAGGGCAGTAAACCAGACGCTAAATCCATCCTCAGGGTGGGTCGAGGTAACCTTCAAGCTCCTGACAGATAGTGGCCAAGAGGTGGAGCTCCTGGTTCCTGTATAGGTGACAAATAAAGATGGGGTGGCAGAGCAACCTATTATTGGGTTTAACGTGATTGAGCATATCCTTTTCGAATGGATAAGAGTTCAAGTTTTGTACCTCAGGTCACATATACATCGGTGATGACAAACGTCTTTACAGAACAACAGCATCCCATGACCAGTTACTCCTGCCTCACAAGTTTCACAGGCTCCATGAAAACATGGGTAGAGAGTGGTGAGTCTGAAAAGAAAGTGCTTTTACTGGGCTCACATGCAAAGAGATGTTGAGCATTACATCACCAAAGTTTGCAGCTGTTTGAAAAACAAACGTCCTAACAGGACTACAAGAGCACCACCAGCGCTAAAGAAAGAAAAAAAATCATGTATGACATTGATTTGACATTTGAAATGTGAACATGTAGCCTACTTGTATGCCTTGAATTAACATAATAACTATAAGTTATTAAAGAGTACCTAAACGGGCGTGCCAAAGCCTTTCCCCACCCACAAACAAAAGTCAAAAATTGCAGCGAAAGAGGCGGTCTCTGAAGTTTGGGGTGACATGCGGGGCGTGAGTGTGTGGGCCTTTGCATTGGCACAATCACAGCAGACAGATTACGTGGGAGGGACTTGGTTATATACCACAGGTACAGGGGCAGGACAATGGGCAGGATAATGGGCAGGACCTGATGACGATGTGTGGAGCTGGTGCGGTTTATGACGTTCTGTGGAGGCCGTGGACACGTCTCCAGTCAATCAGGAAATTCTAATTTAGTAGCAGAGTTTACCCTGAAGGGGGCGCAACCCATTCGTTTTCAGGCCAAAGTTAGGATTTAACACGTTTGCGCTACAATGTCAGAATAATGTCAGGGACCAGTAGACAACACTATGAGACCCATTGTGACAGTTTATCAGTAAAAAAAACTTGATTTGGTGTTTAGTTGCTCTTTAAAATGCAAATCCTCCATTTGATGACGCGGAACTACTGTATAATTCTTGCTATATCACTTAACATAACTGTTATCATTGGGGCTAATCTGTCCTGGTGGTGGTGATGGAATGAAATAGCCTGGGCCATAATATCCCCCGGGGCATAAAATGGCCTAGGCCCCTTTAACCCTTTGTATAGTCCAGATCGGGGGTATACTCTGGCCTGTTACACCGGTCCACGTTTCCTTTCCTTTGTGGTTACACACCACCATTCCGACAACACCCCACTCCAACATTGAGGTCTACTAGAACTAACCCTAACCTTACCTTAGCCCTAACCTTAAGGATAGTGGAGTTTACAGGCTATGCTCAGAATGGGGGTATCAAAAAGTGTCGGATTGGCGGGCGTCGCAATGGAGGGGGTGTCGGAATGAAGGGTAGACTCCTCAGCATCCCCTCCATCATGAAAGGTGGATGGACAGATGTACACAAATGCTCCCTAAAACTTGACCAAAGGAGGGAGTTTAGACAGATGAAACCAAACTAAATAAGTAAATCAATCCAAAAACAAACCAAACTCTGCCAAACCCCACCTTCGGCTAAAGTGCTACATTCAATGTAAAAGTAATTTTCCCCAACCAATATTAAGAACAGCTAGTTTGAGCACAATCGGGCCGATTGTGAGCAGTAGGTTTAAAGCTTTCAGACACGATCGGGTAAATTTAGAGCTAATTTTGTAAACTTGAACACTAGTGGAGAACTGAATGAGAGCACTAAATGAGCGCACTGGATGAGCAGCAGCGGTTAACTGCATAGACAAAACACCAGTTAGCCTCAAGAAACTCAACACTGAAATACGCATTAGCAAAATAATAATGTACCTTCCACACTCGGAAACCCGGTTCCTACAGGGGCTCAGGGCGCATCACGGGAGCCGCATTCCCCCTCGATACCAACCTAACCCAGACAGTTCAAACAAATAAGTAAACGGATCAATAATTCTTTATGACACGAAGTGGAGAGATTACTTACAAGTAGGCGCCCGCACGACCGCATACCAGCCCGACACTGCCTTACTCACTGGCCTGCACACCTGCTCATGATTGTGCCAATGGGAGGGCGCAGCTATGAGCGTTTGGGAGACAGTGAGGATGCGTTCAAGTGCTGCCTACGGTGAGAAACTAAAACATTATAACCGCCTGGTTACACATGCATAAAGAATATATATTAAAAAAAAAAATTAAAAGGTAAAATATGATGAGACAACAATAATTTGACAAAGAACAACACTGGGATTTATGTGTAGGTGCATAAGTGATAGCAGCGGATCTAAGTGTGGACACACCACACAGGGCAGATTACATCCATGAGTCTGTAACTAAGCTAATGGGGTCTTGTTATTGTTCATGAGTCTGATGGCGGAGGGGAAATAACTGTTCAAGTGGCAGGATCTATGGGTCTGTATGGACCGTAGCCGTCTGCCTGAAGGGAGAGGGTGAATAGTCCGTGTCCAGGATGAGAAGGGTCAGCTGTGATCCGACCCACACGCCTCCGGGACCTGGAGGTGAACAGGTCCTGGAGAGATGGGAGCTCACAGCCAATCGCCGTCTCAGCAGCAGCTCAATGCGCTGCAGTCGATGCTTGTCTTGGTCTGTCATGCCACACGGTGATGGACGAAGGGAGGATTGTTCTATAGGTGGTGGCTGTCATAACGATAAATAAAGGATTTCAAACCACAGAGTTGTTCTCCGAGGATTTGAGCTTGTCTTTTATTGCAGTCATTGGATCATGTATATCCAGTTCAGGCAGCACAGGTGTGAGGTTTTGACACGATGCACTGCTAGTTCATTGAACTTTCTGGCATCCGAGCGGTATGACACCTCATATGTGATTTCAGTTGACTTTTTTGTGGAAAACTCTTCGCACAAACACAACACCTGAAAGGCCTTTCTCCTGTATGAAGCTTCATGTGTGTTTTCAGGTTACCACTTTGTGTAAAACACATTACACAAAAGGAACACTTGAAATGCCTCTCTCCTGTGTGAGTCCTCATGTGTGTTTTCAGGATTTTATTTCGTGAAAAACTCATAGCACAGACAGAACATCTGATTAGATTCTCTCCTGTGTGAGTCCTCATGTGTCTTTTCAGGATAGTATTTCGTGAAAATCTCATTGAACAGACAGAACATCTGAATGGTTTCTCTCCTGAGTGACTTCTCATGTGTGATTTAAGATTACAATTTCGTGAAAAACTTTTATCACAAACAGTACACCTGCATGGTTTCTCTCCGGTGTGACTTCTCATGTGTGTTTTCAGATAACAACTTTGTGCAAAACTCATTGCACAGACAGAACACCTGAATGGCTTCTCTCCTGTGTGAGTCCTCATGTGTATTTTCAGGTTATTATTTCGTGCAAAACTCTTTCCACAAACAGAACATATCAATGGCTGCTTTCTCAAGTGAGACCTACTATGACTCTTTAGGTCACTCCAATGAGCAAACTTCTTAGCACAATCTGAACATTTGAATGGCTTCTCTTCTGTGTGAGTCTGTATGTGCCTGTTTAAATTGAAACGAGTTGAAAACCCTTTCCCACACTGAGGGCATTTGTGCGGTTTGTCTGGGTCTCCACCTCCACTCACATTGTTCCCATGAGCCGGCTCCTGCAGTTGTTCAGTGTGTGTTTGTGGAGTGGGACTTTCAGCTGAAGTCCAGTCACTAGAGTCATCAGTGTCAGATGAATTCTCTGCTTCTGCTCCGTCCTCTCTATTCTCCTCTTTCACTGTTTCATGAAGCAGAGACTCTTCTTTCTCACTCCTCACAGAGACAATGACTGGGAACGCTTGGATCGAGTGTTTGATTTGAATCTCCTTTGGTTCCTCTTTAATCTGGACTAGACTGGGAGCCGCCTCATGTGGACTCTGGACACCTGCAGAGACAGACAGACACAATAAACACCAAGAGGAAGCAAGAGGAATTCTTTAGTAACAAAGCACAGCATCTCGTCAGAACACAAGCACATGCATTGGATGGCTGGACCTAGCTCAATGGAAGCAGCACAACTTACTATGCTATACTATCATCTTGAAAAGAATGCACGGTAGTACAGCGGTTAGCGCTCGTGCTTCACAGCTAGAAGGTCCGGGTTCGATTCCCACCAGGGACGGGGCCTTTCTGTGTGGAGTTTGCATGTTCTCCCCGTGTCTGCATAGGTTTCCTCTGGGTACCCCGGTTTCCCCTACCACTAAAAACATGTACAATAGGCCAGGATGAATGTGAGTGTGTTTGAGAGTGCGCATGGGGGACGACGGATGGAAATTAGCCCAAGGCTATAATCTGGTGTGGCTTGTTCATTAACTTGCACTGTCCTACCAAATAAATCAATACAATACAATGGTCAATTATGTTTGCTGTTTGACTACAGTTCATAGTAAACACTTTTGGCTTCCTGTGTCTGTGTAGTTAATGCTATACAGCCGATACTCTGAGCTCTGAATGAGAGTTGTCTGTAATATTGTTTCTGTTGGTATTTGCGGATGTGTGGTTAAATGATTCTTTTGCTCTGATAAGCTGCAGCAGTAAATGAGTTGAAGCAGATCTGATAGTAGTATTAAATGTATCCTCAACACAGTGTGCACTGTGCAACAGCTCCAGCTAGTGGCCAACTTTCAGCATTTTTATTTTATTTGACCTTTACAGTAAAACTGTGGAATTCTTTGAGTGTGGAATTTGAATGTTGTACAAGTGTTTACAAAAAATAAAAATAAAAAAAATGTACAAAGATAAAATTATGAGAGATTACGAAAAAAACTGAAAACACCTGAATGTAACGTCTGAACTGTAAGACAAATGATGCGTTTTTTGTTATGTTTTGTGACCTGGTGAGGAGTTGAGGTGGAATAACGGGAAATATAATTGATTTAATTGTGTTGTAAAGTTGTTATTAGGAACAGATAACACAAGATTAATCTTCCCTTTGTTCCTTTTTGAACATGTACGGGGGGGAAAAAAATAATGATATTGTGTAATATGACATGATATGAACAAATAAATAAACCTTTATTTAACCAGGAAAGTCCACTGAGAGTAAGAATCTCTTGTACAGGGGATTCCTGGCCCAGAGTGGGACCTATTGTACATGTTTTATTGGTAAGGGAAACCGGAGTACCTGGAGGAAACTTACGCAGACATGGGTAGAATATGCAAACGCCACACACACGGGAAAACTCTAGTTTCTCGTGTTCCTTTTTCCTGATGTTGAAGTCGCTTGGTATTACTATGTCAACCACCACGGCTTTCCTGTGCTCTTTGTCCACCACCACGATGTCCGGTTGGTTCGCCATTACCATTCTGTCCATCTGTATCTGGAAGTCCCACAGGATCTTGGCTCGGTCATCAGTGTTGGGAACGTTACTTTAAAAAAGTAATTAGTTATAGTTACTCACTACTTGTTCCAAAAAGTAACTGAGTTAGTAACTGAATTACTCTATAATGAAAGTATCTCGTTACCAGGGAAAGTAACTATTTGCGTTACTGTTAAATAAAAAAACTTGCTAAATATCAAAGATTTTTTTTTTTTTTTTTTTGCAGTTTTCAAATGTCAGTGTGAATGAGTAGAACAGACAGGTGTTTGGATTTATGTACTATCAAGTCAAAGATGTTCATAGTAACTGAATGAACTGAATGGGGGGTAGAGTGGGGGGAAGCCTCTGTGACTGAATGGTATTGACCAGTGTTTGCGCCGCTGTTTAATTAATGTAGGAATACGGCTGTATTCAAAGAGAATGGGGAGGAACAGGATTAAAAGAAACATGTGCCAACGATCAGACTTTACGCACAGGCATTGTGCAAGTCTCTCCGTTCATTCATCAGGCAAAACGGAAAACAATGTCTCTGGAGCGGAGAGCGGGGAGAGAGGAAGAAGAAAAGGCGCTGAGAGAGACACAGGGAGGGGGGAAAGACGCGTCTCCACCGATTCTGCGTCTTTTGGTTAAAAAATAAGTTCCAACACTACAGATCAATGATCACCAACTCGATTCTCCCCCGCGGCCGCACCGCGCTGTGGGGATGACGGCCGCGCGTCTGGGACACACGTAGTTTTTGGAGCAGAGAGCACGATGCAACAGTACTCCGTGAGACTCCGCCCACCCTCTCCCCTGCTCCTGCTGCGTGAGCTGACACCGCGGCGCTCATCCAGTCGAATTGTAACGTGCCACTTTGTTTACCCAGTAACGATAACGGCGTTGTAACGACGGGGAGACTAATGAATTAGATTACTCCGTTACTGAAAAAATAACGCCGTTACCTAACGCCGTTATTTTAAACGGCGTTATTCCAAACACTGTCGGTCATTCTCTACCACCTTTGGAGGGGTTTCCCACTTTGACCTTGGGGTTTCCAGCCCATCCTCTGCACAGATGTTCCTGTACACTATGCCAGCCACTTGGTTATGGCGCTCCATGTAAGCTTTCCCTGCCAGCATCTTACACCCTGCAGTTATGTGCTGGATTGTCTCATTGGCCTCTTTGCACAGTCTACACCTGGGGTCTTGTCTGGTGTGATAGATCTGGGCTCCTGTGCAGCCATGATGTGTGCCTCAGAGAGAGATAAAATGTATTTGATACAACATATAAAAAATAAAATAAATCGCAATAATCGCCTAATACTTCATGATCGGGATATATCGTATTGTATCGCGAAATGTGTAGCGGGATACGAATCATATCGCCTGAGACTAGGCAATACACCCTCCTACTGTCCACCCTCCCTCCTGATGTCACATGGCCAGCCCAACATTATCAACTAGGGCTGCAAAATCTATCGATATGACTTGACTATTGCAATAACCTAACCCCAAGAGGCTGATATTCTTTTTCTTCTGTCTCTGGCGTTTGAGGGATAGATAATATTCAGCAATCATAATTGAGGAGCTTCAGGTTCAGCTGCTGAGTTTCCATAAAGCAGATTCTAAAGTGTTTAGATACACTACGTGATTCCATCTCAGACTTATTTTAAAATGTGTGAAGTTGTCCCTGCCCTACTTCCTTCAATCATCATTTTAGCAGTTTATGCATTTAAAACAATAGTTTCTCAGTCATCAAATTTACTCAGGAGGATATGAATGATAACCGTCTTCCTTTCCTGGGCTGTCTGGTCAAAGTGGACGACACAGGCGGGCTGAGCGTCTCGGTCTAAAGTAAAAACACTCACATGGACCTAGCCTGGCCTTAGCCATTGGTAAACTCTGGTCAATTATCTTTTCCCTACATGTACGTCTGGGCTTGATCTCAGTGGCTGCGTTTCATCGGTTGAATTTCAACCTACCATTCAGCGAGCGGGGGAGGCGGGTGTTATAGGTGACGTTTAGCATTTGCGCCGCATTTGCTGGTTGTAGTTTGGCAATGGCGGCGGATACGAAGGTAAAGGAAGCTCTTCAATCCGTTCTGGTTCGGCTCCCAAATATCCAAAAATTATAACTGAAGCCTTGGAATGCACAAGGAATGCTCCCAAGAGTTATGATAGCTGCTTCACTCAACACGGCACGACCAAACGCTAGCGAAAATCTGATCCAATCGTTTCAAAAGGAGTTCACCCCTCCCACCTGTTAGAAGAAGAAGAAGAAGATCTTATTTATATAGCGCCTTTCACAGACATGGTCACAAAGCGCTTTACATAAGAGCATTTTTACATTCACTCCATACTTAGTGGTGGTGAGCTACGTTAGCTTCAGTTTCCCCTGGGGGAGACTGACAGAAGCGCTGTCGCGACTGCACACATCTGCCAACAGTCCCTCTGACCACCTCCATGCATTCACACACACACATCATTCATCCTGGCCTATTGTACATGTTTTTGGTGGTAGGGGAAACCGGAGTACCCGGAGGAAACCTACGCAGACACGGGGAGAACATGCAAACTCCACACAGAAAGGCCCGTCCAGGTGGGAATCGAACCCGGACCTTCTTGCTGTGAAGCACGAGCGCTAACCGCTGCACTACCGTGCCGCCGTTAACGGAGCTCAATTGTGAAATTCCAGACCCTCTGTACGAAACGAAATGAGTACAAGGGTATGGTAAAAGCAGACTAACATGGACCAGTACCTGCACTTCTCCTCGCACCACCCACTCGTCCATAAGTTGGGGGAAGTCAGAACTCTGTTGAATAGAGCAGATTGCTTCACGACCTCAGAGCTGGACCGAGTGGCGGAACACCATCTTGTGTGTGAGGCGTTGCAGAAGTGTGGGTATGCAGACCTTGGACCTTCACGATTTTAAAGTTCTTTTAATGGTTATTAAATGTCTTAAATGGTCTTGGTCCTTCTTATCTTTCAGAACTGCTTTTGCCTTATGAACCTTCACGGCCCCTTCGCTCTTCCGGCAGGGGTCTCCTAGTTATTCCTAAAGTCAACAAAAAGACTCACAGCGAGGCGTTGTTCCAGTATTATGGCCCTCGTCTCTGGAACAACCTGCCGGAGGAGCTCAGTACCACAGCTTTTAACTGTCTGCTATTTATTATATTTAACTGATATTTATTCTTGCCATTTATTATTCTCAGCACCTTATAATTAAGTTAATTAATATTTATTTTGTATTTATGTATTTTACCTCGGTCTTATTTTAGTGATCCTATTATTCGATTTTACTTTTTATTTATTTTAACCATTTTTATGCTCTCCCAGTTTCTCTGGAGGAGCCCTGTGCCTCGGGAGCGGGGATTAGCTGTGGCTGCTGGGGCGCTCTCCTGTGGGTGTCTGGATGGAGGTGTGGCATTTCTACCGCACCTTCTCCGGGCACCCTGTGTTGGTGCCCTGTGGCTGCAGCCGAGGTGCCGCTCCCGATGCAGACCGCTCCTTACCTGGTTTATCTGTACCCAGCCTTACCTCAGCCTTATGTCCATTGTGTCCGTTGTTTTACCTTGAGTGTGTGTGGTTTGCTTGTGTGGTGTGTCTCTGGGAAGGTGGGTGGTGAGAGTGTGAATACGACAATGTGTTTGTATTTGTGGGAGGAGGTGGGTATGAGAGAACGTTTTCAAATCTGTAAAGCACTTTGTGTTACATGAAATGTATGAAAAGCACTATATAAATAAAGATTGATTTAATGATTGACTCGGGTGTCGAACAGAAGTCAATGTAAGAAGCCCAAAAACAGAACAATGAATAAACACAAGGCTCAGATCACTCTCCTGTATATGGCTAACTTGTCAGAACAACTCAAACGCATCTTCTCCAAATACGGCGTCCGTACATCACTTAAACCCTTCAACATCTTACGCTAGGGCTGGGCGATATGGACCAAAAGTCATATCCCGATATATTTAGGATGAATATCGATATACGATATATATCCTGATATTTTTTCCGCAAAGTGAGAGCTGTGAAATGAAAGGTTAAGTCAAAGTTAAAGCCAAATATTAGTAGTTTTATTGAAAACTCACTATAAAATGTAAACATAAACACTGTATAACAAAGCTCCGTAAGGTGCACATTTAGATTTAAAAAAATGTCTTGGATAAAAATAGCCTATAAAATAAATAAAGTGCTCAGTTTAAGATAAACTTTTTTTTCAAATCAACTCGAGATTACCAGTTTTTTTTTTTTTAATTAACTTATTTATCTGAATTTGAAATATCCCGATATACACGATATGGTCCAATTCCATACCTCATTTAGAAATATATCGATATATCTTAAATATCGATATATCGCCCAGCTCTACCTTACGCTCCCGGCTGGTAAACCCTAAGGACAAGATCCCCAAGGCTGAGAAAGCAGGGGTGGTTTATGCCATCAGGTGCGGCACAGAGGGGTGTAATGAGATGTACATCGGGGAAACAGCTCAGCCCTTGGAGAAGCGCCTCTCTCAACACCGGAGGGAAACATCGTCAGGCCCAACTCCTGCTGTGTTCCTACACATCACATGGAAGAGACAGGCCACTCATTTGAAGACAGAGACACACGTCTGTTGGACAAGGAGCAGCGGTGGTTAGAGAGATGGGTCAAGGAGGCCATATAGTGGGGGAAAAAGTATTTGGCCAAAATCCAATAGAAAGTCTATGGGGAACTGACCAAATACTTTTTTCCCCACTGTATGAGAGAGCCATGCACCCGGCCATCAACAGACGAGGAGGAATCAGGTTCCAGCTGTCCAACACCTGGGACAGGGCCATTTGGAGATCCCCAGACATAGCCTGGATTCTCCAAATCGTGCAGCCCTATTATCACCCTGTTTTACACGCACTCACACCTCCGAGTCCCTTTGCACTGAATAAGCGCAACAAAATCTCTTTGCTTGTTACTTTATAAATTTGGAGATGTGTTGTGGTATGTTTTGTTGTAATTATACTTTCTATGGAGCAATACATAAACATGCATTTTCTCTTACCTCCACAGTCTGGGTCCTCTTTGATCCTTCTGTAAAAGAACAAAAGGTTTTAATATGGCCATAAAATCTAAACAAAACAAAACAAATCATATTGTAATTTTTCTACTTATACTGGTACTTTGGGGCAATTTTTTATGGGCAGCTTATAATGCCTCGGCTGTTCTGTTTTTGGCTTATGATGTAAATAGTTGTTAACACTTTAATCATAATAATGGCTTACACTCTTCTTACGCTTTTCAAGCTTGTGTTAAGTTTCTGAAAGCGAAAAGTGTGTATTTTATTGACGTTTCGACTCACAGTGTCTTCTTCAGGATCAAGACCCTGTGAGTCGAAACGCGTCATCAATACAATACGAGCAAATTCAGAGTGGCTCAGCTTTTCTACGCAGCCTTGCACAGATGTTTATGCCCTTTAAGCCTGAAGAGCACCTGAGTAATATATAATATATATGTTGATATTTCTACAGAATCTGGGTTTGTCGTTTTTAATATTCTATCCTGTTACTTAAATTATTACTGAAATGTTGATTTAAAATGTGCTCAATGTCCACGTCATTAGCATGATTATATAGATGTATATATTTCATATTTTGGCTTCTATTCTATGCCAAAATCCCAGTCCTGTTACTCCTAAATATGGTAACAAGTGTGAGCATAGAAAGTTACAGTACTTCTTTTTTTTTTTTTTTTTAAGAAGTACAACAAGCAAATGGCATCTAACTCACCTGTTTTCCACCTCCGCGGGCTCCCACAGCTCCTGCTCCTCCTTCAGCTTCACTTCTGCCATGTTTCACTGCGCTCTGTCCGCTTTAAGGCGAAGCTTTGGGGGAAAAGAGTGTCTCACTTCTGTTCAGAGCTAACGCTAACACAGCAGCAAAACAACACAGCACTCACTTCCGTGGTCTGAGGAGGGTTGCCAGGTCCAAGAAGGAAAATGTCCTGTCAAACAATCCAATCCAACTTTATTGATATGCCACATTTCAACAACTAAGACACAAACAAACAATGTAAACAATAAAATGTACCAAAAAAAAAACGTAAAAACAATACATTCAATAAATAAAAACCTGCCATAACAAAAAAAAAAGGACTAAGAGGGCCACACAACTCACGCAGTGTTAAAAGCCAAAGAATAAAAGTGGGTGTTAAGGTGAGACTTAAAACACTCTACTGTGGGGGCCGTTCGAACGTGGAGAGGCAGAGCGTTCCACAGCTTAGGGCCGACAACTGAGAAGGCCTTGTCCCATCGAGTTTTACGCTTCGTCTTAGGAACCACGAGCTGTAGCTGGCCCTCGGACCTCAGTGCACGCGCTGGTTTGTAAATTTGAGTGAGGTCCGTGATATATGTGGGGCCAGTTCATCCAAAGCTTTAAAAACCAACAATAAATCTTAAAATCAACTCTAGAGCCAGTGCAGGGAGGCCAAGATCGGGGTGACGTGCTCGTACTTCTTGATCCCAGTTAAAAGACGCGGTGCTGAATTTTGGACTAACTGTAAGCGGGAAAGTGCAAAGTGACTGATTCCAGTGTAAAGGGCATTACAGTCAAGTCTAGAAAAAATAAAAGCGTGGACGGCCTGCTCAAACGTTTTCAGGATAAAAAAGGTTTCACCTTGGATAAAAGCCTAAGGTGATAAAAAACAGATTTAACCACCGCATTTACTTGCTTATCTAGTTTAGACTCATTAATAGTCAACAGTGACGCCAAGGTGATGACCGATGGTTCAACCAATAAATTAAAAGTACCCAAGGGGGTCAGTGTTACCAAACATAATGACCTCAGTTTTACCCTATTATTTAGACACAAATAGGTTATGGGCCAACCAAGCCTTGACGTCACTAAGACACTCGAGGAGGGGTGTCAGGGGGCTAGAAGAGTGTTTCTGGAGTGGTAGGTAAATTTGGCAGTCGTCAGCGTAAAGATGATATTGTATGCCATGTTTCTTAAAGATGTAGCTTAGTGGGAGGAGCTAGAGTGCAAAAAGAACAGGCGCTAGTATAGAACCCCCGGGTACTCCACAATGAAGAGGGACAGGGGGCGAGGGGGAGAGCACGACCTAATCCCGAAGAGGAGACCTAACCACTCCAGGGCAGTCCCCGATACCCACACAGTTTTCCAAGCGGTTTAAAAGAATTGTGTGGTCCACCATGTCAAAGCAGCTGTAAAATCTAAAAGCACTAAAATGGCAGAATCACCGGAATTGCTAACTAAAAACCTTTCAAAGTGCAGATTCTGTGCTACGAAAAGCTTTATAGCATGATTGGAAAACATAAAAAATTGCCATGTGCTTGCAGAAAAGACTGTAGCTGCTCCAGGACACATTTCCCCAACATTTTAGCCATGAGGGGCAGTTTAGAGATTGGCCTGTGGTTGGATGGTTCCAAGGAGTCTGTACCAGTTTTTTTTACCGCAAACAAAACGGAATAAAACTTTATACATGGTACACGCGTTTTTTCAGTATCGCACAGCTGTAGAGTTCAGTTTGTTGTTGTTCCACGGATGGATGGACGGGCCGGTTGTATAATCTTAAAATCACGTCAAATGAATCTCCATTCACATGTTGTTGCCTCTTGTGTTCCCCCAACGCATCATCATAATGGTAAATAAAAGGATTTGTTCTCCTTTTGTTGTGGTCGTTGGATCATCAATACCACTTTGGGCAGCACAGGTGGGAGGTTTCGGCACAGTGCACTGCTAGTTCATTGTGCTTTCTGGCCTCTGAGCGGGCTGTGTCTGGGCTCATTACATTTTACTGTGGGGACCCCAGTTGTGAAAAATTGTACACCTGAATGGTTTATCTCACAAAATATATGACCGGCTTTTTAGGTTACATTAATATGAACAACTCCCGTAAATTGATCTGATCATTACAACTTATGCACAAAAAATATGTTATTCTTTAAACATAATTTAATAAACTAAAATACAGACAATTGGCCACTTCAGAGTAGCTGATTTATTTAATAGGCTACTTAGATTATCCAATACTAGTCTACTGTATGTCCCAGCCTTGATTAGCTGCTGCTAGTTATAAAGCTAGCCATCTCCTGTATGAAGAGTCATGTGTCGTTTCAGGGAATTATTTCGTGGAAAACTCAGTGCACAGACAGGACACTTGAATGGTTTTCTCTCCTGTGTGAGACCTCATGTGTCTTACTAGGGTAATATTTTGTGAAAAACTCGCTGCGCAAATTGAACACTTGAAAGGCCTTTCTCCTGTGTGAGACCTCATGTGTTGCTTTCAGGTTATCATTTCGTGTAAAACGCATTGCACAGACAGAACACCTAAATGGTTTCTCATCTGTGTGAGTCCTCATGTGTGTTCTCAGATGACCATTTTGTGAAAAACTCTTTTCACAAACAGAACAGCAGAATAGCTTCTCTCCCAAGTGAGTCCTCACGTGTCTCTTTAGGGCACTTTTATGCACAAACTTCTTAGCACAATCTGAACATTGAATGGTTTCTCTCCTGTGTGAGTCCTCATGTGTGTTCTCAGATTATTATTTTTTGAAAATCTCTTTTTACACACTGAACACTTGAATGGCTTCTCTCCTGTGTGAGCCGTACGTGTTTCTTTAAACTGGAATGAGTTGAAAAACCCATTCCCACAGTGAGAGCATTTGTGCAGTTTGTCTGGACCTCCATCTCCACTTGCATTGTTCCCATCAGCCGGCTCCTACCAGCTGTTCAGTGTGTGTTGTGGAGTGGAACTTTCATGCTGAAGACAGTCTGAAAGAGTCGTCAGTACTGTCCAGAGGAATCTTCTGCTTCCTGCTTCTGTTTCCGTCCTCACTGTTTTCCTCTTCACTGTTTCATGAAGCACAGACTCTTTCTTCTGCAACTCTTCACAGAGACAATGACTGGGAACGCTTGGATCGACTCTGTTGATTTGAATCTCATTTGGTTCCTCTTTAATCTGGATCAGACTGGGACCGCCTCATGTGGACTCTGGACCCTGCAGTGCAGACAGACAACATAGAACACGTGATCGTCAAATGAAAAGTCTTTAAAGCAAAAACACCTCAAAACAGTCCTGAAAAGACAACTAGAATAATATAATGTTCTCTCCATTAGAGCCTGGGGCGGCACTGGCTTTGATAGACTAACCCCGCGACCGTGCGTTTTCAAGCTCGTACGTTGTCATGAGCACCAATTGCAAGCTTGTAGCTCCTACATGACAGAGATGCACGAAGAGCTGAAGATAGAACGACTTCAAAATATTTGTGCGCCGTGAATTCAGATTTACTTTTGATTTAGCCCATTTGTTTTTTCTATATATTTTAGCATCACTAAATACATCTACTTATAATTCAAAACATTTTCGAAGAACCTGGAAATTGATTTTATAAATTCCATGACTTTTCCAGGATTTCCATGAACTGTACAAACCCTAATGTTATAGAAAGCTGGTGTTTTCAAAATGTGGCTTTCTTTAAAAGTGCAGAACTCAACGATGAAGCAGTATTTGTATTCACTCCATTTTAAAATAATTGTTTTGTTTTTTTTTTAATGTAAATTTGATCCTCCCAAGTGATTTTTAAATAACTGATGAATTCGATTTTTGTATCTTTATTACAGTTGGCTATTTATTACTTTTCTATAATTTATTAAATTAATTGATGTAATTTATTTAATTTATGATGTGAAATAAATATAAAATAGGGGATATCGATATGGTACTTAAAGTGATTCAATGTTTAGCGATAAAACTTACCCATCGTGATCGAACCAACAGGAACTTTCCACTTTTTGATCAGACGTTTGCTCATATATAGAATATATCAAAGAGGTCGCCGAGTGGGTTATTTCTAAGGCTGCTGCCGATGTGGTGGGTTTTTTTTGATTGGCCGATGCCGAATGCGGATATGACCGCAGATTTTTTTTGGCCATTAGATAGCCATGTACATTTCCCACAAGTAGTATCTAAAAAGATACTTTATGAATATAAAAATTAAAGTGGCTGCAAGTCAAATCATATTTTTTATTGTTAATTAAAAGGACAAAGAAAACATATATTACATCAGTACAGTTTAATTAATATATCATTTGTTTGCAATATATATTTTTTTAATGAAACTTGTAAACATAGAGGAAGCTTTGGTTCCGCTAATTAAATTTGCTACAGAGACAACATAGGCATGACACAGAGCATCACGAGGCCACCGGCACCACCTCAACCAAGTATCTGAGAGAAGTCTATTAAAAAAGATGAATAGACTTTGAATCGGACGGTTCCCATCTCCGCATCGTACAGTTATTTCTGATAATGGACACCTCGTTGTGCATTTTCCCTTACTTCTTATACGGCCTTCACAATGCAAGTAGAATGGGATTTTCCCAACGTTCTACCGGCCATTATTTCTGATAGAGGCCCTCTGAAAAAAGTACTGACCGCTGCCAATGGCACGGAGTTTGTGCTTGTAATACAGGTCTTTCATATCACTCCGCAAGTAGTGTTAGCGGACACTATCTCTGCCGTCATAAGAGAGAAGTTGGGGAATCGCTCGTGAAGTTAACAGGAGTCTGACTTCACTACCAGAGATTCACCACCATTCCTCCTCTCCAACTGCACCTTCAACTAAGTAGCTAGGCTAGCAATAAGTAGCTAGCCGTGCGGCTACTAGCCTAGCCACACTGCCTGGAATCACATCAAACGCTGCAACTTTGGGAACTATTTGCCGCAGAAATCATTAATTAAACTTTTCGGCCTTTATAAAAATGTGTGAGGTTCATTTTGTGTGTGTTTAGTTGGCAACAGCTGTATAATAAGCAGGATAATGTATAAACCGATCATATTGGGAAAATAAGTACCGACAGGGCGAACCGTTCGCCCTTACTTATGTGACATTTGTTTGATATTTTGTAACGTTATTTGAGTCTTCCATGCTTTATTTCTTATTCTGACAGCATTACTGGCATGATTAAGGCATGTGAAGGCATGGTAGCCAAATAAATGTCTGTGGAAACCGAATAATGAGTTAAGCTTAATTAAATCCCTGCGGGAGTAACAGTCATCAGACCACTTCCTTCTATGGTAAAAACAGAACTGTGCTTTCCCTAAGACAATCATCTTCATGCATGACAACGCACCATGTTATGCTGTAAAGAATACCTCTGCATCGTTGGCTACTATGGGCATAAAGGAGAGAAACTCATGATGTGGACCCCCTCCTCCCCTGACCTCAACCCTATTGAGAACTTTGAGCCTCAAGCAAAACATCTATGAGGGTGGGAGGCAGTTTTCATCCAAACAGCAGCTTTGGGAGGCTATTCTGAATCCTGCAAAGAAATCCAAGCAGAAACTCTCCAAAACTCACAAGTTTAATGGATTTAAGAATTTTGAAGCTGCTATCAAATAAGGGTCCTATGTTAAATATAACTTGACCTGTCAAGATGTTTTTGATTGAAATAGCTTTTGATTTCAGTAATATGACCTCTTAATGCTACAAATTCAACAATGATCATTTCAGTTAATTACAAGCTTTAAAATGTATTGAAACGATGAGTGCATAATAATTGGAACAGTAGATTGAGTTTTTTTACTATATTTATTTAGAAAAAAATACTGTTATCACTGGGAGGTTTTCTCAGCCGCATTCATATGATCCTTGAACATTATGCTGACTGTCATTTGAGTTGACAGTTTAGAAAATCAGAGAAAAATGTCATTTGCATAATAATTTGGAACGCAGTGTAACTTTATGGAGTCAAGGGCCAACAATGGTAATACATTTGATTAACTTTGGGTCTGAAAGTTGGCAATGAAAGGGTTCAAATATTTAAAAAAGTTATATTATTTGTATGACAAGAGGAGAGGTAGACCTTCAAATAAAAATAAAAAGTTAAAAAAAATATTATTCCTTAAAGCTTGCGTCTCTCTCATCCTCCTGTTGTTTATGTCTCAGCATAGAAATAAAAAGGAGAAGCGTCATTCAATCCTCACGCATGCGGACAGTTAGCAAAGAAGCTACTCCGGCATACTTTTCAGATTCCATTAGCCTCCTCAATGTATTTCCCTATAGCCGTTAGCATTAGCCAACAAACATCTCAAATTATAAACGATTCAGAGGTTTTCAGCTGTTGTCAACCCATCGACCACATTTAGAGGAGGCCAAAGCCTCGTTAGAAATCATTAATAAATGTACAGACCTTTGGATATTTATGTTAGACACAAATTAGCGTCTAAAAGTGTCCTCTGAGTTACATGCTAAATGCTAAATCACATTCAAGTTTCGGATTTTCATGGGTCTGTTTCACAAATACGCATCTAATGGACATTAAACTTCATCTTATGACATGTACATGATAAAGAAACCACGAAAAGTTTATCATACTGTGAAATATGTCACACTTAGCCGTACTGTAGCTGCCTTCACATTTCATAGTTAGCATTACTATGGGCTTTGAAGCAGGAGCTTTACGGCTCATGGAGCAAAGATTCCTATGCAGTTTAGGGCTGTTTTAATCCAAGGACAGTCACTACGAAACGTATGAATTATAATTTAAAGTTTATATTGTTATTTTGGTCACTTTATTTGGTTGTTACAATCAGACAAAACGTTAATGGCAGTTGTGTCACTGGTATGTTTACTGATAATCAAATTAGCCCATTAGGAAATCGAAGTGTCTACGATGCCGTCGGACGGTTCCCGCAACTCCCCGGCTATTTTGTTGTCACATATGTTTGATATGGACGTATCTAACTCGCTACGGTTAGGGCCAGGAGTTGGACACTTACGTTTAGAAACAGGAAAAAAAAATAAGGTTAAGGTTAGGAAAATGGTTTGGTTTCCGACACCCCTCCACTGCGACGTCCCACCAATTCAACACTATTTGATACCCGTGATTATAAACTCCGCAATCCTTAAGGTTAGGGCTATGGTAAGGTTAGGGTTAGTTTGTAAACTCCGTGTCGGAATGGCAGGGTGTCATAAGGAGACGGCAAAATAGCAAAGAGAGTTTGTAGCCGTCGACGGTTCTATTGACACTGCCTTAGGAAATAGGAATAATTATTAACAGAAAACATTGGTTAAGTTAACGCAAGTCATGTTGACGTCAAGGCTGCCATCTACTGTTTTTATAGGTCAATTACAGGTCAATTAGGGGCTGTTCGATAAAAACTTCACAATATATATATATATATATATATATATATATATATATCGAGCATGTTTGGGATATGCTTGACCGGCGAATACGACAGCGTGTACCAGTTCCCACTAATATCCAGCAACTTCGCACAGCCATTGAAGAGGAGTGGACCAACATTCCACAGGCCACAATTGACAATCTGATAAACTCTATGCGAAGAAGATGTGTTGCACTGCATGAGGCAAATGGTGGTCACACCAGATACTGACTGGTTCTGAGTCCCCAGACCCCCAATAAAGCAAAAACTGCACATTTCAGGGTGGCCTTTTATTGTGGGCAGTATAAGGTACACCTGTGCACTAATCATGATGTCAGATCAGCATCTTGATGTGGCACACCTGTGAGGTGGGATGGATTATCTCAGCAAAGCAGAAGTGCTCACTATCACACATTTGGACTGATTTGTGAACAATGTTTGAGAGAAATGGTAATATTGTGTATCTGGAATGAATTTTAGATCTTTAAGTCCATCTCATGAAAAATGGGAGCAGAAACAAAGGTGTTGCGTTTATATTTTTGTTGAGTGTATATTACTTGCGACGTAAGAAGAAATACATCTTTATACAAAGGAAAATGACAAAACAGTAACGCACTGTGACATGGAAAAGTAACTTTAATCTGATTACTGATTAGGGATAGTGATGCCTGAGATTACTTGTTACCGCATCGCTGCTCCTCACTCTCTTTTGGCCTCAGTGCAGCACACACCTCCAGCTAATTCCTTTCGCAAACTCTCTTTACTTGTTACTTTATAAATCAGGAGATGTTGTGGTTTGTCTTGTTGTAATTATATTTTCTATGGAGCAATAAATAAGCTTAAGCATTTTACAGTTTGGCTTTTCTTACCCCCACAGTCTGGGTCCTGTTTGATCCTTCTGTAAGAGAACAAAAGGTTTTAATGACTGCGCCCATAAAATAAATACACACTAATACATTATAGTTTGTATATTGATAACAAATTCATGATATTATGATAATAATAATCATAATAATAGTGGAAAATAGAAATCAGGGAAAGGATTTAGTCTTTATGACATAGCCTGGTGAGACCAGAATGATTCCCCTCTATATTTTTTATACAGAGGGGGATCAGTCACCCTGCCCAAAATCAAACCGATCCCGTGAAATCAGATTCATTTATTTGCGGCACGTGTTGTTCACGAGCTGCGTCACTCACGGGACGCGGAAGTTCCCTCAATAACAAACGAGAGAGAAAGAGCGTGTCTCCAAATCGACGGTAAATGACCAAAAACACATCGACAGTAGTTGAGTTTTGTGATTCATAATCCTGCGCAAAATTAACCTAAAACCGCTAAAAAAAAAAACACACATCAATGGCAGACGCCTGCTCTTCGCTGATTGGTTTACCCCGCTTCTTGTTTGCTTGCTGTGGGAATCGATCGACGCAGCAGTGACCAGACTCACCCGCTGGTACAGTCGTGAGTCTGGTTCCCAGGCTATTTATGACATGCCGTAAAACAAGAAATAGGAGTGAAGTGCGCGTGCGCCACTTCACTCCTATGAAGAAAATAAACCGTGATGAACTACAACAGTTGTCAGCGGTTCAGACGGAGCTGGTCCCAGTTTGTGTGGATTCCGTGTGTGATAAAGTCTCTGATAAAGACACAAAGGCCTCGTGGTGTTTTGGACAGTCCGCTGGGCGCAGGGTTGTAGCTGAGAGAGTCCTGTCTTGGCTCTAAACTCACCTGTTTTCCACCTCCGCGGGCTCCCACAGCTCCTGCTCCTCCTTCAGCTTCACTTCTGCCATGTTTCACTGCGCTCTGTCCTCTTTAAGGCGAAGCGTTGGGGAAAAGAGTGTCTCACTTCTGTTCAGAGCTAACGCTAACACAACAGGGCTCACTTCCGGGGTCTGAGTGAGGAGGGTTGCCAGGTCCAAAAGGTAAAACTAGCTCAATGACCTCTCAAACAATGCCAAAAATGTTCAAAACAACGCAAATTTCACAATCACCATGTTCAATCACTTTGGACAAACACGTTTTTATTCGTACATTTTTATTGCAACTTAAGTGTTTGTTTCAGATAATGTTTCTTCCTTAATTCATATACATTTCCTCCATCCCCTCTATAACATGTCCAGTGGTTCTCAACTGGCAGTGGTATTTAGTGCAATCTGGTGCCACTAATTTCTGGTGACAGTAATTTAGTGCTATCTGGTGCTTTTTAGGTGACCAATACTACATTTAAATAGTTTATACAGTGGTAAAAATCAGAACATTATGATACTTCAACAGTAGACTTAAAATAAGAAAGGGAAAAAAAGCATATTATTTCAAGTAAATTGATGTTTGTTATCAAATTTATTATGTCCAATGAGATGATTTTACTTATTTTAAGTGACTCAAAAGTAAGCTTACTTAGGATAAGAAAATTGCACTTCAAATTATGTAAATGAATGGTAAGAGAACAGTATTACAGTGCCCCAGCTGGAATGTGAACGCACTAGGTAAACCGGGCAAAAGAGAAAAGGTGCTGCGGCATCTTAAAAGTAAAAAGCAAGATATAGTGTTTCCACAAGAGACACGTCTCCACTCGAATCATCAAAACTTTGCAGAAATTGGGTCTAAAAGCCAAGGTGTAGCAATACTCTTGAATAAACACCTACAGTTTAAATTCAAACAAGAGATTAAAGACAAGGATGGCAGAATTATATTCATATTAGCAGAAACATGTGGACAAACTCTAATCCTAGGCTGCCTCTATTCTCCCAACGTTGATAACCCACATTTTTTACGCAAAAATAAAATACATGCTACTAGGTCAATATCCCTATCACTTTCCAATATTATAGGCGTCTTTCCAATATTATGGCCCTCGCTTCTGGAACGACCTGCCAGAGGAGCTCAGGACCGCGGAGAACGTTCAGATTTTTAAGAGCAGGCTCAATTATTTATCTATTTATTAACCTTGATAACTTGATATTTAATGATATTTATTTCTAGTTTCTTACTGATTTTACTTTGTTTTTAAACTTTATAATCAATGTTTTTACTTCTTCATATATTTTAGAATCTCCAGTGTTTCCTCTGAAGGAGCCCTCTGCCCCGGGAGCGGTGACTGGCAGTGGCTGTGTGGGTGCTGTCCTGTGGGTGCCCAGGTGGAGGTGTGGTGTCTCTGCCGCCCCTCCTATGGGGACCCTTGTGTCGGTGCCTGGATTGGCCGCGGCCAGTCTGCTGCTCCCGGGGAGGACGGCCCCTCTGATGGGGTTTCCTCACCTTGGTCATCTGTACCCAGCCTTATGTACTTGATTCTGTGTGTGAGTGTAGAGTAAAGGGTAGGGGGTGTAGGTGTACGTGTGTATTGTGATAACTGTATATATTGGGAGGGTGGGAGGGTCTGTCGGGCGAGAATGTTTTAATGTCTTTTTAAATGTCAAAGCACTTTGTGATGCACTTGTGTATGAAAAGCGCTCTATAAATAAAGATTGATTGATTGATTGATTGATCACTATCGAGATTTTAATATTGTTCTTGAAAATCTCATGGATTGTACAACATCAACTCAGAACAGAATGACAGACTCTGCTCAAATAGTGAAAAGAATCCATCCATCCATCTTCTTCCACTTGTCCGTTGCCGGTCGTGGGGCAGCTGTTGGAGCTGCCCAAATCACCAGCCCTTTATGACCCCTCCTCCAGGTGGTGGGTTCACGGAAGGACAGCCTTAAGATTCTCTAAACAGGTTTGTTTGTTTCTCATAAGGGGTTTCTGAACCGCTCTTTGTCTGACCCGTCATCTAGGACCTGTTTGCCATGGGAGACCCTACCAGGGGCACGAAGCCCCGACAACAGAGCTCCAGGATCATTTGGGTTCTCAAACTCCTCCACCATATTAAGGTTGAAGGTCTGAAGAGAGGAACCCAAATATTAAAGGCATTAACAATTTTGACAATAATCACAAGCTTATGTTATACGCTGATGATATTTTATGGACCACATGGGACCCAATTAGATCTGTACCAGCGCTGTTGGAAACCATATAATACTTTTCAAAAGTATCATGTGATTCAAAGTGAATTGTCCAAAAACCTTATTCCAAGATGGCTCTTTCCTGTGGCACTCAGAAAGTATAAAATATCTGGGAATTATAGAAATTACAGAAAGGAACCAAATTAAATCCTGAAAAAGATCACACTAGATACACAAAGATGGGCACTATTGTCCTTCTCATTGTGGGGCAAAATTAATGTGTTGAAAATGAGTTGACCAAAGTTAAACTACTACAATGTCTACCAATTGTTTTACCCAAAAAAATAACAGTATCAGCAAGGAATTTATGTGGAATGGGAAACGTCCTAGAATAAAACTCAGTAAAATGCAAATACCAGTTAAAGGAGGTATGGGTTTTCCAGATTTAATTTTATATCATTATGCCTTCTGCCTGAGACATATTGTTCAATGCCACCTGAACAAGGCCGCACTTGAATAGGGGTGGATAATAATTAATAATTATAATAATAATTAATTTCCGAATATATTTTGAATGATACTCATTTCTGGCGATATTTTCCTGCTGGTATTCTGCAACGTGTTTTGGTTGCACTATAGTTCATACAGTTCATACCTCCTTTTCTACAAATTATTTCTGAACACATTATAAACGTTTGGAAATGCAAAATATCTATATGACGGTCGTTTTACTGTTTTTGTGTATTTTGCTTTGCTAACTTCAGATTTAAAGGCTTTTGAGCAGCATTTAAGACCTACAAATCCAGAGATTTCATCTTCTGAAGCACTGACAAGACAATTCAGTTCACATTTCTGAACGAGAATCAATGAGCTCAGTCAGTGTTGAGTTCGCTTTCTTCAGGCTCACTGCTGCAATGGCTTTTCACCACCAGATGGCGCCTATAAGCCTACCAACACTGCGTGATACAGTGTGATACAATCTGTAAAAGTGTGTGACACACACTTTGAGGTATCATCTACCATTACTAAGTCACATCCTCCAGGGCAAGTTATTTGTAGAGCACAATTCATACACAAGGCAATTCAAAGTGCTTCACAGCTGCATACAATTACAATGAAAGCAAATCAAATCAATAAATCAACATAGAAAATAATTACAGTAAAAGAGTGCAAATAAAATACATATAGAGCAATTGGTCAATTTTACCCTTTTAGTGCTTGATGAATGTCTAATATATAATCATATATGAAAACATTAATTAAGGTGATGACCCTAAATCCAAATTAAAACTCTGATCAAAGAATCAATCTCAGGAAAATTCACCATTATATTACTATACCATTATTTATACAGTAATTAATCTTATTATACAAAACTTACAATTTATGTTTTACATTTCCTGAATTATACCATGTTGAACCACTTTAGAAAAATTGCAATAATATTTGTATCGCACGCTGCAAGTTTTTTTAGTATCACAGCCATATAGTTTAGTTGTTGCTTTTCTCTGATGGGATGGACGGTCGTATAGTCTTAAAATCAAGTCTTTATTTCACATGAGTTGAGTTGTTACCTCTGATGCTTGTTCTCTTGTTTTTTCCCCCCAAATGTATGGTCATAATGGTAAATAAAGGATTCCAAACCACGGAGTCGTTCTCGATTCGGGCTCGTCTGTTGTTGGATCATCTATATCCAGTTCAGGTTGCATGGATGGCTGAATGGTTTGAGCTCCTGGTGTGCGTTTTCGGGTTAATATTTTGTGAGAAACTCATTGCACAGCTAGAGCACATGAACGGCTTCTCACCATGTGTTTTTTTAGGCCACCATTTACTGAAAACCCTTTCCACAGACAGAACACCTGCATGCTTTCTCTCCTGTGTGAGACCTCAAGTGTATACTCAGGGCACTATTTTGTGAAAAACTCTTTGCACAAAGAGGACACCTGAAAGGCCTCTCTCCTGTGTGGACCCTCATGTGTATTTTCAGGTAACTGCTTTGTGAAAAATTCTTGCCACAAACAGAACACGTGCATGCTTTCTCTCCTGCGTGGGACCTCATGTGTGTTTTCAGGTTACCGTTTTGTGAAAAATTCTTTCCACAAACAGAACACTTGAATGGCCTCTCTCCTGTGTGAGACCTCATGTGTGTTTTCAGATTATCATTTGTGAAAAACTTTTTCCACAAACGGAACACTTGAATAGCTTATTTCCCATATGAGCTCTTATGTGTCTCTCGAGGTCACTCCTATGCGCAAACGTCTTACCACAATCTGAACACATCAATGGCTTCTCTCCCATGTGAGACCTTATATGGCTCTTTAGGTCACCCCTATGCGCAAACTTCTTACCACAATCTGAACACTTGAATGGCTTCTCTTCTATGTGAGTCCGTACGTGCCTCAGTAAATTGGAACGAGTTGAAAACCCTTTCCCACACTGAGAGCATCTGTGTGGTTTGTCTGGACCTCCACCTCCACTCACATTGTTCCCATGAGCCGGCTCCTGCAGCTCTTCAGTGTGTGTTTGTGGAGTGGGACTTTCAGCTGAAGGAGTCCAGTCTGCAGAGTCATCAGTGTCAGAGGAATTCTCTGCCTCTGTTCCATCTCCATCCTCACTGTTCTCCTCTTTAACTGTTTCATGAAACAGAGGCTCTTCTTTCTCACTCCTCACAGATACAATGACTGGGAACACTTGGATCGACTCCTGTTTGATTTGAATCTCCTTTGCTTCCTCTTAATCTGGACTGGACTGGGAGCAGCCTCATGTGGACTCTGCACACCTGCAGGGACAGACAGACACTATAAACATTTGATCACCAAATGACAAGGCTTTAAAGCAAACAACTCCACAGCAGTCCCTGAGGAAGAGGAAGTTAAAACACAAACCTAAAAACATTCTCAGCTGCAGAGCTAGAGGGGGGATCTGGCTTTGACTGACAACCCCTGGTTCCAACCGCAGCCAGAATGGCTGTGAGTTTAAGGGGCGTCGATAGTCTCCAGGAAAACACAATAAGATCCAGCTTTTTTGCTTCCGATACGATACTTAGGGTTTGAGTATCTGCCGATATCTGATATTAACCGATATGAAGAGACTTTCTTAAAAAGTATTTCCCGTAACAGTGAGAAAAAAAAATGCAAACGTGTCTTTTTATGAAGTGTATGTAAACATACAGTATAGTGCTCACTGTATAGCGTTTATGCAGCCCTGGTTAAATAAACTACCGTTCACTTCAATTGCAAAACATTATTTTAAGATACATACCTGCATTCCTCCCATCTCTCATTAGCGTTAGCATCCCACACTGCAAATCGTCACAATTATTTTCCTTAAAGCAGATTCTAAAGTGTTTAGACAGCTGCTATGTGATTCCATCAGGACTTATTTTAGTCACATGGCTTGTCCCCCAGAGGCAGTGGTGGAAGGTAACTAAGTAAAAAGTACAAATTATAGGTACTTTTACTTAACTTAAGTACATTTTATGATGAATACTTTTTACTTTTACTCCACTACATTTTAGAGCCTGTATCTGTATTTTCTACTCCACTACATTTTTTTATTGGGTTAAAAGTAAACGTATTTTATTTTCAAAGTGACCTCTTTATGATGAACTGGTTTAGTCCCAGTTTAGACTTGGTTTAGTGGTTTACTCCTTTAGACCTTGTTTAGATCTGGTTTAGACCTGACCTAGTTTAGTCCAGGTTTAGACCTGGTTTACTTCCTGTTTTGACCTGGTTTAGTGGTTTACTCATTTAGACCTGGTTTGAGTCAAATGATTTTGAAAAATCCTGCACAATAAACTATTAAATACTTTTTACTTATAAAGTACATTTTACAATGCATACTTTTACTTAAGTAAAAATGTATCAGATACTTTTACTTTAGTAAATTTTTCATCCTGTATCTGCACTTTTACTTCAGAATATCGAGTACTTCTTCCACTACTGCCCAGAGGTACTCTGAATGTCAGGGAAACTCCTCCAGAAGAGGGCGCTGTCCACATAAAATCAAATATGCTTTAAAGTAGATTATTGTGTATTCTTCTAATGTGGGGCAATTTCAACAGTTGTTTGACAGTCTACAAGTAACATGACTTCCTTCAATACTCATTAGAACCGTTTAAAAATCGCAAATTGAATCATAATATTTGTATGAAAAATCACAATATATATATATTTTATTGTCAAAATCGTGGAGCCCTATTATCACCCTTTTCCACCCACCTCCTCACTCTCTCGTTTAGCTTCAGTGCAGCGCACACCCCAGCCAAATCCTTTGCACTGATTAAACGCAAACTGTCTTTACTTTTTACTTTATAAATTGGGGATTTTAGTTGTGGTATGTCTTATTGTAATTTAAATTTCTATGGAGCAATAAAATAACTTAATACATTTCCAGTTTGGCTTTTCTTACCTCCACAGTCTGGGTCCTCTTTGATCCTTCTGTAAAAGAACAAACGGTTTTAAAGACTATGGCCATTAAATCATAACCCTAATACTAATACTTCATAGTTTGTATTGATGACAACAAATTCGTGTAATAATAATAATAATAATAATAATAATAATAGGAGGCAAACAGAAATCAGGGAAAAGTTTAGTCATTTTGACATGCCGTAAAGCAAAGATTTGGTGTAAAGTGCGCATGCGCCATGTAAGTTATAAACAAAATGATAAAAGAAAAACAGATCGAGATGGTGAAATAAAACAGTTTGTCAGCGGTTCAGACGGAGCTGGTCCCAATTTGTGTGGAGTCCGTGTGTGATAAAGTCCCTGATAAAGGGATAAAGGCACAAAGGCCTCGTGTTGTTGTGGACAGTCCGCTGGGCGCAGGGTTGTAGCTGAGAGTCCTGTCTTGGCTCTAAACTCACCTGTTTTCCACCTCCGCGGGCTCCCACAGCTCCTGCTCCTCCTTCAGCTTCACTTCTGCCATGTTTCACTGCTCTCTGTCCGCTTTACGGCGAAGCTTTGGGGAAAAGAGTGTCTCACTTCTGTTCAGAGCTAACGCTAACGCTAACACAGTAGCACAACACAGCGCTCACTTCCGGGGTCTGAGCAGGGTTGCCAGGTCCAAGAGGTAAAACTAGCTCAATGTGCTCTCAAACACTGCCAAAAATGTTCAAAACAGCGCAAAGTTTTACAATCGCCATTTTCAATCAATTTAGTTGAAAATGTTTTTAATTGTACATTTTTGCTGGTTACTGAATTGTTTGTTATACATAATTTATATAGTTTTCTCCATCCCCTCTAAAACAGCTCGTTGCACATGCTCAATGCTGTGTATCATGGAGCAATAAGATTTATCACAGACAGTAAATAATCAACTCACCGCTGCCCTGTACTCATTAGTAAAATGGCCCTGATTACACATCCACAGACTCTTGCACTGGTATCTGTTTATTTACAAATCTATTCTCCAACTACTACCATTGTACTTGTCATGTTACTTCACACGCAGAGTTAGCAATCGCAGCCTCCGCTCCCAGGACTCTGTCTCCTTCAGTGTGCCAGCAGTTCACTCAGAGCTGGGGAAAAAGGCTTTCTCCTTCTCAGGTCCCTCCAGCTGGAACAAGCTTCAGCAGGACCTGGAAATGTCCTGGCTGGTCACGCTTGGAGAATTTAGAGTTTTATTAAAAGGTCTGGAAAATGTGTCCATAGGAACTAACTAACTAGAAATGTTTAGCCATGTCATGATGTATCTGTGAAACTTTTGTATTTTATTTGTACTGTTTATAAATTTATATGTTTGAAAATGGTCTCTCTTGCAAATGAGACTTTTCGTCAATGTTTGGCAGTAAGGGGTTACAATCTAATCCAGTGGTTCCCAACTGGCAGTGACGGCTCCAGAAATGTTGCTTTGGTGGGCAATTGCACGTCTAGATTACTTTTTGCAGAGTTTTAAGATAGTATTATATTTATAATTTTATTACATTCATATACAACAAATACCAGAGTTTGTGTTTCCGAGTGGGGCCCCAGTCCCTCAGCTGCCCACGTCAGCTCCGCCCCTGCTCCTGTGCCATGTGTGAGCTGCTCCTCGCACTGAGGAGAGGACACAGGCTCCAAACGACACTAAAGCTAAAACCTTTGTCAGACTTTGTTTCTGTTGCTTTATCACACCTAATAGGTGTGTTTGAGATGAGCCAGGCGCTCAGCCGCCTCCTCTATGGGGCCAAACGGGGGTGAAGTTAGAAGCGACCAAGCTCTTCAAATACAGTTACATGAAGAGTTACACGATCCAAGTTTTTTTAGACAAAATTAAAACATGTCGATTTTCTAAGCGGATAAAAAGGGGAACTACTGTATATTGTAAGGCTTAATAACACCAGGAGCACTTTGACGTCCGTGCAGTACAGTCGAAGTGCTCCTAAGGTGTTTGTGTTGGAGCCATTTTAGCCCATGTACACGTTTGATCCTCCTGCCACTGCGTGGCGCTCTGTGTGTGTGAACTCAGGTTATTACCTGCCCTATATAAGGGGGGAGGAGGGGGCACTTGGGTGTGGCAGTGTGGAGGCAAACTTCTTTTGACCGTGTCTAGTAACTTGTTGGAATCTGTGTATTGTGGATGGCAGGCTGAAGGTAATGCCAATAAACCTTGGAACACAGTATTTTTTCTTGTGCTTTGTGGAGGAAGACACGCGTCCGAGACGCCTAAACACTGCAGCCAGAGCGGACATTTGCACAGGGCAAACGCTGCCCGCTACATTTGTCAAAAGAACGCCTCTCAGGCACCGGGCGTACGGAGCCTGAGCCGGCTGTGAGTGGCACAGCGTGGTTTCCAGTAGTGGAGTGGACCCACCAACTACCGTAGCGGTGATCGTCGCGAGGTCTACGGCGAACCGGCGGACTGTTGGAGGGAGGAGGAAGAGGAAGGAAGGGGACTGCATGCGCGTCCTCTACCAACAGCGGTGGTGGCGACTGGCGAGGGACGGTCTCGGCGCGGGAGCTTCGTTGACAGCAGCGAGGCTGCGTGCAGCACGAGGAGCGGCCCGCAGTGGAAGCCTGCCACGTCACGGATTTTGGAGACTACACAAAGAGTAGATCACCCACCTGGTACGCAAGTCGGTGAGCGTGATTGTGGTAGCAACAGAATGATGGCGCAGGACAAAATGATTGACTTTTGGGAACGGGACAAGGATTGCACTGTAAAAGCGAACACTGAAAAAAATGCACGCCTCCTGTACGAAGAAGTGGACTGGGAGGGACCAGAGATTTTTGTCCCGGTAAAGACTGTCTGTGAAGACACCATGGCCAGTGATAGCTTTGATGAAGTGGATTGGGAAGGGCCTGAGATATTTGTTCCAGTGTGTTTTACTTGTGACGATACAGGGGCCGGTGACACCACTGAACTACAACCTTCACTTTCTGATGTTGATCAGAAGGACACAATTCTGGTCAAATTGGACTGGGACAATGGCTCACTTCTCGACCAGCCTCCTGCAGAGGTGGTTGCTGCTGGCTCTCTCACTTCGCTAATTCATACGGGCCCATCTAAGGACTGCTTTGGTGCAGAGAACAGTTTGATGACAGCAGTTCCGCTGTCTCCACAAACTCTTGGAGAGTCCACATTTGTGAAGGGTAGCTCAATGAGCGCTGAAAACTGTGTTGCCATTTTGATCTGTTTTTTGTTTTGCTTGTTGGACAAGCCCACAAACTGTTCAAACGTAAGCAATACAAAACCTTCAAAAGAAAGAGGTGGAAATGTATTTAATGAACTAAACTAACCAGGCTCTAAACTGTTAATGATAGAATGTATGAATACTCCCATGATTTGGAATATGGATTATGATTTTGTTTAAAGTAAACTGTCTCTTGAAATATATAATGTAAAGTATGATATGTATTTGTTATGGCTCTATTTAAAGTAATTTATTAATTGTTTCCGCATCTGGCTTCATCAATTAAGGGGCCGGTGTGTTGGAGCCATTTTAGCCCATGTACACGTTTGATCCTCCTGCCACTGCGTGGCGCTCTGTATGTGTGAACTCAGGTTATTACCTGCCCTATATAAGGGGGGAGGAGGGGCACTTGGGTGTGGCAGTGTGGAGGCAAACTTCTTTTGACCGTGTCTATGTAGTACTGAAATCTGTGTATTGTGGATGGCTGGGTGACGTCAGTCAATAAACCTTTCTGGAACACAGTATTTTTATGGTTCATTGTGGAGGAAGACACGCGTCCGAGACGCCTAATCACTGCTGCCAGAGCGGACGTTTGCACAGGGCAAACGCTGCCCGCTACAGTGTTATTACACATTGCAATATAGTTCCCCTTTTTATCCGCTTAGAAAATCGACATGTTTTAATTTTGTGTAAAAATACTTGGATCGTGTAACTCATCACGTAACCGTATTTAAATAGGGGAAATGTGGAAGAGCTTGGTCGCTTCTAACTTCACTCCCGTTTGGCCCCATAGAGGAGGAGAGGCTAAATGCTAATACCGTCTGTGCTCTGTTTGCGTGACTGAGGGCAAGCGTAAAGACCAGACAGGTACGCATCAACTCGTCTAAGCTAAGGTAAGAACATATCTCAGTATGTAAAAACAGTGACCTGTTCCTTTAAACACACCTAGCGCCTTTCTGAAAACGCTCCCTCCTCCCTCCCCCTACACCCTAACACTGCGCGTGGCCGCGGAGTAAAGTTCTGTCCGAAACGGAGCACTCCGTGCGGGGAAGTGAGTTATAAGCTCCTTCACAGCGAGTCTGCATCGAGGCAGATTTAAAAGTTCTGCCTATTTAGGACCACGTAAGTGTTCATTTTAACAACTATACCGTCATATAGACATTTCTTAATGAAAAAGAAAGCGGCAACGAGACCTAATATGATTTTATTGTGAGAACAAAAGGTCTCATTGGGAGTTTGAAGAAGCTGAAAAATATAATGTAAATAAGACATATTTGAAGCTGAATTATTTGCAAACTCATAAGGGAAAATGTGTTTCTTTTAAAAGTATGATCAGTCGAACTTGTGATTTTTGCAACATTAGTGGGCTGTGCTGTCTGTGGGGGCGAGAGTGTGTCTGAAAGTCATCTCTGAAGGTGCCCTCACTGAGGCCTGAGTGGATGGGATGGAAGAGGAAGGGAGAAGGGAACGGTTTCTGAAAGGCCCCTACTGATACACAACTCACAGAATGAAGCAGTTTTAGAGACACGTGACCAGCTGTTACTGAAACAGGCTCCGACGAAGCAATCTGCTTCAGGAAGAGCGATACAAAGAGTCATTGTTAAGTCGGATGAAGGGCTGCCTTGGAGAGCAGTAAAATTGGTGAGAATTACAGTTGTGCGGATCAGACAACCGACTACCGTCCTTTTGTCCATAAGAATTCACATCCGCCAGAGAAATAGGTAAATTTGAGCCTTTTATTGCTTGATGAATGTCTAATATTTAATTATATGAATACATTAATTAAGCTGATCAAAACTCTGATCGAACAATTATTCTTCAGGCAAATTCACCAACCTATTACTTAGAGTAATTAATCTTAATAAACGACACTTGCAATTTGGGTTTAAATTTCAAACAATCAATCAGTCAGTCAATCAAAACTTTATTTATAAAGTACTTTTCATACACAAGTGCATCACAAAGTGCTTTACATTTAAAAAGACATTCTCACCCGTCCAACCCTCCCAATATTTACAGGTATCACAATGGTCTCTCTCTCACACACATACGCACACACACACACACACACACACACACACACACATACACACACACACACCCCACACACACACACGCACACACACCACACACACACACACGCACACACACATACACACACACCCCACACACACACAAAAGAATCAAAATAAAGTACCTAAGGCTGGGTACAGATGAACACGGTGAGGAAACCCCATCAGAGGAGCCGTCCTCCCCAGGAGCAGTAGACCAGCCGCGGCCGCCAGGGCACCGACACAAGGACAGCACCCACACAGCCACAGCCAGTCACCGCTCCCGAGGCAGAGGGCTCTCTCAGAGGAAACGCTGGAGATTCTAAAAATAACAGAAACAGTATAAAAACATTTATTAAAAGTATAAAAACCAAAGTAAAAACGGGTCAAGAAACTAGAAAGAAATAATAAATATAATGAGGTAAGGCCGTTTTCACACATGTTGGAGCTTTGTAGGTTGCCTCAAGACCGCCTTAGCTCCAAATGTATCTTTTTTTTTATTTTATTTTTTTTACTTTATTTATTTGATCAGGGACAATGCACAAACAACATTAGTCTAAAAAAGAAGAGATGTCATGTGCCAGGTTATAGCAAAAATGCTAATTTCCACCCGCAGTCCCTGGACAGGTTGATGTTATACTTACAAACTCCAAAGTTAGTCAAGTCGCACGCTCAACACGCTCGCACAAAACATCGCAACATCAGCCACGTAACAACGATCAGCTGTTCAACGAACTTATTCCCATGACAACGGGCATCAACCTGTCAATGTGCCGACACTGACACGCGCGCACGTACAGGCGCACTTCCCCGGTGATACGAGGTGTCACTTTCCTGATGTTACTTCTCTCCCTCGTGGTTAAATACACTGAGGCTCAGTGTTTCCCACACAGACTATTCTGTGGCACACCGCCACAGAATCAACACCGCCCGCCACATATTGCGTTTTGTTAGTTTTTTTTTTTCGTTTCGTTTTTTTTTAAACGCTATTTAAAACATGCATCGTATAGCACCGCCGCAGCGGCCAATTTGACTGCTGGGAGGGGGGTTTAAAATGCGGCGGCCCTATAAGCCAGTGGTCCCCCACCACCGGGCCGGGGACCGGTACCGGGCCGCAGAGGATTTTCTCCTATGTCTCTTTGACTTGTCCACACGCCAATTAGCTCGTATATACGAAACTCCTGATAGAAAGTCTCCCTACAAATCCTTTGGACTCGAGTTCATCTGGTTTTATTACAGAGTCAGCGCAGCCTCGTGCAGCTGAATGTGTTACGCGCAGCTCCAACGTCTTTCTGTCACCAGCGCCGCTGAGCGTCTGCTCTCCCTTACCCCTCAGCTCGCGCTAATTCTTCCAAAAGCTCATCGCGTTGCAGCCTCACGAGTTTTCGTCACAACCTTAATGCTTTCACAGGACGGCGAGCCGTATTTATCCCACTGCGACGCGGACACAGGAGAGAAAGGGTGAGGAGAGATTGTGCCGCGGTGGTCCCCCTTTCTCTCCTGTGTCCGCCTCGCGCTGCAGCGCTGCGATCAAAGGGCTGCGTTGCAAGCTGTAAAAATATGACCCATAGTCTGTGCACGTGTTTCTCCACGCGCTCACTAAATAAACTAAATACAGCAGGCTCTTTTTTAACTTGTGTTGTAGTACTGCAGTGGCGAGACACAGGTTTATCATGAGCATGCAGTATTTAGTTTCCCCTCGGCTTCGTTTAATTCCATAATAAAATGCTACGAAGATAAATCCTTTCGGAACGCAGCGGCGACACACTCAGCAACATCTGCACACAGCTGGTGGCTCTCATAATAATCCAGGTCTCTGTCTTTGCTGTAAAAGCCAAAGTGAGGCCAAATGTAGAGTTTTAAAAGAGCCCCGGAGCATCTCATAGCTCTTCCTGTGTTTCTCTAACTCTCACTAGAGTCTAGTGTTACTCAAGCGGGCTGCGCGGTGCGCTGCCATCTAGCGGGCGGGAGTAAAAGTACAGGACCAAAGAGAGACGCTGCAATGAATATTTCCACAAAAATAGATGTTTAAATATCGATACGGGCGCTTTTTGTATCGATACGAGAATCGTGCGACGTAATATTGATTTTTTCAACACCCCTAGTTAAAAGCTAAGCTAAAAAAGGTGAGTCTTGAGCCTGCTCTTAAAAACATGAACGTTCTCTGCGGATAGTTGGATAAAGACAAGTTTTTCTAAGATTTTGCTTAAAAATGGTAAGTTGGATACCGGTCTGAAATTGTTAAAATCATTACAGTCCAAATTGCTCTTCTTCAACAGGGTCTTCACCACCGCCCCGTTAAAGGCAGCAGGGAAGACCCCCGTCTGAAGAGAGCAATTCATCATGTGTAATAGTTTGTCCTTCAAGGATCCATAGAATGTTTTAAAAAACGGTGTTGGGACCGGGTCTAAAAGACATGTGGTGGGCCTCACTGAGGAGAAAACTTTATCAAGCATCTCAGCATTAACCTGGACAAAACTGTGCAGTGTTTCTTTTGGAACAAATAGACAACGAGATGCATTTAAAACCGTGCTACTTTGAGTAGATAAAATATTACATCTGATAGTGTGTCTTTTCCCTTAAGTGGTCTGCAGACGCTTCACAGAGAGTCTGTGGGGTTAAAAAGAGGTTTGTTAAAATCAGGATTGAGAAGAGCTTCATTTATATATAGCTATGATTTTATTATTGTTGATGATTTTGAGAAGTAATTGTTCCTTCTGTTTCTGTGTTATTGTACATTTTATGTTGTTCACGGAATATTTGGTATTTTATGGTGATTTTGTTTTTTCTCCATCTTCTCTCTGCCACCCTGCATTTTCTTTTGAGTCATTTGATCTCCTCATTCCTCCACGGAGGAATTGGTTTTGAGGGGAATTTCTTGGATGTTAAAGGAGCGATATAATCAAGCGCTGACCTGAGTTTGCCGTTAGAATTTTCAACAATTAAATCACAGGGGGCAGGTAGAACAATAGGAGAGCATTTCTCTAAAACATCAATACAATTTGCAGCCATTGGATTATATCATGTTGAACTGCTTTAGTGAAAAAATGCAATAATATTTGTATAACAAGTCTTATAACAAGTCATTACTTTGTTCAGAATTGCACAGCCGCAGAGTTCAGTTTGTTGCTGTTCCGCGTTTGGAATGGATGGTCTTAAAATCACTGGTGAAGTCTCCATTTCACATGAGCCGTGTTGTTTCCTCTGGTGCTTGTTGTCTTGGTTTTGTCCCGAACGTATCGTCATAGTGGTAAACAAAGGATTCCAAACCACAGAGTAGTTCTCTCTGTTGTTGCAGTCGTTGGAACATCTATATTCAGTTCAGGCAGCGCAGGTGGGAGGTTTCGGCACGGTGCCAGTGCTGCTTTAGACCAGTGTTGTTTTCGTCAACGAAGACGATAACGATATCATTTCGTTGACGCCCCTTTTTTAATGACGATAACGTAACGATGACGAGCTAAAAATAGCTCTTTGGGGACTAAAACCTGACGAGACGTCTATGAGTTTACGTCAACGAGACGAGACTAAAATGGGAGAAAGTGGTTCGTCAGATCGTTCACAAACAGAGTTTGTACGCAGAGCGGGAGAACACACCGGTAAACGTGACACAGAGCGGCTCTCATGATGCGGCCGGGCAGCGGCGCCTCTTTCTCTCGCTCTCTCCCCGTGGCGTGCAGTGCACTGCTAGCGTACATCCTCCACGGAGCGCGTCTGACATCGATGTCACAGGGACATCGAACTCAGGACAGTTTTAAATACCGTAGCGTATGAACGCAGAAAGTGAGTGGAGCTAGGCTACGTATGTGCAGACAGCGCTGTTGATAAAAAAATAAAAAAATCTGGAAGCGGTGATCAGAGCACGAGGAGAGCGGGCGCTTTTGGGGAAAGTCCTGTTCACAATGACACTTCTACTAGTGTCTATTGTGGTGTAATCTGTTTGTCCAAAGCTATTAAGCCAATAGATAACTATTATTTATCCCAATTTTCAATACTTATCGAAATTAATTATAACCTTTTATAATGAAACTGACGAAAACTTGACTAAAACCTTTTAAATTTTCGTCTGACTAAAACGTGACTAAAACTATCACATTTAGAAATGACTAAAATGTGACTAAAACTATAACCATTTTCGTCCAAAAGACGAAGACTATAACTAAAACTAAAAGGGCTGCCAAAAACAACACTGCTTTAGACTTGGAATAACTTTACACAAACTGATCATTTGAATGTTTTTCTCTTGTGTGAGTCCTCATGTGTCTTTTCAGGTCAACATTTCGTGAAAAACTCTTTCCACACACACAACACCTGCATGGTTTCTCTCCTGTGTGTGTCCTCATGTGTGTTTTCAGATTACCATTTAGTGAAAAATTCTTTCCACAAACTGAACATTTGAATGGTTTATCTCCTGTGTGAAACCGCATGTGTCTTTTCAGGTGATTATTTTGTGAAAAACGCTTCGCACAAACAGAACACCTGAAAGGCCTTTCTCCTGTATGAAGCTTAATGTGTCTTTTCATGTGACTATTTTGTGAAAAACACAATGAACAAAACGGACAGCTGAATGGTTTCTCTCCTGTGTGAGTTTTCATGTGTGCTCTCAGATGACCATTTTGTGAAAAACTCTTTCCACAAACAGAGCAAATGAACAGCTTCTCTCCCAAGTGACACCTTATATGACTCTTTAGGTCACTCCTATGCGCAAACGTCTTAGCACAATCTGAACACCTAAATGGCTTCTCTTCTGTGTGAATCCGCACGTGCCTCTTTAAGCTGGCACGAGTTGTAAACCCCTTCTCACAGTGAGAGCATCTGTGTGGTTTGTCTGGATCTCCATCACTCACATTGCTCCCATGAGCTGGCTCCTGCAGCTGCTCAGTGTGTGTTTGTGGAGTGGGACTTTCAGCTGAAGGAGTCCAGTCTGCAGAGTCGTCAGTGTCAGAGGAATTCTCTGCTTCTGCCTCATCTCCGTCCTCTCTGTTCTCCACAGACTCTTCTTTATCACTCTTTCCAATGACAATGACTTCAACCAACTCCTGTTTGATTTGAATCTCCTTTGGTTCCTCTTTAATGTGGACTGGACTGGGAGCAGCCTCATGTGGACTCTGCACACCTGCAGTGACAGACAGACACCATAAACACTTGATCACCAAATGACGTCTTTAAAGCAGCAGTGTTTCATCTATAACTCAACAGCAGTCCCTGAGAAAGACAAAGATAAAACACAACCTTAAACATATAGTTTCAGAATACAGAATAGAGGGAAGGTCTGGGTCAACACAGGCTGTGAGCTTAAGGGTCTGTTTGCACTCCAGGAAAACAAATCAGAAATATCCTATTATTTTATATACTTTTAAAATTTGATGTCATTTTTTTGTATCTCTAAAATAGCCTATAGTTAAATATGTATTATTATTATACGACGGTCAGTAAGAATTCCAAGGCTAACAGGCGTGCATTATTTTTGTATAACCGCACACGTAGTCCGGTAGTTAAATCACTGGGATATCACTCTGCTGACCAACTCAGCTGACTCAACGAGATGGATTTTGTTGTTAACCTAAACATTTTTGACCAAAACAAAACTTTTGATGAATGAGAAGAAGAGCAAGCAGCTAGGTTAGCCTACTGTTAATAAAATATGAGCTTTCCATTTCTATTGTAAACGGTTAAGGCACTATTCACTATTTTCAGATGTACATAAAATGAACCCTGCACTTAAGCATATTTGGCTGGATTAGTAAAGTCAAACATAAAAGTTTCAGTTCATTGGACCAGGGCATAAGCGACTCCACTGCAGCTGTTTTGATAAACAATTCAGCTTCAGGTTGAGCAGCGTAAAAGTGAAGTAGCTCCTGCCCAGGAGAGCCGCATACTAGGGTAGTGGAGTTTATTTCCACGGAAAAGTTCAGAGTTAGTCCTTTTGTGTTGTGATTCTGTGCTGATGTTGTTTTGTTGAGCATGACAGAGATCCTCGCTGCAGTGAGAGAATGACTCGCTCTGAGTAGGGTTGTGATAGATGAGCAACATCACGATGGAGAGCCACCATTGTGATGCCACGCCGCCTCCTGTCAGAAACACTCGCTGATCTTCTGTGGGCCTGTGTGGCACTGTACATTAAATCTGGAATATAGCTAATATGCACGTTAGTTTAAGTAGCCTACCAGAAGCCCGAAGACATGATGTGTTAGCCGTAATTATTAAAATAAAGACGCAGCGCTGCTCTATTTCTGACGCGCGGGGCTCTCTCTCTCTCTAAAAGCAGCTTGACAGTTTAACCGCTTTTTGTACGGAAACTAAACAGTTTTAAAATGCTGCGATGGATCTCACATCAGAGCTGAGAACGATGTGATAAGAGCCTTGGTATTGAGGAGCAGATGACGCTCTGAATAAGTCGTTCTCCTCTGAGACTTTTACGCACGAGTTTTAATGCATTTCTATAGCAAAATTCGTGTTCCATTCTCTGTTCAGATCATGTTTAGTTTAGATCTATTTATCCCGCAATCTCACATTTTTCCTAACATAAATAAAATTCAGCCTATATATAGGCTATGTAAATGTCTTTAAAAAATGCTTATAATGAGAGATGGACGATATCATCGTCCATCACGATGGTTCACTGTAAACATCGTAAACTGCCAATTAAGGGGACATCGCCCAAGCCTCGCTCTGAGACGAGCCTTCAGACAGTCTAAGACCGGCTAAAAACCCACATAAAATAGTCCCGGTAGTTTGGCATATTCAGCCAGTTTAGTAAATGAAAAAAAGCTTCACTTTTTCCACTTTGCAGAGGAACTCCGCTGTGCATCGTGGTCTTTTGACTCCGCGTCATGCATTATAACTGTCTAATGCACGGCTCCTCGTTATTTAATCCTTACTTATTATGTAACGGTTTCAATCATAGAAATATATAAAAAATTCTGCGTAGGCGTAAGAACACCTGGAGTACTTTGACGATATTACTGCATGGACGTCAAAGTGCTCCTGGTGTTATTACGCCTCACAATATAGTTCCCCTTTTTATCCGCTTAGAAAATCGACATGTTTAATTTTGTGTAACTAGACTCGGATCGTGTAAAGGCTCACGTAACTGTATTCAAATAGGGAAATCAACTATGTATCAACTAGTATGTATCAACTAGTCTAAGCTCAGGTAAGAACATATCTGAGTATGTAAAAACGGCGGCCTATTCCCTTAAGGAAACTCAGTTTAAGTATATCACTTCAACATATAGGTATATAATTATGCAGGTCAATGTTAGCTATGTAAATGTACTTCTTAAATACTGGAATTAACGTTAGTTCGAGGGGTGCAGAGTAATGTTGGACCTGTACCACTAGTTTACGAGATAAATCTAAAGGCCAACACATCCATGTGCCATGTCAACGGCACTTCAAAGGCTTTTTTTTAAACGTGTGGCGCTTTAAACATGTGATTTATCCTTCTATCATAAATAAAATAAGACAAAGAGACCTGACTGTGTCACTGCAGAAGTGCAAAAAACATGTGTTTTCCTCGCCGCCTCTGGATTCAGCAGATCTCCACGAACAAATGGTCTTGATCTCAACTTCGGACCATTTGTTTGACACACACAACCATAAGCCTCGTCTGTTCTTCTGAAAAGGATGCGCACCTGCCGTATGTTATATAATGTAAGCGCTGGATTATTGGTCCTATTTCTGCATCAACAACGCAACACGATGGCATTGTGTTGTTTTTATATGAACGCCTACACCTAATTTAGGATATGTCACATGTCTCTTATCACCCCTTTTCCACGCACCTCCGCTCTCTCTCGGCCTCAGTGCAGCGCACACTCCAGCTAATTCCATGTGCACTGATTCAGCACAAACTCTCTACACGTGTTACTTTATAAATTAGGGATTATTGTGGTATGTCTTGTCGTAATTCGATTTTCTTAGGAGCGATAAATAAAATGCATTTTCCAGTTTTCTTACCTCCACAGTCTGGGTCCTCTTTGTTCGCTCTGTAAAAGAACAAAAGGTTTAAACACTATACCCATGAAATCAAAACGACACTAATACATTAAATTACTTTTTATTTTTTTCTTATAGCCAGACCTTAGTGTTAGTTTTGTACCTGATGGTTTCGGCTACAACTGTGCGCTTCCTCAGAGGTGTCACGTGGCGTTACTGTGACGCGTCTGGTCAGCTGATTTATACAGTTTTTGGCACCGTCTTCCTGCTTGTAGTATCAGGCTGACAGCGCCATCTGCAGTCCGACTTCTTCAGAACTGTGTCCCAGGTGTGGGAAAGTTGGTACGCCCCCTTGACCCGGTTCACAGTCGGGGGGTGGGGGCGCGTTTTCAGATCTCGATGGCTTCTCTGATCCAACAGTGGTATTTGTTGCTCTCGGTGCCGATGACATGGGCATTGTACCAATCCATAAGATGGCTCTCCCTGTTAGGGTTAAGATGTTTCTTTTTCACAAATGTGAAAAAGAAACCTCAAAAGCGTGCACACGAGCCACCAGACGACAAGCAGAACAAGAACAGCTGAAGTCTGCCATATCAGACCACTGCAAGAGGGAGAGCTACTACAAGCAGGAAGACGGTGCCAAAAACTGTATAACAGTGACCAGACACGTCACAGCAACACCACGTGACAACCTCTGGGGAAGGCCACAGTTGTAGCCGAAACCGTCAGGTACGAAACTAACACAAGGTCTGGCTATAAAAAATAAAAATAAAAAAGTAACATAATTTTAAGAAGACCTAATGAACCTAATTGGACTACTAATACATTAAAGTTTTTTTTTATATGATGGCAGTACATTTGTGAAATAATGATAATATTTAATAATAAGGGAAAACATAGAAATCAGGAAAAGTGAAGTCATTTCGACATGCCATAAAAGCAAGGAATATTAGTGAAGTGCGCAGTCGCCCCTGGTCTGTATCCAGGGGTGACTGCAATTTCTGCCTTCTCTCAATCAGCCTTTTCCTACAAAGCCATCAAAGAATGGAATGGCCTCCCAGACAATCTAAAGAACAATGCAGATGTTCACAGCTTCTCACGGGCAATGACAGGCTTCTTGTCCACCAGTCCTGCTCAACACTAAGCTATTCCACCAGACGGGTATTTGGCCGTCAGATAATACCCTCACGGGTACCGTCTGATGGCTACCAGATAACTAGTGTAATAACGTTATCTTGTTTACATGTACTGTAGTAATGGGGGTGTATGGCTAGGCAAGGCAAGTTTATTTGTAGAGCACAATTCATACATAAGGCAATTCAAAGTGCTTCACAGTTGCATAAAATTACAAGAAATCAGATAAAATCAATCAATAAAACATCAACATAAAGTTAATCAATGACAGTAAAAGGCAAGAGTGCAGATAAAATACTTTCAGTTTCATACACACGGGTAAAAAGAGCTGTTTTCAGCCTGGATTTGAACATTGTCAGAGTTCAGGCCTGTCTCACATCCTCATGAAGACTGTTCCAGATTTTAGCTGCATGAAACTGAAACGCAGCCTCACCGTGTTTATTATTGACTCTGGGAACCACCAGGAGACCCCTCCCTGAAGTTCTCAGGGCCCGAGATGGTTCATACGGCTCTAACATGTCAGAGATGTACTTTGGTGCTAAACCATGAAAAGACTTGTAACAAGCAGAGCTGTTTTAAATTCTATTCTCTGAGTGACAGGAAGCCAGTGCAGAGACCGGAGCACTGGACTAATGTGGTCGTATTTCCTGGTTCTTGTCAGGACTCGAGCAGCAGCGTTCTGGATGTTCTGCAGCTCTAACAGCTCGTTTAGAAAGGCCAGTGAGCAGCCGTTACAGTAGTCTAACCTATCGGATGTTGCCCTCGCAGGCACCATCTGATGTCTACTACATTGTATTATGTGTTTAATGTGTTGTATAGACTGGGGGGAAAAACTGTTGCACTTTATAATTCTGCACTTCATGACTTGTAACTTGCCAATATTGCACTTTGTACTTGTCTATTGCGCATGGAGTTGCCTTGTGTATGAAATGCACAGTATGAATAAAGTTGCCTTGCCTATTGCACTTGTAGTTGTAAATTGACTTTTGTTATATAATTTTAATTGTGTTAGGACTATAGCTAAATCTGGTGCAGCCATCTTTTAAATGTAACTGCACACGTGCTTTCAATAAACTAAATTAATGTACGGACTAAACAAAATGAAATTATGAAATAAAACAGTTTGTCAGCGGTTCAGACGGAGTTGGTCCCAGTTTGTGTGGAGTCCGTGTGTGATAAAGTCCCTGATAAAGACACAAAGGCCTCGTGTTGTTGTAGCTGAGAGAGTCCTGTCTTGGCTCTAAACTCACCTGTTTTCCACCTCCGCGGGCTCCCACAGCTCCTGCTCCTCCTTCAGCTTCACTTCTGCCATGTTTCACTGCGCTCTGTCCGCTTTAAGGCGAAGCTTTGGGGGAAAGTGTGTCTCACTTCTGTTCAGAGCTAACGCTAACACAGCAGCACAACACAGCGCTCACTTCCGGGGTCTGAGCAGGGTTGCCAGGTCCAAGAGGTAAAACTAGCTCAATGTCCTCTCAAACACTGCCAAAAATGTTCAAAGTTTGAAAATCGCCATTTTCAACGTGCTGTGTTTGATCCAGGGATGGGCAAAGTGAAGCTTCATGAAACTCCAAAGCAGTTGAAACTCCACAGTGATATCTAGTGGCAAAGTGTCATTATAACAGCATGTACAGTGTTTCAGGATTCAACCATGTTATGGATACGTCTGTGATTGAAATAAAACATTCTGTTTGGTTTTATTTGCAATTAAAATATGGAGTTTTCCTGAATTTGTTATTGTTCTTACTGTGGTACGAGAAAAATAAATCAATGAAGCAACTGTCATAAACGTTCTACATTTTCCCTCCAACTCGATGCTTCTTGTTGCTAATCTACTTTTTATAAAACGCATGTGAGTGTAACGGGGTTTAAAAGGACGTTTTAAGTGAATCCCTGATAATTGGGTGTGTGGTGCTCGCCGCTGGACGCACATGGTGGTCGGAGGGGGTTTTCCTGTTCAGGCAGACGTCTCGGAGGATCAGACAAGACAGCAGCTACCACCACGCGGAGAAGGGACTAATTTAGATTTTTGTACTGCCTGAACCAGTAAATGGAGTCTTGAGTGCCTGTTGCCTCCTCCGAATTTAAGCTGAGTTTTGCAAGTCATTTTTGATAAGAAAACACAACGCATGCAGAGCCGAACACCCCTGTAACATGAGCATTAACATTGATTGACGTTTGGCTATTGTTAGTGAACAGGCTCACAACTAGGATTTTTTTTTCCAGGTTCAATTGTGCAACATGAAACATAAGGCATTGTGGAGGAAGAAAAGACAAGGAGACGAGCAAGTGTCGCGTCTCAGCATTTTAATTTTCCACACTCACAAAACAATGAACAGGACAATTTGGCGCCAGACTCTACAACAGACTTCCACTAAACCTGGAAAACAGCCCTTTAGAACAAGGGCTTTTCTTGTGTGTTATGTAAAATATAGCCACCACAATATAGCACATAACTTAGATAAATAATAAACTATAAAAACCTAAAACTATCAGCTTATAGAAGGATGCTTGGAAGATTATATTTAAATATTATAAAGACAACAATTTGACACAGAATAACAGCGTGAGTGTTAGGGCTGGGCGATATGGACCAAAAGTCACATCCCGATATATTTAGGTTGAATATCGATATACGATATATATCCCGATATTTTTTCCGCAAAGTGGGAGCTGTGAAATGAATTGTTAAGTCAAAGTCAAAGCCAAATGAGTAGTTTTACTGAAAACCCTATAAATTGTAAATAAACACGTATAAAAAGCCTGTAAGTCACATTAAATTAAAAAAAATTTGGATAAAAAAAGCCTATAATATAAAATAGGTCAATCTTTTTCTGAGGGCAGCATTTATATATATAAGGAGATACAACAAAATAAAGTGCTCAGTTTAAGATAAATTGTTTTAAAAATCAGCTTGAGATCTGAATTTGAAATATCCCGATATACGCGATATGGTCTAATTCCATATCTCATTTAAAAATATATCGATATATCTTAAATATCTATATATCGCCCAGCCCTAGTGAGTGTATTTACAGTCGTGCATGGAGAAAGGTTTTGCAAAGCTCTGTAGTTCGACGAAGGTTCAACACAGACGCCACCTAGTGAAGCGTTTTAAAACAATCGCATTTCCCGAAACACTTCAGCCTCAGTCACGTGACATGCGTGTTTCGAATCGTGTTTCGGAGCAGTGTTTTGAAACGCATGCGCTTGGTGACGCAGTGCCGAATCGCTGGTTCAAGTCGGCCCATCCCTAGTTTGAGCCCACAAATAGAAGAAACTTAACTGAATGTGATTCAGCACTTAGCTAAGACGACACGTTTCTGTACATTCATGAATGATTTCAAAATAGGCTTTGACCCTCCTAAATGTGGTCAGTGACAGCTGAAAACATCTGTACGGTTCATAATTCACGATGCTGGCAAACAGGCTTGATAACTGTCCGTAATGCTCAGACGCTGCATCTCCTTTTTATTTCTATGATACAGCAGCACGACCAATGGGCGAGGAAAGCGCTTCTCTTTGGTCTCCATGGCGTGGAGCTGACATTGCTGTAATACCACCCCCTGTGTTTATTGGCTGAGGGGAGGGGCTAGTGGGTATAAAGCAGAGCCATCCTTTGCTCCTGGGTCAGTCTGAGCTCGGTCTGCATACAGAGAATGTAACACAGAGCCTTGTTTGTGCCTCATTATTGTTGTAAATATTGTATATTGTCGGTGGTGGTCCGTCACGACAAGCAAGCCCTTCTGATCCTGGCCAAATGAAGAAAAAAAAAAGTGCACAATGTCTCATTAGTATATGTATTTGTAATGTATTTATATAATGTACAGTTGAGTCGCTTATATTGCTTTTGTTGATGTGCAACTGTAATTTCCTACTCTGGCGAGCTACTTCTCCTTTGTGCCTTCTGTACAGATTCTGATTCCTCTTGTGAAATGTCCGAACGAGGCAAAATGAAGTTGATTTACACTTTTTTTTTAAGTTGTTGCTGCCATAAAACCTCACAAAGAAGAAGAATGAAGTCACTTCCCACTGTCGGTCCCGCTGCTTTACTATCGAAGCTCTTCATGAGGAAGCTGCACGAAATATCCGCGATTTAATAAATCCACTTGAAATGGATTTATTAATCGCGGATTAATAAACAGCAGGACACAGACACTTGGCTCCTTAGACAGGAGAAGAGTTTCCCCTGTATCAGCTGTACTGGGACTCGGGGAAGGGAACAGGTGTGGGACTACAAGCACTAAAAAAAGCATCCCACATAGCACCAAACTGTAAGTTTAGTATCTTTTTAATACAGTGGATTTTGTGTTTGAGTTGATCTCTGACGTCTCGCTTGGTCAACAAATCATCCGCATGTTTTCACGTTATAACATGCTCGTCTCCACCTGTCATGTGTCTTGTGTTCCCGTTTCTTTTTGTTTGGGGCGGAGGCATCGCTGCTTTGGTTTGCGTTGTTGATATATCCTTAGGAAAACAAATTCGTTTTTATCCATATGCCTATTGTCAATCGGTTTATATGCGTTTGAGTGTGTGAACCCAGGTTGCTATTGAAGGCCCTATCTGAGACCCCATGGCCCGCCACTGGATATTGTATATTAGATATCGTTTGTTCAAATTTTGTGGCAGTACACTATTATTTTCTATATTGGGAATATCAGGGTTGTAAATAATAAATAGTACAAACAAAGTGATACCTTTTGTACGCCGTTATTACTATCTGCCATATGAACGCCTCACAGCCTCGTTTAAACTGCTTGAAAGCCTGGCTCCAAAGAGTTTTTCTCTTTCTAAACATTGCTATGACCCGTGTGACAAAGCTGGGGTAGGCATCATATTTATAAAAAGTGCAGGCCTAAATCTATTATTGACAGGATCTGGAGCAGAGTGGAGGCTCATAGCCGTGCCCTTTTAAGGAACAGGCTTTGTAGGGGGAGACTAGGCAGCCATGTTAATTTTGCAGACCACTCGGGATCATTATAATGAATGGGGCTGAATGGGGACCCGCCGATCTCTATTATTTAGAGATGTTCAAAACAGCACATATTTTACAATCGCCATTCCAATCTATCTGTGCAAAAACATTTTGATTCGTACATATTTCTTGTTACTGAAGTGTTTGTTTCACATGTTTCTTCCTTAATTCACATACTGTTTCCTCCATCCACTCTATACAGTAACATATCGCTCCCTTTTCATTAGTGTGACTCCAAGTGGGTTAGTTTGTTTAGTGTAACAGATGTAATTTAGTGCAATCTGGTGTATTTTAGGTGACCATATTTCAGAGTGTTATTATAGTGGTAAAAAATCAGGACATTTTGATAATTAAAATGAGTGAGAAAAAAAGCATATTATTTCAAGTCAATATTTTATGGAAAAGCTTATTGCACAGCCAATATCAGCTGAATGGTTTCTCACCTGTGTGAGTTCTCATATGTGTTTTCAGATGACCATTTTGTGCAAAACTCTTTCCACAAACGGGACAGCTGCACGGTTTCTCTCCTGTGTGAGTTCTCATATGTGTTTTCAGATTATCATTTCGTGAAAAACTCTTTCCACAAATGGAGCACCTGCATGGTTTCTCTCCTGTGTGAGTCCTCATGTGCGTTTTCAGGTCAACATTTCGTGAAAAACTCTTTCCACAAAAAGAACACTTGCATGGTTTCTCTCCTGTGTGAGTCCTCATGTGTGTTTTCAGATTACCATTTCGTGAAAAACTCTTTCCACACACCGAACACCTGCATGGTTTCTCTCCTGTGTGAGTCCTCGTGTGTCTTTTCAGGTCAACATTTACTGAAAAACTCTTTCCACAAACAGTACACCTGAATGGTTTCTCTCCTGTGTGAGTCCTCATGTGTGCTTTAAAGGCACCATTGTGTGAAAAACTCTTTCCACAAACAGAACACATCAATGGCTTTTCTCCCGTGTGAGTCCTCATGTGTGTTGTAAGATTAATATTTTGTGAAAAACCTTTTCCACAGACAGAACACCTGAATAGCTTTTTCCCATATGAGCCCTCGTGTGTCTCTCTAGGGTGCTCATATGTGCAAACTTCTTAGCACAAACTGAACACTTGAATGGTTTCTCTCTAGTGTGATTCGGTATGTGCCTCTTTAAATTGAAACGGGTTGAAAAACCTTTCCCACAGTAAGGGCATTTGTGCGGTTTGTCTGGACCTTCATCTCCGCTCACATTGTTCCAATAAATTGGCTCCTGCAGCTGTTCAGTGTGTGTTTGTGGAGTGGGACTTTCAGCTGGAGTCCAGTCTCCAGAGTCGTCAGTGTCAGAGGAATTCTTTGATTCTGCTCCATCTCTGTCCTCTCTGTCCTCCTCTTTCACTGTTTTATGAAGCAGAGACTCTTCTTTCTCACTCCTCACAGAGACAATGACTGGGAACACTTGGATCGACTCCTGTTTGATTTGAATCTCCTTTGGTTCCTCTTTAATCTGTACCAGACTGGGGGCAGCCTCATGTGGGCTCTGAACACCTGCAGGGACAGACAGATACACCATAATCACCAAATGACAAGTCTTTAAAGCAGCAGTGTCTCAGCTACAACCTAACAACAGTCCCTGAGAAAGACAAACATAAAACACTTAAGCTGCCGTCCAGGATGCTGGTGCAGTTCTACACGGCCATCATCAAGTCCATCCTCTCCTCCTCCATCACCGTGTGGTACCCCGGCGCTACAGACCTGGACAGGCACCGACTGCAGTGCATTGTGTTGCTGCTGAGACCGTGATTGGCTGTGAGCTCCCATCTCTCAAGGACCTGTTCACCTCCAGGACCCGGAGGCGTGTGGGTCGGATCACAGCTGACCCTTCTCACCCTGGACATGGACTATTCACCCCTCTGCCCTCAGGCAGGAGGCTACGGTCCATCCAGGCCCATACCTCCCACCACTTGAACAGTTTTTTTTCTTTGATGGTTCACTCAAGTTATACCATGGTCTGTGTGAATACTCGATTCTGATTGGCAGGAAGGTGTCCGTTAAAAAGTGATAATGTACACCTAGCCCGGAAACAGTTAAATAACAGTTAAATCACGTTCTATATCACTCCACTGCAGCTGTTCCCATAGTAACGGTAAACAATTGAGCTGGAACTAGTTTCAGGTAAAACTGATTAAAAAGTGAAATAACTCCTGCCCAGGACTTAAATAAATAAGCAAACAGGCCCCGATGAACAGTTTCAGTTTGCCGGACCATGGTATAAGCGGGATAATGCACTCCGAGGTGTCCATTATCAGAAATAACTGGACTCCGCGGAGGACGGTTGCTTCCGCGGATAGGCGGACACCTCGTCGTGCATTATCCCTTACTTAATCTTTGTCAGAACGGTACCACTCTGGTTAAAAGGAAACGCAAAACAAGTCTGTTCAGAGCATCACCAAACACCAATGCACTTCACTCAGGTGTGCACCTCCATCCCCCTCACTCCCCTGGCCCCCGCTTAAAGCGCTCAGATTGTCCTGCAAAACCTCGACAAAGACACATGAACCATGCACCTTTTCATATACTATCGTAATAACCTCTGTAAGCTAGCCACGCGATGCTAACCCAGTGCCCCTAGTGCCGACCCTCCCATGTACCTTCTATACGGTATCTATAGCCTACTATAACCCTGTACATTTGAGGTAACGCTCATACAGCCTACAGGAGTTCAGGCTCGAAAAATGTGTCAATATAATAAATAGCGTCAAAGTTTTTACACGTTTAATTGCGTCTGTATGCCGGTGATTTTGTCCGGACAGTCCAGTTTTTCTATGGGCATTATTCGTTGAATGTAATGACATAAAATCACTCTAAATGGTAAACTTTCAAATTTTTATTTTGATGCTTACATTGATGTCAGCATTGATATCATATATTATGATTTATTTGTTTGCAACAGCTGGAGGTGTCCTCTCTTTCCGGAGTCAAGGCGCAGCTCGCCTGCCTCACGGGGAAGAACAAGCGCTGCTTTAACAATAACCCTGGGGTTGTGTCCCTGGTACAGCGGTCACCAGTCTAACACCAATAACACGATCAAGTTTAATATGAACGGTCAGGCGAATGTCCTGTTGCGCGTACGCACGGCACATAGGCGCACTAAGTTTGGCACGGCTGTTAATGGCCTACATGAGTGTAACCCAGCCGGAACGCACCCCTGACACTAAAACAGCTACAACCACAGACGCCTTAAAATGCAACAACACCACACCAAGTTTGTATTTAAGCTGACATGCACGAGGGAACGCACCGCATAACTGAGATGAATCCACTTTGGCAAATGGAAAAGTCTGATATTTCCCTCGTGTTTATGGTGAAGTCCAGAGACGGCACTGACGTTCTTCAAGTCCACATGTCGTCCTGATCGTATCCATAATAGTGCAGGTCAGTGCGCTCCAGAGACAGTGCGTGGTACATCCACATCCAGGCACAACAGCTTCATCCCATTCATGTCATTGTTAAACTTTCATATTTTGTAAATTAAGATACCTATCCCCCTAGAGAACATACTTGAAAGTCATATTTAACGTGTAATCAGAGGAGAGAAATAAGTGCACACCTCCAGCTAATTAAGCGCAAACTGTGTTGTGGTATGTTTTGTTGTAATTATACTTTGTGTGGAGCCATAAATAAGCGTATGCATTTTTCTCTTACCTCCACAGTCTGGGTCCTCTTTGATCCTTCTGTAAAAGAAAGAAAGGTTTTAATATGTCCATAAAAATCTAAACACAACACAATTTATTGTTATTATTCTACAGTACTTTGTTGTAATTTGTGTATAGGCTACTTATAATAGCTATTCGGTTTTTGCCTTATGTTTCTCAAAGCAGCACACTAGTCATTATTCATTCAAGGTATACTCCATTGTGATAAGCTACTACTGTAGCCACAGCTGCCTCCATAAATACATAAATCATGAATGAATTAGGGCTGGGCGATATGGCCAAAAATGAAAATCTCGATTTTGTTACTCAGTTTGGACGATTACAATTTTAATCGATTTTATTGGATTTTTTTTTTTTTTTTTAAAGGTCTCCTGATCTTTCATAATAAGACAACTGTTCAGATCCAGACCATTAATATTTAGATTCATAATATAGCCCACACTTAGGCCCATTAAAAAATGTTATTTCTCTTAAATATTCCTTGTCTGCTCTCAAAAGTAAAACTAAACAAGCCATGGAGTTTTCAAGAGCATTTTAGTTTTCTCATCCTCATGTCTCTGTTGTGACTGACAACCGTCTCCGTTGTGACTGACAACCGTCTCCATGGAGACTCAAGGGGAAAGGGGTGGAGTTAAGCGGCTGCTGTGTGCCTCCGCTCAGAGCATGGCTCAGGGTAAAAGAAGGAAGAGGATCAGATTGAGGAAAACTCAGTTTTAGTGGAAGAAAACTCTATTGCGCACTCCGAAAACACAATGCTTGGCCTTTGTAAAGCAGCAGAGATCGTCAGAAAGTCTCTTGGTTCTCTTCAAGTGACATTTCAGAAAACAGTCGCTGCGGAGCGGTTGAACATGTTGCTAAATTGGCAACACGGCGCACGTGGGGGGACATGGAGCGGCGGACACGATTTAAGGATTTATTTTCCACATCGTCTGTTTTTAAAAGCATGAATTAATTGGATTTATCACCCAGCCCTACAATGAATGAATAATTTTCTGAAGCCTTATGGGCCCAAGAACCCGATAAATAATGATCGTCGCATTCGTTTTCTATGATGGCAGTAGCACGAGCAACACTTCTGTCATTGGGTCATTTTTTTGATTAGCCTACTGTAGAGCATAGAGTTGGGGTGTGTGTTTTTCTTCTATGGGGTAAGGTCTTGGACTTTGGACAGCGTTTTTTTGTTGTTGCAAATAATGAGTAATATCTGCTCTAATAATATCTATAGGCATACATATTTTTCTATATTCCATACAGTCTGAGAAACTTAAATCAGGCTACTGCTTGGTTTAAACTGCAAATTGTAGTTACAATCCACCAACAGATGGCGACGACATCTTTGAAACTAACGACCAGAGCGAGTAGGCCTGACCCTTGCCTATAGCTGTAGGCTACTTCATTATTATAGTGACCCTCTCAGCCCCAGATAAACTGTAGAAAATGGATAGACGGACTTCCTACTCCCTGATTAAGTGTCAAAGCAAACAGGTAGGCTAATTGAGCGCACGCAGACACGACCAGAGAGTTGCATATCAACTGTAAAAACGGTGGCCTGTTCCTTTAAATACTTAAAGGGACTATACAGAGTTTAAAATATTAAAACTACGTATTACATGTTCCATGTCCTAATGTGTAGAATGAGCCCTGACCTGTTCACCGCAACTGCCTCTAAAATCCTGCACTGTCACTCAAAAAGTTGTTTCTTCGGGTGCCATCATGGATGAGCTTAATATAGAGACTGCAGTTATGCATAAGACCTGAGGTGGCAGTAGTGAGCATAAAATAACCAACTTGCACCTAGTCTCTAAACTTAAACCACAATTAAGTAAGGGATAATGTATAGAACGCCAGTCATCATCGGGAAAATAAGTACCGACAGGGCGACCTTGTTTCGCCCTGAAGGTACTTATTTTCTATACATTATCCCGCTTATTATACGGCTGTTTGCCATCTGTACACACCTAAATAAACTTCAAACACTTTTATGAAGGCAGAAAGGTTTATTTAATGATTTCCGCGGCAAATAGTTCCCAAAAGTTTGCGCGTTGCTTGGCAACATTTGTTGATTCCAGGCAGTGTAGCGAGGCTAGTAGCAGCACAGATAGCTACTTATTGCTAGCCTAGCTACTTAGTTGAAGGTGCAGTTGGAGAGGAGGAATGGTGGTGAATCTCTGGGTAAGTTGAAAGTCGGACTCCCGTTAACTTCACGAGCGATTCCCCCAACTTCTCTCGCAGGGACGGGGACAGAGATAGTGTCCGCCTGTCCGCTACTACTACTCGCGGAGTGATATGAAAGACCTGCACAAACTCCGTTGCCATTAGCAGCGGTCATTATTTTTTCAGAGGTCTTCTATCAAAAAATAATGACCGGTAGAACGTTGGGAAATCACATTCAAATCAAGGGAGCGCTCTACTTGCATTGTGAAGGGCCGTATAATAACAATTAATATTCTAAACGAATTACCAATCGTCAGGGATAAGTAAAAGATCATGGCCGCCAATCAGTTAATACTGCAAATGATATTCTGTTGGACCAAGTCAGGTGATCATTAGGCCCAAATGTAAGTGCCTTACAGCAAGAAGCCAGTCACCCATTCACACTCTCATTCATACACTAATGTATGCAGACACTGGAGGCAAGAAGCAGCCCTTCCACAAAGTGCTTCACTCATTTATTCTTTTGAGAAAACATTAAAGTGTGTAAGAGCCCTGAGGCCAAACCCCTAGGCTAAACCCCTCTAGGCCAGAATACTTAACTAACGAGGTAGTCAATCTCACTCTTCTAATTAAGTGTACCACCATGATCTGTGACTTAATTGTACTAAATTGGTCAAAATATTAATTTGTAAGGAATACGACTAATATTTGGCACCTACACCGATCACACATCGATGTATTTGCCAGTTTAGCCACTTCCATTGGTTCCCATGTCTGGCTAAGTTTAGAAACAGGTCTGGAATGGTTTGGGTTAGGAAAAGGTTTTTCCTTTCCGGGCCTTAGCTAAAATATTGGTTAATTCTAGCTGAGGCCCCTTTAACCCCAGGTGTAGTCCAGACAGGGAATATACTGCGGAATGAGAGTCCTAAGACTCCCTGAAGTACAGAGGCTCTGTGCTAGGCCCTGTTTTGTGCTCGGTATTTCTATACACAATTCAAAACAATAATCACCACATTGTATTTCCCAATGACGTGAAAAATGCAATGTATTGTGCAATAGGTTTCCCAAGGTTCAACACAACCCCGCACAGATGACCCATCACCTCAGACAGGATTCAGCAGTCCACCTTCCTTGCAGAAGGTTGAGGTGGCACAGTAGTACAGCGGTTAGAGCTCGTTCTTCACAGCTAGAAGGTCCGGGTTTGATTCCCACCTGGACGGGGCCTTTCTGTGTGGAGTTTGCATGTTCTCCCCGTGTCTGCGTAGGTCTCCTCCGGGTACTCCGGTTTCCCCTACCACTAAAAACATGTACAATAGGTCAGGATGAATGAGAGTGTGTTTGAGAGTGCGCACACTCTGGGGGGACAACGGATGCAAAGGCTACAATCCGGTGTGGCTTGTTTACATGCATGAGACCCATGTATGCTCATTAACATGCACTGTCCCGACCAAATAAACCAATAAATAAATAAGGTGAGCCTGTTGAATTTACTTCAGCTTCTGATTCAGGCTTAGACTCAGAAAGCTTCAGTCCAGACGCTGATTCAGAAAGTCATGAGTTCCCAGGGTTTGGGGAACCCAACCGGAGTGTAATAGTCAAACGCTGGAGCACTCATACTCAGGCCTGTCTTGTAACTCACAAAGGAAGTCAGAGCTAAAAACCCAAAGTACACTGTTGGCTTTGCAAGAGATTTGACTGTGCTCCAGAACGTGCTTTTACGTTCCATGGAGCTCTCATTACCTGTGAGCAGTTCCTCAGTGACAACTTCATCTTTTGACAAATGATTTCATTGTTCTGGTTATCAGAAGCAATTACATTTGTACTTGGGGAAGTGGGCTTGCTTGTGCTGGTTGATCAGGGTCAAAATCCGAACCATCGAGCAGGCTATTGACCTCTGAGTCAGAGCGCAGGTCCTCACACTCAACCATTGTTCTAGTTTGGTGAGGGGTGTTGGTGAGTTCATGTGTGTCTTGACCACAGAGATCCTCTGTCACTGAAGTTGAATGTGAAAGCTCCTCTGCAAGGGATGAAACGTATTGCTGCTCACGTTCTTGCAGTTGCTGTAGGAGATTATTGGTGGTTTGCTGGCGTTCATCTAAATGACCACACAACTCCTCGGCTAACTGCTTTAAACTAACTATTTCAGCATTTTGTTTGTCAATAGTCTCGTGTCTTTCCAAGATAAGAAGTTGTTTCTCCTCTTTTTCAAGTTCCAGCTTCACCACCTCTGATCTGAGTTTGCTTAAGTCCTTATATGTCTGCTCTCTCAAAGACTTTTCCTTGTCCTCAAGGTCAGACTTCACAGCTTGAAGTTCATCTTCTTTGGCGGAAAGACTGTTGCTTTTGCACAGTTCAGTTTGTTTTAACTCCTCAATTTCTTTCTGCAGCCTCTCAATTGTTCCCTCACCTACAGTCAGAGAATCTCTAAGCTGCTTTACATCAGTTTGATGCTGCGTTTCTTTAGATGATATTGTAGCTCTAAGTTTCACAACATTGCTCTGTGATTCCTTAAACTCTGCTTCAATATTATCAACAGCCATCTCAAGATTTGACTGTCTCTCACGAAGATAAGACACATTCTTTGTAAGCGAGCAATTTTCACTCTTAAGCCTCTCAATTTCCCTGTTGTGAGTTTCAAGTTGTTCCTGCAAATTTGCAATGGTCCTTTCACCCTCTGACAAAAGGGTGGTCAACTCTGAGACTTGCTGGTGGCTGGTGTCCTCAGTCTGGCTACAAACAGACTCAAAGCTTTTTCTGTCATCTCAGCTTCATTCGAATTGCTTTCATTTTCTAAGTCCACTGCTAGTCGTGATATAGACTCTGAGAGTTGTTTCTTCACCTGTACATTTTCAGACTGTTGTCCCTTGTACCCGTTCATTTTCAGACTTGCCATATTGTTTGTAAGCAAGAGATTCTCACTCTTGAGCTTCACAACTTCTCTGTTGCGAGTTTCAAGTTGTTCCTGCAAATCTGCAATGGTCCTCTCACTCTCAGACAAAAGGGTGCTCAGCTGTTCGACTTGCTGGTGGCTGCTGTCGTCAGCCTGGCTACAAACAGACTTTGTATCAGCATCAGTAGAGGACTCAGTTGACTTTGTGTTGTCATTGACACCAGCCTTTGCTTTTTCATCTTGGCATAAATATCTACACACTCATTGAATGTCTGCATCAATAGAGAAACCCTCGGTGAGTCATTGTCGTTTTCAGTCTGGCTACAAGTAGGCTCATTGATACTGATTGTATCATCAAGACCTTTGTTGTTTGTGGAGGACTCAGCAGCTGTGTTTGCCCTCATTATCCAATTTTCCCGCTGTGTGGTGATGTGCTCAATATTCTGCTGCTCCTCATTCATGTGCGTTTCCAGATTCTCCACATCTTTCTTGAGAGTTTCTGTGTCAGTATGCAAGTCCGTTTGTACTATAACTTGACGCTCTCTGTCTGAGAGTAACTTATTCAACTGGGTGATTTCTGCCTGTTGCTCCAAGCACTGTGATTTGAGTCTCTCCACCTCTGAGATCTTCATTTCCAGTTCATCTTTCAGAACTCTTTCTTCCAATCTAGGAGGAGGTTATCACTTTTGAGGGTGACCTTGTGTTGTCTTGGGCATCACTGACACCACTCTTTGCTTTTTTCATCTTGGCATAAATATCTACACACTCATTGAAAGTCTGCATTAATAGAGAAACCCTTGGTGAGTCATTGTCTTTTTCAGTCTGGCTACAAGTAGGCTCAGTGGCTTCTTCTTTCATCTCAGCCTCATTCGATTTCCTTTCATTTTCTAAGTCCACTGCTTGTCTAGATGTAGACTCTTGATCTGAGAGTTGTTCTTTCAACTGTACATTTTCAGCCTGTTGTTTCTTGCACAGTGACTCCACCTCAGATCTCTTCATTTTAAGACTTGCCATATTGTCTGTAAGTGAGCAGATCTCACCCTTAAGCCTCACAACGTCTCTGTTGCGAGTTTCAAGTTGTTCCTGCAAATCTGCAATGGTCCTCTCACTCTCAGACAAAAGGGTGGTCAGCTGTGCGACTTGCTGGTGGCTGCTGTCCTCAGTCTGACTACAAACAGACTTTGTATCAGCATCATTGGAGGACTCAGCAGCTGTGTTTGCCCTCATTATCCAATTTTCCCGCTGTGTGGTGATGTGCTCAATATTCTGCTGCTCCTCATTTATGTGCGTTTCCAGATTCTCCACATCTTTCTTGAGAGTTTCTGTGTCAGTATCTAAGTCTGTTTCTTCTATAAATTGACGCTCTCTGTCTGAGAGTAACTTATTCAACTGGGTGATTTCCGCCTGTTGCTCCATGCACTTTGATTCAAGTCTCTCCACCTCTGAGATCTTAATATCCAGTTCATCTTTCAGAACGCTTTCTTCCAATCTTGGACGAGGGTGATCACTTTCGAGGGTTGACCTTGATTTGTCTTCGGCCTCATTCAAACCATCCTGTGCTTTTTCATCTTGGCATAAATATCTACACACTCATTAAATTTCTGCATCAATGGAGAAACCCTCAATGAGTCATTGTCGTTTTCAGTCTGGCTACAAGTAGGCTCAATGGCTGTTTCTGTCATCTCAGCCTCATTCGATTTCCTTTCATTTTCTAAGTCCACTGCATGTTTAGATGTAGACTCTTGATATGAGAATTGCTCTTTCAATTGTGCATTTTCAGCCTGTTGTTCCTTGCACAGTGACTCCACCTCAATATCTTCATTTTCGGGCTTGCCATATTGTCTATAGGAAAGCAAATCTCACTCTTTAGCCTCTCAATTTCCCTGTTGTGAGTTTCAATCACTGATTTAAGTTGTTGCTGCAAATCTGCTTTGGTCCTCTCACTCTCAGACAAAAGGGTGGTCAGCTGTGCGACTTGCTGGTGGCTGCTGTCCTCAGTCTGGCTACAAACAGACTTTGTATCAGCATCAGTAGAGGACTCAGTTGACCTTGTGTTGTCATTGACACCAGCCTTTGCTTTTTTCATCTTGGCATAAATATCTACACACTCATTGAATGTCTGCATCAATAGAGAAACCCTCGGTGAGTCATTGTCGTTTTCAGTCTGGCTACAAGTAGGCTCAATGGCTGTTTCTGTCATCTCAGCCTCATATGATTTCCTTTCAATTTCTAAGTCCACTGCGTGTCTAGATGTAGACTCTGGATCTGAGAGTAGCTTTTTCAACTGTGCATTTTCAGCCTCTTGTCCCTTGTACAGTGATTCCCCCTCAGATCTCTTCATTTTAAGACTTGCTATATTGTCTTTAAGTGAGCAGATCTCACTCTTAAGCCTCTCAATTTCCTTTTGTGAGTGAGAGTTTCTGTGTCAGTATCTAAGTCTGTTTGTCCTATAAATTGACGCTCTCTGTCTGAGAGTAACTTATTCAACTGGGTGATTTCTGCCTGTTGCTCCAAGCACTGTGATTTGAGTCTCTCCACCTCTGAGATCTTCATTTCCAGTTCATCTTTCAGAACTCTTTCTTCCAATCTAAGAGGAGGGTTATCACTTTTGAGGGTTGACCTTGTGTTGTCTTGGGCATCACTGACACCACTCTTTGCTTTTTTCATCTTGGCATAAATATCTACACACTCATTAAATTTCTGCATCAATGGAGAAACCCTCAATGAGTCATTGTCGTTTTCAGTCTGGCGACAAGTAGGCTCAATGGCTGTTTCTGTCATCTCAGCCTCATTCAATTTCCTTTCATTTTCTAAGTCCACTGTGTTTCTAGATGTAGACTCTTGATCTGAGAGTTGCTCTTTCAACTGTGCATTTTCAGCCTGTTGTTCCTTGCACAGTGACTCCACCTCAGATCTCTTCATGTTCAGACTTGCCATATTGTCTGTAAGTGAGCAGATCTCACTCTTGAGCCTCACAACTTCTGTGTTGTGAGTTTCAATCACTGATTTAAGTTGTTGCTGCAAATCTTCTTTGGTCCTCTCGCTCTCAGACAAAAGGGTGGTCAGCTGTGCGACTTGCTGGTGGCTGCTGTCCTCAGTCTGGCTACAAACAGACTTTGTATCAGCATCAGTGGAGGACTCAGCAGCTGTCTTTACCCTCATTATCCGATTTTCCCGCTGTGCTGTGACGCACTCAATATTCTGCTGCTCCTCATTTATGTGGGTTTCCAGACCCTCCACATTTTTCTTGAAAGTTTCAGTGTCAGTATCTAAGTCTGTTTCTTCTATAAATTGACGCTCTCTGTCTGAGAGTAACTTATTCAACTGGGTGATTTCCGCCTGTTGCTCCATGCACTTTGATTCAAGTCTCTCCACCTCTGAGATCTTCATTTCCAGTTCATCTTTCAGAACGCTTTCTTCCAATCTTGGACGAGGGTGATCACTTTCGAGGGTTGACCTTGATTTGTCTTGGGCCTCATTCAAACCATCCTGTGCTTTTTCATCTTGGCATAAATATCTACACACTCATTAAATTTCTGCATCAATGGAGAAACCCTCAATGAGTCATTGTCGTTTTCAGTCTGGCTACAAGTAGGCTCAATGGCTGTTTCTGTCATCTCAGCCTCATTCGATTTCCTTTCATTTTCTAAGTCCACTGCGTGTTTAGATGTAGACTCTTGATCTGAGAATGCTCTTTCAACTGTGCACTTTCAGCCTGTTGTTCCTTGCACAGTGACTTCACCTCAGATCTCTTCATTTTCAGACTTGCCATATTGTCTGTAAGTGAGCAGATCTCACTCTTGAGCCTCACAACTTCTGTGTTGTGAGTTTCAATCACCGATTTAAGTTGTTGCTGCAAATCTGCTTTGGTCCTCTCGCTCTCAGACAAAAGGGTGGTCAGCCGTGCGACCTGCCAGTGGCTGCTGTCCTCAGTCTGGCTACAAACAGACTTTGTATCAGCATCAGTGGAGGACTCAGCAGCTGTCTTTGCCCTCATTATCCGATGTTCCCGCTGTGCTGTGATGCACTCAATATTCTGCTGCTCCTCATTTATGTGCGTTTCCAGACCCTCCACATTTTCTTGAAAGCTTCTGTGTCAGTATGTAAGTCTGTTTGTACTATAAATTGACACTCTCTGTCTGAGAGTAACTTATTCAACTGGGTGATTTCCGCCTGTTGCTCCATGCACTTTGATTCAAGTCTCTCCACCTCTGAGATCTTCATTTCCAGTTCATCTTTCAGAACGCTTTCTTCCATCTTGGACGAGAGTTATCACTTTCGAGGGTTGACCTTGTGTTGTCCTTGGCCTCACTGACACCACTCTTTGCTTTTTCATCTTGGCATAAATATCTACACACTCATTGAATGTCTGCATCAATAGAGAAACCCTCGGTGAGTCATTGGCGTCTTCAGTCTGGCTACAAGTAGGCTCATTGATACTGATTGTATCATCGAGACCTTCGTTGTTTCCTTGAGTCCCCTTGCCAAATCTGCAGCATTTTTTGCAGCAGACAACTGAGCGCTAACCTCCTGAAAAGCAAGCTCTTTTGCAGCTAACTTTGCCTTCATGTCATTGGCCTCTTCCTTAAATGTTTAAGCTCAACCTGGCATCTTATCATGGTCAAATCAGAGCACGCAACTTTTTGGTTTAGGTCCTCATTCTCTGCAACCAAAGCATTTTTGCGAACTTCCAGCTGTGTCCGATAACTCCTTTCAGTTTGAATTTTTCCTCCAATACTCTATATTCGTACTGCAAATTAGACAGTCCACCAGCCAGGTTTGCATTCTCCTCTTTCAAAGTCTTGTTTTCAGCGTCAGAGTGAATTTCTTGACGGTTATGTGACAGCTGGCTGTCAAAAATAGTGTTCTGAACCATCTCTACAAAGACACTCTCTTCTGTCTGAATGATTTCATTAATGTCTTGTTCAGGTATTCCTCCGACATTAGCCAGTTCTTCGCCAACTATTGTCTTAATTTTGGATTGTAGCTCAGTTATTTGACCCACATAGCACGCTTTAATAGCTGTGATAGTGTTCTCAAAACTTGTCTTTATCATTTCTGACTGTTTATTCATATCAACAGTTTTCCAATTGAAATTATCTTTCAAAGTGTCAATTTCTAAGCTTTTTGCCTCATTGTCAAACTTAAGAAGCACATTGTCTGCTTTCAAAAGCTCGTTCTCCTGTTTGAGACCATGTAGCCGTGATTTGAGAACGACAACAGTCTCTTGGCCCTCATCAAGATGGTGGAGAGAGGCCTCACATGCAATTAATCCTTCTGCCATGTTGTTTGTATGTTTGGGCAAAGTGACTCACGCACTTAACACACTTATTCCCCTGAAGAGCCCTGGACTGTATGCGTTTTACAAAGCGACAGTACTGTTTAAAAAGGGACGCGTTCCAATGTGTTCTGACCTCTTGGAACGTTGACGTAACACCATGGCAACGCGCGCGTGAGACGTCATAGCGATCCTTTTATGGAACTATAGGCCTATATTTAAAAAATAATAAATACAAAAATCAATTATCTTACCGGAAATACCGACCTCCATGCACGGAGTCCCAATTCCTCAAATAAATGAGTCTTTTTTGACGTATAAAAGGGCTTAAAGAACGACGGTCATCTTCTCAAGCCCGTATATTTGTTAAGGATTTTTTTTTTGACGAGAGGGAAGCGTTATGAACCCTATAGGCTACTTTTCTAAAATAAAAATAAATAAATAAATAAAATGTGGTCATAGATCTGCAGCCTAATTATACTTTTCAACGTTTTGTTTTGTTTTTGTTAAGATAAATAGCGGAGCAGCCCCACTAGGCGGCCCATCTGCTCCATCGGGCCCACAAACCACCACTCACACAGACAAACACATCCTCATTCATTCAACAGCGGATCGAGATAACATAACGCACTTCGTCAGCGGTTCAGACATAGACTGTTACGGCGCTGGTCCAGTTTGTGTTGAGTCCATGTGTGATAAAGTCCCTGATAAAGGCACAAAGGCCTCTTGTTGTAGCTGAGAGTCCTGTCTTGGCTCTAAACTCACCTGTTTTCCACCTCCGCGGGCTCCCACAGCTCCTGCTCCTCCTTCAGCTTCACTTCTGCCATGTTTCGCTGCGCTCTGTCCGCTTTAAGGCGAAGCTTTGGGAAAAAGAGTGTCTCACTTCTGTTCAGAGCTAACGCTAACACAGCAGCACAACACAGCGCCCACCTCAGGGGTCTGAGCAAGGATGCCAGGTCCAAGAGGTAAAACTAGCCGCCCAAAATGTCGCCATTTTCAATTTGGTTAAAAACGTTTTTAATCGTACATTTTCTGAGTGCTAATTGTTTGTTATACATAATTAATATACATTAACCTCTATCCCTCTTTTAACATGTCTCTCTTTTCATCAGTGTTGGGCAGTAAAGGATTACAATCTAATCCAGTGGTTCTCAATTGGCAGTGGCAGCTCCAGAAATGTTTCTTTGGTGGGCAATGTGGTGGCCCTGCTTATTTAAAGGGGGCTTAGCGATCATTTAATTAGTGTTATTATGCCGGTATGAGCAATAAAACTGGTGAGCATTACATTTGTGCAGATCATAAAACCGACAAGTCACTTTTTTCCATAAGAATTCACATCTTCCAGAATTTTTTTTAAAATTATAGCCTTTTATTGCTTGATGACTGTACAGTATAATCATAAATACATTGATTAAGATGATGGCCTTAAATCAAAATTAAAACTGTGATCAAATAATGAATCTTCAGGCAAATATACCAACCTATTACTCAATTAATCTTATTATACAACACAATTTGTATCTGGACATCAAGCATCTTGGATCGTGTGCTTCTCCATTCTTCCTGCAGACTCTGGGATCTTGGTTTCCAAATGATTTATTTTGGCCACGTAAGACGATTCTGACGTTTGTACGTCAGGAGCGGCTTAACAAGAGGAATATGACATCTGAAGCCCATGTCCGGGATCCGTCTGTGTGTGGAGGCTCTTGATGCACTGACTCCACCTCAGTCCACTCCTTGTGAAGGTCCCCCACACTTTTGAATGGCCTTTTCCTGACAGTCCTCTTCAGACTGCGCTCATCCCTGCGGCTTCTGCACTTTTTTCTTCCACACTTTTCCTTTCACTTAACTTTCTATTAATGTACTTTGATACAGCACTTTGAGAACATCCTATCCATTCTATCATATATTAGTTTCATATTTTAGGTAGAATAACAGAAATGCACTTTTTAATGATATTCTACTTTTCCAAGTTTTACATGTGTACCCAGGATAGAGAGGCCTTAGCTTAACTTCCCTTAAAAGTAGTGTTGAGTGCGCTCTTATGGTGCAAAAATACCCACAAAAACAACAATGGTATTAGGAAAAGGAAAAACCTTTTCTAAACTAAGTTTCTAAACTTCTAAGCCAGACATGGGAACCAATGGAAGTGGCTAAACTGGCAAATACATCAATGCGTGATCGGTGTAGGTGCCAAATATTAGTCGTATTCCTTACAAATTTAAATTTTGACCATTTTAGTCAAATTAAGTCTCAGATCATGGTGGTACACTTAATTAGAAGAATGAGATTGACTACCTCCTAATTTAAGTATTCTGGCCTAGACGGGTCTGGCCCTTAGGGCTCTTACACACTGCACACGTTTTCTCAAAAGAATAAATGAGTGAAGCACTCTGTGGAAGGGCCGCTTCTTGCCTCCAGTGTCTGCGTACATTAGTGTATGAATGAGAGTGTGAATGGGTGACTGGTTTCTTGCTGAAAAGGAATTAAATTTGGGCCTAATGATCACCTGACTTTGACCAACAGTATATCATTTGCAGTATTAACTAATTGGCGGCCATGATCTTTTACTTTTGAACAATATTGTAAATTTCCGAGTTTCACCTGTAATCCAGTGGTTCTCAACTGGCAGTGGCGGCTCCAGAAATGTTGGGTCCCATTGAAATGAGGGGTTAGCGACCATATTTTACTATTATATGGCCTGGTCATTTTTTGTCCATAGAGCGCTGGGTTACAAGAGCTGTTGCATGTGTGCTCTCAGCATGGAACAGACTTTGATATAAAATACAATTCAAGGAAAAGCATTATCATGAGAACCTGAAGCAGAGTGGACTCAAAAAATAAATAAAAAATAAAAAAATAAAAAATCATTGAATGTCAATGTTATCAGGCAAAAGACTAATAAACGGTCACTCATAAATGTAAATATTTGGGGAACTAGTGTTGTCTGCTTTATGGACAGGCCAACATGCTGGTCCGCAGGTTTCGAATATGCTCATCACCTGTTAAAATCACACTCTTTAAGGTGTGTTGCATTCCCATGCACTGCTCAGGGATGGCCATCTTGAACCAGCGATTTGGCACAGTTTCGAAGTCCCAAAGCACATGTGTTTCAAAACACTGCTCTAAAACACGATTCAAAACGCGCACGTCACCTGAGCATTTCATGAAACACGATTGTTTCAAAACACTTCACTAGGTGTAATCTGTGTTGAACCTGGGTCACATTAGCAAACCTTTCTCCATGTTTTTGTAGTGTTTTAGTCCAATGCGTGAGTGTGGGTATGACACGTAAACGAGAAGCAACTTCCCTCTCTCTTGGTACAGAGAGTTTCTGCGAACTGCATTTGTGGTTTCTGTGTTACACAGTTTTGCTGGATGCTTTTGTCCGTCTTTGCCGTGTTTTTGTGGGGTTCAACTGATTTCTTTTACTGCAGTGAGTCCATATTGGTCCTGAAGAAAGCGACTTTTTAAAAAGTAAACAAACTGTTGGCCTATGAGCAACAGACACTTGAGATCTACACATTTCTAGATGTCACTGTTGTAACTGCTTTGGAGTTTCATGAAGCTTCTCTTTGCCCATCCCTAATACTGCCCACCTGTGGAGGCATATTACATTGCTAAGAGTAGTATGCAAAAACTAACTGTAGCGTATAATGATGCCATGCGGATGCTACCGAGGGTCCCACGATGGAGTCGTGAGAGCAAAATGTTTGTAAATGCGAGTGTACCAAACTGTCCTGCTGTACGGGTGCATGTCCAGGCTTTCGCACTCAGAACAGTATCATTACTTCTTAGATATTATTCTAGTATATGGACTCACTGGCTTCAGAGCCTATAGAGGAAACAAATATTGTGCTTTTACAGTTGAGCTCAAAAGTTTACAGACCTTGGCAGAATTTTAGTTATTTGGAGAATCTTTCAGAGAATATGAAAGATAACACAAAATGTTTGTTTCCGAATATAGTGGTTGTGTGAAGCCATTCATGGTCAAACAACTGAGTTTGAACAAAGTTATTCCTTTTCTCTTGTGTGAGTCCTCATGTGTCTTTTCAGGTTAACATTTTGTGTAAAATTCTTTCCACAAACCGGACACGTGAATGGTCTCCCTCCTGTGTGAAGCTTCATGTGTGTTTTCAAGGCACTATTTTGTGACATAGTCTTTCCACAAACTGAACACTTGAATGGTTTCCCTCCTGTGTGAAGCGTCATGTGTCTTTTCAAGGCACAATTTTGTGAAAATTCTTTCCACAAATTGAACACATGAAAGGTGTCTCTCCCGTATGAGTTCTCATGTGTGTTTTACGATTACAATTTTGTGAAAAACTCTTTCCACAAACAGAACACCTGAATAACTTCTCTTCCATATGAGACCTTGTGTGTTTTTTTAGATTACCTCTACATGCAAACTCTTTAGCACAAACTGAACACTTGAATGGTTTCTCTCCAGTGTGAGTCCGTATGTGCCTCTTTAAATTGGAACGAGTCAGAAACCTCTTCCCACACTGAGAGCATTTGTGTGGTTTGTCTGGACCTCCATCTTCACTTGCATTGTTCCCATGAGCCGGCTCCTGCAGCTGATCAGTCTGTGTTTGTGGAGTTGGACTTTCAGCTGAAGGAGTCCAGTCTGCAGAATCCTCAGTGTCAGAGGAATTATTTGCTTCTGCTCCGTCTCTGTCCTCTCTGTTCTCCTCTTTCACCATTTCATGAAGCACAGACTCTTCTTTATCACTATTTCCAAAGACAATGACTTGAATCAACTCCCGTTTGATTTGAATCTCCTTTGGTTCCTCTTTAATGTGGACTGGACTGGGAGTCGCCTCATGTGCACTCTGAACACCTGCAGGGACAGACAGACACCATGAACACTTGATCACCAAATGGCAAGTCTTTAACGTCTTTGTTGTTATGGTGACGTGTAAACAAGTACAACCTCCCTCTCTCTCTCTCTCGGTACAGCTGCTTTTTTTTTTTGCCTTTTTCTGTGAACTACGTAGTTATACTTGTGGTCCTTTGGCAAAATCCCATTCATTTCAATAGACATGAGCCAATGAGGTAGGGTTTTCATTTGCGCTTCAGATATGAAACCATTATCATATATCTATCCCAGTAGGGCTGGGCAATTAATCGAATTTTAATCTAATCGCGATTTAAATAAAGGTCGATCACGATAATCACGTGGTGCGTTTTAATCGAGGAGAATTGGCCAGTTCTGTCGCAGTCTGGAAAAAAAATAAGGACGGCGCAATGCTGCAGCGCCTGTCAGGTCAATCCCAGGGAACAGTCGGCCCAAACAAACAGGAAGCACAGGAGCATGGCACATGCTGCAACAAGATGAGACGACCTAGTGATTTTACGTGTAAAATCAGCTAAACCGTAGTGCTGACTCGTCTAAAGGGCAAAACAGAAACAGCGGGGAGCCTCAGAGGAACAGGACACGCGCACTGGGATGAAGAGTTTATACCTTCAAAGGGGGAAACTATCGATCACTATTTGGACCATGTGGACTTGAGGCTGCAGCGGTGGATTAGCTGGACTTCTAACAGAGAATTCTAAGTTTGATCGTCTTTTATACTTATAAATATGTTCACGAGTATTTCTTTATGTACATAGTAAGTTGTTAGCACTTCACTCCGTAAGTCGTGGCGTCGTACATGCACATTCACCAGATTTTGAATTCTACGGTGGCCGAGAAAGGTCACAACAAATACAAATACCACAACATAGCAACTTAGCTGAAGCCACAATGGAAGTGACCGGAGAAAATGGAAGTGTATTAATTGATAAGAGCAAGAAATTATTAGCAGCTAAAGACACTGTTACATGTTTTACACATTGTAAACATACTTTCGTGTGATAGAGTGGGACTAGACCTAGAATAATTAGGTCTATTCTATTGAATAGACCTAATAGAAAGTCTATTCAAAAAAACATGAATTATACAACCTAAATGTAAATAATTTTGGAAGCTATATTTGACTAAATTAATTAGAAAAAAGCATGGACTCTGTCCTTTCAGTTCTGTATTATTAATAAAATAAGAGAAGTACATTATTAAGTACTACAAAAGTTGTATCCAGCAAACAAGCTCATCTCCAAATTTACGAATATTGACTCAAAATGCTGCTTTTGTCAGACGCTCACCGAAACTGTCACCCACATCTTCTTATTCCTGTTCATCAAGCTCAATATTTTGGCAAGACACTGAAATCTACTATCCCAAAAACTACAATCTCCTTCAAGTTGGAGAATAACTAACTTCATTCATCAAAAAAAAAAACAGAAACCTATTAATCCAATAGGGAAATTCCATACACAAGGCCAAATTTTCACAATCCAAACCCATAGAAATGAAAGAAGTGATTGTGACCAAATGTATATACAATCAGGTCCATAAATATTGGGACATCAACTCAATTCCTATCGTTTTGGCTCTATAAACCACCACAATTGATTTCAAATGAAACAACAGATGTGCTTAAACTGCAGACTTTCAGCTTTAATTTAATGCATCGGTTTTATATAGTGCTTTTTAGACACTCACACTTTACATTGCATTATTCATTCACTTCATACTTGTGGGTGGTAAGCTACTATTGTAGCCACAGCTGCCCTGGGGTAGACGGACGGAAGCAATGCAACCAGTCTGCGCCATCGGCCCCTCCGACCACCACCAACCACTCACTCGCTCACTCATTTGAGGGCATTTACATCCAAATCACACGAACGGTGTAGGAATTACAACACTTTTTAAGGGACCAAATGTAATGGGGCAAAGTGCGTATCCGAAAATTTAGACCATCTTATAAAACTATGAGAGAGATACGCAGCGATTAAGTAATAAACAAAGTATAAACATATAAATGTTTCTCTTATCCCCTCCTGGAACCGCCACCTTAACGTGGTGGAGGGGTTTGCGCGCCCGAATGATCCTGGGAGCTCTGTTGTCGGGGGCTTCGTGCCCCTGGTAGGGTCTCCCATGGCAAACAGGTCCTAGGTGACGGGTCAGACAAAGAGCGGTTCAGAAGCCCCTTATGAGAGACCAACAGGCCCGGTTAGAACCATGAGGCCGTCCTTCTGTGGACCCACCACCTGCAGGAGGAGCCATAGGGGCTGGTGCAATTTGATTTGGGCAGCTCCAATGCTACCCAGCAACGGAAAAGTGGAAGAAGATGGATGGATGGATGTTTCTCTTACCTCCACAGTCTGGGTCCTCTTTGATCCTTCTGTAAAAGAACAAAAGGTTTTAATATCACCATAAAATCTGAACCGCACAAAGAAATTATTGTAATTTTTCTACTTATACTTGCACTTTGGGGCATTTTTTGTAGGAGCTGCTTGTAATAGCTTGGATATTCGGTTTTTGACTTGGCACCAACACTTTATTAATAATAATGGCTTACACTCGTCTTACGCTTTTCAAGCCTAAGTGTTATGACTCAGCCTCAAGGAAAGAAACGCCTGTTTATGGAAAACAGAGAAATCACGGGGAAAGTTCGGTCATAAAGCAACCGTAAAGCAAGAAATAGGAGTAACGGGCGCATGCGCCATTTCCGGACTAAACAAAATGAAAGCGTAGAAAAACAGATTGCGATGATGAAATAAGACACTTTGTCAGCGGTTCAGACGGAGCTGGTCCCAGTTTGTGTGGAGTCCGTGTGTGATAAAGTCCCTGATAAAGCACAAAGGCCTCGTGTTGTTGTGGACAGTCCGCTGGGCGCAGGGTTGTAGCTGAGAGAGTCCTGTCTTGGCTCTAAACTCACCTGTTTTCCACCTCCGCGGGCTCCCACAGCTCCTGCTCCTCCTTCAGCTTCACTTCTGCCATGTTTCACTGCGCTCTGTCCGCTTTAAGGCGAAGCTTTGGGGAAAACAGTGTCTCACTTCTGTTCACAGCTAACGCTAACACAGCAGCACAACACAGCGCTCACTTCCGGTCTGACTCACTACTGCCCCCTAGTGCTCAGGTTTTACCTCTTTTTCATTCTTCCTGACATTACTATAACAAAATAATTATTCGAACATCTATGGCGTATTTCTATCTTCTATCGCTTATTTTTTTAATTTAATTTTTATGTGGATATAACAAGTACACACAAGTGTAGTGGCCATCTCTGACACCTTGACATAGGAGGATTATGTCTTTAGACAAACATAGATAATGCAAAGGGTTGAACATAGTAAAGTAACATTTATTACTTTCTCACCAATGGGAATTTTAGGCTCCACACAAAGTGAACCTACCTGAAACTAACGCATTTTACCAAGTTTGGCTTTACCCAAATCTAAAAGCTTCTTGAAAAAAGTGTCAAAATAGTAACAAAAATTAGATGAAAATGAGATGAAAACGCAACAGAAGCGCGACTAAGCATAACAACAAAGTGCCAAAAAAGCGACAAAAAAGTGACAGAGATTTGTGACAAAAAAGCAACAAATACGCTACCAAGGAGCAACAGAAAAGTGATGAAAAGCAATGAAAAGAAATGTTAAAATAGTGACGACAATTTGGCAACAATGTATCTGATATCTGTAGAGATCAGTTTTGTGGGTCTTCACTTTTAAATGAGGCCTGTATGTTGTAACCTTTTAGATTTGGGTGAAGCTGAACAGAAGAAAGAGATTAATTAAATTAATCTGAACCCAAAAAAGTCTCATAGTCTGAATGCAGTTTTAATAAGGCAATAAAAGCTTTGTTTACCCCACAGTGGTGGATGGTAAAGTAGGAACAAACATGTAGGTTTAAACTAAATAAACATTAAGATTAAAACCGATCTTAAAAAAACAATAAATACAATAAAGTAATCAGAATTTAACATTAATGTGACATACTTTTTTTTTTTTAAACTGTAAATATGCAGAGTGTGAGTCTGAATAGTTTCACTTTAGTCTTATCTCTTCTCCGTGAGTTTATTCCTAAATTGTTAGTTAAGAGTGAAATTGGCTCATGAGCCGGTTCAGGATAAGACCATAATATATTTAATTTGTATTTATTGGAGCAATGAATCAAACTTTTCATACAAGATTTAACTTAAGTGCTTTGCAGATTAAAATCACCCCAAACCTCAAATATACAGTAAATGACAATGAACATACGCTCTCATCAATCACATACAGCCACACAGATTACACTAATGGACAACATAAACTAAAATAATAAAACTAACTTAAAAATATTGCATAATACTAAAACAAATCGATGTAATTAAAATAAACAGATATTAGATCAAAGCTGAACTAAAAAGGTGAGTCTTTTAAACTGAATCTTCGCCACCGGAATCGTTTGAGAAAACATTAAAAGCTTAAGCTCAACCCTGATGCACATACGGAGCCAATGCAGTGATTTTAAAACTGGTCTAATGTGGGCCCATCTCCTGCTCCTCACCAGGACACGAGCAGATGAATTATGTATAAATTATATTCCTGAGATACTTCTTTTTAGAGTCCAGACCAGAAAGCAGGAAATTACAGTACTCGATACGACCGTGTTGACCCAAGGGAGAACGAGGCTGGCTATGTTCTTCATGTGATAAAAATATATTTTAAAATTATAGTTTTATTTAGTGATATTCTTAATGTGTGGAATAAAAGTCAGCTCAGAGTCAAAAATCACACCCAGGTTTTTCACCTGTGAGGAAGAATTAAAAGACAGTGAGTGTAGTTTGGGTAAAAGTTTCTCTTTCTGGGCCTCAGAACCGATGACTGAAACTTCAGTTTTGTACTAGTTACGCTGGAGAAAGTTTTCTGTCATCCAGGATTGCATATCTAAAATGCAATTAAAGAGTGCCTGGTGTCATCAGGAGTCATGAAGATGTGCAACAGAGAATCATCGCCATCGCCTGCTGAAAACCAGGGCTCAGCACAAGCCCTCCCTCAGGTCTGCAGATCTCTCTGCTCATGGGCGCTTTTTCTGTTGTGGGTCCAGAATTATGGAATGAACTGCCCCTGCATCTTAGCAGGCGACCATTGCCTGTTTTTTCGTCTTAAGACATGCCTTGTTTTTTGATAGTTATTGACACTTGACTTTGTTTGTCTATTGTGAGTTTTTTTTTTTTTTTTTTTTAACCTTTTTTACTGTTTGCCCTGCTCTGTGTGTACTGCACTTTGGTCAACAGGGTTGTTTTTAAAGTGCAATATAAATAAAGTTGGATTGGATTGAGCCAGTCTTGACTTTATCTTGTTGAAATAAATAAAATGGAATTTAGAGGGACAAGCACATGAGGAGCACAAACAGGTTAAAAAGCACTGGGCCTAAAATAGATCCCTGGGGCATTCATTCGAGAAGAGAATCTCGACCACATTTCCTTTGTGACAGGCCTTCCATTCTTCATGTTTTTCTGTGGAAACACTGTGGGAATGTGCTTTACAAGATGAGCAGCTAAATGCAGTGATATGTGATTCATTCTTCTTGGCTCAACCTGCGAGATCCCAGCAGGCCGCGTTGAAGATTTCTGTGCACTAACCTCACATCTGAACGGTCTGTCCTCAGCCTGAGTTTTCATCTGATGTTTCAGAGTTTTACCAAGTACCAAGTTACCTCTGGTCTGCTCCTGGCTTGTGTTATGTCCATCCAAGCATCAATTTCTTCACGGACATGAACCTCTTTGAAAAACTGTGGAGCTGAATAATCTCTCCCCTGTGTGATTTTCCATGCGTCTTCTCACTCAGCTTAATATTTTGTGAAAAAACTAATAGAACAAACTGAACACCTGAATGGCTTTTACCTAGAGTGAGACTTCATGTGTCTCTTTAGATTATCACTGTGAGAAAAACACTTTGAACAAACTGAACACATGAAGGGTTTCTCTCCTGTGTGAGTCCTCATGTGTCTTTTCAGGTCACTATTGAGCGAAAAACTCATTTCACAAACAGAACACCTGTATGGTCTCTCTCCTCTATGAAATCTCATGTGTCTTTGAAGATTACCCCTTAATGTAAACTCCTTAGCACAATCTAAACACCTGAATGGTTTCTCTCCTGTGTGAGTCCTCATGTGTGATTTCAGGGTACTATTTTGTGAAAAACTCATTTCACAAACAGGACACCTGAATGGCGTCTCTCCTGTGTGAATCCTCATGTGTGTTTTCAGGTGGCCATTTTGTGAAAATCTAACTGCACAAATAGAGCAGCTGAATGGTTTCTCTCCCACGTGAGACCTGATGTGTCTTTGTAGATTACTCCTACATGTAAACTCCTTATCACAAACTGAACACCTCAATGGTATCTCTCCTTTGTGAGTCCGCATGTGAAGCCTTAAAATGAATGGAGTTGAAAACCCTTTCCCACACAGAGAGCATTTGTGTGGTTTGTCTGGACCGCCATCTCCACTCACATTGTTCCCATGAGCCGGCTCCTGCAGCTGCTCAGTGTGTGTTTGTGAAGTGGAACTTGCAGCTGAAGGAGTCCAGTCTGCAGAGTCATCAGTGTCGGAGGAATTATCTGCTTCTGCTTCATCTCTGTCCTCTCTGTTCTCCTCTTTCACTGTTTCATGAAGCAGAGACTCTTCTTTCTCACTCTTCACAGAGACAATGACTGGGAACACTTGGAGCGACTCCTGTTTGACTCGAATCTCCTTTGGTTCCTCTTTAATCTGGATCAGACTGGGAGCAGCCTCATGTGGACTCTGAACACCTGCAGTGACAGACACAATAAACTTCACCAAATTGCAGTTTTTGATGAAACACTGCTGTTTCAAAAACAACCGTCCCTGCGAAAGACTAAGATATAACACAAACCTAAACAATAAAGTCTGTTGTCCTTCCTCGATTTGCTTATACAAATAATTATGGAGGCGTCAATAAAACCAAGATGGAAAAATATAAGTGCAGTGCACGCCTAACACACACTTTTAAATACACCATGAGTCGACAGAGGAAGAAAGTTTAAAGCTGTTTCAACTTGAAACTTTGGATGTTGTGTGACTTTCTCAGGAGACTGGTGCATTCTAAGTAAGTAACTACACGTTATTCACAGATTGTAATTTGACTTAACATGAAGTAAATGTAAGAACATGATATTTAGCGAGTAACTTGTCCAGCACAAGTTTGCAGAGCGGAACAGTTAGAGGCTGCAGTACGAAAGGCTCAGGCTCACAGACTGGAGCCTCAATGAGAACAAACCATTCCCCCTAACACATTTACTGATGCGACCACATCGGCCGATAATTATTTCTGACCGATAGTATCATTCATCTCTAACTCCAGTGTTCATAGGTTTTAGTTCGGATGATCATAATTATGAAACCAGACATGCCACGGAGGGCAGATTTAAACTTCCCAAAGTGATAACCAACAATGGAAAAAGTACTGTAATGTATAGAGCCATGTCTGGTTGGAATTTTTTGCCAAGTGACATTATTTATGCAAACAGTAAGTACCAATTTAAAGCCCTTTTGAAAAGGCATCTTCTCATGTATTAATTTGATAAAACCTGTTGTGTGACCAATGGTAGTCTAATTAAGTAACTTGACCATTACGCTATTAATGCTGTCATTACATCATCTCTTATGTATTCACTGATAGCATACACTATGTCCTTTGTACATTTGAGTGTGTGTGTGTGTGTGTGTGGGGGGGGGGTATTATCACTCGGTGTTGAAAACTGGTGTAAATATTGTTTTGTGAGCAGCATGCTGGATTGACTCAAGGAAGAATAGCTGTACTTACTGTACTACAGCTAATGGAGATCAAAATAAATACAAATACAAATAGGTCTTTGTCTCTTGTTTTCAGAAGTTCCTGTTTGTGTTCTGTTGGCATTTCATAATGCTGCCCATTCACAAAACTATTTATGTACTTTTATATCTTTCTCCTTTCAGACCTGCGTGTTTTATGAATAAACTAGTTAGACTTGTTACTAGGGATGCACCGATACTGATACCAGTATCGGGTATCGGGCCGATACCACATGCTTGTACTCATACTCTTACTCATTAATGAGGTCCCAATACCAGAAACCAATACCACTTGACGTGCAGCCGGCGATCCTAAAGGACACAGTTCTCAGCTGAGGAGCGAAAACAGCAACAAACTGGAGAATTCTTACGTGGAAATACAATATTCCACATAGAGCTGACTTTATTACAGACTACACTCCCTAATTCAGAGTCTGTGCTGGATTTAACCAGACCTAAATGTTGTCAGCCGCTAGTGATTCTTAAGCCCAGGGGCTTAATTAATCGGAAAAACTAACCCAGGGACTAAAAAGTCCTCAGAAAATGCAAAGCAAAGAGATACAGCATGTCCATATTGAGCGAAATTGAGCTGCAGCAAAACAATAAAATGCTGTAAGCTACAAGCTAAGTTGCCATAAACACACGAAAAAATCTACACGGAGCTGTAGTAAAGGCGAAAAGAGACCATTAGCTGCAGTAATAAGTCACCATCTCTATACTATTGTGAAATAAAAATAGATAAATGAATAAAGCACAGGCATTGAGGAGCGTTTTGGACGTGAGCTCTTCTGTCTATGATGCAATGCAATACAAATTTATAATGATGTTGAATGAAAAATAAAATGGCATCTGTTCAATTCTGATATATAACTTCTCTTAAAAGTGTGGCCTACATTCATAGACATATTATTAATAAACCGTCAATACTCACTCCTCCCCGTTTACCATAATGTTCGAGGGGGAATTCATGGCGGATTTACAGGCTCCTCCTCCCCTGCTCTGACGAAGCATGTTCCTAAATAAGGGCATAAGGGCGGGATCTTCACTGTAGACTCGGCCCTTACGTGACGTGTAGCTCGCGCAGCTCCAATGCTAACAGTCCGACCTCCGTTAAGTCGGAGATTTAAAAAAAAAAAAATCTTTCGAAAACCAGCCTGGTTTCTTTCTTTGTGACTAACCTAGCGTTATCTCAGGAGGAATATGTAGCCATAGACTAACCAATCTGCTGTGAAAAAAGTCAGTCTATAAACCGTCTATTCACTTCAAAAGATTGTTGAAGATAATGACTTGTACTCGTTTCGGTATCGGCAAGTACTTAAATCAAAGTACTTGTACTCGTATCGGTTTTAGAAAAAGTGGTATCGGTGCATCCCTACTTGTTAATTTATAAAGTGTCTTGTTGCTGGGATTTTCTTACCTCCACAGTCTGGGTCCTCTTTAATCATTCTGTAAAGAGAATAAGGCTTTTATAACAATGCCCACAATATCTATAATAACACACTACATTAAAGTTTAGTAGCATAACCCTGTGTTTTGACATGTATTTTTGGGACAGTTTTTGTACATGTCTGGATTTTATAACTTGGGTATCTTGTCTTTGAATTACATTATTGTACAGTTTGGACTTGTACAGGAGAACAAGAAATGTTTCTTGTAAAATGTACAATCAATAAATTATGGCAACATTTTTAATACTGTCAATTTGATTGCATTTCATGCATGCAGAAATTAGCATCTCTTAAGAACCCCGTCCCCTATTTACTCATACACTGTGACCAATTTACCAATCGGTATACAATACAAAATATAAATCATCCAATTTAATTGTGGAAACTTTGAGGTAATTAAAAGAAAAAAATGGAAAAGAAGAATAGCACTTTTCACATGACACAAGGCACCCAAAGCGCTTCACACATAAAAGTGCGTACAGACCAAACGCCACCACACCTCCAACTTCCATGTTAACCCTATGTAGACGTTTGCGCATGAATAAGGACGCAGCATAAAATAGGTGTTAAAAAGAAAAACAGATCAAGATGATGAAATAAAGAGTTCGTCAGAAGTTCAGACGGAGCTGGTCCCAGTTTGTGTGGAGTCCGTGTGTGATAAAGTCCCTGATAAAGACACAAAGGCCTCGTGTTGTTGTGGACAGTCTGCTGGGCGCAGGGTTGTAGCTGAGAGAGTCCTGTCTTGGCTCTAAACTCACCTGTTTTCCACCTCCGCGGGCTCCCACAGCTCCTGCTCCTCCTTCAGCTTCACTTCTGCCATGTTTCACTGCGCTCTGTCCGCTTTAAGGCGAAGCTTTGGGGAAAAGAGTGTCTCACTTCTGTTCAGAGCTAACGCTAACACAGCAGCACAACACAGCGCTCACTTCCGGGTCTGACTCACTACTGCCCCCTAGTGCTGAGGATCACAACATATTGTTCATAGACTAACAAATATCACCCAAAACACACTCAGTATGAATCTTTAAAAGAACTGACAAATATATTATCGTACATCTATAAAAATACTAATGTACATCCTACATTTAAGGTCCATTGAAATCCATGTTTTGAAAGTAAGGATAATATCATGTTGTCAGCGTTTTTCAATCAAAAGAAATCCAGAAAGAAAAATTCTGATTCAGGTTGTTTAATTTCACGTGACGCAAATGGGTGCTTTTATTTATTCATTTGAAAGCAGGTTGAAATATCAGATGCACATAAAATATAAAAGTGCTCAAATTGAGTAGAACAGACTGGAAGAGTCACTCGAAGTCGATTTGTGTAAAATGTCCAATGTTCATTTGCACCAACATGTCAACACTGCGCAGTTTCTCTGTGCGGCCTTAAATCGGCTTGTTTTTGTGCAGTAACAGATTTTTCTTGACTTCTCCAGTCCTATGTGATCTAATAGGAGTGAAGGGGTAGGCACAATTCATTGCGGCGCACATGCTAACTTCCGGAATAAGGTGAATAGACAGTGGTTTCCAACATGGGGGGCGGGCCCAGGTTGGAAACCACTGGTCTCCTCCATTTACTCCTATGGGGCGCGGCCCATAGAAGTACATGGAGCGGCAAGATACGCCGGCAACGTCCGCTCAGCCGCGTGCTATGGTTTACTTCTCAGTCTAGTTAAGTTACGCCGTAGATCATGGATGTGCAGTGAAAATATGAAAGTTTATAATGCAGTCATCACAAAGGACTATTGCTTTTTTCTCCGTTAGCATTGTGTTAGCTGCAGCGCTAATCACTCTATTTTCTTGCTGCTACACGCTCTGATGCAGTTAATACAGACATTTCCTCACCTCCAGATTCACACATCTTTGCCTCCACAGAGATGAAGGTGAGCCGTGTGCTGCTTGTAAAGAGACAAGAGTCGTTGCAGCTTAGTTTAGGAGGAAGATTAGAACTTATCTCACAACCACTGACTAAAACACAATTAAATTAAGAGCACATAGCAAAACATTTTTTAGGCTATTGACAAAAAAAATAGTATGCTTGTTGTAAAATATATAAATGGTCATGTGGACTATTTTAATTATAACTCATATGATTATATTGGACTTAAAAGTACGTAATACTTAACTGAATCAGTTGTAAATATTTCATTTTGTCTTTACATGGATCCTCATGTGTTGTGTCAGATTACCATTTTCTGAAAATGCCTTATCACAAACAGAACATCTAAATGGTTTCTCTCCCGTGTGAGTCCTCATGTGTTTTGTCTTATTACTTTTTCGTGCAAACCCCTTTCCACAAACAGGGCATTTGAATGGTTTCTCTCCCGTGTGAGTCCTCATGTGTTTTGTCACATAACTTTTTACTGAAAACCGCTTTCCACAAACAGTGCATCTGAATGGTTCTCTCCTGTGTGAGTGCTCATGTGTTTTGTCAGATCACTATTTTGTGAAAAACTCACTGAACAAACAGAGCATCTGAATGGTTTCTCTCCTGTGTGGGTCCTCATGTGTTTTGTCAGATCACTATTTCGTAAAAAACTCATTGCACAAACAGAACACATGAATGGTTTCTCTCCTGTGTGGGTCCTCATGTGTTGTGTCAGACAACTATTTAGGGAAAACTCATTCCACAAACAGAACATCTGAATGGTTTCTCTCCCGTGTGAGTCCTCATGTGTTTTGTCACATAACTTTTTACTGAAAACCGCTTTCCACAAACAGTGCATCTGAATGGTTTCTCTCCTGTGTGAGTGCTCATGTGTTTTGTCAGATCACTATTTTGTGAAAAACTCACTGAACAAACAGTGCATCTGAATGGCTTCTCTCCTGTGTGAGTTCGTACATGCATCTTTAAATTGAAACGATTCGAAAACCTCTTCCCACAGTGAGAGCATTTGTGCGTTTTGTTTGGACTTGCATCTTCACTCACATTGTTCCCTTGAGCCGGCTCCTGCAGATGTACAGTGTGTGTTTGTGGAGTGGGACTTTCATCTGAAGAGTCGTCAGTGTCAGAGGAATTATCTGCTTCTGCTTCCTCACTGTTCTCCTCTTTCACCGTTTCATGAAGCAGAGACTCTTCTTTCTCACTCCTCACAGAGACAATGACTGGGAACACTTGGATCGACTCCTGTTTGATTTGAATCTCCGTTGGTTCCTCTTTAATCTGGACCAGACTGGGAGCCGCCTCATGTGGACTCTGGACACCTGCAGTGACAGACAAAGTTAAAACACAAGCCTAAAAATAAAGTCTCTTAGTGGCAGAGCTAGAAGGAGGTTCTGGGGCAACACTGGCTTTGACTGACAACCCCACCCGAATGGCTGAACGCTTAAGGGTCTGTTTACATGTCAATAGGAAAACGTAACAATAACATCCTCAGCCAATCTGCTTCTACACAAAAATAATGAGGCGTCATCCAACCAAGTACACACCTTTGTCCAGCAAACGGCACAGAAGGAGATGGTTTAAACCTGTTTTAACTTCCTGAAAACATTTGGCTTTCTGAAGGAACTCTGGTGCATTCTTAAGAAAATAAATCATTACACTTTTTTTTTTTTTAATAAATATACAGTTAACTCGAGAAACCAATAATATGATATTTCTTTGATTGTGACTTAGCCAATCAGGGTTCAGATCAGGGCAAATGCTATAAATAAACAAATGCATTCTTCAGCTTGGATTTTCTTACCTCCAAAGTCTGGCTCCTCTTTGATCGTTCTGTAAAAGAACAAAAGGGTATTAATGACTATGCCACAAAATCTAAACCACACTATTACTAGGGTGTGTATCGCCTAGTCTCAGGCGATACGATGCGTATCCCGATACACAGGTCGTGATACGATGATATATCCCGATATTGAAGGATTAGATGATTATTGCGATTATTTTTTACTACTTTGGAAACAACTATTCAGTAAACTAGTACGCCTTCATTAGATTTGTATCAAATACATTTTATCTATCTGTGCTTAATATAATTAGAATATGAAAAAGTTAATTTAATTCTGTAATTCAACTTAAAATGTGAAACTAATATATAAGACACATTACATGCAAAGTGACATATGTCAAGCCTTTATTTGTTGATTATGGTTTACAGCCCATTTTCATAATATTCTAATTTTATTAGATTTTTAATTTGGGGCTTTTTCAAGATGAGCCATAATCATCAAAATCATAACAAATAAAAGCTATACATATCTCACTTTGCATGTAATGAGTCTATCATATATCACAGTTTAAACTGAATAACAGAACTGAATGCACTTTTCATGTTGATCTAATTATATGACGAGCACCTGTATATAGCTCTATCTTATGATATAAATGCTTTTCACTAATGTGCTTGTGACTGTGGTTTTGTATGGTGATTATGTAACTTTGAAAGGGAAACCGATTTCTTGGAAACCTAGTAATGAAACCAAGGGGGCGTCTCCCTCCCCTCGTTGGCCACGTTGGCACATGTTTCTTTTACTCCTGTTCCTCCTCATTCTCTGTGAATACGGCCGTATTAATTGACATTGACATTAATAAAACAGCAACGCAAATACTGGTCAATACCATTCAGTCACAGAGGCCTCCCCCACTCTAGCCCCCATTCAGTTCATTCAGTTACTATGAACATATTTTACATGATAGTACATGAATTCAAACACCTCTGTCTGTTCTACTCCTTTCAAGTAACGCAAATAGTTACTTGTCCTGGTAACAAGTTACTTTCATTATAGACCAACTCAGTTACTTTTTGGAACAAGTAGTGAGTAACTATAACTAATTACTTTTTAAAGGTAATGTTCCCAACACTGATGACAACACAGGCATCACCGTGACGACAGCGCTCATCTCCTCGAAATATTTTTGTGTTAGCAGTAGCACACAAACGAAGCCGAGGGGAAACTACTACAGTACTTTATTAAGTACTGCAGTGGCGAGACACAAGTTAACATGAGCCTGCTGTATTTAGTTTTCCCTCGGCTTCGTTTTATTCCGTAAAAAAATGCTACGAAGATAAATCCTCTCCGAACGCAGCGGCGACGCACTCAACAACATCTGCACTCAGCTGGTGGCTCTCATAATAATCCAGGTCTCTGCCTTTGCTGTAAAAGCTAAAGTGAGGCCAAATGTAGCGTTTTAAAAGAGCCCCGGAGCATTTCATAGCTCTTCCTTTTAAACTTTTCCTGTGTTTCTCTAACTCTCACTAGTGCGTTGCGCTGCCATCTAGCTGGAGTTAAAGTGCAGGACCAAAGAAAAACGGCGCAATGAATATTTCCACAAAAATAGATGTTTAAATATCGATACGGGCGCTTTTTGGATTGATATGAGAATCGCGTGACCTAATATCGTGATATATCGGCGGATCGATATTTTTCAACACCCCTAATTAATACATTAAAGTTTGTGTCTCCCGGTAAATAATTTTATAATCAAAATTTAATATGGATGACAATAAATTCTTTTTCCCTCCTGGAACCGCCACCTTAACATGATGGAGGGGTTTGAGCGTCCGACTGATCCTGGGGGCTCTGTTGTCGGGGGCTTCGTGCCCCTCGTAGGGTCTCCCATGGCAAACAGGTCCTAATTGAAGGGTCAGACAAGGAGCGGTTCAGAAGCCCCTTATGAAAGACCAACAGGCCTGGTTATAATCGTGAGTCCGTCCTTCTGTGGACCCACCACCTGCAGGAGGCACCATGGGTGCGGGTGCAATGTGAGTTGGTCAGCTCCAACAGCTGCTCCCAAGACTCGGCAACGGACGGATGGATGGAATTATTCTACTTACACTCGTAGTTTTGGACTGTTTTTGTATGTGCTGATTGTAATAGCTTGGATATTCTGTTTTTGACTCATGATGTACAGATGTGGATAACACTTTGATAATAATAATGACTTAATTAATAATGTGTATTAGTAGTTTGGAGGTACATCATTTAATAACTAATGAATGGTTATGTCATACCTGTGTTGCGCTACTGACCTCTTGTGGTCAAATAATGAAATAACAGAGAGCAAAGGCACGTGCTTAATTGGATAGAGACATGGATTCCAGTAACTGCTGCAGACACAGGCACGAACAAATGACTAAAAATTGACTCTAACCAATCATAAATGTTTGTACAGAAGTCACACCGGTATAAAATTTAGTTTTAAGATCAATAATGTTTTATTTTACTTTTAAGTTTAATGATAATAATATTGTTTTTGCTTGTAGTTTTTCACGATGGTTGGTCGATGTCCAGTAATCGAGAATTAAGCTGTGACAAAATAAATGACTAAACTTTGAGAGCAGTTATCCATATATGACTTATTACATTGTGTATCAAACTAGTAACACACATTATTCTATTGTGTATGTGTACTACATTCAAACATGTTATTACAGATTATTACAAAGTATATTACATTGAGCTAAATTTCATAGATTCAGTGTATCAAGTAGGGTTAGGGATTTTTTTTTTAATTTAGATGCGTTTTCCTTCATTCTGGTGCATTTTAAGCAAAAAATAATAACTATTTTGGGCTATTATGCTGATGTGAAAGAATAATTTCTGGTTAATATACATAGGTACAGCTTTTTTGTTTTAAATAATGTAACGGATCAGTTTCTTCCAAGGCGCAGGCTCTGAATCTTCTCTCAGCTCCGCCCCTGCAGCTCTCAGATAGAGACTCTGAACCTCAACCTGATGCTCTGTTTCTCCTCTTTGCTCAGCTCAACAATGAGCCCTGTTTAGTCCAAGTCCTGGTTTGGTCCTGCTCGCTGCTCTTTTGTTTTAAAGTTTAAAGTTTAAACGATGGAGAAACAGCCATGCTGTTGCAGGTAACTATCGCACGCGCATATTTAATTAGATGATTAGCGTCTTCTCGGTTTTAAATCTTTAGCGAGCCGTATTTCAATCATTCTGCAGCCGTTTCTAAAAGTTTAAAACAAGCTCAGAGGCTGCAGTTTCTCTTTCTGTTGAGCTGGGTTAGCGTAGCGTGAGGGGAGAGAGAGGGAGAGAGAGCCAGGGTGAGACAGCGCAGACGCAGCTGCAGGACTGAGGGAGTCAAGTCGGGTCTAAAGTTTGGATCCAAGTTTCGGATTCGGACGGGTTGGCGCGTGGGTCCGGAACCAGACTGAGGTCCGCCATTTCGTGATCTCTGGTTTAATTCATTATAGTGGCAGCTGCATTAGCAGCGCAGTAAAGAGGTTTACTATGCAAATTAGCCATGTGTCTTTTAGTTATGAGCGAAAACAAAACTACGCGACGCTGCCTTCATTTTTGTAATAATAATAATAATACTAATAGGCTACTTAAGCAGTGAGACATTGTTCACTGCTCCTTATTTGTCCTGTTAAACCTGCGCCTCTGCTGCAGATGTTGGTATGGGTGAGAGACAGAGATAGAGATGGGAGATCGAGACTGTGGTGGATAAAAATAGACTATGGCTGCCGCCACAGACTAATGTATTAGTGGGAAACCCTGCTAATGGAATCACAGAGTTCTAACAGGCTAACCGGCAAAGCTAACAACGGGCTAACTACCACTTAAACAGTATTTACAGCCAAGTTAGGATGAAAATAATTATCCCCATTGTGTAATTGGATGTACAATATCCCTCAGTCCCTTTGTCTTTTCTGTCCGTATTCACTCGCAAACATGCGAGTGACTATTTTAGATCGTAGAGGCATATAATTGGGAGCATACACATTTACACCGGTCATTAATGACATAGTGGAAGATGTTATCTCTGGTCTGAGCTCAAGTACATGCTGCCTGGATGAACTGCCCAATAGATGTTTAAAGTCTGTGCTGAGCAGTTTATCACAACAACGTACGTGTTTAGTTAACACCTCCCTCTAGACAGGAAGGTCCTAAAAACAGGTGTCATTAAGCCACTGCTGAAGAAGAGTGGTCTTGATGCCACAGATATGAACAATTATCAGCCAATATCAAATCTGCCCTTTATAGGCAAAGTCTTGAAAAAGTGCTTTACAGCCAGCTTACTGAATTTCTTCTTAAATGTGTTTGACGTGTTCCAGTCGGACTTTAGGGCCACCCACAGCACTGAAACGGCCTTGATCAAGGTGACGAATGACATCAGACTTAATACAGATGCAGCCATGGTCACAGTTTTAGTCCTGCAGGATCTACTTACTAGAGGTTAAAACCTGGGTCGGAATCTCTGGAAAGGGCTCTCGAATGGTTAAGATCCTACCTCGCAGAACAAACTTACTACGTCGCGATGGGACGTAGTAAGTGTCTCAGACCAAATAGCACTGACCTGTGGGGTTCCCCAGGGGTCGATTCTGGGGCCCTCTTGTTCAATCTGTACATGCCTCCACTGGGTCAATTGATATCCAGAAACAACGTGTCCTATATCACAATTACGCAGATGATACTCAGATGTTTCACTGACAGCGGGTGAACATGAGCCTGTAGATACACTGTGTCATGTATCAAACTGATTAGTGTGTGGATGCAAAACAACTTCATCCAGTTAAATACAGATAAAACTGAGATAATTGTCTTTGGCCCACAAAAACACAGAGAAGTTATCATTAGTCATCTTGAAATGCTTTCACTGGCACTGAAATGTCACGTTAGAAATCTAGGAGTAATCATGGACTCAGACCTGAAAACAGTCATATTAAGTCAATTACATCAGCGCCATCTTGCCACCTAAACACATTGCTAAAATAAATTAAAAAACATTGCGTCTCAACCAGACTTGGAAATTCATTCATGCATTTGTCTCCAGCCAGTTAGACTATTGTAACGGCCTGTTCACTGGCCTTTCCAAACGAGCTGTTGGACAACTGCAGCCGGTTTGAAAAACAAATGGTTGGTAAAAATAATTTCCATCAGCCAAATTGGCCAATAGTAAAAAAAAAAAAAAAGGAGAGAAGAAAAACATATTAAAGGTCCTATATCATGCAAAAACTTTTTGGAGTTCTTAACCATGTTGTTATGCTGTTCCTTATCAAAAACACCCGCAGAGCGGTTATTGGCTTCATTCACACAGTTCTAAGTAATCCTCCTGAATCCTGCTCTCTGAGCAGCTGCTCCGCCCTCTCCTGGTAAACAACTGAGCTGTTCAGTTGTGTCGTCACAAAGGAACGGAAGTGCTCTATGTCTGTAATGTAATGCCTTACGGCCTGATTTTAATTTATAAAACAGCTTTTGTTGTTGTTGTTGTTGTAAGAGAGCAATAAATTAAAAAAAAATTAAAAAAAAATTAAAAAACTCTCCGTCTCAGACCGTCTGTGCTGTCCCAGGACCGTAAGCAAACGCTCCCGCAGCCGGAGAGTGCATTGTTGTGAAGACGGAGCTCTTTCTAACCTACTCAGGACACCGCCTTTTCATTTTGCTTACCTAAGGATAATGTCACGGATGCGCATTTGCTCTATTAGATCCTTGGTTTGGCTATGAGAGGACTAGTCAGCCTTCCTAAAGAAGAGTGCACTCGCCAGAAGTTGGAATTCTTTCTGGATTCAGCGACTATATCAACCAACCTGATGGATGCCTGGTGAGCCTCCTCTAGCAGCAGAGAGGATCTGTAGTGGTGAACCTTGGCCAGAATCAAAGTGGATTAACTTTTATAACCAACACGAGGGCCATAACGTAAACACCCGACGATGGGGAGGCCATGCTAAGCGGTGAGTCAATCAAAACGCGTGTTAGCGTGTGTGTTAGCCATTTATGCAACTGTTTTGCAAATGCCAACTCCTTATAACTGCATTATGTGAAGTAACTTCACTTTTGCAGCGATATTTATATTTATAATACTGCAAATGTGGAATGAGCGGAGAGGGGCGGAGTTAACTGAATCGAAGCGTCTTGTCTTCCGGGTAGGAAAATACCCCAGAGAATACTTATAACTCTCTCAAAATGAGTACTCCATAGTGATAGAGGTACAATATATCATATAAATGCCTATAATTTACTTTGGAATGGCTAAAATAGCATGATACAGAACCTTTAAATACAACATTTCACCCAAGTCAGTGACTAACAAAGTGTTTTTGAGACAGGCCCACATATTAAAAAAGGTTCAATATTTCGATCAAAGAAAGTTTCGACTTAAGCCATAGGCTCATTTACAAAGCGCAGTTGAAACGCCATCATCGCTTTGATATGTAACGCTTTCTCTTCGTGCTTCGTCACATTTGCCAATAAAACGGCGAACTACAGGTACATTTACTTTACAAAAGTGTAGTAAGACCTCAACAGCTAATAAAGATCAGATCATTCTTTAAATGCGTGTTGAGTCAGACTGACGCGCTGTCCCACAGCGGCTTCCTGGGAGAGTGCCGATATAATCGCATTGCACTTTAACTTTGTAAGTATTTCGTGAATTCTGTTGAAACTCTTAACCCCCACGTGAACCGAGCAAATTTTCTCCAGTTTGGCTTTACTGAACTAAGCTCTAAACTGGAGAATGTGCGCGGTTAAAGCGGGGGGGGTAAGAGTTAAATGCAAACTTTGTAACCCTGCAAGCTTCGTTTGATTGTGACAAAAAGCAACGCACTATGGACTCAAGAAACCCGTGGTAAAAGAAGCATCAATTCGAGATGATGAAATACAAGTTTGTCAGCGGTTCAGACGGAGCTGGTCCCAGTTTGTGTGGAGTCCGTGTGTGATAAAGTCCCTGATAAAGACACAAAGGCCTCGTGTTGTTGTGGACGGTCCGCTGGGCGCAAGGTTGTAGCTGAGAGAGGCCTGTCTGTCTTGGCTCTAAACTCACCTGTTTTCCACCTCCGCGGGCTCCCACAGCTCCTGCTCCTCCTTCAGCTTCACTTCTGCCATGTTTCACTGCGCTCTGTCCGCTTTAAGGCGAAGCTTTGGGGAAAAGAGTGTCTCACTTCTGTTCAGAGCTAACGCTAACACAGCAGCACAACACAGCGCTCACTTCCGGTCTGACTCACTGCTGCCCCTCGTGCTCAGGATTAGAAAATGTTCTGTTCACACTCTGTCTCTTCACTAATGACTTGAATATATTTGTTCTAACTTAGTTTAGTTTGTTTATTTGAGCACTTTATAAAACATAAATTGCATGATTACATCATTGCAGTAAAATAAAACTCAAAAGGAGTAGGGCAAAGCAAAAAAGCTTATAAATGTCTACCCCCCATTCAAAGTAATTACTACATGCATTTCAGATTCACTCAAGAAATTCAAAACATAATTGTAAGTCCTTTCAAAAGAAAAGGCCAATCATAACACTGAGAATATACATAACTGAAACGCATATGTCCAGCTGCAGGTAAATAATAACGGTAATAATAACGGTGATACAAGCAGCATCTCGTAATTTCATACAATACACTTTACATTACAAATTCCAGAATTGCCCAGGCACATGTGTAACAGAAGCATGTCTGTTTACTTACAAGCAATTAGTGAATGACAAGTTTCATTTTCCACACATAGGCACACACACAGCCCAGTGGGTGTGCCCATCCATGAATCACAATTATATCTTTTCAACAATTACAATTGTCCGCATTAATCTTACTTATAGCTGCATTAATAAAGAGAAGCATTCATGTTTTACAAGAAGAAAATCACATGAGATTTACAAAACTTCCAAGTAAGAAGACATAGCACGAAAATAATCATGTATGCAATTTACCAGTATATATAAACTCCCCTAGGCAAACCAGAAACATGCCAATAGTTCATTTAAATTGTCGTAGTTTGTATGCTAATTTTGAACATATAAGATATTATCTGAATAAACTTAGTTTAAATGCAGTTATTATTGCGCTATCAGAAACATGGATAAAGGAAAACAAAATTGGGAATTTTGAGTTTGAGGAGTATCAAATGTTCAATCTAAACAGAAAACATAAATCTGGTGGTGGAGTATGTAAAATGGCAAAACCAATGTAAATTGGTGATACAATGACAATAGCAATTGATCATATGTTTGAATGTGTGACAATAGAAATAATTCTTGATAACAGGAAAAATATATTGGTCTCTTGTATTTACCGAGCACCGGGTGCAGATATAGAAGTTTTATTGAACATATTGAAAAGATATTCACTTATAGTAACCACAAAGATGTCTTTATTTGTGGGACTTCAATATTGACTAATTGTAATAGAATTGTACATATGTGAATAAAGTTATAATAAAATTATAATATGTGAATGATGCAACAACCAAGTGTTTGAATTTATCTTCAAGGTTAGCATATTTTCACAATGTCCAGTAGTATCTAAGAAGATACTGTTTGGTATCAAAAGTACGTGAGAAAGCAGCCTGGTATCAGGTTGAATATGTTTTAAGAAGACAACGAGTGAACTGGACGAACGTAAATCGAGGTTGGCCCCGGACTGTCTAGGTCAGACATCAGGTGTCCTTGTACAGGCCGGGCCTTCCTTGATTAAGTATAGTGTGATTCATGGTTTAAGATATGATGTGATACATTGTTTGAGAGGTGACGAGCAAATATCTGTAAACTCCACCTCCCTATGTGTGATATGCTGTGGAAAAACCAAATAAAAGGCTGTACCAAAAAACAACTCTTTGAGAATGGTGCATCACTCTGCGTAGCTGTGATGTCCGGCGATTCTCCCTTGCAAGCCAACCAAAGTATTGATCTCTGTGTCGTTTTCTTCTAGTTGAAGCGTTCTCCAGAATTGGAAAACAAAGGTATTAACCCTAATTTCTGACATACAGATGGTCCTTCGAGCCGGATGACAGCTGATCTTCGTGGAGGGTGAACTGCGATGGCGAAGTCTGTACAGCAACGAGAGAAAGCCCACTTTCCCGTGGCCGTCCATCTCACCTCATTCTCCGCGGAGACGGTTCGTCATCCGAGCCAGAGGGAACGAGCGACAACAAACAGAGGTCAGATAACTTTGTGTGACAGAGTGAGACATATAGCGCTTATATGCATTTTTTGGTTTAGTACGAGCGTTCAGGCTCAAGACAGAGTAGTCAAGACAGACGAACTGAACGAAACGTACGACCAGGCTCAAGACAGAGCAAGACAGACTGTTTGTCAAGACAGACAAATAGAATGAAAGGTATGATTGAAATGAATGTGAATTAACGACGTGCTGTTTTTAAAGTGTGTGAGCACCGTAATTCTATTAGGGTCAAAAGGCGTTAATCTGAGGAATCTAAAAATCTGTCAACGGGTGTGAACCTTGAACACCTAGCCAATGTCCGGTGGTAACCAACAGGGGAATCACTAGAAGCTTGACATTGGGTCCGTTGGCAGAGCACTTAGCATTTTCCCAGACGACCAGACCACATAATGGCTAACCATGAGGTGGCCCCTAAATCAGTAAAATCAAGTGATGACGACTTGACAGACGCAAAATGGATGAGAAAATATTTCCCTCACAGTGTAGAGTACCTATCAAAGTGGACAAAGAAATATGGGTTCACAGGGACTCTACACATAGAAAATGTAAACCGGTTAGTGGAAGCACTTAAAGCACGTGACCAGTTAAAGGGACGCCCCAGAGAAAAGCCCGGAAAACAAATGATAGCAGCATTAGTTTGGTTAAAAGAAGCAAAGACAAGAGGCCGAAAGAAGACAGAACAGGATACAAAGGGAAAAATAGATTCAGAGGTATTTGCAATAATAAAACCAGGTGATAACAGTGGAGAAAATTGGACAGGTAGTCGGCAACACAATGTCCAAGGAGCAGGGAGAGGAGACGAGGCAGGTAGGCGAGCAGCAGTAGAGGAGAGACAGCGCAGCGAAAGGGAGGCAGCCAGCCGAGCAGAGGAGGAGAGACAGAGTAGGGAGAGAGAGGCAGATAGGCGAGCAGCAGTGGAGGAGAGGGAGCGCAGAGAAAGGGAGCAAAGGGAAGAAATACAAAAAGAACAGAGGGAGAGAGAGAGGAAAAAAGAATTAATAAAACAGGAAGAGAGGCAGAGGAGGAAGGCCGCAGAGGCAGCAAATAAACATACAGAACAATCAGACACACAAGGGGAGGCATACTCTGAGGACGAAACACTGGACCGCAGCACTTTTAGGTTTGACTCATACACAAATGACATGACTGAACGACTGATCCACCCCCACCGTACAACCCAGGAGCAAGCAGTAGACTTACCCAGATCTGCCCGAGGAACCACAAGAAGTAAACATGGGCTCAATGTATAGACAGCCCAATTGTGATAATCAGCCCCACCACAATCAGTTTAACCTAAGAGACCGCACAGAAATAAAAAAACCTATGAGGTACCGTACCAATGGGGACGAAGGGCAATTCTACCCCCTGATTGAAGTCCCAAATGGACAAGGGGGTACACAACGGGTTTATCGCACATGGACCATGAAAGACGTAAAAGAGGTCTTAGAGGAGGTCCCAGACCCAAAGATAAACATTGACAAAACCTTGAGCGTACTGGAGCTGATTATCACAAATCACAAGTTGAACGGTGTAGAAATAGAGCAGTGTTTCAGGCGAGTGTTTGGACTACAGTATATTCATATACAAGGGAACTGGACCCCAATAACAGACGGAGTAGCAACACCATTTAGTGAAAGCACGATAACACAACTGTCACAGGGAGCTGATGGAGGTTTGTGGGGTAGGGCAAAGGACGTTTATAAACGGAAAACTGACTATGCCATCATACACAACACTAAACAGAAAGACACAGAAACAGTCCAGGATTTCAGATGCAAAATGACAGGGATATTCAAAGATCACAGTGGTATCCCCGAAAGTGCAGATGTACATAGCGCATATCAACAGCAGTTAAAAAAGGCCATATGTGACGGGCTTAGGCCTGCCATAAAACATTGGATTAGCAAAAACTATGTGCATATGACAACAGGGAGCATAGACCAATTTATGGAGCAGGCCATGCATGCAGAAAAGGTGGAGAAAGATAAAGAAAAGAACAAGGCAGCAACAGAAACATATGTCATAGTTTCCTCAGAAGCCCTGTCTCAGAGAAGTTACGACAAAAAAGGAAAGCACAAAGGGAAAGGTAAAAATGACAAAAAAGAAAGAGGAAGGAAAGGAAGTGACGAGGAAGATCCACAGAAAGCTGAGGACTGGAAAGAGGGAAAGTGTTTTGTTTGCCACAAGAAGGGACATCTAGCCAGGAACTGCTATAAGCGCAAGGCTAAAGTAGACAGCGAAGATGAAGAAGACAGTGAGGGACAGGCATGACTAGAAGGAAAATGTGAGGAAAATTGCTGTAAGAACTGCAAAAGCAAAAGGGACAGTGTGTATCAGCAGTAGATGTTATCACAGATGAAAAAGAGGAAGCGGACACAGGGACGGAAATGTTTTTGAATCTAGAGTTAGTTAATAACAAACAAAGGCCAGAGGTAACCCTGTTAGTAAATGGCGTCCCACTCATATTCCTAGTAGACTCAGGAGCAGAAAGAACAGTTTTACGTGATGTCACAGTGACATCAAAAAGCTCAAATCTTATCAGAATGATGGCAGCAAATGGGGAAGCGAAAACTAGCCATATGAGTGTAGAGACTACATTTAAATGGGAGGAGACAGGCGAAGAAGTAAGCACATCTGTAGTGCTGACACCACACTGCCCCCACAACCTGTTGGGAAGAGAAGTAATGACCGCTCTCGAGATGGCCATAGTACCGACAGGTGACGGAGTTTAAGAGTAGTGAAGCATCCTTTGAACACTCCCATCTCAGATGCCTATGTGATGGAGGGAAAGGGCTTACCATTTTATTGGTGGTCTCTGAAACTACCTCACAAAGACCCAGCCAAAACCTCTGAGACCCTACTCGAACTTGCAAAAAAGGTGACAAACAGACCACGAGATGTAATGGAAGAAGATCAATTACACATGACGTTACGTTCTAAACTGACTCCAGGACCCGATTTCGACTATGACAAAGCAGCCAGAACTCTGGGACCCCAGGTAGTTACTTTGACGTATCTGTACTACAACGGACAGGACTCATACTGTGACATAGACGTGACTGAAACAGTGACTCAACTGATACCTTACCACGACAGCAGACACGTGGCATTGACTAAAAAGAAAGACAGAAAATGGTCAGAACTAGGATCACTTGCACGCAGCAATAGATGGTCAAAAGACTGGACACAGACAGGACACGGAAAGGAAGAATATAGCAAAAGAACATCCTGGTATAGAACTCCACTTTCCATGCGGGTAACAACTACCCCCGCTGTGCATCTAAAAGACATGGTAGAGGTTTGAGTTATAGATAACATTTCTGTATACTCCCTAACTGAGGAGGAGGAAGACTGTTTAAAACAGATTCCTGATGAGTTATGGAGTTCAGGACCTACTGATGTCGGCCTAATGAAAGGAGCTAGCCCAGTAGAAATCATCCCAAAACCGAATATAGGCCAAGAATTAAGCAATATCCTTTAAAACCAGACGCAGTTGCAGGGATTAAACCAGTCATAGAGGGCCTAAAGAAAGCAGGAATTATTGTCCCGTGCCCGACAGCACAATGTAACACACCTATATTTCCAGTAAAGAAAGCACCACCCTCAGTGGCGTGGAGGATGATTCAAGATTTGCGTGCAGTAAACGAGGCTGTCCAACAGAGGTCACCAAATGTCCCAAATCCACATACGTTGCTCAACAGTATCAGACCAACAGCGAAATACTTCACTGTGATAGATTTGGCCAATGCCTTCTATTCAATCCCATTGTCAAAAGAGGCACAAACATGGTTCGGATTCACATTTGAAGGGGAAAAACTCTCTTTTTCGCGCCTAACGCAAGGTTTTTGCGAATCCCCAACGATATTCGCACAACAAATGTCAAATTGTCTTGCGCAACACCAACCGTCTGTACGTTCACAGATCCTGTCCTATGTCGATGATTTATTGGTGGCCAGTGATACAAAGAAGCATGTATTGCGGACACATTGGCTCTACTAAATCATCTGCACAAAACAGGGAATAAAGTAAGCAAAGACAAACTCCAACTTTGGAAACCCCAAGTGAAATATCTAGGCCACACCCTTAGTCAGGATGGCCGGACGGTTGATGATGCTCGAAAAGAAGCAATCAAAGCGGCTCCAAAGCCCACAACTAAAAAGCAAATGATGTCCTTTCTGGGCTTGAGCAATTATTGTCGCATGTGGATTCTGGGATATGCAGAGATCGTAAAACCCCTCCAGGACATGATGTTCAAACAAAAGTTAGCCATGACCGATAAGTTAACATGGAGTGCAGAGGCGAATGTAGCATTCGACAGAATTAAAACACAACTATGTGATGCAGGGGCGTTGGCCATACCAAACTATGAAAAACAATTTGTGCAAACGGTAGACTGCAGAAATGGGTTTATGACGTCAGTAGTATTGCAAAAATACGGTTCTAAGATGCGTCCAGTGGCGTATTACTCCATACAATTAGACCCAGTAGCTAGAGCCACAGTCCCGTGTGTGCAGGCTGTGTTAGCAGCAGCAGCAGCAGTACAAGCGTCTGCAGAGGTGGTGCTGTTCCATCCACTGATTCTTAAAGTGTCACACGCTGTTGCAGCACTACTTCTGCAAACCAACATGACTTTCTTATCACCAGCTAGGCACCTCATGTGCACAGCAGTGTTGCTCTCCCAACCACATTTGACACTAGAACGATGCACAGGGTTCAATCCAGCAACACTGCTGCCGCTTCCCGGGGATGGTGACCCCCATAATTGTGTAGAATTAGCGCAAACGGAATACAAAACTAGGGCAGACCTTCAAGATACCCCACTGCCAACTGGGGATGTCATTTTTGTAGATGGCTCAGCCAGTAAAGACCAAAACGGCACAAATAACGTAGGTTATGCAATTACAACAAAAGACACAGTTGTAAAAGCACTGAAACTACCTAACAATCTATCAGCGCAAGCAGCTGAGTTGGCCGCCCTAGCAGAGGCATGTCGCTTATACGCAAACAAAGATGTGACAATTTGGACGGACAGTCAATATGCATACGGCTCTGCTCATACATTTTGTAAACAATGGAGTTTAAGAGGCTTCAAAACTACTACAGGGAAGCCCGTAACTCATAGGGGATTACTTAAGAAACTATTAGAGAATGTACATTTACCGTCAAAATTAGCCATTTGTAAATGTGAAGCACACAGAAAAGGAACAGATCCCATAACAACGGGAAACAATTTAGCTGACGACATAGCTAAAAAAGCAGCAACTGGAATAATTGTCATGTACATAGAAAAACAAGAAGACACTGACCCATTAGACATTTTGAAACAACACCAAAATGATGCACCACGATCAGAAAAAACAGTGTGGATCACAAAAGGCGCACTTTTAAAAGACAATGTATATAGAGCCCCCGATGGTAAACCCTGGTTACCAAAATCACTTTTCAAATGGGCTGCTGAATTGAGCCATGGGGCATGCCATGTCTCAACAGGAGGGATGGTGGCACTAGTAGAACAATATTACCACACCTATGGCTTCAATACGTATACAAAAACTTTTTGTAAACAGTGCTTAATCTGCACAATGAACAATACACAAGGAAACATGAGACCAAGGCGGGGTAGATTCCCAGAACCAAGATACCCCTTTCAAGTAATACATATGGACTATATACAATTAAATAAAATACAAGGAGTACAGTATTGTTTGGTAATAATAGATGCATTTTCAAAATGGGTAGAAATATTCCCAACAGCAACACCAGACGCTATGACAGTAGCAAAAGCAATATGTAAAAATATAGTACCAACTTTTGGAATCCCAGAAATAATAAGGTCAGACAACGGCAGCCATTTTGTAAATGAAGTGATCTCAGCGATGGCCAGGAACCTCGAGATCACCCTGAAAAATCATTGTTCTTTCCATCCCGCGTCAGCAGGCTTATTTGAGCGAGCTAACGGGACGATAAAGAACAAGCTAGCAAAAGCTGTAAAAGAAACAGGAAGACCGTGGCCAGAATGCATAGACTTAGTGAAGTTAAATATGCACATGATGCCTGCAGAAGGACAGACACTTTCACCATTTGAGACTATCCATGGCAGACCACTCAGACTCCCTGGACTAGCTGACATACAAGAAAAAGACGACAAAATACCAAAGGACTTATCATGGCATATGAAACAGACAATGTTAACAAGAGAACTGTACAAAACACATGAACTGCCGAAAGACTCTACTGTATCCACACAGCCAGTGCATATCGGAGACCTGGTGTTCATCAAAGCTGTGAAGAGGCCCAAGTGGAACAGTCCGAGGTGGGAGGGGCCATATCGAGTACTGCTGGCCACACCAACAGCTGTAAAAGTGGAGGGACGAACCACGTGGGTGCACCTATCTCACTGCAAACTGCGGGAACTGCCAGACCTGAACCTCACCGAACCCTCTACACCGAGTGAGTAGACCCGCAGAGACTCAGGACTTCCAGACCTCCCAGACGCAGGACTTCTCTTGTAAGCAGAGACAACAACAGAGTACAACGGTGCGCAAAGTACCAGTACTCTGCGACAACAGAGTACAACGGTGCACAAAGTACCATTACTCTGCGACAACAGAGTACAACGGTGCGCAAAGTACCATTACTCTGCGACACTGAGTGGCAACTCCAGACCGATCATCATGACTACCAACATGATTGCCATCTACCTGGTGATCATCGTGGCATGGACCCAAGGAGCAGACGGCACGAGCGAGAAGGAACAGGTCGTATGGTCAGATCCATGTTCTAGACAATGTAAATGTATATCACTGCTTAAGTTTTGCATACCAGTGAACAAGACTTACACCTTCCAGGTGCCCTACAACCAGTTAGTGCGTAAGGGAGTCAAGATATCAGATCAAGCAGATGTTAAAAACGATATAGTGTATGTTATGCCGGGGCAAATAGATAACTCATGGGGGAATGAGGTGGTAAACTCAGGAGAGCAGTGGGTACCCAAGGCTACGACAGAGCAGGCCAAGAAGTGGGCGGGCAGGTTAATCCTCATACAGACACCAACACACTTATCAGTGACAGTAAACATGAAAAACCAGCCGAACCTTACAGAGTGCAGCCTATTTAGACTCTATTGGTACACCACCGGTAAAGACCCATATTGTGACATAATCCTCTGCTCTGTGGCAGTAACACACGGACAAACAGTTGTCAGCGCATTAGGAGCAAGAGCTAAACAACAAGGCCTGACTGTAATAGACACGGACAAAATGGACCCATCTGACTTTATGCATATAGCAACAGGAGTGAATGCAACTACCAATGCATGGGTACGACAGGCAGTGGGAGTAGCTGCAACATTAAAGCGTGACTGTGTGGTATGTATGACAGCAAGGCCACAACTATTATTGGTAAATGCATTACCTGTAAATGAGTCTTGTGCACACATCTTAGCGAATAAAACAGGTAACAGGAGATTGTGCACTGCGTACCAAGCCGCTTTTCCAAAATTGCCCACCAAAACACAGCCACCTGTCTTCACAGTGCCTACAGACACCATCTTTACCTGCTACCACATCACCACGTGCCAACCTAATACTAAATGCACAGACGTCGGAAGGGTGCCTAGTACCCTGTGTAACAAAACTATAGAATTAAAAGGGAATGGCATGCTGACTACACAACGACAAGATGTATGGTGGTGGTGTGGAGGTAACATATTACGAGGTCACATGGAAGCCAGCGGTACGGGGAGCTGTGCCTATGTTTCCCTAATATGGCCTGCCACGGTTGTTACGACCCCGCCGAGGCGGGGCGCCAGGGGGAGGCGTGAAATAGCGTCTCCACCTGTGGTCCTGTTGCCGGTGGCGCCTGACACCACATACCTGGATGCTATTGGCGTCCCAAGGGGGGTCCCTGATGAGTATAAATTGGTAGATCAAATAGCCACAGGGTTCGAAAACCTCCCACTGATATCAGCAGTATTCCCTGTAACTCCAAACAAAAATGTTGATAGAATAAATTATCTGCATTTCCAGATGCAGCGTCTGACCAATCTTACCCATAACTTAGGACAAAGTTTAGGGAGTCAACTACACCACACGTCCTTAATGGCGTGGCAAACTAGAATGGCAGTGGACATGTTGTTGGCAGAAAGAGGGGGTGTCTGTTCAATGTTTGGGGACCAGTGTTGCACGTTCATCCCCAACAACACAGCAGCAGATGGGGCCATAACGCACACATTGACACAACTAAAGACAATGGCAAACACACTGAAGGAACACTCAGGGGTACACAGCATGATACAAGACTGGTTCAACCGTCTCTTTGGAAGATGGAGTAGCTTGGTAGTACCTTTTCTAACCACTCTGATAGTAGTGATAGCCTGTTTTGTATTCTGTGGTTGTTGTTGTATACCACTGTGTAGAACTACCATTGAACGTACGGTTGAGAGAGCAGTCTCGAGTAAGTTTACCACCACATACGCCCTAGTACCAGCAGAAAATGAGGACACTGAAACTGGCAATTACTATAGCGTCTAAATATTACCACTCTGGGTGTAAAAAGCATTAGTTTAAAAATATGACGGGTATGCTGAAATCTGTGAGGAATGGTATATCTGGATGTGAGAAAATTCGCTAATGTTTTGATAAACAGGAGAGAATTGTAATAGAATTGTACATATGTGAATAAAGTTATAATAAAATTATAATTATGTGAATGATGCAACAACCAAGTGTTTGAATTTATCTTCAAGGTTAGCATATTTTTCACAATGTTCCAGTAGTATCTAAGAAGATACTGTTTGGTATCAAAAGTACGTGAGAAAGCAGCCTGGTATCAGGTTGAATATGTTTTAAGAAGACAACGGAGTGAACTGGACGAACGTAAATCGAGGTTGGCCCCGGACTGTCTAGGTCAGACATCAGGTGTCCTTGTACAGGCCGGGCCTTCCTTGATTAAGTATAGTGTGATTCATGGTTTAAGATATGATGTGATACATGTGTTTGAGAGGTGACGAGCAAATATCTGTAAACTCCACCTCCCTATGTGTGATATGCTGTGGAAAAACCAAATAAAAGGCTGTACCAAAAAACAACTCTTTGAGAATGGGTGCATCACTCTGCGTAGCTGTGATGTCCGGCGATTCTCCCTTGCAAGCCAACCAAAGTATTGATCTCTGTGTCGTTTTCTTCTAGTTGAAGCGTTCTCCAGAATTGGAAAACAAAGGTATTAACCCTAATTTTCTGACACTTATTGAAGGCAAAATTGCATAAACTCACTGAAAAATGTGTGGATACAATGTACAGTTTCTCTCTTTACCCCCTAATCACACGCCCCACAAGGATAACTGCACACGGTGCTACACTGATATCACTGATACAATGATATCAGTGACTTGCCAGTTTTCACTCTATTTGAAATACAACAAAAAAGTAAGATAAACAAAAGTACTATTATGGTAAAGAATGTAAGACTAACATCTGAGCGCTCGATAAATGCTTTCAAGCTGAGTTTGTCAGATCAGGACTGGAGTAATGTCCTTGGAGAACAAGATGTTAATATTACATACACACATTTTGTTAACACAATCAAACAGCTTTATGATCAACATTGTCCGGTAGTAACGCTCAAATATACGCAAACAAATAAATGTGTCACATGGATGACAAGGGGGTTATTGAACGCATGTAAAAAGAAAAACTCCTTATATAAAACATTTATAAAAAAAAGAGAACATCGGAAACCGAATTGAAATACAAAAAATATAAGAACAAACTTACAAGTATAATAAAAAAATGTAAAATAAATTACTATAGAAATATGATTGAGGTCAATAAAAACAATATGAAAGGACTATGGAAAGTCTTAAATAATGCAATGTCTAAAGACTCTAAAACTGCAAGTTACCCAGACTACATGATTAATAATGATGAGAAAATTACAGAAGGGAAGAGTGTAGTTAATGCGTTCAATGACTATTTTGAACGCATTATACACATTATTGATTTGATTTGATTTTTTTATTTCGAGCTACACAACACAGGCACAAAAGCCAGAAAAAATATAATAAAAGAAAAAAATAATTAACATTCTAGCTCGAAAAGGAGTGGGAAGAAGACAAGCTTATTGACTCCCACCCCTGTTCATAAACTTAAATAATAATGTGGTTGCAACAACAACAGTAACAATGTTTAGTTCTTAGTATCTTACAAAACAATAAAGTTGGTTACATATTTACAGATTAAGTCAACATTCATAGTATGTTACACTTTATAACAAGTTTATAATTTTGTTTCCTATACCCATTTTATTACCATGTTGGTATTACTGTTATTCACCTTCATCATTACAGCCCATATAACATTACTCTGTATCAAAGTGTTTGAATGATACATAACATACTCCACATTTATTCATGAAAGGCACAATAATCGCAGACTGATTGATGCTCATGATAACAAGAGTAGTCTTAATGATGTGTGTTAAAAAGGATTCGGGGCTTTTCTTTTTTCTTTCCTGTGTCTGGACCTGCTGCCAGAGGGGAGCAGCCCCCGAGCAACAGGACCATCATTTATTAAGTGTCCTATACTGTGCATTAAAAGAGACAAGATTTAGGAGTCTGCTGCCAGAAGAGGGTTTCCTCGAGCAGCCGGCCCCCACATGTCTGCCCTGTACTACGAGTTATGTTGAATGCAGAGTACGAGGTTATGTGCATGTTTTAATTCTAAGAATTTAATTCCTTTATATTACCATCAGCATCAATAGCAATACTGCTGTCTGGATCGATTAAATTTGATTCTAAGAATAATATATAAATTGTTAGGTATTTATCCTGGGCTGTTAAAATAATGCTGATAATACAACAGCAATAGTAATAACAATGGCAATAACAATTACCCCTCCTAATCAATTCTTATACTAATATGACACAATACATTTTAAATAGCTATGATTAATAAAAATAAAGACAAGAAAAAATAAAGAAAGAAAGAAAACAACAGCAAAACAAAAATACAAAACAAAAATACAGTCAAGACATACAGTATAGTTAATGTAAGATATTACTAATACAATATAGTCACCTAGTTATTTCTTATTTACTAAATTAAATATTATATCCTCTTACAATAATAATAACAATAATAACAATAATAATACCAGTAATGGTATTATTTTTATGTAACACCCATTAGCAATCAAGTACCCATTTCCTCCTTCTGGTACTTTGACCATACCATTTTTTTATATCTTGATTTGAAATGATGAATATTTGGACATTGTTTGAGCTCTGCCCCCAATTTGTTCCAGAGTTTAACTCCACATACAGACACACACATACTTTTCCTAGTGGAAGACACTGCTTGAATCTTAAAGTTATCACACCCCCTCAAGTTATATCCCCCTTCTGTGCGTGCAAAAAGCATTTGCATCCTTGCAGGTAGCACATTTTTGTTGGCTTTAAACAGAAGTTGGGCAGTAGAGAAGTCAACTAAATCAGACATGTTTAACAGTTTAGACTGCAGAAATAATATATTAGTGTGATCATAATATCCTACTTTGTGTATAATTCTTACAGCCCGTTTTTGGAGTATAACAAGGGGGTGTAATGAACTTTTATAGTTATTGCCCCAAACTTCTACACAGTAATTTAGATATGGCAAAACTAATGAACCATATAATAGAAATAATGCATTGTAATTTAAGAAAAACTTTGCGTTATTATTATAACGCAATATTGGGCCTCATCTGGCATCAAAAATAGCCAAAACAAACAGTGATGTCTCTCAACATAAAAACAAGAATGTTCACTCCTTTCTCACGGCAACAGATGAAAATGAAATAATTAAAATAGTTCAAGCTTTCAAGAATAAAAAATCCACTGATTTGAACGACTTTGACATGATCAAAAAAGTAATACATAACATATCTATGCCTTTAACACATATATACAACCAATCCTTTTCAACTGGTGAATTCCCCGACCTCATGAAGATTGCCAAGGTCGTTCCAATTTATAAAAGTGGGGATAATCATCAGTTTACAAATTATAAACCGATCTCTATACTTCCTCAACTATCCAAGATTCTGGAAAAAACGTGTTGCTGTCCGCCCGGACAACTTTTTGAATAAACATAACTTATTCTGTGACTGCCAGTATGGGTTCAGAAACAACAGGTCAACTGCACATGCATTAATCAATCTAAGTGAAAAAGTCAAACAATATTGACAATAAGCTGTATTCATTGGGTATATTCATAGACCTCCAGAAAGCCTTTGACACTATAGATCATGAAATACTTTTAAATAAACTAAATAAAAATGGGATCAGAGGGATTGCAAACAAATGGTCAGTAAGGGGCAAGCACTATTAGCGATTCACGGCAACTTCCGTTGACTCGCGTGACTCACGAGCCATGAGTCGCGACTCGCCAGTCATGAATCGTGGCTCACGGTTAAAAATACCACCAATCTTTGCTTTTTAGGGGTATTTATGAGTTATTAATGACACAATATGGATCTGGATGAACAGTTTACATGTTGGGAAAATAAGTACCTTCAGGGCAAAACAAGACAAATATACTAATGTAGCTTACATAGAAAACAAAAACAAACATTGAAAACCATGTCTTGAAAGCAAGGATATCACGTCGTCAGCGTTTTTCAATGAAAAGAAATGCAGTAAGAAAAATTCAGATTCAGGTTGTTTAATTTCATGGGACAAACATAGGTGCTTTTATTTATTCATTTTAAAGAAGTGTGAAACATCAGATGCACATAAAACACAGAGTCACTCGAGTCCACATACAGCAAGGGGCAAAAGACTATACTTTAGTTTGTTGCCATGGTTGTCAAGTCATCTTTGCCTCTTTTTGCCACAGATCGGCTCTTCCATTGTATTGACACTTTTGGTAAACCGCGAAGTCCGTTCATTGGCCCTCATTTACTGTATCAACATTGCGTAAAAAAATGTGTGTATGCGTAGGTGTATTTGCGATATACGCCAGAGGGCGCGTGACATTTATGAACCTGTGCTTTCCGCTCAGATCTTATCGTACCCAAGCACAGCTGATAGTAAATGCCACGGAGAAATCCTAGCATCATTTGAATGAAACGCCCAAAAATATTCATGTAGGATTTTACGGCACGCACGCACGAAACACTGCAAAAAAGAACATTTCTCCAACCAGGAAATGATAAATAGTTACACAACAAATATATTTTTGCACATAAGGAAGATTAAAAAATCTGTCAATAACCCACGTTAACCATATAGCCAATCCAAGATCACATTTACTAAATAAAAAAAGAGGGGGGAAAAGAAATAGGCTAATAATAAAAAGTGACCTTTATAAGCAGTAGGCCTAAATAGCCTATATAAAAAAGGGTATAAAATTAGACCACATTATCAAAAAAAGCATGGACATAACGCTGCAGTACAGACTCTGGGCCATGATCCGAACCAGCGAAAAGCAGCTGTCAGCTCCGCGGACTCAGCGCTGGAGCCGGGCAGGACTACGCGCCTTTCGGCTTGAGCAGAGCTTTCCTCCGGGAGGAAACAGGTGCGCGGAGAACTGACAGCCTAACGAACCCGTCCGGACCAAAAACAGCCCTACGAGACGTGCTTCGATCATTCCCCTGCTGAGAGGAGAGCGCGCGGTCACCAGACCCTGGGCACGCCGCTCATATCCGGACCTTACGAACCCGTCCGGACCGACGAAAGCTGTGGAACTGTTGAAGGATTTGTTTGACACCAGGGCTACTCGCGAGCACGGAATACGGTCCACAGACTCAACGCTCGAACCAACCAGAACACGGAGCATGGCCTCGCGCAGACCCAGGTGAGTCCCGGTGTCCCGGTACACGGTGTGAGGCGGGGAATCCACACAAAGTTTGCGCAGCAGCGGTATTTTGTTAAAAACAAAAAACGAAACATAAATATAAAACACACCATAAGCGTCTCTGTGGCTGCAGTCCAGGTTCTACAGTCTCTGGTCCGGGCTCATGAGCCTCTGCGCTCGGACCCGTGTCGATGCAGCGCAACATGAATCAAGTCTGCCCATAAACATTAACACTGTAGCCTTGTTTCATGTTTAAATCACTAATGAGGATAATATGCGATGTGGCAATGCAATTCATGCTGTTAAAAACTGTTTTCCAGCGCTGTTTAGTGTTTAGTTAAAATTGGTGTATCATGTACACCACCTCCTGACTTGGTGTAGGATTTGAGTGCACCATACGCCAGGTGTACGGTGCGCTCAGATTGATAAATGCCAAAACAGGCGGTGATTTTTCGTAAACCCCACATACGCTCTGATTTCACCGTACGCAAGTTTGATAAATGAGGGCCATTAAGTGGAGGTTGAAATGAGGTGAATAAGGCTGTACACTATTCTCAGTCATGTGACTTTTGGTTGGCAATCACCTGTTTGGAACCGTGCCGGTTCAGGCAGCACAGGTGGGAGGTCATGGCTGCTACTTCATCGAGCTTACTGACCTCTGAGCAGCCTGTGTAGGTGCTCATTACATTTTGCTGTGGCTTGGCGTCACCAATTGCTCGGATCAATATTGTAACCTGAATAACTTAGAGACCTCTGCTTTAGACTTGGAATAACTTCAAACTAACTGATCGTTTGAATGGTTTCTCTCATGTGTCTTTTAAGATAAAGGTTTGATGAAAAAGTAATTGCACAATGCTGTGTGGGTCCTCATGTGTATGTTTAGGCTACCAGGTGAAAAATTCTTTCCACAAACAGAACACCTAACAGGCGTCTCTCTTGTGTGACTTCTCATGTGTGTTTTCAGATTACTATTTTGTGAAAAACTCTTTCCACAAACAGAACACCTAAAAGGCTTCTCTCTTGTGTGACTTCTCATGTGTGTTTTCAGGGTACCATTTTGTGAAAAAGGCTTTCCACAAACAGACATCTGAATGGTTTCTTTCCTGTGTGAGTCCTCATGTGTCTTTTCAGGTTACTATTTTGTGAGAAACTCATTGAACAAACAGAACATCTGAATGGTTTCTCTCCTGTGTGAGTCCTCATGTGTTTTGTCAGATCACTATTTCGTGAAAAACTCATTGCACAAACAGGACATCTGAATGGTTTCTCTCCTGTGTGAGTCCTCATGTGGTTTGTGAGGAAACCTTTTTGTGAAAAATTCTTTCCACAAACAGAACACCTGAATGGCTTCTCTCCTCTGTGAGTTCGTACATGCATTCTTAAATTGAAACGAGTCGAAAACCTCTTCCCACAGCGAGAGCATTTGTGTGGTTTGTCTGGACCTCCATCTCCACTCGCATTGTTCCCAAGGGCCGGCTCCTGCAGCTGTTCAGTGTGTGTTTGTGGAGTGAGACTTTCAGCTGAAGGAGTCCAGTCTGCAGAGTCGTCAGTGTCAGAGGAATTCTCTGTTTCTGTTTCATCTCTGTCCTCTCGGTTTTCCTCTTTCACTGTTTCATGAAGCAGAGACTCTTCTTTCTCACTCTTCACAGAGACAATGACTGGGAACGCTTGGATCGACTCCTGTTTGATTTGAATCTCCTTTGGTTCTTCTTTAATCTGGACCAGAGTCTGAGCCGCCTCATGTGGACTCTGAACACCTGCAGTGACAGACAACAAAGATAAAACACAAGCCAAAAAATAAAGTCTCTCAGTGGCAGAGTTAGAAGGAGGCCCTGGGGCAACACTGGCTTTGACTGACACTCCCACCCCGAATGGCTGAAAGCTTAAGGGGCTGTTTACACGTCAATAGGAAAACACAACAATAACACCCTCGGTCAATCTGCTTCTGCACAAAAATGATGAAGCGTCAACAAACCAACTACACGCCTTTGTCCAGCAAACGGCACAGAAGACGATAGTTTAAACCTGTTTTAAATTCCTGAAAACTCTTGGATGTTGTGGCTTTCTGAAGAAACTCTGGTGCATTCTGAAGTAAAAGTAAATCATTAAATTTTGTTGCTCACAGCAGACGTTTCTGGTCCGTGTATGATTCGTTCAATCATTTTTCAAATTGAAATCAAAAACGAAATTACCTAGAAATGTCTGTAATGAAACAAAATCCCTCTAAATGGCTTTAATTTTGAGTTTTAATTTTGGTACTAAAATAGAAAAACAATATTTGAAAGTAAAGGCTCAGAGCGTCAGTATGTCATCAATTATCTTTTATTCATCTGCAACAGTGGAAGTTCTCTGTACGGGCCATATTATTGTCTGGCTGCAACACTGATGGCATCGATGAAACTGGCCATTCTATTCAAGGAGATTTCTATAAACGCTGTAATATCAGATGTATGGACAGATAAGCAGCATTGTATACCACCAAACTGCGGTTTAGTCTGTTTCCATGGGTTTGGTTTATTATGATTTTTATAGCACATCCCAGTGTCCACCTTAACCTAGTTACGTGACTGTGCCAAACCCCGGTGATGCGCATTCAGCACACCTGCTCTTGCAGCGGTATGAGGACAAAAAGTAGAAGCGCGGAGGAGGTGGAAGATAGACCTCAACCCGGAGAACGGTGCCGTTGCGGGCTGTAGGTCAGGGTAGCAGGGACGCTAGATGGAGGTGCAGCAGACGGACACATGGACTGGGAGTATAGGGGAAGGTACGGGCCAGAGCAGCGCAGTGGAACATGAGGGCATGGATGAAATGGCGGGTAGCCACGGGACAGGAGCTTAAGCAGCGGCCACGGAAAGGTTGTGATGAGGCCAAAAACACTTGCACGATACTTAACGCACGCGTGGAAAAATAGGATTGGTTCTATTTTGAGGAATGCGTCTTGTGCGTTGCCCCTGGCGAGCGTTACTTACAGCTCATAGTGGCCGCTCATCAATGAAATCTATGTCCAAACGTGTAAAAAAAGGCACGCAGAAAACGTGGCCACTTTGTCTGGGTAACAAGCACCTTGTCCACGGTGCTGCTCTGGCCCGCACCTTCCCCGGTCCATGTGTCCGTCTGCTGCACCTCCATCTAGCGTCCCTGCCGCCGTGACCTGCTGCTTGTAACCGCACCTTTCTCCGGGTTGAGGTCTCTCTTCCACCCCCTCCACGCTTCCACTTTGTGTCCTCATACCGCTCCAAGAGCAGGTGCGCTAAATGCGCATCACCGGGGTTTAAACAGAGGTTAAGGTGGAAACTGGGATGTGCTATAAAAATCATAATAAACCAAACCCATGCAAACAGACCAAACTCGATGTGTACTATAGTGCCCTGCTCATTGCAGAGGCTCCAGCTGATGTCGGGTCACGTGACCCAGTGCGGGGTCCTGGAGAAGCTATACCCGCAGCTTGGAGGAATAAAAATGCTGCTCATCTGTCCATACATCTGATATACAAAGTATTTTTAACAAAAAGAACAACTGAATCTGAAAATAATTACAAAAGATACAAAAACAAACGTACTAAAATAATAAGAAACTGCAAAAAAAAAAATATTATTACGGTGCACTACTCGGAAAAAAATAAGACAAACACTAAAGTTCTCTGGTGTACCATAAATGATGTACTTCGAAGGACCTCAAAAGGAAATGTACTACCACAGAGCTTTATGTCAAATGGCCAGAAAATTGAAAATTCAAATGAAATTGTGAGCGAGTTCAATAAGTACTTCATAAGCATAGGACCCCAATTATCCTCCTCAATAACTCCACCATGACTCCACAAATTATAATTATGACTGTGTTCAGGAAAACCCAAATACAATGTTTCTTACGCCAACAACAGGACAAGAAATAACTGATATAGTTAGAAATGTCATAAATAAGAAATCCTTGGACTGTGACGAGGTAGATGTGAGTATTGTTAAACAAGTCATCGATCACATCGTCATACCACTATCCCATATTTTTAATATGTCTTTCAAAACTGGTAAATTTCCAGATTGAATGAAAATGGCTAAAGTTATTGCAATCTATAAAAATTGTGACAAAACTCAATTCTCTAACTACAGACCTATCTCAACACTACCTCAATTCTCAAAAATATTAGAAAAGCTCTATACAACTCAACTAGACACATTTATAGATAAATACAATATTTTAAATGACAGTCAACATGGCTTTCGTAAAAGCAGATCTCCCGCTTTCGCGTTAATGGAACTCATAGAGGAAATTACAAATAATATAGACAAGGAAAAGTATTCAATAGGTATTATCATCGACCTTAAGAAGGCTTTCGACACTATGGATCACAATATACTCCTGAACAAACTACAAAAATATGGGATAAGAGGTATTGCTTTCAACTGGATTGAATCCTACTTAACAAACCGTAAACAGTATGTTCAAATGGGGCAGTGCAGATCCATGTGTGATACCCTAGTGTGTGGTGTCCCCCAGGGATCGGTGCTAAACTATTTTTATTATTATGGTTTCCAAGAAGGTGAAACTGGTCCTTTTTGCAGATGATACAACAATCATACTCTCAGGTGCAAACTTACAGCAAATGGTGATTGAGATTACAGAAGATGAATGTACAATTACCAGTTAAAATTGGAAACAAAACTATTGAAAGACTCTATGAACATACATTTCTTGGTGTAACACCTGATCATAAAATCAGCTGGAAACCTCACATCATAAAAATTAAAACTAAAGATGCAAAGATTTCAACCAAATATATCATTGATAACAAAGCTTTATATATTATATACTGTTCACTTATCCTTCCCCATTTAACATATTGTGTAGAGATCTGGGGAAATGCGTATAAAAGTAATCTTGACCCTAGGGATGTCACGGTATGAAAATTTTACCTCACGGTTATTGTGACCAAAATTATCACGGTTTTCGGTATTATCGCGGTATTTTTTTAAATGTGTGTTAATACGTTCAGAAAGCATTGATAGTCCTACACAAACTTAAATAGTTTCAAAAAGTGTAACAGTGTTTGTTATATTTAAAAATAGAGACAAAGCCATATCAAAAGTGCAACTTTTCACATCAAAGTAAATGAAGTATAACTATGTATTGTTGATCGTTTGGAGGGTATTACATGTACTATTTATAGCGCCAGAACCGTGTTAGAATATTTTCAACTAGATAAACCCTCAGGAATATTGTTCTCAGTTTGTGTCCTTCCAGTCTGCTTTCACTCTGCAGATTTGGGAAAATGCCATCAGACAGTAATCATTGTTAAATTCATGATAATGCGGCGAGAGTGAATCTATTGCATTGGCGACTTTAATCTGCCCTCCAGGAGCCTGTAATGCATTGTGCCATTTCAATACGGAGGATCCGCGAGGCGCTGCGGCTGCACTATGGGGCGACTCGTTGCGTTCTCCCTCAACCCAAAGTCTGCACATCATGCATTTCAGCTATAACGTTAACTTGCCTTGCATTGGCTATAGAGTTGTGGGTGATGGTCACGCAGATGTGTCATGAGGTTCGAAGTATCGCTGCCTTTCGCAGAAACTTTTTTTCCTGCACGTTCCGCAAACAGGATAACTGTCTTCTATCAACTGTCCCTCGGCTTTCTTCAAATACCCAAAATATGCCCAGACTTCAGACTTGGTCCTGTTTGAAGGCTGATAGACGTCCTGAGCGCTGCCGTCTAATCTTTCGGCCATGATTTCAGCTTTGAGAAAGTTTTGTTTTGGGTGCAAACAACACAGTGCGCATGCGCGGCAACTTCAGCAGATGAGACGGTGACCGGTGAGGCTCACCGTGCCTACACCGCGGGCGCGGTAATCCACCGAGATAATATAGTTTTTCAAAAACAAGACGGTAATTTTTACTGTCAAAATTTTTACCGGGTTTTACCGCTACACCGTTTACCGTGACATCCCTACTTGACCCATTGTTTAAAGTTCCGAAAACGGCAATAAGAATAATCCATTTAGCTGGATACCGTGAACACATAAATCCATTATTCTTTGAATCAAAAACAATGAATTTGAGGACCTTACTGAATTTAAGATGGCACAAATCATGTTCAAAGCCTCACAAAAGTCGCTTCCTGAAAGTATACAAAATATGTTCTGCAAATGAGAAGTCAAATACAACTTAAGAGATAAGATGAGCTTCGATAAACAGTACTCCAGAACAACCATGAAAACCATGTGTCCCACGAGACGTGGTGTAGAAATATGGAATAATCTAGATCAAAACATCAAACTTTGCAATAACCTGGTACATTGTAAAAAAGGTTACAAAGAGTTTATATTTCTTAGATATGAGTTGTAGCACATTCTTTTGTTGTTGTTTATTTATTATTGTTCATTATTTGTTGTTACTTTGCCCTAAGTTCCTTTGTTTATGATTTGCCACCTTGCAAAATGTTAAATGTAATGTTATTGTTTTTATTTCTGGGGTGGGCGCTTATAAGCCTTTGGCTTCGGCCCACTCCCTTTGGGCAGGTCAACTGCTCAAACAAATAAATAAACTAAACTAAACTAAATATTACAGCGTTTATAGAAATCTCCTCCTTGAATAGAATGGCCAGTTTCATCGATGCCGTCAGTGTTGCAGCCGGATAATAATAATGGCCCGTATGGAGACCTTCCGTTGTTGCAGATGAATAAAAGATCATTAATGACATAGTGACGCTCTGAGCCTTTACTTTCAAATATTGTTTTTCTATTTTAGTATCAGATTGAAAACTCAAAATTAAAGCCATTTAGAGTGATTTTGTTTCATTACATAAAACGAAAAATGCTCATAGCAGATGTTTCTAGGTAATTTCGTTTTTTATTTTAATTTGAAAAACGATTGAACGAATCATACACGGACCATACATGGATTAGATCAGGGCAGTGAAAATAAATAAACAAATCATTTTTTTTAGTTTGGCTTTTCTTACCTCCACAGTCTGGGTCATCTTTGATCATTCTGTAAAAGAACAAAAGGTATTAATGATATTGCCCACAAAATCTAAACCATACTAATACATTAAAGTTTGTTTCTCCCAGTAAATAATATTATATTCAAAATGTAATACTAATGACACATTTCTACAATGATTCCACTGGCAGTTTTGGACTGTTTTTGTATGGGCTGCTTGTAATAGCTTAAGAGACATTCAGTTTTTGACCCATGATGTAAAGGTGTGGCTAACACTTCAATAATAATAATGACTTAATTAATAATGTGAGTTAGTTGGTTGGAGGTTCATAATTTAATAACTAATGAATGGCTATGTCATACCCGTGTTGTGCTACTGACCTCTTGTGGTCAAATAAGGAAATAACAGAGAGCAAAGCACGTGTGCCAGTTATGGTCCGAGGGCAGTTGGACACGATTGGACACAAGGGGCGCCCTTCCAACCTTAGGCCTGCAGCTAACGATTATTTTAGTAATCGCTTGATTGTGAATGGTGTATGAACATTTATTTATTTTAATTATATATTTTTTTTACCTATTTTTTTAATCACTTTAATCTAACGTGGTGTGGCTTGAGGACATGTTAATGGAGTAAACTTAGTGTTTTTTGGAGGCTCCAGTGCCAATTCTAATGTCTGATTGGACAAGACACAGATATTTATGAAATTTTAAATGTCCAAAACATTATAACACTTCCCTAACTTGAAAAACAAAGTAGGTTTCCATCAAGAATACAACATATGTCATTTTTACTGTATTTACGTCTGTGTTTACTAGAAAACGTCCCAGTTTGTATGGAGTCCGTGTGTGATAAAGTCCCTGATAACGGCACAAAGGCCTCGTCTTGTTGTTGTGGACAGTCCGCTGGGCGCAGGGTTGTAACTGAGAGAGTCCTGTCTTCGCTCTAAACTCACCTGTTTTCCACCTCCGCGGGCTCCCACAGCTCCTGCTCCTCCTTCAGCTTCACTTCTGCCATGTTTCACTGCGCTCTGTCCGCTTTAAGGCGAAGCTTTGGGGAAAGAGTGTCTCACTTCTGTTCAGAGCTAACGCTAACACAGCAGCACAACACAGTGCTCACTTCCGGGGTCTGACTCACTACTGCCCCCTAGCGCTCAGGATCACAAAATATTCTATTGAATGGGACAAATATATTCTATTGAATGGGACACAGCATGCAGTTATAAAAGAACTGACACATATATTATCGTACATCTATAAATACTAATGTACATCCTACATTTAAGGTCCATTGAAATCCATGTTTTGAAGTAAGGATAATATCATGTCAGCATTTTTCAATGAAAAGAAATCCAGAAAGAAAAAATCCTATTCAATTTCATGTGATGCAAATGGGTGCTTTTATTAATTCATTTTAAAGCAGGTTGAAATATCAGATGCACATAAAATATAAAAAGGGCTCAAATGGAGTAGAACAGACTGGAAGAGTCAGTCGGAGTCCATGTACAGCAAAGAGTTTAGTGTGTTGCCATTCCATGGATGGAAGGGACAGTTGTATGGTCTTAAAATCACTGAAGTCTCCATTTCACATGATCAGAGTTTTTTATTCCATATAACAAACTACTGACAGTCGTCCTCCGAGGATTTGTCTTGTTATTTGTTGTGGTCTTTGAAGCCTATTCACCTTATTCCGCTCCACACACTTTATCCTCTTTTTGCCAAGAAATGCCACTTCAATTGTATTGACACTTGTGGTAGAGCGCGAAGTCCATTCTTAACCAGAGAACGAGGGAAAATATTCACCGCTAAAATCTGATGTTTAGTAGATTGATTTGTGTAAAATGTCCAATGTTCATTTGCACCAACATGTCAACACTGCGCAGTTTCTCTGCGCGGCCAAAAATCGGCTTTGTTTTCGTGTAGTAACAGATTTTTCTTGACTTCTCCAGTCCTATGTGATCTAATAGGAGTGAAGGGATAGGCACAATTCATTGCGGCGCACATGCCAACTTCCGGAATAAGGTGAATAGACAGTGGCTTCCAACATGGGAGGCGGGCCCAGGTTGGAAACCCCTGGTTCCCTCCATTTAATTCTATGGGGCGCGGCCCATAGAAGTACATGGATCAGCAAGATACGCCAGCGACGTCCGCTCAGCCGCGTGCTATGGTTTACTTCTCAGTCTAGTTAAGTTACGCCGTAGATCATGGATGTGTAGTGAAATTATGAACGTTTATAATGCAGTCATCACAAAGGACTATTGCTTTTTTCTCCGTTAGCATTGTGTTAGCCGCAGCCCTAATCACTCTATTTTCTTGCTGCTACACGCTCTGATGCAGTTAATACAGACATTTCCTCACCTCCAGATTCACACATCTTTGCCTCCACAGAGATGAAGGTGAGCCGTGTGCTGCTTGTAAAGAGCAAAGAGTCGTTGCAGCTTAGTTTAGGAGGCTTATGTTTGGGAATGTTTTGGATGAAGATAAGAACTTATCTTACAAACATAGACTAACCCACAATTAAATTAAGAGAAATAGCAAGAAATTGTTTAGGCTATTGACAAAAAAAAAAAAAATAGTATGCTTGTTGTAAATTATATAAATGGTCATGTGGACTATTTTAATTATAACTCATATGATTATATTGGACTTAAAAGTAAGTAATACTTAAATAAATCAGTTGTAAATATTTCATTTTTCTCTTTTACATGGATCCTCATGTGTTTTGACAGATTACCATTTTCTGAAAATCTCTTATCACAAACAGAGCATTTGAATGGTTTCTGTCCCGTGTGAGTCCTCATGTGTTTTGTCTTATTACCTTTTCGTGAAAACCTCTTTCCACAAACAGCGCATCTGAATGGTTTCTCCCCTGTGTGGGTCCTCATGTGGTTTAAGAGATCACTATTTTGCGAAAAACTCATTGAACAAACAGAGCATCTGAATGGTTTCTCTCCTGTGTGGGTCCTCATGTGTTTTGTCAGACAACTAGTTTGTGAAAAACTCATATCACAAACAGTGCATCTGAATGGTTTCTCTCCTGTGTGGGTCCTCATGTGTTTTTTCAGACAACTATTTTGTGACAAACTCACATCACAAACAGTGCATCTGAAGGGTTTCTCTCCCGTGTGAGTCCTCATGTGTCTTGTCAGATTACTATTTCGTGAAAACCTCTTTCCACAAACAGAGCATCTGATTGGTTTCTCTCCCGTGTGAGCCTTCATGTGGTTTGTCAGAGAACTATTTCGTGAAAATGTCTTTCCACAAACAGAGCATCTGATTAGTTTCTCTCCCGTGTGGGTCCTCATGTGTTTTGTCAGAGAACTATTTCGTGACAAACTTTTCCCACAAACCGAACACGTGAATGGCTTCTCTCCTGTGTGAGTTCGTACATGCATCCTTAATTTGGAAGGAGTCAAAAACCTCTTCCCACAGTGAGAGCATTTGTGCGGTTTGTCTGGGCTTGCATCTTCATTCACATTGTTCCCTCGAGTCGGCTCCTGCAGCTGCTCAGTGTGTGTTTGTGGAGTGGGACTTTCAGCTGAAGGAGTCCAGTCTGCAGAGTCGTCAGTGTCAGAGGAATTCTCTGCTTCTGCTTTGTCTCTGTTTTCCTCTTTCACTGTTTCATGAAGCAGAGACTCTTCTTTCTCACTCTTCACAGAAACAATGACTGGGAACACTTGGATCGACTCCTGCTTGATTTGAATCTCCGTTGGTTCCTCTTTAATCTGGACTGGACTGGGAGTAGCCTCATGTGGACTCTGAACACCTGCAGAGACAGACAGACAACAAAAATAAAACAAAAGCCTAAAAATAAAGTTTCCAGTGGTAGAGCTAGAAGGAGGCCTTGGGAAAACATTGGCTTTGACTGACAACCCCCAGGTGCCAACCCCATATAGAATGGCTAAATGCTTAAGGGGCTGTTTACATGTCAATAGGAAAACGTAACAATAACATCTTCGGCCAATCTGCTTCTACACAAAAATAATGAGGCGTCATCAAACCAAGTACACACCTTTGTCTAGCAAACGGCACAGAAGACGACAGTTTAAACCTGCTTTAACTTCCTGAAAACATTTGGCTTTCTGAAGGAACTCTGGTGCATTCTTAAGAAAATAAATCATTACACTTGTTTTAAAAATAAATATACAGTTAATACCTAATATGATATTTATTTGATTGGGACTCAGCCAATCAGGGTTCAGATCAGGGCAATGGCAATTTTTCTTACGGAAAAATGGATTATGGATTTTCTTACCTCCACAGTCTGGCTCCTCTTTGATCGTTCTGTAAAAGATAAATATCAAATCATTTAATACGGATGACAATAAATTCTTGTCCCCTCCTGGAACCACCACCTTGACGTTGTGACTCTATTTTTAGATCGCAGAGGCATACATTTGGGAACATACACATTTTACACCGGTCATTAATGACATAGTGGAAGATGTTATCTCTGGTCTGAGCTCAAGTACATGCTGCCTGGATGAATTGCCCAATAGATGTTTAAAGTCTGTGCTGAGCAGTTTATCACAACAACTTACGTGTTTAGTTAACACCTCCCTCCAGACAGGAAGGCCCTAAAAACAGGTGTCATTAAGCCACTGCTGAAGAAGAGTGGTCTTGATGCCACAGATATGAACAATTATCAGCCGATATCAAATCTGCCCTTTGTAGGCAAAGTCTTGAAAAGTGCTTTACAGCCAGCTTTCTGAATTTCTTCTTAAATAATGTTTTTGACGTGTTCCAGTCGGACTTTAGACCCATCCACAGCACTGAAACGGCCTTGATCAAGATGACGAATGACAACAGGCTTAATACAGATGCAGGCAAGGTCACCGGGGCAGACGCACAGACACACACAGGAGGGAAAGAGACAGAGAGGGAGACACGTTTGTCCTGGAACTAACGTGATCTGAAGAAAGCAGGTGAGGAAGATATTATTAGCCTTTAACCGCGTTTGCATTGTGGTTTTCTTCACCGTGTTGTTAGTTAGCGCGAGGCTAAAAGTTAAGAAAGTTAGCTAGCTAGCAAACCAGTGCTACAACTTGTCCTGCGCCCTTTCCTCGCAAATATGAGCGACTCAAGTGACAAACTTCATTCATATCATTAGATTCTTCATCTCTGTAATCGCTCCACGCTGCCATGTTGTTGTTTTGAATGTGTTACGCAGCGGAGGGGGCGGCTGGCGCGCTACAGTAACCCACAAGGACAACGCGACAAAGTCCGAAAAAAAAAAAAAAAACATGTTTGGGGGGGTCGGATTGTACAAATTATGAAATATCTCGATATCCAATTTTGCATATCGTCCAGACAATAATTTCGATATTATCGTCTAAACGATATATCTCCCACCTCTAGTCGGAATATCTGGAAAGACTCTCGAATGTTGCGATGGGAAACTGTGTCTCAGACCAAATAGCACTGACCTGTGGGGTTCCCCAGGCGTCGATTCTGGGGCCCTCTTGTTCAATCTGTACATGCCTCCACTGGGTTAATTGATATCCAGTAACAACGTGTCCTACATCACAATTACGCAGATGATACTCAGATCTATGTTTCACTGACAGCGGGTGAACATGAGCCTGTAGATACACTGTGTCATTGTATCAAACTGATTAGTGTGTGGATGCAAACAACTTCCTCCATTTAAATACAGATAAAACTGACAATTGTCTTTGGCCCACAAAAACACAGAGAAGTTATCATTTGTCATCCTGAAATGCTTTCACTGGTACTGAAATGTCACGTTAGAAATCTAGTAGTAATCATGGACTTAGACCTGAAAAACAGTCATATTAAGTCAATTACATCAGCGCCCTCTTGCCACCTAAACCCATTGCTAAAATAAAAATAAAAATAGTGTCTAAACTAGGGCTGAAACAACTAATCGATTAATCGACAACTAATCGATTATTGAAATAGTTGACAACTATGTTGGTAATCAATCGTTTTCTGGTTCACACAGGCTCAAATAGAGCAAAAATGACATGAAAATGTAATATTTTTAATGAAAACCTACTTTGTTTTTATAGTTAGTGTCTGTAGTGTTTTGTACATTGTAAATTTCATTAATATCTGTTTTTGTCTCAACCAATCAGAAAGCAGAATTAGCGCCAAGAGCCTCCAACAAACATTCATTAGTCCGACAGTTAATGGGGTACAATTGTGGAATAACATGAAGATGTGATCACAAGCTGGATAACATCTTCATCATCCAAGTCATGATCCTTTCCTACTTTTTGAGGATTATGTTTTATTTTTGTTAATTTTTAAGTAGAAATCCTCCACTGAAGTGTGAGATGGAGATGAAGCGAGGTTCAACCTGTTCAAATATAAATTCAAGCAAAAGATTTTTGCAAAGTATAGAGCAGAAGAAATGAGTTGCCACTAGGGGGCACAATTGGATCAAATTGCTTATTATTAATTAAGGAAGAATGTTGTTGCTCTCAACGGTTGTCATACTATATCTCAAAATTACAAATAGAGAATTAGGGTAGGCGAGCTACGGCTCTGTTGAGAGGGATCCTCCCAACGGGCTCGTAATCCTTTCGTCTTTTAATGCACCTCACAGCATAGGAACATCTACAAAATCAGCTAGAGCTACTGCCCTCTACAACTGGCCCGCTCTACACCTGGCTTTTTACCGCACTACACTATGTAGGGCTTAAATAATAAATGTACGTAATAATATTCACGGAGTATAATACGTATAATAATCTGTCTTTTTAACATGAAACTGGTGACTTTTGGTGGTGCTGGCGGTGTTGGGCATGGTGGCCCTCTGAAAGAAATGTAATGATCGCCTTTTGTTACTTGCTTTGTATTAGACTGTGTACATGAAACAAGACCATTGTTAATAATAATAATGCCTTACACTTGTATTGCGCTTTACAAGCCTGTATTACCAAGTTTCTCAAGCGCTGCACTGTCGTCATTATTCATTCACTCCATACTTGGTGGTGGTAAGCTACTGTTGTAGCCACAGCTGCCCTGGGGTAGACTGACGGAAGCGAGGCAACCAGTCTGCGCCATCGGCCCCTCCGACCACCACCAACCACTCACTCTCTCACTACATTCGCTAGGCTTCCTGGTGTTACCAAACGGTCTCCCATCCAAGTACTAACCAGGCCCTTCCCTGCTTAGCTTCCAAGATCTGACGGGATTGGGCATAGCAAAGGCGGTATGACCACGGCGGTATGATGTTGTAATTGTGCTTCTTTTCTGTTGATGTACGAACACTTCAAACAATGTTTTGTAAGTTATAGTTCTTTGTAAAGTAGTTTGTAAGCATGTAGCATTATCATAGTTGTTTTGTAATTAGTTGTTACGTAATCGGTATTGCTCCGTTTTGGGGTATGGTCGGATGCTGCGGGTGTGTAGGGTCTATTTTGTTTGCTGTTATTTCCTTGTTGCTATTTTGTTCCTTTGTTGTTCCACTATGTTCTTGTGAAATTATGATTTTAATTGTATTGATTTTGGGGGTGGGCACTTATAAGCTCTTGCTTCAGCCCACTCCTTTTGAGCAAAGTGTTTGCTGCTCAAATAAACAAATAAACTAAAATAATGCAAGTAAGTTAACGTTAGCGTTTTAGCTGAAATGCATAATGTGGGGACTTTGAGTTGACAGAGAACGTAACGACTCGCCCCATAGTGCAGCCGCAGCGCCACCGCCAGCATATAAAGCCGTGTCGTGGTTACCTCCATATTGAAATGGCACAATGCATTACACGGCTCCTGGAGGGCAGATTAAAGTTGGTCACCAATGCAATAAATTCATAATAATGCGGCGAGAGTGAATCTAACAATGATTGCCGTCAAATCTGCAGAGCAAAAGCAAACTGGAAGGACAGAAACTGAGAACAATATTCCTCATATAGAGGGTTTACCTAGTTAATCTCAAACATGCTGTACTCAATGCCAGATCGTTAAAAAACAAGTCCTTTTTAATAAATAGTTTTATTTCTTCTTATAATCTAGATTTTATGTTTTAACTGAAACATGGCTTGACAAAAACACTGGTAACGCAGTTTTGATTGAGTGTAGTCCATCAAATTTCAATTTTGTGTCTGAAACACGCCAAAATCAGAGGGCGGGGGTGTCTGTGCAATATTCAGGGACAATATAGTCATCCACAAATTGTCATTTGGGTTTTTGTATCATTTGAGTATGTGTCTTCAAAATGGAGATAAAACAATCTTCCATTCTTTATATGACTATTTACAAACCACCACAGAATTGTTTTATCGAAGACTTCATTGAATTACTTTCATTTATATGCACTGATTTTGATTGTTTAGTCATTTCAGGTGATTTAATGTGCATGTGGATGTGACCAATGACAGGCATGCAAAAGAACTTAATGCTGTTCTTGAAATGTTTGGTTTAACTCAGCACGTGAGTGAGGCGACTCACAACAAAGGTCACACTCTAGATCTAGTTATTACAAAAGGTGTTAATATATCAAATGTGAATGTTGTTGATGCTGCTTTATCTGATCATTTTGTGTCTTTTTTGACTTGTCTGTTACACCCAAACCAGTGGTTGGGCCTGGAGTTATTCAGAGAAGACACATAAATGATAAAACAGGGACACAGTTTATGGAAATGATCAGATTTGAAAATCCTCCATGTTCAAATGTTGATAATCTGTTGGACTCTTATACATCAAGCGTCTTAAATGTTTGGATACTATTGCTCCTGTCAAGGTTAAAATGGTTAACAATAGACAAAAGGCACCTTGGAGAAGTGAAGATTCGGTCAGGGCACAGAAAAGGGAGTGCCGAAAAGCCGAAAGGAAATGGCGCAAGTCAAAGCTCCAGGTTCATTTTGAGATATACAAAGAAGTGCTTTGTGAGTTCAACCAGATTTTGCGTGGAGAAAGGGAGAAATACTTCTCTAAAATCATCGCAAACTGCAGAAACAATCCTCGTGTTCTGTTTTCCACAGTAAACAGATTAACTAACCCTCCAGTTTCACTGCCCTTAGAACTAATCTCTACATCTAAGTGCAATGAGTTTGCAATATTTTTTCATGACAAAGTCCAAGGCATTAAAAATGCCATAATTTCCACAACACAAATAGCAACCCTGCCACCAGCTAGACACCTTGAGCTGACACATTTCACTCCTGTTACTGACAAAACAATCGAAGAGGTTATCTCCGGTCTGAGTTCATGTACATGCTGCCTTGATGAATTACCCACTAGATTTCTGAAGTCTGTGCTGACCAGCTTGTTACCACAACTTGTTCAGTTAGTTAACATCTCATTTGAGACTGGAGTATTTCCAAAGGCCTTGAAAACCGCAGTCATTAAGCCTCTTCTAAAGAAGAGCAGCCTTGATCCCAAGGTACTGAACAACTACCGGCCCATATCAAACCTACCGTTCTTAGGAAAAGTCCTAGAGAAAGTAATATATCAACAGCTCACTTACTTTCTCCTATCTAACAATGTGTTTGATACTTTCCAGTCAGGATTTAGGCCCCACCACAGCACTGAGACAGCTCTGATCAAGGTGACAAATGATATTCGTATGAACACAAACGCAGGTAAGGTCTCAGTTTTAGTTCTGCTGGACCTGAGCGCTGCCTTTGACACAGTGGACCACAGGATCTTACTTCACAGGTTAGAAAACTGGGTGGGAATCTCTGGTACTGCTCTAAACTGGTTCAAGTCCTATCTCGAGGATAGGACGTACTTTGTCGAAATTGGCAACTGTGTCTCAGACAAAATTTCCATGACCTGTGGAGTCCCCCAGGGGTCAATCTTGGGACCCCTCTTATTCAACTTGTACATGCTTCCATTGGGTCAGCTAATAAACAGCAACAATGTGTCGTACCACAACTACGCAGATGACACTCAGATCTACGTGTCACTGACGGCAGGTGAACATGGGCCTGTAGATACTCTCTGTCACTGCATCGAACAGATCAGTTTGTGGATGCAAAACAACTTTCTCCAACTAAACTCAGACAAAACTGAGATCATTGTCTTTGGCCCACAGACACAAAGACAAAGTGTTATCAGTCACCTTGAGTCTCTCGCTCTAAAACCAAAAAATCAGGTTAGAAATCTAGGAGTAATCATGGACTCAGACCTGAACTTAAACAGCCACATCAAAGCAATAACGTCATCAGCTTTTTACCATCTGAAAACATTGCTAAGATCAGAGGAATAGTGTCAAAACCAGACTTAGAGAGACTCATCCATGCATTTGTCTCCAGCAGGTTAGACTACTGTAACGGCCTGCTCACTGGCCTTTCTAAACGAGCTGTTAGAGCTGCAGAACATCCAGAACGCTGCTGCTCGAGTCCTGACAAGAACAAGGAAATACGACCACATTAGTCCAGTGCTCCGGTCTCTGCACTGGCTTCCTGTCACTCAGAGAATAGAATTTAAAACAGCTCTGCTTGTGTACAAGTCTTTTCATGGTTTAGCACCAAAGTACATCTCTGACATGTTAGAGCCGTATGAACCATCTCGGGCCCTGAGAACTTCAGGGAGGGGTCTCCTGGTGGTTCCCAGAGTCAATAATAAACACGGTGAGGCTGCGTTTCAGTTTCATGCAGCTAAAATCTGGAACAGTCTTCATGAGGATGTGAGACAGGCCTCAACTCTGACAATGTTCAAATCCAGGCTGAAAACAGCTCTTTTTACCCGTGCATATGAAAACTGAAAGTATTTTATCTGCACTCTTGCCTTTACTGTCATTGATTAACTTTATGTTGATGTTTTATCGATTTTATCTGTTTTCTTGTAATTTTCTGCAACTGTGAAGCACTTTGAATTGCCTTGTGTATGAATTGTGCTCTACAAATAAACTTGCCTTGCCTTGCCTTGCCTTAAAAATATTCTAACACAGTTCTGGCGCTATAAATAGTACATGTAATAACCTGGAAAGGATCAACAATACATAGTTTTATTTCCTTTACTTTGATGTGAAAAGTTGCACTTTTGATATGGCTTTGTCTGTATTTATGAATAATAACAAACACTGTTACACTTCTTTGAAACTATTTCAGTTTGTGTAGGACTATCAATGCTTTCTGAACTTATTAACGCACATTAAAAAAATACCGTGATAATACCGAAAACCGTGATAATTTTAACTTTTATTATTCATACCGTGACATCCCTAGTTGCAGCCCTAGTCTAAACCAGACTTGGAGAGATTAATTCATGCATTTGTTTCCAGCCAGTTAGACTATTGTAACGGCCTGTTCACTGGCCTTTCCAAACTAGCTGTTAGACAACTGCAGCATATCCAAAACAGAGTTTCCGTTAGCCAGCTGTAGCTGGCTTTTGGCTGGTTTGAAAAGCAAATGGTTGGTAAAAAATAATTTCCATCGGCCAAATTGGCCGATAGTGAAAAAAAAAATATGGAGAGAATAAAGACAAATATATTAAATACAGCATTTCACCTAAGTCAGTGACTAACAAAGTGTTTTTGAGACAGGCCCAAATATTAAAAAGATTAAAAAAGATTCAATATTTCGATCAAAAAAGGTTTCGACTTACGCCCTAAGCTCATTTTAGCGCAGTTGAAACGCCATCATCAGGGTTGCCACGTCCTTGGTTAAACCGCGGAATTTAGCATTTTTTTAAGCCATTCCGCGGGTGAAAAAAAACTATCCGCGTTTTTTTGCCTTGCAGTTTTCAATGTAAAATTGGCTATTTCTATCTTCTTCTTTTTTTTTTAATCAAAATCACTATTTCAAATGACAAAATCTTTAATCCAAGGCTCTTTGAGCTGCTTTTTCTATAAACTGAATGCCCATCTCCACTGCGCATGCATGGGTCAATCAGGCTCCTAATTTCGGCTACCAAACAAACCACTCCGCTATTGAAATGTGTGAGCGAGTTCAGGTAGCGGAGCGTGAACACTGAAGTATTGAGCCATAACCGTGAACTATAAGGCTTACGGGTATTGTTTTTCAGACGATAAGTCTCAAGTGACATTTCTTGCAAATATTTAAGTTGTCAATATCTTGAAAGGGAAAAGTCAGGGCGGCGGCTCCGTAGGCAGGAGCGGACCATCGCGGACAGGGGAACGACAGGACGTGGGATCAGCCCGACACAGACACCCTCACTTTTTAAATCATTTGAATTCGTCTTGGAATCACAGGGAAAAGTTCCAAAACGGTGTTGATGTTAAATACAGTGGGTAAATTTCCGTCTGTCAAATTAGCGATCGATTAGCTCTGTTGTACCATCAGATCACTCGTAAAAAAAAAGTAAAAAATAAAGTACATTTAGATGGCATAGCCTATGTGTGTATGTGGATCTCTCTGGTCACAATCAAGAAAAAGATTTTGTTTACAGTCCACCTCCTTATTGACAAAAAAAAAGAGGGATTCTATGTTTTTATTTCTCATTTCAGTTTAAATGTTGTGAATATCGGCGACATGAGGCCACAGTTTCAGACTCTGGACTTTGTCCAACAGTCGCCTTCAAGGGTCTAAATGTTTTTCTCACATAGTTATTCCAACTATATGAACAAGGACTGGTCGTCACTTTTGACAGCATCTCTTCGTATGAATGGCAGTTCCGTTTCTGTCTATCTCCGTACGCAGCCCTGGTTGTAAAAATAGACTTTAAGCTAATATTGTAACAGGCTCCATGGCGACGACAAAAACGCTTTAAATCATCAACTTTCCAGGGGTTAAAACGGTCCAAATCATAGCTTTCTTCGTTGCTGTATGATCTATCATTATTGTTTGGTAGCCAAAAGACATTCCTTTGCCCATAATGCAACGGCGAACTACATTTACTTACAAAAGTGTAGTAAGACCTCAACAGCTAATAAAGATTAGATCATTCTTTAAACGCGTGTTGAGTCAGACTGCCGCGCTGTCCCACAGCGGCTTCCTGGGAGAGTGCCGATTATAATCGCATTGCACTTTAACTTTGCAAGTATTTCGTGAATTCTGTTGGACCTCTTAACCCCCACGTGAACCGAGCACCGAGGGAGGGGGTGGGGGGTAAGAGGTTAAATGCAAACTTTGTAACCCTGCAAGCTTCGTAAACAACGCACTATGGACTCAAGGAACACGTGATAAACGAAGCATCAATTCGAGATAATGAAATAAAACAGTTTGACAGCGGTTCGGATGGTCCCAGTTTGTGTGGAGTCCGTGGGTGATAAAGGCACAAAGGCCACGTGTTGTTGTGGACAGTCCGCTGGGCGCAGGGTTGTAGCTGAGAGAGTCCTGTCTTGGCTCTAAACTCACCTGTTTTCCACCTCCGCGGGCTCCCACAGCTCCTGCTCCTCCTTCAGCTTCACTTCTGCCATGTTTCACTGCGCTCTGTCCGCTTTAAGGCGAAGCTTTGGGGAAAAGAGTGTCTCACTTCTGTTCGGAGCTAACGCTAACACAGCAGCAGAACACAGCGCTCACTTCCGGTCCGACTCACTACTGCCCCCTAGTGCTCAGGATCACAACATATTGTTCATAGATTGTAAAAAATATCACCCAAATCATACTCAATATGAATCCTTTGCATGTTTTTTATTTAATTAGTGCCTGAACACTGTTTCTATTGAATGGGACACAGCATACAGTTATAAAAGAACTGACAAATATATTATCGTACATCTATAAATACTAATGTACATCCTACATTTAAGGTCCATTGAAATCCATGCTCAGGATCACAACTGATTCAGTTCTCTTGCTCTTCACAAATGACTTCATAAAAATACAATTGTTAAAACTTCGACCACGTGTCTCAATCTTTTTTTTACTCTCATTATTTTACATATTGTGTAAATAACACCAAGTATTTTTGCTTTTATTATTTAAAGGGTCTATACAGAGTTTATTTTCCACCCCTACATGTTCCAGCAATGTCCTAATGTTTAGATTGAGGCCAGACCTGCTCATCACAACTGGCTCTAAAATCCTGCACTGTCACTCAAAAAGGTGTTCATTCGGGTCCGAAGCGCCGTCATGCACGAGCTTAATATCGAACTGCAGTTTCGCGTAAGACCTGACGTGGCAGTAGTGAGTATAAAAATGTCAACATCTGAGGGGAACCACAAAGTGGGATCAGTGAACTGTCCACGGAGGAAACATGGAGACCTAATTCTAAACATAATAGTGAACAACAAAGTGTCATATGCTGAAGCTACGAGGAGAGTGACATCCCACAAAGTACCGCAGGAGCAGAGCTTGCCAAAAGACCCCGAAGAGGAAGTCAGAGCCAATAACTTTTTGACGGTGGATTAAAAGCTGTTTCTGGCATTTATGGCCATGGTAGTGAATTGTTCGACTAAAGTGACAAAGATGTCTGTGAGAATTGAGATGGCGCTTGATGCAGAAACAATATTTCTAGATGTGGATGATATCTCCGGGGAGGACATACACCAGGCTTTAAGCAAGGGACTGTCGCAGTACAAGAGATAAAGAATACTAAATTAGAATGTGATGGATTATTTGTATTTATTTATTTATTCTCCTTAAATTTTATTTATTTGGACAGTATGTCCAGTAAGTGGCGGCATGCGCTTGTGTTTGGCTTGTATTGCCTCCGCCAATAACCTTGAAGAAGAAGATGAAGAAGAAGAAGAAGAAGTGTTTTTTGGTCCGGATGATAGCTGTAGGTCGTGCAGATGGAATCTTTACAAGAAGTGTTCATCATAAATCAAAAAACAGCATCACACACTCAAGTAGCTAATGTCTAATTTTTAATCAAGGATGATGATACGTTTCAGCATTATTATATATTATAATATTATTATAATATTATATAATATATTACTATTATATTATATTATGGTATGGTATGGTATGATTTTATTTAGACAGGGACAGAGCACAATTTAACATTGACCAAAAAGAGAGATGCATTGTACCAGGTAATAGCAAAAATGCTAATTTCCACCTGTAGTCCCTGGGCAGGTTGATGTTACAGTACAAAAACTGATTTTAAGTGTAGATGAATACATGACCCTGGATTTATACATTTTAACATCATCAGAGCATACATTTAATTTAAATACGTTTAAAACATTATAACTTTTCCTACCAATCCTTTTTCTAGCCTTGGTAAATGGTAAATAAACTTTTAAAGCAGTACTAAGTAACGTGTTTACCTTAATAAATCCTTTCCGTAGTCCCTCTGGGGGTAATACAAGTGTTAATGGGATGATTGGGGGGTCTTTCATCTCCCCCTGGTGTCTCTGGCCAGAAAACCATGCTTGCAACTTGACTGCCACCGGGGCGGAGCAACCAATACACACTAACGGAATCACGGAGAAGAAGCTAACAGGCTAACGAGCAAAGCTAACTGCGGGATAGCGCCACTTTAAACAGTATTTACAGCCCAGTTTGAGTGAAAAAAAATATTTCCATTGTATAACTGGATGTACAACACCCCTCTCTCCCTTCACCTTTTCTGTCAGCGTAGTATTTACTCTCCAAGACATTTAATAAGTTAAAAAATCGTAACTTGCTAAGACACCTGTAGGAGCCAAAATGTACCTTTCTCCCAGCCGGTAGGGGGCGCTGGTGAATCTTGTTTTGAATGTTAGATTTCCCTACAAAAGGGGCCTAATCAGTAACCCAGGTGCGGCTGGTTTGGAGGTATATTGTTTCTTACCGTGTCATGTAGCTATCTTATATTGTGTACGAAAATAAAGGAATTGGTTATAGGGGCCAATAAGCACAATATTGGACTGGTTTTGTGGAGACACGCGTTGGGGAAAACCTTAAAAACCTAGCAGCCAGGAGGCGACCAGCACAGGGCCGTTTCGCCTCTACAACACCTGCAGTTGCGCTTATGGCCTCTGGGGACAAGAGTTACTTAGTACTGCTTTAAACATTATCATCATCCTTGATTAAAAATTGGACATCGGCTACTTGAGTGTGCGATGCTGTTTTTTGATTTATGAAGATTTTCCTCAACATCTGCCCCTCTGAGTCTACTTCTGGTGCGTGTTGCTTCTCCTTTCACAAGAAGTGGTCTTGTCATAATTGATTGTAAGCCTCAGGCACAGCTTGAAGACACGACGGCGCCACCGGGGCGACAGTGGCGCAGATGTTAGAGCGGGTCATCTCATGACTGGAAGGTTGGGGGTTTGAATCCCGCCTCCTGAAGGTGCACACTGTCGTTGTGTCCTTGGGCAAGACACTTCACCCAGCTTGCCTCCAGTGTCTTTTTACATTGGTGTATGAATGAGAGTGTGAATGGGTGAGTGGATCCTTACTGTACAGCGCTTTGAGGGCCTAACATAGGTGGAAAAGCGCTATATAAGTTGAGACCATTTACCCTCACAGGGTGAGCGGACCGGCTACGATCCTCCATATTTGTGGATTTCAATTAGATCATGATTGAGTGAATGAGAGATGCTTTGTGATTGGTGGGACTGTGAAAAGAACCAGGAGAGTTACTTCTGGTGTTCCTGTTTCTTTCAAGAAAGAGTTGTTTCTGAATGTAGATGGAGTGTGCGACGTAAAAAAAAGTTGACCCACAATTTAAATGGCTTAAGAGAAAAAAGTTCCTCTTTGTGTTTAACTTTTGACTGTGAGTTGCTGGATCGTATATATTTGGGTTATATTTGTTACAGAGTTCGGACATTTAAGCGAGGGTCACTGAGGTGTTTTGTGTGTCAAGAGTATGGTAATGTCGGATCTGTTTGTCGTGGAGTTAGAAGATGTGTTTTTTGCGGAAGATGTGACTGTAATAATGAAATGTGTAAAAAGCCGGATGACGATCCGTAGTGCCAGCACTGCAAAGGAAACCATCGTGTCAGAGCAGCCATATGTCCCAGAAGATACACCGAAAAGAAAATTGATAACCTGAGAATGAAAAAAAAGCAACGTATGCTGAAGCAGAGAAACCGATTGATGTGTGTGAAGGAAATGATTTACCAAAAAGAAGTGACAATGTAATTATGATTGATCTGAAATTTTTTTGGCGTTCATTGTGATGATGTTAAATTGTGCAACAGATATACATAATTTTTAGCTACCCCTTTGTAGAAGAACGAGGTACACATTTTGGTGAAATATAAGCACATGTCTTGAATATTTGTGTTACTAAATTTGTATAATTATACAATTTTATGGGCAAAGCTAAGGTTAATGTAACGCAACGGTTGTAAGAGTATGGCAATTGTACTTGCTTCCAAATGAGGTGTCACTTTGGCCTATACATGCCTTTCAGTCATGTGACTTTTGTTGTTATGGCGGCCATTTTTAATTACTGAAGTAGAATTATGTAGTATGCATGTTTATGTGAAGAAGCCAGTCAGTGTTTAAGCTGTTCAAGATGTTAGCATTCTACCTTTTAGCATTTAGCTTCAACAGCTCAGCTCTGACCTCTCCAAGGGAAAGCCCTGAACCACACTCCAAACATCTAGCTTTGGATACAACATCTGACAGAGGTCAGAGCTGAGCTAATACTGTAATATTTACTCAGTGTTCATAGACATGAGAAGTTGCTAACCGGTAGCATGCTAACATCTTGAGCAGCTTACACACTGACTCAGACTGAGACTCTGTTATAAATGTGTTAATTTTAGAGGAGTAAAGCAGATCTTCAGTAAATCCTGCTGTAGCTTGACATACAGCGCTACTACGTCTGTGCCACATTTGCTGGTTTCTTCACATGAACGTGCGTCTCTGGGGCCGTGTTTTTACTGTTAGCTTCTTGAGCAATGATTACGAGAACATAAAAAAGCCACTGTCAATCAGTTGTCTTTCATTTTCATCCTGAGTAGAGATATTGTTGCATGTTGTAGTACTGTATAATTGTACTTCGGTATTCAAAATGGCGACCGAAACTATGCGTGATGTCATTGGAAACGCATGTATAGTCTGTGAGCTTTTAGATTTAGATAAAGCCGAACTAGAGAAAATGCACTCGGTTAAGACAGGGGTGAAGAGGTTAAATAAACCTGACCTTGACCTATAGTTAATGAAGACAGTAACAATCTCTTAACGTCGTACCTCCCGTTGTGCATTTTCTCCAGTTCGGCTTTACCCAAATCTAAAAGTTCCCTGACTAGAGACCTATAGGCCAGTGTAAAGCCAAGACCTACAAAACTGATCTAAACTGATCTTTTCAATCGTTCTGTTGCCGTGTTGGCAGATTTTTAACTGAACTTTTTTTCAGAACTGACAAAAATGCTAATGTATCCTACATTTAAAGAACAATGAAATCCATGTCCTGAAAGTGAGGATCATATCACGTTGTCAGCGTTTTTCAAATCAAAATAAATGCAAACATTCAGGTTGTTTAATTTTATGTGATACAAATTGGTGCTTTTATTTATTTGTTTGTTTGCAGCATTAAACATCAGATGCACATAAAACAAAGCAAAAAAACTACAGTTTAGTTTGTTGCTGTTCCATACAGTACCAACAAGGGACTATAACTTTTTCTCCGTTAGCATTGCGTTAGCCGCAGCGCTAATCACTCCATTCCCTCACAATGATTACCTCCACAGAGATGAAGGTGAGCCGTGTGCTGATTTTAAAGAGTAAAGAGTCGTTACAGCTCAGTTTAGGAGGATTATGTTTGGGAATGTTTTGGATAAAAGATAAGAACTTAGCTCATAACCACTGACTAAAAACACAATTAAATCAAGAGCAAATAGCAAGAAATTATGTAAATGGCCATGTGGACTATTTTGAATTATAATTTAAATTATAAAGGACTTAACACTAAATAATACATTAATGGCTCATGTGTAAATTTTTCATCGTTCTCTCCTGCGTGGGTCTTCATGTGTTTTGTCAGCTGACTATTGTCTGAAAATGTCTCTCCACAAACAGAACATCTGAATGGTTTCTCTCCTGTGTGAGTCTTCATGTGTTTTGTCAGAAAACCTTTTCGTGAAAATCTCGTTCCACAAACAGAGCATCTGAATGGTTTCTCTCCTGTGTGAGTCATCATGTGCATTTTTAGGGTACCCTTTTGTGAAAAACTCTTGCCACAAACAGAGCATCTGAATGGTTTCTCTCCTGTGTGGGTCCTCATGTGTTTTGTTAGACAACTATTTTGTGAGAAACTCATTGCACAATCAGGGCATCTGAATGGTTTCTCTCCTGTGTGGGTCCTCATGTGTTTTGTCAGCATATTATTTTTTGAAAAACTCTTTCCACAAATAGAGCATCTGTATGGTTTCTCTCCTGTGTGAATCCTCATGTGGGTTGTAAGATTACTTTTTCGTGTAAACCTCTTTTCACAAACAGAGCATCTGAATGGTTTCTCTCCTGTGTGGCTCCTCATGTGTTGTGTCAGAAAACTATTTTGTGAAAAAGTCATTGCACAAACAGAACATCTGAATGGTTTCTCTCCTGTGTGAGTCACCATGTGCATTTTTAGGGTACCCTTTTGTGAAAAACTGTTTCCACAAACAGAACATCTGAATGGTTTCTCTCCTGTGTGAATCCTGATGTGGCCCATCAGAAAACTTTTTCGTGTAAACCTCTTTCCACAAACAGAACATCTGAATGGTTTCTCTCCTGCGTGAGTCCACATGTGCATTTTTAGGGTACCCTTTTGTGAAAAACTCATTGCACAAACAGAGCATGTGAATGGTTTCTCTCCTGTGTGGGTCCTCATGTGTTTTGTCAGACAACTGTTTCGTGAAAAACTCTTTCCACAAACCGTACACCAGATTGGCTTCTTTCCTGTGTGAGTCTGTATGGGTGTCCTTAAATTGAAACAAGACGAAAACCTCTTTGCACAGTCTTCACTCACATCGTTCCCATGAACCGGCTCTTGCAGCTCTTCAGTTTGTGGATTGGGACTTTCAGCTGAAGAAGTCCAGTCTGCAGAGTCGTCAGTGTCAGATGAATTCTCCGCTTCTGCTTCGTCTCTGTCCTCTCTGTTCTCCTCTTTCACTGTTTCATGAAGCAGAGACTCTTCTTTCTCACTCTTCACAAAGACAATGACTGGGGACGCTTGGATCGACTCCTGTTTGATTTGAATCTCTTTTGGTTCCTCTTTAATCTGGACCAGACTGGGAGTAGCCTCATGTGGACTATGAACACCTGCAGTGACAGACAACAAAGTTAAAACACAAACCTAAAAATAAAGTTTCCAGTGGTAGAGCTAGAAGGAGTTCCTGGGGCAACACTAGTGCCCCAATCCGAAACCAGTAAATTGGTAAGAGGGGTCTTATGCCAAACCGGATGTGTGTCAGCGTCTGCCATGATAAGAAGCGTCCGAATTGAGTTGTCAGTTAGGAAGGAGTTAGGGAAAGTGGCCTGTATGCTAACTATAACAGCCACTTTAGCATAGTGACCTCTGGTGGTCCCTTACCGGCGATTAGGAGCTATGTGCCATCCCATAAGCCACTGCACCAATCCTCCCCACCCCCCTCGCCCCCACCCTCGAGGGATTAATGCACAACCACCGTTGACAGGTGCACATTTAATAAAATAAAAATAAAAATTATATTAAGATTCTGCACAAGCCAAACGTTATAAAAGTGACAAAATACATGTTAGAGTCACCACAGCACAGTCACATGGTTTGAAAGAGCCTCTTCAGTAAATGGCCTAAATGAAGGCTTTATGAAACCGCTGTTGAGTTAAAATAAGGGAAATGTAATGGATCATTTGGATGTTCTTTTTTTTCGCCTTGAATGTCTTTATTTGGACACTATGTTGGACCTACTGTATATTGGACAATATACAGTAGGTGGCGGTATGCGCCTTTGTTTGGCCTGCACTGAACTAGGGATGGGACGGTATGAGATTTCCTCAGTATGATAACCATTCAACAAACAGGGTTTGTTTATGGTAAATTTATATTTGGTTATGTCTTCACATGCTGCTAAGGATCAATAGTGTACTATTATGATGTATTATCCAAAATAACACTTTGAACAAATGGATATTTTTACCTCGATCACTTTACTCACAGACAGGGCATGTTCGCTGATGCTAATCACTGTTTGTTCGATGTCTGACAAAAAACTTCCAAAAGGCAGGCTTGCCATTATAATTTGCTGCTTGATTTCTTACTAAAATAGTCTGTGCATTCAACTTCATATAAAAAATAATCCTAATAGATAATAAAAAGTGTTGCATCGAGCGGTCAACAAACTTGAGTGCTTGTCTAATAATTGACCGACTAGCAAACTGCATCAGATAAAAGTTCCCACCTATGTCTAACCCTTATCCTGCAGTGACGCCTAAAGGGTAAAGAATAATCATGTTGTCTGCCTATGCGATGCATCAGATTATTGTTTGGGGAGACTTTAGTGGACTAGTGCGTAGGTTTATTTACATCACGTAGTGGCTAGTAGTAGTAGCCCTGGCGTGTGACAGCGAGCGGAGTTTGTAGCTAAATGAAAATCAGTGTGTCTTGGATGAGCATTTGGCAAAGGAAGGCTGAGCGTCTTCTGAAAAATAAAACGTAAAACAGTGTTGTCTAGAGCACGTCTGATAAACGATGGACTGGATGGCTAAAGCGCTGAACAGCTGCTTCTCAGCCGCACTTGGCATCTTTTAACGCGACAGATCCAAACAGAGCTTCATCTCAGCAGCAGCGTTTATGTTCACGGAGGACAGTGACTTTGTACTCTGCAGCTGGACCGCTTATCTCTCCTACACTGTCAACACTTCCCTTCAAGGCCAAGCCACGTAGCTAAACCTGATAAGGACTGAGCTCTCTGGGTCATATTTTGCAAAACACTGACTTTCACTGTAAATAACTGCACACACATACCCTCTCCTTAACCACGCCCCCGTCGTTTTGCGTCTGCCTCAACATGTTTCTTCAGCCCCACCCCCCAGTCAATGGCTGGTCATCGTGTATTTCCCATGTCTTGATGTTTCTATATACGTGCTTTGCCTTAACTTAACCCGATTGTAATTTCGCATTATCTTCTTTTGTAAGGCGCATTGAGTTGCCTTGTGTACGAAATGCACGGTATAAATAAAGATGCCTTGCCTTGCCTGCTACGGGCCGTGTTCAACAGGCTGACGGCCGGAGAAGGAGAGGGACTGCGCCACGGGGTCAGGTGAGGGGCAGCGGAGCAGAAGGGGAGAGCGGGGGTTTGCACGGAGCGCCACTTCTTTTTGGCAAGAATAGCATATAAAACAAGCATTTTATACCGTCAGACAGGGAATCTTCAGGGTAGTGATACCGTAGCATTTTAATACCACAGTATACCTTGAAACCGGTTATCATCCCATCCCTACACTGAACTTTAAAGAAGAAAAACAGCTGTTGGATGGTCGAATTGGGCAAATGCTGCTGAAGCTCTAGTTCACTAACTGCATAGAGATCTAACTGTTGACCCCATGAAAGGTTAAGGATTAGTTGCTAGTGCTAGTACATAGAGGCTATAATTTAATTGTTTCGAATGCAGCCTAGCTTTGAGTGACAACCCCACCCAGAATGGCTGAAAGTTTAAAGGGATATTTCAGGATTTTTGACATAGGGCCTCATTTCCTAGTTATCCAGAGTGTTGTTGATGTCTGGAGATTTTTTTCTCCTTAAATTTAAAGATACAAAAACAAACTTACTAACATAATAAGAAACTGCAAAAAAAACATATTATAGTGCACTACTTGAAAAAAAATAAGACAGACACTAAAGCTCTGTGGTGTACTATAAATGATGTACTTCGAAGGACTCCAAAAGGAAATGTAGAGCTTTATGTCAAATGGTCAGAAAATTCAAATTAAATTGTGAGCGAGTTCAATTAGTACTTCATAAGGATAGGACCTCAATTATCCTCCTCAATAACTCCACCATGCACAAATTATAATTATGACTGTGTCCAGGAAAATCCGAATATAATGTTTCTTACGCCAACAACAGGACAAGAAATAACTAATATAGATTATATGATATAACTGATATATCACGTATTTTTAAGTAATCAGCAAATATTCTGATGGCAGCCATTTTAGGTGTAGCTTCGCCTGAGTCCTTCTAGGAACGCCCCCACCTCCCAGAGACGCCTCGGCCCTTGCGTCACCAGCCGAGTTACCAACCACTGCTCCTCAGCAGAGCCCCCTCCCTGCATGTCGAGCCCGCAGATGTAAACAGTCAGTCATCACGGAGGATTAGCTTCATGTGTTGTAAAGTGTGAGGCAACTCCTGTTGTGATATTGGGCTATACAAAACCATTGATTGAGATTGAAACCAGAGCTACAGCAGCTCTGAGACTTTTACAAAGACACACATCAGTGTTTCTGTTACCTAAACACCCAGGATTAAAACCGGTGACAAGAAAACTTATTTCCATGGCGGGATCTGCGCTGGGAATGCGTTTGGGCCTTGATGATGCCCTGACAGCATTCCCTCCAGAGAAAGCTAATGCCCGGGTCATCACGTGAAAACGAGAAATATGCACAAAAAAGTCAATAAAACCACCATCTACATAAATGACCGTTTAACAATGACCACACACTGAGCCTGGCTTGTTAATGTGTAATGTAAAAATATATTTGCCATGCACATGTTTAACGGCTGAAATGAATGTCTGTGCTATGACCTGCATAGTCATCTCAGGTCATGTCACAGATAGAGACTAGGCCTTGGGATAGCGCGTACATGCGTACAATGTAGAGACACAACAGATATGTTGACGCCAGCCTATCATGTCTTGTCGATCTGATGCGTACGAGTACGGTATAAGTAGATCCCTGAGTGTGTAAGCGGGCAGAGCACTGTGAGCCCGCCGTTTTGCTGTCTGTGTTCTCCCTGTGTTAAGACAATAAACGGCCACTTGATTCAGACTTCAACACTCTTCTGCATTTTTTCATTACGTTATTATATATACAAAAAATGTTTTTACAAATGTTTAAGTTTATTGCTCACATTTCATCTACAATGGGTCCTAGTCAAGTGGTTTTCTATCCAAGCTAACAAGTATTAGCAGTTAGCCGCTAATCGCTAGCTCGGAACGATTTATTGAAACCAAGTAGCCTATTATGCACTAATAACGTCAATAAAACATGCAACTACTTGAAGCAGCTTTTACGATGATCACACAATGAGCCTGGCTTGACACACTTGTGGTTTATTGCAGACTTTTCACCAACAATGAGCTGTAGTCGATTATAATATGCTAACGAGGTAACCTCAAATAACCATTGTCCACCTGCACAGATAATGTCCCTCTATTGAAGCGTGTGGGCTGGATATACATAGGCTTAAATACTGGGGAGATCCTGGTGTAGTCCATGGGGGTATAGTAAAAGATCCATAGGCATGGCAGTAGCAAATAGGGACTAGATAGCCTCCAAACAGTAGTTATATTTCAGGCAAGAGCCCATTCCAAGCGTGCGGTGTGGAAGGTACCGTTCGTCTCCAAAGTCACTTTCCGGGTCAGACGCTGGATCAAATCATATCCTGCGTGGCCATTGTTCACAAAGTGATAAAGCGTAGCTCCTTTCCAAAAGTAAAAATTAAAATGCACCGAAAATCGATCGTAGTTTCTATGCGTGTGGAGGAAACAAGACGAAAACAGTAGTGTTGTTTAGATGCCACAGCAGCGTGCTGAAGGGGGCATGGCGGAAAGGTCAGGGCTTCTTAAAGAGACAGAGGCCTATTTCAAGACGTTCAGTACAGCCATTTTGAGAGAGCAATTTTATTCAAAGCAGTTATTTTAATTTACTGCATATACAGACCAACAGAAGGTTGCGTCATCATTGTAGTATGCTATAGACTGGTACTATGTGATTGAAAAAAGCATAATACCCCCTCTTTAACACAGGCATTTATATGGGTAGTCTGGCGTTATAAGTGATTTACCTCAGGTGCACCGTGGAGTGCGTCAGACTGTTTTTAATGCAGGCTAACTGATACCCTAGACATGCACTAGCGTAGCGCCAATAAGCTCTTATATAAGGACTGCATGAATTTAAGAAAAAAATATCTCCAGACATCAACAACACTCTGGATAACTAGGAAATGAGGCCCTATGTAAAAAATCCTAAAATATCCCTTTAAGGGGCTGTTTACATGTCAATAGGGAAATGCAACAATAACATCTTTGGTCAATCTGATTCTGCACAAAAATGATCAGGTGTCAACAAAAAAACAAGAACACACGTTTGTCCAGCAAATGGCACAGAGGAAGACAGTTTAAAAATGTTTCAACTTCCTGAAAACTTTTGGATGTTGTATCTTTCTGAAGGAACTTTGGCACCTTCTAAAGTAAAAGTATATCATTAGATTTTTGTTCACAGACTTTTATTTGACTGAATATACAGTAAATGTCAGAAGCCTATAAACATGATATTTTGAGATTGTGACTTACTCCAGGGGTTTTAGCGGGGGAAAAAAAATCTGACTGAACATTATTTTCAACAGTGGCATCACTTCATCAATGCCGATCAGCGGAGTACATACATATATTACACATATTCTCGCACCGCCATTCCCCTAATATGCTCAAAAGGCCCTGGTTATTAGTTATTATTTTATTATTACCGGTCCTTTTTCCTCCTACTCTGAGAAATACACAGTCAGTTAAAGCTCCCAGCCTTAGGTTTCATTTGCCACGGCAACATGTAAAAAACTCTTAACTGGCTTAGAGGTGTCTTCAGCAGTCTGTTGCCATTGTAATCCTTAAAAAGTGTGAATTATCGAAAAGTGTGTGTGAAAAGTCTTGTATGACCACGTAAGTTGTTGTTAGGGCAGGGCGATATGGCCTAAAATCTATATCACGATATAAAAAAGAAATATCACGATAACGATATATTTGACGATATAACTGACAATGGACAAATTACTTCAAAATCCCAGCCTTACGTCTATTGGGAAGATTAATTCAGTGATATTTTATTCTTTTTTTTTTTTTAACAGTATACTAATTCTCGCAAATATGATCTACTCAAGCAGTTTACATCCTTCATTTCATTTCACTATTTAAGCACCTGCTCCCGTGTTCTACAGTCAGTGTTTATGCTGCTCTGATGGAGCTGAGCGTAACATAAATTATATCATGTCCACAACGATATCAATAATGACAACGATATCAAAAACGCATATCACGATAACGATATGCGATACGATATGGCCCACCACTAGTTGTTGTCTTGTTTACTATATGTGGCGCCTCTTTGCTTTATGTGATTTGGTCAAAGTGACAGAAATCTGTCGCAGCGACGTATCAATTTAACCCTTGACTTAGCCAATCAGGGTTCAGATCAGGGCAGTGGCAAAAAATGAACAAATGCATGTTTTAGTTTGGCTTTTCTTACCTCCACAGTCTGGGTCATCTTTGATCGTTCTGTAAAAGAACAAAAGGTATTAATCACAATGCCCACAAAATCTAAACCACACCAATACATTCAAGTTTGTTTCTCCCAGTAAAGAATGAAATCAAAATTTTATACTGATGACAACAAATTCCTTTAATTTATCTACTGTAATAGCTTTGATATACCGTTCTTGACTTATGATGTAAACATTTGGATATGGCAAGGCAAGTTTACTTCCACCACACATTTCGTACTTAAGGCAACTTAATGCCCCTAACACATAATCATCAGGTACATTATTTAATAACATATAAGACCCTTAGGTTAGGGGTTATGGTAATGTTAATGGTAATGAATTAATTTCCTGTAGCTGTCGCAGAATAAATGTATATATTTTAGTTTATATTGTTATTTAACCCGTTCATGGACAAAATAAACAGTGTGGTAAAAAATATTTCACCCAGCCCAGTGTTGTCACATGGGTCATAGCAATTTGTAGAAAAAATTTAACTTTTTGGAGTCTGGATTTTAAACCGTTTTGGGGAGGTCTGAAGTCCCATTAGTGTTTTGGAGTTGCCCTTGGCCACAAGGGGCTGGTATTAAAGCAATGTCAGCTCCCCGCCATGAGGACCATAGAGAAGCGTGTTCCTCACCCATTAGTAAAAATATATTGGGGCATCAAGCGATATCTAAGGAGTAATATAATTGTTAAAATACCCAAGTATTACATTTGTGATTTGAGAAAATTGCAATTAATCATGTCTCCACTAAATTGGACATCATGCGTCGCTAGCTATATTTTGACCACAATTTATAGTGTTTGCAGGGTGTCTGCAGGAACCCCAAAGACATATTTAATACCTTTATAAGACTTTTTTAAGACCTTTAAAAACTTTAAGGCCTTACGGCATCTTCAAGCGGCTTTAACAAAGGTTTAACATTCTTCAACTTCTAGCCAGGAACCGGCAAACTTACACATTCCGTATTTTGAACGACTTGTTTAATAGTAGATTCACGGAATAGTGGTCATACCTGTGTTGCTCTACTGACCTCTTGTGGTCGAATAAGGAAATAACAGAGGGCAAATCCTAATGCTGTGTTCACACCAACGCCTCCGGCGCCTCCAAAGCGTCAGGTTTACATTGAAAATACATGGGGGACGCGCCTCCGGGAGCGTCGAGAGGCCCCGCGGCGCGTGACGCGCCTCCTGTGCGGCGCGTTTTGAAGATTTTCGCGCCTCGGACGCGGCCGACGCTAGAGTTGGGATTGTTGAACTTTTTCGAGAAATTCGCGAGCGTCGACCAATCAGGAGCTTTCTCCAACAGTGACGTACGCTGTAGCTATGCCACCGTCGGTCTGGGGCAGATCCTCTGCCGGCTCGCAGATGTAAACAAGTCACGGAGGATTATCCTGTTGTGAACCGGGGCTACAGCAGCTCTGGGACTTTTACAAAGACACACATCAGTGTTTCATTTACCTAAACACCCAGGATTAAAAGCGGCAACAAGAAAACTTATTTGAGTGGCTGGATCTGCGCTGGGAATGTGTTTGGGACTTGATGATGCACAGAGCATTCCCAAAGCTGCTACAAGCCAATCGATGTGAAAACGAGAAATATGCACGAATAAAGTCTATTAAGCCCCATCTACATAAAGCAAACGTGTAACAATGATCACACACTGATTCAGGCTTGTTGATTTTTAAGTTTATTGCTCACATTTTATCTACAACGGGCCGTAATTTTCTCCCCGAGTTAGCTACGCATAGAAATAAATTATTTCTATGCTAGCCGCTTAGCAGCAGATAGCTCGCATTGACCCCCTTGAAAACAAGTATTATGCACTAATCACCTCAATAAAGCCCTTAACTACACAGAACAGCCTTTATGATGGTCACACACTGAGATGGGCTTGACGCATTTGTGGTTTACTGCACACACTTTTTTTTTTTTAATCAACAATGAGCTGTGCGCGATCGCAAAAAGCTAACCGGGCTAACCTAGCCTATAGCCACTTGCCACCAATGTCCCTTCAACCGTATGGGCTGGATATGAGCTTAAATACTGGGGATATCCTGCGTAGACCATGGGGGTATAGTTAAAGATCCATAGGACATGGCAGGAGCAAAGAGGGAGACTACAGTAGTTAGCCTCCGAACAACTGTAGTTTACAGGCACGAGCTGTTTCCAAGATGGCTACGAACGCACCCTGAGCTGACGCGCGGCCAGGGCGTCTTGACGCTCTGTGACATTTGTGACAAGCGTCTGACTTCAGTAAGCACAAGCGTCCAACTATGGCCTTGAGGCGCGTTTTTGACGCCCAGGAGGCGTTCGGTCTGAACACAGCATAAATGTTTGTAAGGCGCACATGGTATGTTTTGTTTGATGATTAGGGATGTTTTATTTTACTTTTAAGTTTAATTTTATTGATACATAATATTGTTTCTGCTTGTAGCTTTTCACGGTGGCTGGTCGGAGAGAATTAATCTGTGACAAAATAAATGATGGGGCTTTTATCTGGTCCTTTGCCTTATTACATTATGTACCAAACTATTAACACACACTATTCCATTGTGTATGTGTACTAAACTAATCAAACATGTTATTACAGATTATTACAAAGTACATTACATTGATTGTGCAATATTTCGTAGATAAAGTTGGACTTGAAAATAATTTACTTCATAGCAATATTCTGCTTTTGCTGTTTTTTGTTGTTGTCAGGAATTAACATTGCGGACTCTTTACAACAGGCTGGCTGTTGAATATCGTAATTCTGCGTGTTTCATTTGTTACAAGTAAGTGCGCATGCGCCAAGTACGTAAAGACCAAACAAAAGCAACGTACTAAATCCACAAGAAAAAAAAAGAAAGAAAAAATACTAACTCCACAAGAAACATCTAGTAAAAGAAACATCAATTCAAGATGATAAAATAAAACAGTTTGTCAGCGGTTCAGACGGAGCTGGTCCCAGTTTGTGTGGAGTCCGTGTGTGATAAAGTCCCTGATAAAGGCACAAAGGCCTCGTGTTGTTGTGGACAGTCCGCTGGGCGCAGGGTTGTAGCTGAGAGAGTCCTGTCTTGGCTCTAAACTCACCTGTTTTCCACCTCCGCGGGCTCCCACAGCTCCTGCTCCTCCTTCAGCTTCACTTCTGCCATGTTTCACTGCGCTCTGTCCGCTTTAAGGCGAAGCTTTGGGGGAAAGTGTGTCTCACTTCTGTTCAGAGCTAATGCTAACACAGCAGCACAACACAGCGCTCACTTCCGCTCTGACTCACTACTGCCCCCCCTGTCGAGAAGTGCCTCCCTCAGCGAATTCACCTCTACCTACATTGAAATGATGTGAAATTATTGAAACTATGATTGAAATGATATAAACACAATTGTTATGACATTTTCACATCCGTAAAATGTAACAATGCACTTGCGTTTGTATATATAAGATCAAGTTATTGATCTTATACATTTATACATCGATAAATGATATGCACATTTTCGGCATCTTCACGTAAATATTATGAACTCATGCTTTATCAATTAAATCAGTAATGCTGTAGAGAAGTGCAAATCATAACACAAATAAATGAATATACCCACGTTTAGCGTAAATAAACTACTCAATTTGACGGCTTGAAGGGATGAGCGGGAGTCCTCGTCATACGCATGCGCAATAGCAATAAATCATACATTTCGACAAGGGAAGCGATTTCGACAGAACACCGGGAGCGCGGCTGAGGCTGAGCGTCGGCCCTCGCTACAACAGCAGCGCCAACGTTCGTTCGAGTTGCAATTTCTGTAACATCTGTCCGGAGCCTATGCGTGTGCCGTCAGACTGATGGTGACTTCGATTTGCAAAAGGAGTTTTCCTCTCATTCTGATCTGAGGAGTGAAGGAGAGGCGTCTGTGGCTGTCCCCTCCTCTGCTGCTAAACCTGTGGCTTTGTATCTGACACGAGCTGATGTACCGTGGCACGTGCAAAGATGGTAATGTTATGTTCGCTTTAACAAAAGCTTAAACCAGCTATTTGAATCTGTACCGGTGGTTTGACAGTACGACTGAGGGAGACGCAGAGGGGGCGGGGCCAGAGCGCAGAGTTCAAACCAGAGTCTGATGTTCAGAATGAGCTGGTCACTGGGACAAAGCAAAACACTCAGCTTTACCCTTTCACACCAACAGCCTCGTTTTCAAAAATATAAAAAACTGGCATTTTCATATTTTTTTTGTATTTACATATTCTTAATAGCCTTAATCACCCAGACGAGCAAAAAAATACTGAATGTGGAAAACCTGCTTGAGTTCGCTGTAATAATGGAGGAAATAATCATAATATTATATGTGATATTCCCAGTGTTTTTAATCATGTCAAACTATAGGGGGTACGCGACTCGTCACCCAAAGCTTCAGGGGTTACACGGCACCAAAACGTTTGGGAACCACTGGTTTAGACAATAATATCCAAACTGTTGTCTGGACGATATGCAAAATTAGGATATCAAATATTTCATAATTTGTACAATCTGACCCCCCAAACAGTTTTTTTTTCCACCACAGTTTTTTCGGACTTTGTCGCATGGTCCTTGTGGGTTACCGTAGCGCGCCCCCAACACAGTCAAAACAATAACATGGCAGCGTGGAGCGATTACAGAGATTAAGGCAATTTTCACACATTTCACACATTTGTTGGAGCGCTTTGTAGGTCGCCTCAAGACCGCCTTAGCGCCAACTGTATTTACTCTAAAGTTAGTTAAGTCCGTGTTCACATACGCTCGCACAAAACATTGCAACATCAGCCACGTAACAACGATCAGCTGTACAACGCACTTATTCCCATGACAACGGGCATCGACCTGTCAATGTGCCGACACTGACACGCGTGCACGTACAGGCACACTTCCCCGATGTGGTCACTCCTCTCCCTCGTGGTTAAATACACTGAGGCTTATAGACGCGCAGCGCGGAGAAATGTACTTAATCAGCACATGGAGAGGAAAGTTTCACTGCAGCGGGAAAGGAAACACAGGAAATAGAGGCGTACTTTGATGATTTAAATCCATTTTGCCTCGTCAGAGTAATCCAAACGTCCTCATGCAGCGCGTAGTCATTCTTTCTTCGTGCATAAAAGAGGCATCAAAGCAAGAATAGTTCACCAGAGGTCGGCCACATTCACACCACAACCGCTCCGACGCAGAGAGCGAGATGCGCCGCTCCGAGACCACCTGTTTCAGCCGCAGTCGGAGCGGCTGTTTAGACCAGTTTAAAGTGCTGCGGTTAGATTCACACTGACCCTAAAGTGCCGCTCTCGGGTCGAAAGTCCCTTTAAGTCGACCTAACTCTAGAATCTAATGATATGAATGAAGTATCTCACTTGAGTCTCTCATATTTGCGAGAAAAGGGCTCAGGACAAGTTGTAGCACTGCCTTGCTAGCTAGCTAACTTTCTTAACTTTTAGCCTAGCGCTAACTAACAACACGGTGAAGAAAACCACAATGCAAATGCAGTTAAAGGCTAATAATATCCTTCTCACCTGTTTTCTTCAGTTCACGTAAGGATACCCTCGTCTCCCTCTCTGTCTCTTTCCCTCCTGTGTGTGTGTGTATCTGTGCGTCTGTAGCAATATTATTTTATCTTATCTTCCGTGTTCTTCCAGATGAAGGTAGAGCTTTAGATGAATAAATAGATTAAAACTAGCTTTAAATGAATTTGCCCTATTGTCTAAAGGCTGTGATTTTGAAGTATTTTGTCAGGTGTAAATTATATCGCCAAATACATCGTTATTGTGATCTTTCTTTTTCATACCGTGATATACATTTGTTTATATCACCCTGCCCTAATGTTTAAATCAATTATGTCTCATATCTTTATGTACTAGTAATTCTATACAATAATAGGTCAGATACAGCAAGTCAAAAGACCAACTGGACCTTCTTTGCCAGTTTGCGCACATTTCTGTGAAGGATTGCAAAATATCGTCTGAATATCGATATCGAAAAAAAAATCCAGATATTATTTTTGTCAATATTATCCCACCCCTAATTTGGTGTACTGTGCACTCTGACAATAGTGACGATAACGCGAAGAAAATGATCTGTTTAGATCAGTTTTGTACTTCTATTTTTTTTTTTTCAAATGAGGCGTTTATCTGGCCTATAGGCTGTGAGCTTTTAGATTTGGGTAAAACTGAACTGGAGAAAATGCACTGGATTAAGGCAGGGGTTAAGAGGGGAAACTTTATAAATAAAGATGACCTTGACCTACAGTTTATGAACACAGCCAAGCTCTCTTAACCTCTTATCCCCGCCGTGCATTTTCTGCAATTCAGCTTTACCCAAATCTAAAAGCTCCTTGACTGAAGAGCTATAGGCCAATGCAATGCTTCATTTGAAAGCTAAGACCTACAAAACTGATCTAAACAGATGTCTCCTCTCGCTCTGTTGCCGTGTTGTCAGTTTTTTCACCAAACTTTTTTCAGTGATGACTAAAATGCTAATGTATCTTACATTTAAAGCACAATGAAATCCATGTCCTGAAAGTAAGGATAATATCACGTTGTCAGCATTTTTAAATCAAAAGAAATGCAGTGAGAAACATTCAGGTTGTTTAATTATATGTGATACAAATGGGTGCTTTTATTTATTCGTTTTAAAGCAGCATTAAACATCAGATGCACATAAAATAAAGCAAAAAACTACAGTTTAGTTTGTTTAGTTTCCGTTCCATGCAGTCACCGCAAAGGACTATTGCTTTTTTCTCCGTTAGCATTGTGTTAGCCGCAGCGCTAATCACTCCATTCCCTTGCTGCTACACACCCTGATGCACTTGTTACAGAAACTTCCTCACCTCCAGATTCATATGTCCCTGCCTCCACAGAGATGAAGGTGAGCCGTGTGCTGCGTTTAAAGTAAAGAGTTGTTGCAGCTCAGTTTAGGAGGCTTATGTTTGGGAATGTTTTGGATAAAGATAAGAACTTACCTCACAACCACTGACTAAAACACAATTAAATTAAGAGCAAATAGCAAGAAATTATGTAGGCTATTGACATTGAAATAATTAGGCCCGAGCTCCATCAGGGCTGGCGAAGGGGCTCGTGTCGTGCATGTCCCGTGCACAATACATACTATATAATGGGATTTAAGCTTCCGGTTCCGGTTCAGTTGCAGCACTGCCCGAGCTTCCCGTACTGTCCGTGATTCTGGATTATACCAATTTCTTGCTTTAATAAACTGAAGAAACATAATTATACTTGGACTTTTGAATCGTTTGCAGCGCAAAGACAATTATCAACATTGCTGGTGCCCATCGCTCACCGCGGTGAGCCAGCGAGCAAACCTAGCACCAGCTGGATTAGCCTAGCTAATGCGAACTGTCAACTTTTACTGCATACGCTGTATTTTTACTGCTCACGCTACACACACGAGCTACTCTTAACTGTGGATTAATGCCGGGGACAAAGACGAGATATGCCGCTTCAATAGAGGGTGATTTGGAAGCTATTAAAACGTCTCTGAATGCATTGGCTGAAGAAGTGCAGACTATTTCAGTGCAACAACAAACTTTAATGGACTTGGCGAGGGAAGTGAGAGATCTTAGGATACGCAACGAGGAAAAAGACAAAAAAAATTATGGCTTTGGAAAATCGCTTGGCGGACCTGGAGCAATACACTCACCAGCACGACCTGATCATATCAGGCCTGGGGGTAAAGCTGCGTACCTACGCCAGAGCCGCTGCGGCCGGAGGAAGCGGAGAGCTGAGCGACGAGGAGCAGGACACGGTCGAGCAACAGGTGATTAAATTTATGGATAGTCAAGGGATAACACTCAATAGCAAGGACATTGAAGCTTGTCACCCGTTGCCACATAAAAATAAATCACTCAAACCAGCAGTACTTCTACGATTCATAAACAGGAAAGAGAAGAATGTCTTACTCAAGCAAGGAAGACGCCTAAAGAAACAAACATATATTAATGAACATCTAACTAAAAAGAATGCTGACATCGCCAAACAAGCACGTTTATTACATAAACAAAATAAAATTCAAGGAACTTGGACCTGCAATTGCTGGGTCTTCATTAAGTTAAATGGGACCCCGGAGGAGGCAAACGTTCTTTGGGTGAAGGAGGAAAATGAGCTAGACAAGTACAAGTGACAAAGGTAAACACACCTAATCATTCGACATGACAGACACTACCTTCTCTGACTCTTCCTCATCTGATAATGAGGACATAAGTTTCACTCAGGAGACTGAACTTGAAATATTTTCATTCAAAGACAATAAAATAAACCAGCTAAGCGATGTGGATCCCGACATGCATTTTTTTCATAATATCAGTCGTAACTGTAAGTACTATCAAGACAATCAAATTTCCCAATTAGGCACACCAAAAACATGCCAATAATTCATTTAAATTGTCGTAGTTTCTATGCTAATTTTGAACATATAAAAGATTATCTGAATAAACTTAGTTTGAATGCTGCTATTATTGCGGTAAAACATCGGAACATGGATAAAGGAAAATTGGGAATTTTGAGCTTGAGGAATATCAAATGTTCAATCTAAACAGAAAACATAAATCTGGTGGTGGAGTTGCACTGTATGTGCACAAAGATTTCAATGTATACTTGGTTGATAAAATGACAATTGACATTGGTGTATGACATTGGTGTATGAATGAGAGTGTGAATGGGTGACTGGTTCCTTACTGTAAAGCGCTTTGGGCCTGATAAAGGTAGAAAAGCGCTATATAAGTTGAGTCCATTTACCATTTACAATGGCAATTGATCATATGTTTGAATGTATGACAATTGAAATAATTTTTGAAAATAGGAAAAATATATTAGTCTCTTGTATCTACCGAGCGCCGGGTGCAGATATAGAAGGTTTTATTGAATATATTGAAAAGTATTTCACTTATCGAAACCGCAAAGATGTCTTTATTTGTGGGGACTTCAATATTGACTTATTGTAAGCAAAATTGCATAAACCCACTGAAAAATTTGTGGATACAATGTACAGTCTGTCTCTTTACCCCCTAATCACATGCCCCACAAGGATAACTGCACACGGTGCTACACTGATTGATAATATCTTCACTAATGTTCTTGACAATATGACAAGTGGAATACTGATTAATGATATCAGTGACCACTTGCCAGTCTTTACTCTATTTGAAATACAACAAAAAAGTAAGATAAACAAAAGTACTATTATGGTTGTAGGAGCTATTTTGTCAGTTTTGGTTTAAAGTTAAAATTAAGTTACACATTTTGAGTTGTGTATTTTCTAGTACACTATTTTTTGGTTTTCCTTTTATAATATATTCTTTAATGTGCTAAGTTAATTCTAATTAGTTTACTTTTTTGTTTAATTTGTTTGGTTATATTATCATTGCGCACCTAGGGGATATAAGGGAGTACCGCACACAGTTCAGCACGCACCTGGGTGGGCTAATGGTTTTTTACCAGTAAATTAGGAGAGGCAGCAAGTAGGCCTGGCATACGTTATATTGCTGTTTGCCTTTGTTATTTGGAAATAAACCCTTTTTTGAAACTTTAAGTTGTTTGGACTTTGCACTTATTTTTGCTGCTGCGTAAAACCAAAATCCATGGTGCGTTTAAGTGTTTATTTGAGTTAAGTTCTAAGTTTGCCTATGTCGCAGTTTGAGTTCCCTTTTTTTTTTTTTTTTTTTTTTTTGTTGACAAATAATCACTACACAAGTAAAAAACCAGCCCGTGGACCTAAAGGAGGATTCATCGGATCAAGATCTCAAGGATTATTATGGATTCATGCGCGGATGGCATCGTAAAGATTGTTTAATCCAACGCCTTTGTTTGTGGAGTCTACAGCGGGAAAGTTGCCTCGCCCACAACAAACTAACAAACACTCTGCTCTTCAAAGACAATGGTACGTAATGATTGCTAATGCTGTAAAGGAAAACGGCCAAACGATTGGAGTTTGATGATAGCGATCAATAAAATACACATTTGTCGAAGAGGAATCAAAGTTGGATTAATGCTGCAGTACCTTTACGCACCACCAGCTGAACCGCACCAAACTGACGTATACAACTTTGAAATGGAAGATTGAATTTGCTCCTCCTGAACTCTTTTGCATCTCTGGAAAATTGTGTCATAAAAGACCACCTTTAAAAGTGTTGGTTGAAAATGTCGATGTTACGAAGCACAATCAAATGTTGAAAATGTACACGCTTCACCCAAAAGGACTCAGAAATTCACGTATAAAGGATTGAGCTTGCAATACAAACATGTCAAGAAAAACGGAATGCAAAGAACAAACAAGCCAAAAGGCTGATGGAGGATTTGAACATATTAATGGCTTCAAAGGAAAATTCTAAAAATGTCGCTTCTCTTTTGGAAGTGTTCATTCAGTGTCACCAAGACGCAAAGGATGCGCACGACGCTTTCACTAAATTGCCATTACCTCCAGATGAACTTAAAAGGCAAAACGAACACATTGCAAATAAAATGACAATGTACTGTGAATTCACGGATCGTGTCAAATGTTGGCTGCGTGATGTGGGTCATTCAACTGTGTCGCCAAACGATGACGACGGTAAACCTGTTGATGATTAAATCCAGAGGACAGTGCCTCCAATGTATGGTGTACTAATAAGTCAAATGTTTCAAAGACACGCACTCAAGCATCGCGTGTTTCTTCCACAACGTCAGTGCGCCTTAAAGCAGAAGCCGATAAAGCTGCACTGTTGGAACGGGTTGCTGCTCTTAATAAAAATATGAAATTGAAGCAGAGGAAGAAAGAATCAGAATTGAAAGTGAAAAACTAAAAAGGAAAAAGGAACAACTCGAACTTGAAACTCAACTTGCTGTTGCAAACGCTAAGATTCGTGTATTGGACATTAATTCATCTCAGTGTGGCTCCAAAGTTTCTCGTTGCTCCAAGCATTCTGACGGCATGAACTCTTATCTTAATAAAAATTGTGCTACACCAACGTTAAATCCATGTGCCCAAGTGTTTGTCCCGGACCAAAGGGACACTGTTGCAGTTATGTCACAACACTGCAACCACCAGTTGTTCGTCCCAAAGAAAACATGTATGACATGTCTCAAAATAAAAATGTTCCTGTCATAACTCAAACTGCTCCGCCTGTCTCAGTTGAAAGTGCTAATTTGCAATCAACAAATAAATCAGACCAGCATGATTGACATAATGCAAAGACAAAATGACATCACTTCTATGTTGGTCAAGCAAAATATGAGCTCTGTCCTGCCGTCTCGAACCATTCCAGTCTTTGATGGAGACCCACTTCAATATAAATCTTTCATCAGGGCGTTTGAAAATGGTGTGGAGATGAAAGTATCCAATTGGAGCGATTGTCTGAACTTTCTCGAACAATACACCAGGGGGCAGCCGAGAGACCTGGTTCACAGTTGCCAGCATTTACCTGTTGAACAAGGTTATCAAAGAGCCAAAGATCTGCTTGCTGAGCATTTTGGGAATGAACATAAAATTGCACATGCATATATGGAAAAAATTAATAACTGGTCACCAATAAAAGTGAAGATATACAAGCACTCCAGGCATTCTCATTGTTTCTCAGAGGTTGTTCAAACTTAACAGAACACATTGCTTATATGAGAGAACTTGATTTACCAACAAATATGAGAAACATCATTTAAAGCTTCCTTACAAATTGCGGGAACGATGGAGAACTGTGGCTTGTGAACTTCAGGAAAAAAAATGGTCAAAGAGCATTATTCACTGATCTAGTTGCATTCATTGAAAAACAAGTTAAAATTGCATCGGATCCGCTTTTTGGGAACATCCAAGATCCACAGTACTCCACCCCCAAGAGCTCCAACAGCAACTACACAAAGCAAAGAAAAAAAGGGAGTTTTGCCACAAATGTAATTGAAGTAAACAAAAATGCAACAGGAAATAAAAACAAATTCTCTGCAAGTCAAAGCTGTTTGTATTGTTCAATGACAAATCACGCATTGGAAAAATGTTTTAATTCAAAGAAAAGCCACACAAGGACAAAGTAAATTTTATTAAAGAAAAAGGAATTTGTTTTGGATGTCTCAAAGCTGGTCACACAAGCAAACAATGCAGAAATCGAATGGACTGTGCTGTATGTCACCAAAAGCACCTCACTGTCCTGCATATTGAACATGGCAATACAGTGTTCACTAAACGCAGTCAACAACCAGCCAACGCCTCAACTACATCCACCATGACTCAAACCTGTGGCCACATTGGGGCCGGTGGTGAAGATCATTCAGTGCTGTCTATTATAGCTGTTCAAGTCAGGAGTCAAAAATGCAGTTCACCTGTAAATACATATGCATTTTTAGATCCTGGCAGCACTGGCACCTTTTGTACTGAAAGTTTGTCAAGAAAATTGAACGTCAAAGGCAAAAGAGCAAGTGTCCTGCTGCGGACAATGGGACACAAAAACATTGTGAATACAAACATAATCTCTGGACTTGAAGTTGCAGCACTTGATAATGACGATTATATTGAGCTTCCAGATGTCATGACACAAAAGACTATGCCTGTTTCCAAATGTAATGTTCCACATCAAGAGGACATAGAAAAGTGGCCATATTTGCAAAGTGTTAAGCTCCACGACATTGATGCTGAAGTTGAATTACTTATAGGCACTGACGCTGCCAAAGTAATGGAGCCGTGGGAGCTGATCAACAGCCAGAATGAAGGGCCCTACGCTGTTCGGACCCGAGTTGGATGGGTCATTAATGGGCCACTTCGTGGTGAGAGCAAGAGTAAGATTGGCTGCTCTGTTGTCACTGCAAACAGAATCTCTGTCGAACATCTGGAAAACATGCTAATTCAACAATACAATCACGACTTCAATGAGAAAACATCGTATGAACAAATGGAAATGTCCAGAGAAGACATTAAGTTTATGAACATTATGAAAAATACAGTATCATTAATTGATGGACATTATTGTATAGACCTACCGTTCAAAGTTGAAAATCCTACTTTGCCACTGAATCGCTGTGTGGCTGAACAACGTCTTCAGAGCCTAAAAAGAAAGTTTGACAAAAATTGCGCCTTTAAAGCAGATTACGTCGCATTTCTAGAGGACATGATACAGAATGAGTATGCAGAATTGGTTCCTGGGGACCAGCTGATGGACAGTGTTGAAAATGTGTGGTTTATTCCACACCATTGTGTTTATCACCCAAGGAAAAACAAGCTGAGAGTTGTTTTTGATTGTCCTGCAAAGTACAAGGGGACGTCACTCAACTGTCAGTTATTGCAAGGTCCTGACTTAACCAACTCTGTTGTTGGAGTCCTTTTGCGCTTCAGACAGGAGCCCATAGCAATAATGGCTGACATACAAGCTATGTATCACCAAGTTAATGTCCCAGAGAAGCACAGAAACTTCCTCCGCTTCCTCTGGTGGCCTAAAGGTGACACCTCACATACTCCTAAAGAATATCGCATGAAAGTGCATTTATTTGGGGCTGTGTCCTCACCTAGCTGTGCAAATTATGCTCTAAGAAGAACAGCAGAAGACAATGCTCCTCATTTCTCAACTGAAGTGGTACAAACAATCAAATCTAATTTTTATGTGGATGATTGTCTTAAGTCTCTGCCTACAGAAGAAGAAGCAATAAAGATGGTGCATGATTTGACCGCTCTCTGCAGTAAAGGTGGATTTACACTTTCAAAGTGGCTCAGCAACAGCCGTGCAGTGCTGCATACAATTTCAGATGACAACAAATCAAAAGAAATATTGGAAATGGATTTGGATGGAGATGAGCTCCCAGTGGAGCGAGCACTGGGGCTCCAGTGGTGCACTGAAAGTGACACATTTAAGTTCAAAACCTCGCTTCAAGAGCAGTCACACACAAGAAGAGGGATACTGTCAGTAGTGAGCTCACTGTATGATCCTCTGGGTTTTCTTGCCCCTTTCACAATTACTGCAAAGCAGCTACTCCAAGAGCTCTGTAGGATAAACTTGGGCTGGGATGATGCTGTACACTCTCATTTCTCCAAGCATTGGTGTGGCTGGTTAGAAGACCTAAAGAAGATGTCAGAGTTTAAAGTGGAAAGGTGCATGAAGCCTTATAAGTTCTCTCCTGTAACAGCACAGCTCCACCACTTCTCTGATGCAAGCCAAGTGGGCTATGGCACAGTGTCATATTTAAGATTTCAAAATGGCAACAACGTCCACCTCACATTTCTTTTGGGAAAGGCCAGAGTCGCTCCTCTCAAGCAAACCACCATTCCTCGTTTGGAGCTCACTGCCGCTGTCCTTGCTGTCCATATTGACCAACTGTTGCAAAGAGAGCTGCATCTAAATTTGGAGACATCTATATTTTGGACTGATAGCACCACCGTCCTGAAATACATCAGCAATGAAACAAAGAGATTTCAGACCTTTGTTGCAAACAGAGTCTCTGTTATTCGAGAAGCTACACATGGAGATCAATGGAGATATGTGAGCTCTAAAGACAACCCAGCAGATGAGGCATCTAGAGGAATGAGGGCAGAAGACTTCTTGGGGCACAGCAGATGGATTTATGGCCCTCAGTTTCTGTTGGAGCGTGAAGACAAATGGCCTAAGCTTAATGTAACACACGATCCCATTTCTGCTGATGACCCTGAAATAAAGAAAGATGTGATGGTCAATGTTGTTGTAAAGGAAAAGACAGACCCTACCATTTCCTTCATCTTACACTTTTCATCATGGGAGAAGTTGAAACGTTCTGTGTCTTGGGTTTTGAAAGTGAAAGAGCTACTTAAAGTGCTGTCTCAGAAGAGAAAAGAGTTCTCAGCCACAACACATCTGACAGAAGAAAATGATAACACCAAAGAGCAAAATGTGGCACAGAAAATGAAACATTTCAAAACGACACTAAAGAAACAATATCTGACAGCTGAAGATTTGGCTAAAGCAGAGCAGTGCATTATTCAGTTTGAGCAACATCACAGGTTTAAATCTGAGATTTCTCTACTCAGAGCCACAAAGAACATCTCAAAGGAGAGCAAGCTCTATAAATTGGATCCATCACTGGACAATGGAGTACTCAGAGTTGGTGGCCGTCTGAAGAAAGCTGCTTTGCCACTGGAAATTAAACATCCTGCTATCCTGTGTAAAGACATGCATGTGGCTACATTAATTCTGCGCCATATTCACCATCAATTAGGCCATGCAGGAAGAAACCACATGGTGTCCAGGCTGAGACGAAAATACTGGATAATCAGTGCTAACTCTGCTGCCAGAAAAATTCTGTCTGAATGTGTGACCTGTCGGAGAAACAGAGGAAAGCTAATCGAACAAAAGATGGCTGATTTGCCTATGGAGAGAGTGAGACCAGATAATGCTCCTTTCACTGATGTTGGAGTAGACTATTTTGGCCTGATTGATGTTAAAAAAGGTCGGAGCCTGCTGAAAAGATACGGGGTCATTTTCACTTGCTTGACCAGTCGTGCGATCCATTTGGAAGTTGCGTACACACTGGATGCTGATTCTTGTATCAATGCAATTAGAAGATTTGTATGCAGACGTGGCCCAGTCTCCTCCATCAGATCAGACAATGGCACAAATTTTGTGGGAGCCAATAGAGAGCTCAAAGAAAGCATTACTGCTTTAAATCAGGAAAAAATTCAAGGCGCTATGGCCAGGGATGGCATTAACTGGCATTTTAACACCCCTTCAGCCTCACATCAAGGTGGCATCTGGGAGCGCCTGATTCGTTCAGTCAGGAGTATACTCACCTCTGTCCTCAAGCTGCAGATTGTGGATGATGAGTGTCTCCAAACTGTGCTTTGTGAAGCTGAGGCCATTTTAAATGACAGACCTCTCACGTCTGTCTCTAATGACCCAGATGATTTTGAAGCCCTCTCGCCAAATCACATCCTAACGTTAAAGGGCAAACCTGTCATGCCACCTGGACTCTTTGAAAAACATGATTTATACCTGAGGAAAAGGTGGAGACAGGTACAATACATGGCTGGAATATTTTGGAAAAGATGGATCGAAGAATACTTGCCCATCATGCAAGAGAGACAGAAGTGGATGAGGCCGAGAAGAAACATCCGTCCTGGAGATATAGTGCTGCTTGCAGACGCCACTGCCCCCAGAGGATGTTGGCAGATGGGGAGAGTCTTGGCCGTTAACACTGATGCTCGTGGCCTGGTCCGCTCTGTGCAGCTGAAGACTAAAACCAGTGTACTGGACAGGCCTGTGACCAAGCTCTGCCTGCTGCTGGAAGCAGCTATGGACTAAAACTCTATCTGTCTCACCTCCCACTGCTCTATCTTGCTCTCTATCCTGTTACCAATGTATATTTTTGCAGTAAGAAGAAAAAGAAAAAAAAATCACCTAAGGATAATGCATCTCACATAGAATATGACTGACATGGCTGTTAGAATAGCTCCTTTTGTTTATTGAGCTAGTAATTGTGATAGAATGCACAATTAGGGGCCGGAGTGTAGGAGCTATTTTGTCAGTTTTGGTTTAAAGTTAAAATTAAGTTACACATTTTGAGTTGTGTATTTTCTAGTACACTATTTTTGGTTTTCCTTTTATAATATATTCTTTAATGTGCTAAGTTAATTCTAATTAGTTTACTTTTTAGTTTAATTTTGTTTGGTTATATTATCATTGCGCACCTAGGGGATATAAGGGAGTACCGCACACAGTTCAGCACGCACCTGGGTGGGCTAATGGTTTTTTACCAGTAAATTAGGAGAGGCAGCAAGTAGGCCTGGCATACGTTATATTGCTGTTTGCCTTTGTTATTTGGAAATAAACCCTTTTTTGAAACTTTAAGTTGTTTGGACTTTGCACTTATTTTTGCTGCTGCGTAAAACCAAAATCCATGGTGCGTTTAAGTGTTTATTTGAGTTAAGTTCTAAGTTTGCCTATGTCGCAGTTTGAGTTCCCTTTTTTTTTTTTTTTTTTTTTTGTTGACAAATAATCACTACAATGGTAAAGAATGTAAGATTAACATCTAAGCGCTCTATAGATGCTTTCAAGCCGAGTTTGTCAGATCAGAACTGGAGTAATGTCCTTGGAGAACAAGATGTTAATATTGCATATACACATTGTGTTAACACAATCAAACAGCTACACTGCCTTGCGAAAGTACTAATACACCTTGAACTTTTGCACATTTTGTCATGTTTACAACCCTAAACGTAAAGATTTTATTTTGAATTGTTTACTGAAAGTTCACACACAAGTAACAGACAACTGTGAAGTGAAAGCAAAATGATACATGATTCTGTTATTTTACAAAAAAATAGAAAAGTGAAAAGTGGGGCGTGCATAAGTATTCATACAGCATTTTCTGAGTGCATTAAATTGCCTTTATAACATTCCTAATGACTGCAGAATGTTCACACCTTGCCCTAACCAGAGGCCACATGTGCGTAATCTACTCTCAGTATAATTACAGCTGTTCTGTGAGGGCCTCAGAACTATGGTCAGAGTGTATTGGTCACTAAACAACATCATGAAGGCCAAGGAGCACACCAGAGAGGTCAGGGATAAAGCTGTGGAGAAGTTTAAAGCAGTGTTAAGTTATACAAAGATTTCCCAAGATTTGAACATCTCACAGAGCACTGTTCAATCCATCATTCAGAAATGGAAAGAGTATAGCACCACTGTGAACTTACCAAGACACGGCCGTCCACCTAAACTAACAGACCGAACAAGGAGAGCACTGGTCAGAAATGCAACCAGGTGCCCCAAGATAACTCTGGAGGAGCTGCGACGTACTGCCGCTGAGCTGGGGAATCTGTACATGGGACAACTATAAGTCGTACTCTACACAAATCTGGCCTTCATGGACGAGTGGCAAGAAGAAAGCCATTATTGAAAGGAGGTCATAAGAAATCCCGTTTGAAGTTTGCTAGAAGTCATATGGAGGACACAGCTACCATGTGGAAGAAGGTGCTTTGGTCAGATGAGAAAAAAATTTAACTTTTTGGCCCAAATGCAAAACGTTATGTATGGAGCAAACCTAACACTTCTCATAGTCCTGAGTGCACCATCCCCAGTGTCAAATATGGTGTGGGGAGCATCGTGCTATGGGGCTGCTTTTCCTCAGCGGGGACTGGGAAGATTGTAAGAATAGTTGGGAAGATGGATGGAGCCAAATACAGAGACATTTTGGAAAAAAAAAACAGGCTGGTTTTCGAAATATTAAAAAAAAAAAATCTCCTACTTAACAGGGGTCGGACTGTTAGCATTGGAGCTGCGCGAGCTACACGTCACGCAAGGGCAGAGTCTACAGTGAGATCCCGCCCTTATTAGGAACATGCTTCGTCAGAGCTGAGGAGGAGGAGTCTGTAAATCCGCCATGATTTCCCCCTCGAATGTGGTCATTGTGGTAAACGGGGAGGAGTGAGGAGGAGCTGTCTATTCTTTTTAACAGTCTATGGTTAGAATGGCCCAGTCAAAGTCCTGACCTAAATCCTATTGAAAATCTGTGGAAAGACCTAAAAACTGCTGTTCACAAACGCTCTCCTTGTAATTTGACAGAGCTTGAGTTGTTTTGTAAAGAGGAATGGGCTAAAATGTCCGTCTCTAGATGTGCAAACCTTGTAGTCATACCCCAGAAGACTTGCTGCTGTTATTGCAGCAAAAGGGGGTTCCACAAAGTATTAAGTCATGCTGTATGAACGTCCCACTTTTCACATTTCTATTTTTTGTAAAATATCAGAATCATGTATCATTTTGCTTTCACTTCACAGTTGTCTGTTACTCGTGTGTGAACTTCAGTAACAAATTCTAAATAAATCTTTACGTTTAGGGTTGTAAACATGACAAAATGTGCAAAAGTTCAAGGTGGAGTACTTTTGAGAGGCACTGTCTATGATCAACATTGTCCGCGCAAATATACGCAAACAAATAAATGTTTCCCATGGATGACAAGGGGTCTATTGAACGTGCAGCAAGAAAAACTCCTTATATAAAACATTTATTGAAACTGAAACTAAATACAAATAATATAACAAGTTTAATCAAAAATTGTAAAAGAAATTATAGAAACATGATTGAGGTAAATAAAACAATATGAAAGGACTATGGAAAGTCTTAAATCATGCAATGTCTAAAGACTCGAAAGCTGCAAGTTACCCAGACTACATGATAAATAATGATGAGAAAATTACAGAAGGGAAGAGTGTAGTTAATGCATTCAATGACTATTTTTCAATATTGGGCCTCATCTGGCATCAAAAATAGCCAAAACAAACAGTGACGTCTCTCAACATAAAACATGAATGTTCACTCCTTCTTTCTCTTGGCAACGAATGAAAATGAAATAATTAAAATAGTTCAAGCTTTCAAGAATAAAAAAATAATCAACGGATTGGAACGACTTTGACATGAACAAAAAATAATACATAATAGGGATGTAACAATTCACTCAAGCCCCGATTCGATTTCCGATTTTAAGTTCCCAATTTCGATTTTTTTTAAACCTTTTTTATATGACTCATTCATACCAATGTTTCTTTTGTTTTAACATCTGCATTGTTGTCCTTGTAACAAACTGCAACTGTCTCAGTAAGAGAACTTTACAAGACATGAAAATGAACTATAATCATTTTGACATGAGAGCTTGTAAATTTACATGTTTTCAGCATAAATGAGATATGTAGCAAAGCAAACATTTTGAGATCCTATTTATTGAACCAAACCTTTTTTTTTTTTTTGCTGTTTGAACTTAATACTACCATTTAGAACTAATTTTACAGTGCAGTTTTTTTCACCCTCGAACACCTCACTGCCTCCCGTGCAGCCTTTATAAACATGAGGAGGAAAAAGACATGACAGCTCCCTGTAGATATTGGATTATTGACAAGCGGACATTTGATGAAGATTTCAGCAGAATCAGAGTAGGTTGGTCAGATGTTTGCCAGTTTACGATCTTTCTGTCAAAATTGGGGTGGGCGCTTAATAAGCTTTTTGCTTCGGCCCACTCCCTTTGAGCAGACTTACTGCTTAAATAAATAAAAAATGCTAAACTCTGCGTTAGCCACTAACGCTAATCTCGTAGCCGCTAACTTTAGCTGCGTCTGCTGCTTCGATGCCTACACGTGAATGTGTTTACATGGTGTGGCGTGTGTTGGGGGTGAGGCGGTGGGAGGTGTGGAGCTTGTCTTGAGAAAAAGTTAACGTTGTTAGAAACAAGAAGCTATGTTCCGGTTTATTTCGGTCGCGCAAATTGGAGTAGCTGAGGGTGGCTTTAAAATCGATTCTTTTATTTTTTGCATCAATTCACATTTTATGCCTATTAAATCAATTTAAATCGATTTTCGATGAAGCATTGTATGTATTAGGGAAGCGTTACATCCCTAATACATAACATACTGTAGCTATGCCTTTAACACATATATGCAACCTATCCTTTTCAACTGGTGAATTCCCTGACCTCATAAAGATTGCCAAGGTCGTTCCAAGTTATAAAAGTGGGGATAACCGTCAGTTTACAAATTATAGACCAATCTCATACATCTCTATCCTCAACTATCCAAGATTCTGGAAAAACATTTTGCTGTCCGCCAGCTGCCCCCACGACCCGGCAGTCCCTGGGGAAAAAAATTAAAAACAAACATAAAGGCAGTAGCAATACCGTAATTTTAGATTGAGGGAGACAAAAGGGCGTGAAGCGCCCCCTTGCTTTGGGCAGGGCGGTCGGCGAGGGCCGATAATTGCCGCTTTGTGGCTATATTTATTATTATGCTCATTGCAAATTATGTAAATGGATATTCCTGCTATGAAGTTTGATCCATTACTCCATACAGAACTGATGAAAGCAAATAGAAATATATTTTTTAAATTGTACTTGACCTAAATAAATAAAAATAACTCTGGTTTCATGTCATACAGTGAGGAAAAATGCAAATTTATCTTTTTAAAAGTGTATGTAAACATTTGGTTCCCGCTGTATTCTGAATTATAATTCAAATTATAAAGGACTTAACACTAAATAATACATTAATGGCTCATGTGTAACTTTTTCATCGTTCTCTCCTGCGTGGGTCTTCATGTGTTTTGTCAGCTGACTATTGTCTGAAAATGTCTCTCCACAAACAGAGCATCTGAATGGTTTCTCTCCTGTGTGAGTCTTCATGTGTTTTGTCAGAAAACCTTTTCGTGAAAACCTCGTTCCACAAACAGAACATCTGAATGGTTTCTCTCCTGTGTGAGTCATTATGTGTTTTTTAGGGTACCCTTTTGTGAAAAACTCTTTCCACAAACAGAACATCTAAATGGTTTCTCTCCTGTGTGAGTCATCATGTGTGTTTTTAGGGTATCATTTTGTGAAAAACTCTTTTCACAAACAGAACATTTGAATGGTTTCTCTCCTGTGTGGGTTCTCATGTGTTTTGTCAGACAACTCTTTCGTGGAAAACTCATTGCACAAACAGAGCATCTGAATGGTTTCTCGCCCTTGTGAATCCTCTTGTGTTTTGTCAGCATACACTTTTCCGAAAAAGTATTTCCACAAATGGAGCATATGAATGGTTTCTCTCCAGTTTGAGTCCTCATGTGTTTTGTCAGAAAACTTTTTCGTGCGAACCTCTTTCCACAAATGGAACATCTGAATGGTTTCTCTCCTGTGTGAACCCATATGTGCATTCTGAGGGTATTCTTTTGTGAAAAACTCATTCCACAAACAGAGCATCTGAATGGTCTCTCTCCAGTGTGGGTCCTCATGTGTTTTGTCAGACAACTATTTCGTGAAAAACTCATTGCACAAACAGAGCATCTGAATGGTTTCTCTTCCGTGTGAGTCCTCATGTGTTTTGTCAGCATACCATTTTCTGAAAACGTTTTCCTACAAACAGAGCATCTGAATGGTTTCTCTCCTGTGTGAGCTCTGATGTGGTTTGCCAGAGAACTGTTTCGTGAAAAACTCTTTCCACAAACCGTACACCAAATTGGCTTCTTTCCTGTGTGAGTCTGCATGTGCCTCCTTAAATTGAAATGAGTCGAAAACCCCTTCCCACAGTGAGAGCATTTGTGTGGTTTGTCTGGACCTCCATCTCCACTCGCATTGTTCCCATGAGTCGGCTCCTGCAGCAGTTCAGTGTGTGTTTGTGGAGTGGGACTTTCAGCTGAAGGAGTCCAGTCTGCAGAGTCGTCAGTGTCAGAGGAATTATCTGCTTCTGCTTCGTCTCTGTCCTCTCTGTTCTCCTCTTTCACTGTTTCATGAAGCAGAGACTCTTCTTTCTCACTCCTCACAGAGACAATGACTGGGAACACTTGGATCGACTCCTGTTTGATTTGAATCTCCGTTGGTTCCTCTTTAATCTGGACCAGACTGGGAGCAGCCTCATGTGGACTCTGGACATCTGCAGTGACAGATAGACAACAAAGTTAAAAGCAAATGGCACAACCTCCTGAAAACGTTTCGATGTTGTATCTTCTGAAGGAACTTTGGCACCTTCTAAAGTAAAAGTATATCATTAGATTTTGTTCACAGACTTTTATTTCACTAAATATACAGCAAACGTCAGAAGCCTATAAATATGATATTTTGTGATTGTGACTGAAAACGATTTTCAACAGAAAAATCACTTCATCAATGCCGGTCAGCGGAGTACATACATATATTACATATATTCTCGCACCACCGTTCCCCTAATATGCTCAAAAGGCCCTGGTTATTAGTTATTATTTTATTATTACCGGTCATTTTTCCTCCTACTCTGTGAAATACACACATGGCGTCAGTTAAAGCTCCCAGCCTTAGGTTTCAGTCGCCACGGCAACCTGTAAAAAACTGGCTTAGAGGTGTCTTCAGCAGTCTGTTGCCATTGTAATCCTTAAAAATGTGAATTATCAAAAGTGTGCATCTATGACCACGTAAGTTGTTGTCTTGTTTTCTATATGTGGGGCCTTTTGCTTTATGTGATTTGGTCAATATGACAGAAATCCGTCGCAGCGACGGAGAAATTTAACCCTTGACTTAGCCAATCAGGGTTCAGATCAGGGCAGTGGCAAAAAATGAACAAATGCATGTTTTAGTTTTGCTTTCTTACCTCCACAGTCTGGGTCATCTTTGATCGTTCTGTAAAAGAACAAAAAGGTGTTAATGACAACGCCCACAAAATAAAAAAAACACACTAATACAGTCAAGTTTATTTCTCCCAGTAAAGAATTTTATAATCAAAATTTCATGCTGATGACAACAAATTCCTTTAATTTATCTATTGGTAGTTGGACAGTTTTGTATGGGCTGTTTATAATAGCTTGGCTGTTCCATTTTGGACTTATGTATGATGTAAACATTTGGATATGGCAAGGCAAGTTTGCTTATACCGCACATTTCGTACACAAGGCAACTTAATGCGTCTAACACTTAATCCTCAGGTCCCCATCAGACCCTTAGGGTTATGGAAATGTTTAGAATTTAGTTCCTGTAGCTGTCACAGAATACATTTATATATTTTGGTTTATATTGCAGAGTGTCAAGTAGGCTATTATTTTATATGTTTGATATATTGTTGAGGGCTATAGCTTTATATAGGGGGTGCGGCCTGACTAAAGCATGCACCGGGCAGGGCTTGGAGGAAAAAAGATTAGCGATAACTGATACAGACTGTAGTATCAGCTTAAAAAAAGCAGCCCATCATAATTCATGCATGAAAGGGATGGATATCCACTGAATGGCTATGTCATACCTGTGTTGCTCTACTGACCTCTTGTGGTCGAATAAGGAAATAACAGAGGGCAAATCCTAAATGTTTGTAAGTCGCACATGGTATGTTTGTTTAATGATTAGGGATATTTTATTTTACTTTTAAGTTTAATTTGATTGATACATATATTGTTTCTGCTTGTAGTTTTTCACGGTGGCTGGTCGGAGGTCCAATTAATAAATTAAGCTTTGACAAAATAAATGACAACGAAACATCTGTTGGATTGTGGCTTATAGGAACCGATAACGTAATAAATTTGACCAATTTCAAAATGTAATAAGCCGATAACGTAATAACCGTGGTGAGCCAATAACGTAAGATAGATAGATAGATAGATTTGGATACCGACTCGGGAACAGGGCCACCATCAGTCACCTCCTCTACATGGATGACATCAAGCTGTACGCTAAGAATGAGCGAGACATCGACTCACTGATCCATACCACCCGGATATACAGCACAGACCATGGATGTCATTCGGTCTTGAGAAGTGTGGTTGGATGGTGACTAAGAGAGGGAAGGTAGTCCACACAGAAGGGGACAGTTACAAGTACATCAGAATCCCAAGCAAATGGCAACCTCGAAGAGGTGACAAGGAAAGCGGCTACGGCCAAATACCTCCAACGAGTAAGGCAGGTCCTAAGAAGCCAGCTCAATGGCAAGAACAAGACCCGGGCAATAAACAGCTACGCCCTGCCAGTAATCAGATACCCTGCAGGAATAATAAGCTGGCCAAAGGATGAGATACAGACCACAGATGTTAAGACACAAAAGCTCCTAACCATGCATGGAGGGTTCCACCCCAAATCCAGCACCCGGAGTCTGTACGCTAGCCATAAGGAAAGAGGCCGAGGACTAGTGAGCGTGAGAGCCACTATCCAGGATGAAACATCTAAGATCCATAAGTACATCAAGGACAAGGCTCCAACAGATGACGTGCTCAGTGAATGTCTCAGACAATGGGGAACAGAAGATGAGGCGCTGGAGGTCCCGTCATGGGATATATAGACAGAGAAGGACTGAAGGACAGCACAGAGGCACTCATCCTGGCTGCACAGGAGCAGGCCTTGAGCACTAGAGCAGACTGCTAATAAAACTAGGTGAACTAGGATAGGTCAAACATAAACGTTAGCAATGACAATAATACGAGACTGTTTTGAAAAACGCTTGTGGTGTCACTTATATTTCATAATGGTAAAACTTCAGTGACTCTAAATATTATCTAAATGAGCTGAAATGTTCTGTTTCATGGTGTCATAGAGATTTTATATATATATAGCTCACTGGAGGTAAAATTGTTCAGCCTATCCACTCAATAACACTGGCATAAATGGGCGAGTTCTATGTAGCCATTTTTTCCATTCATACATGATGTTATAATTAAATGCTTTAAATGGGGAAAAAAGGATGTGTTTTCCTTGTTAGCATATTGCACAACCCAAAAGAAGACATGAAAAACTAGCCACATTGTGTTGATACATCAAATCACTTGATTAATGTTGTTATTACATTATTGGCTGCAGTTATTACATTATTAAAGGATTTTCTTGTTGCAAGGCCGATAACATAATAACTTATTACATTATCGGTCAATCGTTATTACGTTATCGGCTTATTACATTTTGAAACTGATCAAATTTATTACGTTATGGGTCGTTATTACATCATCGGTTCCTACATGGCTTTATCTGGTCCTATGCCTTATTACATTATGTACCAAACTACTAACACACACTATTCCATGAATGTGTACTAAACTAATCAAACATGTTATTACAGATTATTACAAAGTACATTACATGATTGTGGCAGTGAACATGGCGTAGATACTCTCTGTCACGCATCGAACAATCAGTTGTGGATGCAAAACAACTTTCTCCAACTAATCAGACAAAACTGAATCATTGTCTTTGGCCACAGACACAAAGACAAAGTGTATCAGTCACCTTGAGTCTCTGTCTAAACCAAAAATCAGGTTAGAAATCTAGGTAATAATGACTCAGACCTGAACTTAACAGCCACATCAAAGCAATAACATCATCAGCTTTTACCATCTGAAGAACATGCTAAGATCAGAGGAAAGTGTCAAAACCAACTTAGAGAGACTCATCATGCATTGTCTCTACAGGTAGATACTGTAACGGCCTGCTCACTGGCCTTCTAAACGAGCTGTTACAGCTGCAGTACATCCAGAACGCTGCTGCTCGAGTCCTGACAAGAACAAGAATACGACACATTAGTCAGTGCTCCGGTCTTGCACTGGCTTCTGTCACTCAGAGAATAGAATTAAAACAGCTCTGCTTGTGTACAAGTCTTTTCATGGTTTAGCACAAAGTACATCTCTGACATGTAGGCCGTATGAACCATCTCGGCCCTGAGAACTCAGGAGGGGTCTCCTGGTGGTCCCAGAGTCATAATAAACACGGTGAGGCTGCGTTCAGTTCATGCAGCTAAATCTGAACAGTCTTCATGAGATGTGAGACAGGCCTCAACTCTGACAATGTTCAAATCCAGGCTGAAACAGCTCTTTTACCGTGCATATGAAAACTGAAAGTATTATCTGCACTCTTGCCTTTACTGTCATTGATTAATTTATGTTGATGTTTATTATGATTTTATCTTTTTCTTGTAATTCTGCAACTGTGAAGCACTTGAATGCTTGTGTATGAATTGTGCTCTACAATAAACTGCCTTGCTTGCCTGCCTTACTAGGACTCCACAAGAAACACGTGGTAAAAGAAACATCAATTCAAGATGATACAATAAAACAGTTTGTAAGCGGTTCAGATGGAGCTGGTCCCAGTTTGTGTGGAGTCCGTGTGTGATAAAGTCCTTGATAAAAGCACAAAGGCCACGTGTTGTTGTGGACAGTCCGCTGGGCGCAGGGTTGTAGCTGAGAGAGTCCTGTCTTGGCTCTAAACTCACCTGTTTTCCACCTCCGCGGGCTCCCACAGCTCCTGCTCCTCCTTCAGCTTCACTTCTGCCATGTTTCACTGCGCTCTGTCCGCTTTAAGGCGAAGCTTGAGGGAAAGAGTGTCTCGCTTCTGTTCAGAGCTAACGCTAACACAGCAGCACAACACAGCGCTCACTTCCGGTCTGACTCACTACTGCCCTCTAGTGCTCAGGATTAGAACATATTCGGTTCTCGTTCTTCGTCTTCTTCCACGGCGGATGCAGACTAATAGATAGATAGCTTACATCTTTGGGAATAATGTAGCCTGCAAGCTACAGAAAGGAGAAGGGAAAAAAACAAACAACAACAAACAAAAAAACCTATACTTTATCAATAGATCCGTCCATCCATTTTCTTCCACTTTTCCGTTGCCAGGTCGTGGGGGCAGCTGTTGGAGCTGCCCAAATCACTTTGCACCAGCCCCTATGGCTCCTCCTGCAGGTGCTGGGTCCATGGAAGGTAGTGATGGTGAGACGAAGCCCAAGGAGGTCTTTGAAGCAGTCACCGAAGTGGGTCGACTCATGTATCAAAGCTTGGTTCATCTGCTCTACTGCTCCATCAAGTGGACAAGCTAATGTACTTCAACTTAAGTTACCATTATGCACATGCACCATATACACAGTGTCATTGTAATGAGGAGTGGAACATTCTTGTGTTATTTGAAGTAATGTGACGAGAGAGGGGTCTTTATTGATATTTATTCAAAAATATATATATTTTTTTAATGGAAAACCACCGAGCCCCCAAAACCCGCGTGCCAGTTCCTGAATCAGGCTGTAGACTTAATCTCTGATTAAGCCCCATAAAAATGGTTTTGTTCTTTTTTGTTCTTTTTTTTAAATTTGTATTATTCTTTGTCTCTGTTAGCCTTATTTGCTATCACAAGTACCCGAAATGTACCATTTATTTTATTTAATAAAAAAAAAATGTTCCTGAATCACATGCTCCGAACCAGGCGCTGCCTCCGCCTTGTTGCGCGACACACACTTCGACGCCTCGAATCAAAGGTAACATCACTAATGGAAGGACGGCCTCATGGTTCTAACCGGGCCTGTTGGTCTCTCATAAGGGGCTTCTGAACCTCTCTTTGTCTGACCCGTCACCTAGGACCTGTTTGCCATGGGAGACCCTACTAGGGGCACAAAGCCCCCGACAACAGAGCTCCAGGATCATTCGGGGGCTCAAACCCTCCACCACGTTAATGTGGCAGTTCCAGGAGTGGATCAATTAGTCCGGTGTGCTTTAAAAATTCAAACATATATTTTATTACTCTATGATCTGAGGCTTTAGATAACATATCTCTAAAGATAAAACTTTCCCCACAGTCCTCTATTTTCCTTTTAGTTCAAACCCTTTCTCTATTAAATTTCCTACACATCACGTTTCCTGAATTATGTTTTCCTATTAGGTAGAGTAATGTTTTGTTTAGTCCGGTGTGCTCTATTCTCATTCTTGTAAAAATTGCTTCTTCTACAGGATTTACATTGTGGACAACCCCTCCCTGTATCTCCACTTATCCAGGTCTCACTCTCTTCACAAATGACTTTATAAAAAATATACTTATTGTTTCTGTCTTTTATCTGTAATAAAACATGCAGAATTATGGATGTATTGAACGATATAGAGAAAGAGGTATCTGATAGTCTGTCCAAGATCTAATTTCAAAACTTTATCTTTAACGAAAGCCAGTATTTGGTGTACTGTGCACTCTGACAAAAAGCAATGAAAAAAAAAAGTACAAATAGTTACAATAACGCGAGTAAAAAGATCAGTTTAGCTCTATTTTTTCAAATGAGGCTTTAATCTGGCCTATAGGCTGTGAGCTTTTAGATTTGGGTAAAGCTGAACTGGAGAAAATGCACTGGATTAAGGCGGGGGCTAAGAGGTGAATCCTGACTTGACCTACAGTTTATGAACACAGCAAAGCTCTCTTAACCTTTTATCCCCGCCGTGCATTTTCTCCAGTTCAGCTTTAGTCAAATCTAAAAGCTCCTTGACTGAAGAGCTATAGGCCAATGTAACGCCTCATTTGAAAGCTAAGACCTACTAAACTGATCTAAACTGATCTCGCCTCTCGCTCTGTGGCCGTGTTGTCAGTTTTTTCACCAAACTTTTTCAGAACTGACAATAATGCTAATGTATCCTACATTTAAAGAACAATGAAATCGATGTGCTGAAAGTACTGAATGGTGACTGGTGTTTATAAGTAATGATTGGTTATGGTTATAAAGCAAATGGGAAAGAGGAAAACGAAAAGAAAAGTACAAATTGTAAATAAAAATAAAATATAATAAATGCTTATTTATATTGGTAAACTGCATACATTTCAATCTTCGTGTTGTCTTCTACTTGGAAGTCTTGTAATATATGTGATTTCTTTTTGTTAAACATTAATGTTTTCTTTAGCAAAGCTGCTGTACGTAAAGTCAATGCGGACAATTGTAATTGTGTAATCCAGGAATTTGTAATATAAAGTGTTATATTGTACGAGATGTTGTATCACTGTATCCGGAATGTAAATTAATTTTGAATATGGGGTAGGCACTTATAAGCTTTCTTGCTTCGGCCTACTCCTTTTGAGTTTTTGTTACCTTTTTTGTAACTTTATTTATTTTCTGCACTGCTACAATGTTAATGTAAATAATGTAAATATTCACTCAAATAAATTCCAATCCAATCCAAAGTAAGGACAATATCACGTCAGCGTTTTTCAATCAAAAGAAATGCGGTGAGAAAAAATCTGGTTGTTTAATTTCATGTAATACAAATGGTGTTTATTTATTCATTAAAAAAAAAACACAGTTCAGTTTGTTGCCATTTCATGGATGAGCTGGACGGTTGTACGGTCTTGAAGTCACCAGCGAAATCTCCAATTCACATGAGCCGAGTAATTGCCTCCAGCTCTTGCGCTCTCGTTCTTTGGACATTTCATCTTATTTTAAATAAATGACAGCCAACACACACAAAAAAATGTCACTCATAGTGTGGTGAAACAACTGAGTTTGCTATTTTTTAAATCATAATGAAAAAAAAATCACCAAAACGACCCTGATGAAAAGTTTACATAACCCAGTTTGTAATACTGCATATTTCCCCATTTACATCAATGACAGCTTGGAGTCTTTTGTGGTAGTTGTGGATGAGGTTCTTTATTTTGTCTGATGGTAAAGTTGCCCATTCTTCTTGGAAGCCTCCACTTCCTGTAAATTCCTGGGCTGTCTTGCTTGAACTGCACGTTTGAGCTCTCCCCAGAGTGGCTCAATGATACACTTTATTCTGCTGGAGCCACTGGCATCAGCGAACCACCTCCATATTTCACAGTTGGTATGGCGCACTTTTCTTCATAGGTCATCATTGGCCCTGTTGACAACAAAAAAGTGCGCCATACCTACTTTGAAATATGGAGGTGGTTCGCTGATGCCAGTGGCTCCAGCAGAATAAAGTGAAGGTCCCGTTAGTTTCCATCTCAGTCTCCTGACCTCAATATCATTGAACCACTGTGGGGGGAGCTCAAACGTGCAGTTCAAGCAAAACAGCCGAAGAATTTACAGGAACTGGAGGCTTTTTGCCACAAAAAAAAAGGGCCGCTTTACCATCAGAAATAATAAAAATCCACAAGTGCCACAAAAGACTCCAAGCTGTCATTGATGTTAAAGGGGTCAATACACAGTATTAAGAACTGGGGTATGGAAACTTTTGTTCAGGGTCATTGTGGTACTTTCATTTTTCATTATGATTTAACAATAGCAAACTCAGTTGTTTCACTATAGATGGCTTCACATAACCACTAACTATGAGTGGGAAAAAAAGTGTTTTGTTATCTTTCATATTCTTTGAAACATTTATTCAAAAAAATAAAAAATTCAGCCAGAGGATGTAAACTTTTGAGCACAACTGTATATCCAGTTCAGGAAGCACACAGGTGGGAGGTGACCTTTGCTTTGCTTTAGACTTGGAATAACTTCAAACTGACTGATCGTTTTGAATGGTGTCTCCATATGTGTCTTTTCAGGTATCCATTGTATAAAAAGTCATTGCACAATGTTTACACCTGAGGGGTTTCTCTACTGTGTGAATCCTCATGTGCTTTTGTAGGCTACCATTTTGTGAAAAACTCATTCCACAAACAGAGCATGTACATGGTTTATCTCCTGTGTGAGTCCTCATGTGAGTTTTCAGATAACCATTTCGTAAAAATATCTTTCCACAAACAGAACACCTATAGGGCCTTACTCCTGTGTGAGTTTTCATGTGTCTTTTCAGATGCTCATTTCGCGAAAAACTATTCCCACAAACCGTACACGTGAATGGTTTATCTCCGGCGTGAGTCCTCATGTGTTTTTTCAGGTAACCATTTCGTGAAAAACTCTTTCCACAAACACAACACCTTAATGGCTTTCTCCTGCATGAATTTGCATGTGTGTCGTTAGATTACTTCTTGATGCAAACATCTTAGCACAAACGGTACACCTGAATGGCTTCTCTCCTGTGTGAGTCCGTATATGCATCCTTAAATTGAAACGGGTTGAAAACCTCTTTTCACAGTGAGAGCATTTGTGCGTTTTTTCTGGAACTCCATCTCCACTTGCATTGTTCACATGAGCCGGCTCCTGCAGCTGTACAGTGTGTGTTTGTGGAGTGGGACTTTCAGCTGAAGGAGTCCAGTCTCCAGTGTCGTCAGTGTCAGAGGAATTCTCTTCTTCTGCTCCGTCTCTGTCCTCTCTGTTCTCCTCTTTCACTGTTTCATGAAGCAGAGACTCTTCTTTCTCACTCCTCACAGAGACAATTACTGGGAATGTTTGGATCATCTCCTTTGGTTCCTCTTTAATCTGGGCTGGACTGGGAGCCGCTTCATGTGGACTCTGGACACCTGCAGAGACAGACAGACAACAAAGATAAAACAACAACACAACCCAGAATGGCTGAAAGCTTAAAGCTACTCTAAGCGATCCCGTTTCGCCGGTCCAGCAACGTTGCATTCCTATAAAGCATCGCTAGATGCGCCACACTCGCAAACAGCAGCGGACTTTGTGCCGCAGAACGAGACCGGTGCGGCACCTCCCTCACCTCGCAGCACACCCCCAACACACCCCTCACCCCCACAGGCCCCCGCACCATGTAAACACAAGCACATGAACAAGAGATCGCAAATGTTTAAAGCAGAAGACGCAGCAACACAGTTAGCGGCTAACAGTTTAGCATTATGGCAGAAGTTTACAAAAGATTGTGAACTGATAAACATCTGAGCGACCTGCTCTGATGCAACTGAAATCCTGATGAAAGGTCAGTTTGTTTAATAATCCAATATTTAGAGCTGTCAGGTCTTTTCCTCCTTATGATCACAAAGCAAAGCAGCACCCAAGGCTGAGGTGTTCAACAGTTGCGGAAAAAAACAATTCTGCACTATAAACTAAGTTCTAAATGGAAGTATTGTGTTCTAAATAGAAATGCACCGATCGAGCTTTTTTGCTGCCTATACCGATACTGGGGTTTTAGTATTTGCCGATATCCGACATTTACTGATAGCAAGAGACTTTCTTAACTTTCTCTGAGTGAACATTTGAATTGACTCTTTTCATGCCCCTGGTAGGGGCATGAAGTGGGGGTATTTGGGGGAAAACATCCGTGTTGTGATCCCCTCCTTTGCAGTGACCAGGATAAGGAGTGAGTTCCCCAAAGATGGGGAATACATAGGGTTTCTCCCTCCACTGGAGTTTGAATAGTTTTAATTTTTTCATGTTTATATATTTTTTAAATTAAATTCCATATCTGAAAAGAACTGTAGCTGTTAGTTATTGGTCCATGAACACTCAACATTTCTCAGTATCGATTTGAAATCATGCTTTTATGCTTCACTTTTACTCTCAATATCCATGCAGAAGCTTTTGGAAGCTCCAAAAATATCCACATTTGATTTGAGTTGTCAGTGGAGGAATTAACATACTACAGCAACAGCTTTGAGGAACAAATTTGCATAAAGAACAAGATACATTTGAAAACAGGTACTAAGAATAAAAGTCCTTTATGTACAATGAATAAAAAATTTACAAACTAAGCAAAAAATAGAACTCGATTAGACTCGAGAAAAAAATAAACATTCATTGGCTGTCCAAACCTAAACTTATAAATTAAAGTCATAGTGAAGGTGACACTGATGGTATGTGAAAATACAGAAGTTACTCCACATAGTTACAAGTGAAACTCAGAAAAAGACATTAAAAAGTGCATTCATTTCTGTTATTCAACTTAAACTGTGAAACTAATATATGATGACAGACTCATTACATGCAACGTGAGATATGTACAGCCTTCGTTATAATTTGGATTATTATGGCTCAGCTTGTAAAAACCCTAAATACAAATTCTCATAAAATTCAAATCTTTTAGTGGACATGCAGAACGGTAATACTATATTGCGTTTTTTTCCCCACCTGGACTCTACATGGACAACAAAAACAAACGTACGCACTTAAAGATGTAATGCAATATTTGTGTCTGCAGCATTTTTCATGACACTTATGTTGTGAGTTTGAAGCATTGTCTAGAAATAAAGATTACACATATTACATATAGTTAGTTTTCCCAACAAGCATAAAAAGTATTGTCCCATCTGGTGGTGTAAACGCGGAACTACAAGACAGGCTAATAGATTGCACTGGGCGGCACGGTAGGGCAGCAGATAGCGGTGTGCTTCACCACTAAAAACATGTACAATAGGCCAGGATGAAGTGTGTTTGAGAGTGCGAGTGGAGAACAACGGATGCAAATTAACCCATGGCCACAATGCACAGTGCCAACCAAAAAAAAAAAAACTAATAATCCTAGACTAAATTTGTTACAATGGTTATGTGGGTTGCAGCAAAACTACACTGGAGATACCTGTGACAATACATATTAGTTGCCTTATCTGTCTTGCAAACGCCTCAGGCTGGATATTCAAGAAGATGGAACGGGCAAAAGGATTTCATCATCCACTAGATTTTAGTTCATGGTTAGCGACAACACTTGGCTGACACCTTTTGCTTCTGAAACACTGTTGGTCCTTATTGCCATTCACCATGCACGATAAATCTGAGAAGAAAAAAAAAATCAATACAATACAAATCAAAAATTTATTAATTATGATACTACAATCAGCGACAGTGGCGCAGATGGTAGAGCGGGTCGTCTCATGATCGGAAGGTCGTGGGTTCGAATCCCGCCTCCTGACGGTGCACATTGTCGTTGTGTCCTTGGGCAAGGCACTTCACCCACATTGCCTCCAGTGTCTGCCTACACTGGTAGCCCCCTAGGAGAGACCAACAGGCCCGGTTTGAACCGTGAGGCCGTCCTTCCGTGGACCCACCACCTGCAGAAGGAGCCATGGGGGCTGGTGCAATGTGATTTGGGCAGCTCCGGCGGCTGCCCCCACGACCCGGCAACGGACAAGTGGAAGAAAATGGATGGATGGATGGAATCATCTATATTACAAGTGATATTGTCATGCAAAATAAGACGACGACACATAATTCCATTCTGGAAGGTCTTGCTATACAAGACCTTCAAGCCTTTAATTAGCTACTTTTGGGCTGCTATGATTTCTGTGTTGTTCTGACCCTTTTTATATGATATGTAATTTTTCGATTTTTAACTGTGTTGTGAAGCACTTTGTGGCTTTTGTCTGTGAAAGGTGCTATACAAATAAAGATTACTTACAGTACAGTACTTGTAGAACTTCTAGTGTGTTTCCCACCATATGAGCTCTTGAAGAATCATGACCTATGCTGTTCACAGCCTCTTGTTTGTGCAGTGCCATCAGCTTGACTGTAAGAATAACCTAAATGGTTTGTCCTCACTCAAGCTCATACTTTTTCCAAATGTGACATTTACAATAGGATAGATTTGGTCTTCAGTGTGTACTGGCCATGTTTGAACTTTGGGAAACCTATGGCGTACCTCAGCTCCCCAGCATGTGTAGTGTGTGACCATGTTGGATTTCCGTTGCAGTGCAGCATCGCAATTTGGACCTTAATAACACAAAATGTAGTATCATTTATAAATATTGTGGTAAAATTTACACATTACACAAAATCTTTAACTTATTACCTGGCCAACATTTCTTTCAACGAGGAGCCCAGTTTTGGGGAGATTTTGAATGTCAGGCAGTGGAATGCCACAAGCCTTTTCTCAACATCATTCAGAAACCGCGGAGTCAGCAGAATAGAAGAGTCTCTTGAATGCTTCTTTTACCAACTGGAACATGACCAATACATTATTGTACATCAGAGTTTGTTCAGAATGGCAATGCAAACATTTAATATAAGATATGGAAATGCATACCCCCTCCAATGTGTCAAGGGTCAAAGTAGTGAGTGATGTCATTTTATTCTTCCCTAAAAAACGTTGACAGCTGCATGTTGTTCTTTTTGCCATTAGGGCCACTCTGATAAAAAAAAAAGCCATATTAGTGATTAATGCCCATTTAACCAACATACCAGCACTATGCGTTGCCTACTAATTACAACTGTATTTAGGTAAGAATGCAAAAAAATGTCAACATACATTTCTGTACTAGCGCATCTCAAGAAATTAGAATATCAACATTTTAATTCAAAAAGTGAAACATTGTTATTTGTATTTTAAATGCACAAAGAGTAAAACTTTGTGTTGCGTTGCTCACATTACGTGCTCTTGATAAACCTGGACCTGTGCCTGCTTACAGCCTCCTGTTGGTCAGATCTTTCAAACTGGGCACAGAGTAGTTCAGGCACAGGTACTTTGCCAGAGAAGTCCTGATAAGGACGGGCATCCTCCACCACGCTTTCGAAAAGCAGATCCATCAGCTTGTCCATGTAGTTTTAAAAATAACGTGGAAGCCGTGGAAAGTGTTTAAAAAATAGAAACCAGGCGTTAAAGTTGTTTTTAACGTGTCTATAGTCCAATGCTTTTCAATGGGAGACTAGTGGCTATATGGAGGTACTACAGCAATGGCAGACTCCAGTGTTGCGGTCGTAAAGCAGAGCAGACAGCGGCCATTGGCACCATTGCAGGAATTAGCAACAGCGCACATCAGTGAGGACTCGGTAGACTCGGAAAAGTAGCGGATGTATTCATCATATATCAATTTTATATTATATGCTAACTGCTCTATGCAGTAACAAATATTAAAACAACACATAGATATAAATATATTTTACTTCATAAGTTCAATCCCCAAATCAAATCAAAGCTGTAAATAAATCTGTACAGACAACATAGCGATCCTTATTTTGCAAACTTACCTTCAAATGACCAAAGGCGTATCTGGCATGGCGCGGCTGCAGTGTCACAGCCGGTTTTCCCGGTAGCCTTGGCTGTTGGAGAGCCAAAGTGGGGAGAGCCAGGGTGGGGACTGCCTCGCTCTTCAAAAACAGCTGCTTACAGAAACCCATTTCAACTGCTAATGCGTTGGAGTAGGAATCCCGTGAAAATGTTTTGTCTCAAACCCAGGGACACAAAGAGAGTTCACCTTCGCCCAAGCCAATTGTGTGCAACCACTGGCGCCTAATTTTTAAATCCACTGGTACACCATGTAAACCAGTAGAACTATGGCAGCCCACTACAATACACTTTCTCCCCATACTGACAATAACTATAGAAACACTAAATACACACTAATACTCAATAAACAATACACTCCTATAATGCAACTAAAGCTAACTGCTAAATGGCTATGCTAAACGGAACCTATTCTAACACTAACAATAAAGCTAAAGACTAAATGCTATAGAACAACTACTAGACATAAAACTATCTTAAATTTAAATAATCTAACTGGCTAAGTATTAAGCTAATAACGCAAACCTGATAATCGCTGTGAAAAAACTCGCTCGCTCTGTTTCAACTCCAACTCGCTACGAGGGCATCTGAGGGAGGGATCAACCTTTATACCACAGCGGCAGACTTGGTGACGAATGAATGTATGGTGACGATTCATTGTACGTCATCAGCCAACTGCTAAATTCAAATGTAGTAGGTGTTGTTAAAACGTGAGTGGCTCTGCACAGACGGTTTAGTACACAAAATGGGATTTTGAACAAGTTTGCACTAAAATGTCAAAATAACGTTAAGAACATGTAGACAAGACTGTTAGTGATAGTTTATCAGCAAAAAAGTTGATTTGGTGTTTAGTTGTTCTTTAAACCTGTTTTATCTTCCTGAAAACTTTTGGCTTTCTGAAGAACCTCTGATGCATTCTAAAGTAAAAGTAAATCATTACATTTTTCTTTACGAACTTTTATTTTACTTTATATACAGTAAACGTGAGAAGCCTATAAACAAAATATTTTGTGATTGTGACTCAGCCAATCAGGGTTCAGATCAGGCCAGTGGCAATAAACAAACAAATGCATTTTTAGTTTGGATTTTCTTACCTCCACAGATTGGGTCATCTTTGATCGTTCTGTAAAAGAACAAACGGTATTAATGACTAAGACTAATACATTACAACATTATTCACTGGGAGAAAGAAACTATAACCAAAATTTAATACTGATGATAACCAATTCTCGTAAAAATCTCTACTTACACTGGTAGTTTTGGGCAGTTTCTGTATGGGCTGGTTATAATAGCTTGGATATTCTGTTTTTGACTCATGATGAAAAGATTTGGATGAGTCTAATAATAATAATAATGACTTAATAATGTGTATTAGTAGTTTGGAAGTACATCATTTAATAACCACTGAATGGTTATGTCATACCTGTGCTGTGCTACTGACCTCTTGTGGTCGAATAAGGATATAACAGAGAGCAAAATCATAATGTAATTGGATAGAGACAGACTTCCGGTAACCGCTTTAGACCGAGACAACAAATAAGTTGAGGTAAAGAAATTGGAAACTAAAAAGACACCAGCCAATCCTAAATGTTTGTACAGAAGGCACATGCGGTATGCAATTGTGTTTGTTATAGCAATATTCTGGCTCTGTAGTCTGTATTATAATCGCATTGCACTTTGACTTTATAAGCATTTTGGTGAATGCTTTCCAACCTTTTACCCCCCGCCTTCACTGACGCAGTTTACAGTTCAGCTTTACCCAAATATACAAAGCATTTTTGTTGTTCTTTTGTTACTGCTTTGTTGATTTTTCTCACGTTTTAGTGTGTTTTTTGTCGTGTATTCGTCACACTTTATTCACTTTGTGTCGCTATTTTGACGCCTTTTTCAAGAAGCTTTTAGATTTGGGTAAAGCCAAACTGGAGAATATGTGTTTCGTTCAGGCGGGGGTTAACTTTATATCTTTTTGAAATTGGTGAATGCCGTTTAACGGCAAACGTTGAATATTGAAATCCTATGACCGCGGTAACGCTATCCCTGGTTCAGCTATCACGGGGAGCCTGAAATCCGGAAGTGCGCCGTTAGTACAGCTGTACGGTAATAGGCTTGGCCAAGGCTCATTAAAATGCAGCTGGAAAAATCAAGCGTATGACTTTTGCACATAAGATAACGTAAAATAAAGAAAATTGTAAAAATGTGTAACCATGGACTCAATTTAAAGTGCAATGTAGCTACTGTGTAAGACTGAGCACAAAATAAAGATTGATAGCAACTCGACGCTCTCGACAAAGGGCACTGCTATGAGGCCATATGGTCAGCAGATGGTGCTATTGCTATTGTATCATGTAAAACGTTTTAAGATCATATGTATTAGTTTAAAAATATTAAAACCTTTTGTCAACACAAAAACTCAACACTTTTGACTTTCACACACCTCACTTGACTTTTACAACAAGTTTCACACTCATTCATGAAGGAACTCCAAAGATACATCACATAATAGGCTACAGTCATAGGCAATAGGCATATACAAGCTCCTTAAGAAAATGTTAAAAAATATTAAAACCTTTTGTCAACACACATTCTCAACGCATTTGACTCTCACACACCTCACTCTATGTCTGTAACAAGTTTCACACTCATTCATGAAGGAACTCCAAAGATACATCACATAATAGGCTACAGTCATGGGCAATAGGCATATACAAGCTCCTTAAGAAAATATGTTAAAAATATTAAAACCTTTTGTCAACACAAATTCTCAATGCATTTGACTCTCACACACCTCACTCTATGTCTGTAACAAGTTTCACACTCATTCATGAAGGAACTCCAAAGATACATCACATAATAGGCTACAGTCATGGGCAATAGGCATATACAAGCTCCTTAAGAAAATGTGTTAAAAATATTAAAACCTTTTGTCAACACAAATTCTCAACGCATTTGACTCTCACACACCTCACTCTATGTCTGTAACAAGTTTCACACTCATTCATGAAGGAACTCCAAAGATACATCACATAATAGGCTACAGTCATGGGCAATAGGCATATACACGCTCCTTAAGAAAATGTGTTAAAAATATTAAAACCTTTTGTCAACACAAATCTCAATGCATTTGACTCTCACACACCTCACTCTATGTCTGTAACAAGTTTCACACTCATTCATGAAGGAACTCCAAAGATACATCACATATTGTAGGCCGCACATTATGAATCACCTGCACTATGACTGTAAACCTGCACTGCGAATGCTGGCTTTGACATTCCTGATATTTCGATATATTTGATTCTGTACCTTCCTTCCTTCCTTCCTTCTTGTCATTACTTGATTAGCCCCCAAGAGTGTTCTTGAGAGCTGATGTAACAAGTGAATTTAACAAATAGGCTTTGTAAAACATAATACTCAAATCAATTGTCACTGCAAAGCCTCTTTAAACTAAATGTTTTTGTGCCAATCTTTAAATGCAGAGCACTCTGCATGCCCTGGGTAGATTTGCAGTGTTTGGACCCAAGCTCTGGAGCACACTTTCCCCAGAGTCAGACCATATCTGAACTATCAGTCTTTAAATCACGACCGAAGACTCACTAATTTAGACTTCTGAGATCTTTAACACATTGCACTTATTGACTGTTTTTCTTAAGCTCTATTTATATTGTGTTCTGTGAAGCACTATGTGCACTGGTTGGATGTTGTAAAGTGCTATACAAATGCATTTTGATTGAGTGATCAAAGATCAATTATTTGTGTAAGGTGACCAGTGTCTATCAATAGCAGCAGTGTTTCATTTGTAAATGTGTAGTTTCAGGAACACTATTGGACTGATGTAATGGATTCGAGGAAAAGGCCAAAACAGTTGCCAGAACAAACCTCCAGAAAGCTTTTGACACTATAGATTATGAAATACTCTTAAAGAAACTAAATAATAATGGGATTAGGGGGATCGCTAACAATTGGTCGAAGTCATATTTGACTGAAAGAAAACAGTATGTACAAATTGATCAACATGTATCAGGATGGAGGAATATAATATGTGGGGTCCCCCAGGGGTTGATTTTAGGACCTAAATTGTTTCTGCTCTACATCAATGATTTGTGTGAAATCTCAACAAAGTTAAAATGTATATTATTTACTGATGACACAACTATACTAGGCTCTAGCAAAGACCTACAACTGCTCATATCAGAGGTCACAACAGAAATATACAAACTCAAAAAATGGTTTGACAGAAATAAATCATCGCTGAACTTATTGAAAACAAAATGATTTTATTTGGCAAGCGAAATAGTGACACTCAGATTCAAATCAATATTGACAATGTTCAAATAGAACAAGTCAAGGAATATAAATTTCTGGGTGTGATCTTCAATCATAAGGTTAGCTGGAGACCACAAATAAACATTTTACGTGGTAAAGTGGCAAAAAGTGTGGCCATAATGGGAAAGTGCAGATATTTTCTGGACCAAAAGGCTCTCTTCACCCTGTACTGTTCCTTAATCCTACCGTACATAAACTACTCCTCAGAGGTCTGGGGAAATACCTACAATAGTCATTTGCTGGTTTTATATAGACTTCAAAAGAAGGCCATCAGAATTGTTCATAAAGTGGGGTATAGGGACCATACAAATATACTGTTCTTAAAATCCAACACCATCAAACTTAATTCCCTGCTACAGATATATAGAGCCGTAAATAACCAGCTCCCTAGCAACATACAACTTATGTTTGGTAAAAGAGAGGGAAGATTCGATCTAAGGGGAACTCATAATCTGAAAGTACAATGTATCCACACAGTTCACAACATCAACTTGTTAGGGCAGCAGGGTGGGGGCTCGCTGGTGGGGGGCTACCGCCCTCTACCAGCTTGCCACATAATACCCTGGCTTTTTAACGCACCTCACAAATAGGGAAAATAATCAAAAACCACTGACAGAACGATCTTAACCAACATTATTACAGTTGAAGCAGGTATGATAGCAATGAGAAACATGATAAATTAGAAGATGATATTTTTGAGAATGATACTTTTGAGAATGCTATTATTGGCATTGTTATTATGGTGATGATAATATATGTATAATAATTATGTGCGCTAATAATGTATGTGTATGTAGATACAGTATATGTATACTGTACATATGTCTGTCTGTATGTGTGTGTATACTGTATATATGTATATCCAAAACACTATGACTACTTAAACAATAGGTAAATCAATAGAATTGAGTTATTATTTATTTTTATTTTTATTGTTTTTTTTGTGAAAATGGAAATGTAATGATGTAAATATTGTAAATAATAATGCACTGTAAATAATAGCTCAAATAAATCAAACACCATTAGGCCTGTATCATCTCAAATCTTTGCCAGATCCTCCAAAATAGATCCCGGTTCCTTAATCTTGAAAACCTGAAATGGGGGACCGAATTAAGCACGGAATAGCAGTGAGTCTAAATGTCATAGTGGTCATGTCTGTTTACCATGCAAAAGAGAACTGCATTACAGCATCAGATGTAAATAAAAGTGTCACTTTGTCCTTAAATGACCAAAAGGATCATAAAACCCAAAATAAAATGAAAAAATAAAATAAGAATAAATGTAAACCTTCCAGAGGAGGGTAGAGAAGCCAAAATATTTACTGAGAGTAACGTGACTTTGAAATACTTTTACTCAAGTACAAGTAAACAGTAGTGATCCAAACAATTACTCAAGTAAAAGTAAAAAAGTACTTGGCGAAAATGTTACTCGAGTACTGTGACTCCTACTGAGTAACTGTTTGAGCAAAAACGTCTGATTTATTTTCAATAACGCCATAAATTGTGTGAAACAAAACATAAAATCATGTGGCGTTTGTGATATTTGCAATGAAAACTCCAAGAAAATGGCAGTAAATACAGAAAAACAAAATAATTCTAAAGAACAAGGAACACAAGACTATCTATTTAATAGATCAAAATGAAGCATTTGCCATTCAAATATTTACTCACAGTGGAAAAAGTAACAAATGTAACAATTATTATTACTCAAGTAAGAGTACAGATACTTCATTACACTTACACTAGTACTGTATGATAATACTACTCTAAGAAGTCCAATTTCTTCAAAAAGTTACTCAAGTACATGTAATTGAGTACATGTAACAGTACTACCTGCCTCTGTGAACCACTATATAAAAACTCATAATCCCGATTAAAATTAGGATAGCCAGACATCAAGTGAGGTGTGTGAGAGTCAAATGTGTTGAGATTTTGTGTTGACAAAAGGTTTTAATATTTTTAACACATTTTCTTAAGGAGCGTGTATATGCCTATTGCCATGACTGTAGCCTATTATGTGATGTATCTTTGGTGTTCTTCATGAATGAGTGTGAAACTTGTTACAGACATAGAGTGAGGTGTGTGAGAGTCAAATGCGTTGAGAATTGTGTTGACAAAAGGTTTTAATATTTTTAACACATTTTCTTAAGGAGCGTGTATATGCCTATTGCCTATGACTGTAGCCTATTATGTGATGTATCTTTGGTGTTCTTCATGAATGAGTGTGAAACTTGTTACAGACATAGAGTGAGGTGTGTGAGAGTCAAATGTGTTGAGATTTGTGTTGACAAAAGGTTTTAATATTTTTAACACATTTTCTTAAGGAGCGTGTATATGCCTATTGCCCATGACTGTAGCCTATTATGTGATGTATCTTTGGTGTTCCTTCATGAATGAGTGTGAAACTTGTTACAGACATAGAGTGAGGTGTGTGAGAGTCAAATGTGTTGAGATTTTGCATTGACAAAAGGTTTTAATATTTTTAACACATTTTCTTAAGGAGCGTGTATATGCCTATTGCCCATGACTGTAGCCTATTATGTGATGTATCTTTGGAGTTCCTTCATGAATGAGTGTGAAACTTGTTGTAAAAGTCAAGTGAGGTGTGTGAAAGTCAAATGCGTTGAGAATGTGTGTTGACAAAAGGTTTTAATATTTTTTAACATTTTCTTAAGGAGCTTGTATATGCCTATTGCCTATGACTGTAGCCTATTATGTGATGTATCTTTGGAGTTCCTTCATGAATGAGTGTGAAACTTGTTGTAAAAGTCAAGTGAGGTGTGTGAAAGTCAAAAGTGTTGAGTTTTTGTGTTGACAAAAGGTTTTAATATTTTTAAACTAATACATATGATCTTAAAACGTTTTACATGATACAATAGCAATAGCACCATCTGCTGACCATATGGCCTCATAGCAGTGCCCTTTGTCGAGAGCGTCGAGTTGCTATCAATCTTTATTTTGTGCTCAGTCTTACACAGTAGCTACATTGCACTTTAAATTGAGTCCATGGTTACACATTTTACATTCTTTATTTTACGTTATCTTATGTGCAAAAGTCATACGCTTGATTTTTCCAGCTGCATTTTAATGAGCCTTGGCCAAGCCTATTACCGTACAGCTGTACTAACGGCGCACTTCCGGATTTCAGGCTCCCCGTGATAGCGTTACCGCGGTAATCCTATGTGCTTCGTTTGTGACATGCGCCAAGTACGTAGAGATAAATAAAATGCAACGCACCATGGAATCAAAAAGAACCACGTGATAAAAGAAGCATCAATTCGAGATGATGAAATAAAACAGTTTGTCAGCGGTTCAGACGGAGCTGGTCCCACTTTGTGTGGAGTCCGTGTGTGATAAAGTCCCTGATAAAGACACAAAGGCCTCGTGTTGTTGTGGACAGTCCGCTGGGCGCAGGGTTGTAGCTGAGAGAGTCCTGTCTTGGCTCTAAACTCACCTGTTTTCCACCTCCGCGGGCTCCCACAGCTCCTGCTCCTCCTTCAGCTTCACTTCTGCCATGTTTCACTGCGCTCTGTCCGCTTTAAGGCGACGCTTTGGGGAAAAGAGTGTCTCACTTCTGTTCAGAGCTAACGCTAACACAGCAGCACAACACAATGCCCACTTCCGGTCTGACTCACTACTGCCCCCTAGTGCTCAGGGTTAGAACATTCGGTTCTCATTCTCTTCACAAATGACTTCATAAAAATATACTTGTTCTTACTTCTTTTATCTGTAATAAAACACGCAGAATCATGGATGTATTGAAAGATACAGAGACGCAGAGAAGTATGTGTTTGCTAGTCACTCCAAGATCTAATTTTAAAAGTAAGGGAGATAGAGCTATTTTTTTTTTTCTCACAAAGTGAGACCACGGAGGAGGTCGTCTTCCCTGACCGGATTTTCACAGCTTGGTTTGCCTAGCGGTCCTGTCGGTCGGAGACATCAAGATATTTACTTGGACTCTTGATAACCGGGTACCTGCTTATTGGATGGACTGCCCTGGATTATCGGAAATTTGGAATGACAGCAGTTTGCAATGGACCACACTGCAGTCCGTTAAAATTAACGAGCACTTTGGAGCAGGGAGTGACCGAGTGATGGAATTACACCGGAAAGTAATAAACAACAATGAACTGTTATGTACGACCTGGCAGCTCGCTGTAGGGACAATAGTTGGACTATATTTTAGGAGGAAAAGGGTTGAACTGTGAAGGGAACTACCTGCTCTGGAGAACTAAACTAATGCTGAGACCAAGAGAAAAGCTAATTAATTATACATTCATGAACTATTCTACAATAGATCTCTTCCTCCTAAGAGAGGAGGTTTGAAACAGCTGAACCTCTTATCTCTCCTACACTGTCAACACTTCCCTTCAAGGCCAAGCCACGGAGCTAAACCTGATAAGGACTGAGCTCTCTGGGTCATATTTTGCAAAACACTGACTTTCACTGTAAATAACTGCACACACAAACCCTCTCCCTAACCATGCCCCCCTCTTTCTGCGTCTGCCTCAACACGTTTCCTCAGCCCCGCCCCCGGTAAATGGCCGGTCGTCCTTCCCCTCCCCAAGATAAAATTCCGCATGTGACCTCGTGTGCTGTGTATTTCCCATGTCTTGATGTTTCTATATATGTGCTTTACCTTAACCTGATTGTAATGTTGCATATCTTCTTTTGTAAGGCGCATTGAGTTGCCTTGTGTACGAAATGCGCGGTATAAATAAAGTTGCCTTGCCTTGCTATTTCCATTGAGCGCTAAAAAAATGTTAAAGACACATATTTTAAACAGGGTTTTAACACAATATGAGCTGAGCATTTCTCATATTTTTATGATTATATTTTACACTTTTTTTTCCTCTTATTGTGTTTATTCTGGTTTCCTTTAACGAGAGCCAGTATTTGGTGTACTGTGCAGTCTGAGCCCGAACAGCGCTTTGGGGCCGAGATGACTGTTTTGCAAATTTGCTTTTTAAATAAACCTGACCTTGACATACAGTTTATGAAGACAGTAACACTCTCTAAACCTCTTACCCCCACCATGCATTTTCTTCAGTTCGGCTTTACTAACACTAATGTATTCTACATTTAAAGAAAAATTAAATCCATGTCCTGAAAGTAAGGATGATATCACGTCAGCGTTTTTCAATCAAAAGAAATGCAGTGTGAAAAATTCAGGCTTTTAATTTCATTTGATACATATGGGTGCTTTTATTTATTAATTTTTAAAGTAGTTTGAAACGTCAGATAAACATAAAACTCCATGTACGGGAAGCGGCAAAAAACTAGAGTTTAAAGAATTTCAATGAATTTCTCCATCTGTGAGATCAATAAAGTATCTATCTATCTAGAGTTGAGTTTTTTTGTCATTCCATGGATCGGATGGACGGTTGTATGGTCTTAAAATCACTGGTAAAGTCTCCATTTTGCATGAGCCGAGTTATTGCCTCCGGCTCTTGCTCTCTTTGTTTTTTGTTTTTCCACATAACGTCTTATTGGTAAATAAAGGATTCCAAACCACTGACAGTCGTCCTCCAAGGATTTGTCTTGTCTTTTGTTGTGGTCTATGAAGCCTATTCACTTTATTCCGTTCCACCCACTTCATCCACTTTTTGCCACGAATTGGCACTTCCGTTGTATTGACACTTCCGGTAGAGCGCAAAATCCATTCATTAACCAGAGAATGAGGGAAAATGTTCACTGCTGAAATCTGATGTTTAGTACATTGATTTGTGTAAAATGTTCATTGTTCAGTTGCACCAACATATCAACACTGCACAGTTTCTCTGGGCGGTCTAAATTCGGCTTTGTTTTTGCATTTCTTCCAGTCCTATGTGAACTAATAGGAGTGAAGGGGTAGGCACAATTCACGGCGGGCAACAAGCGAACCTCCGGAATAAGGTGAATAGACAGTGGTTTCCAACCTGGGGGGCGGGCCCAGTGGCGAGATACGGTGCGATGTCCGCTCAGCCTCATGCTTTTACTTACGTCCCACTTTAGTTAAGTTGCGCGGTAGATCATGGATGTGCAGTGAAAATATTACATTTTATCACCACAAAGGACTATTGTTTTTTTCTCCGTTAGCATTGCGTTAGCCGCAGCGCTAATAACTCTGTTGCAGCGCAGTTTAGGAGGCTTATGTTTGGGAATGTTTTGGATAAAGATAAGAACTTATCTCACAACCACTGACTAAAACCCAATTAATCGAAATTGCAATATTAATTGAAAAAAAAAAATCGCAATATTGATTTTTGGCAAAACCGTTCAGCCCCACCTGTGTATGGGCTCATCAGCTTTTACTGTGGCCTGGTGTCACCAGTTGATCAGATCAATACTTTAACCTGCAAAGCTCGGAGACCTCTGCTTTAGACTTGGAATGACTTCAAATGAACTGTTTTAATGGTTTCTCCTCGTGTCTATTCATTGTGTGAAAAAAATAAATAAATCATTGCTCAATGTGCACACCTGAAGGGTTTCTCTCCTGCATGGGTCCTCATGTGTTTTGTCAGATTACCATTTACTGAAAAACTCTTTCCACAAACGGAACATCTGAATGGTTCTCTCCTGTGTGAATCCTCATGTGATTTGTCAGAGTACCATTTACTGAAAAACTCTTTCCACAAACGGAACATCTGAATGGTTTCTCTCCTGTGTGAATCCTCATGTGATTTGTCAGAGTACCATTTTCTGAAAAACTCTTTCCACAAATGGAGCATCTGAATGGTTTCTCTCCTGTGTGAATCCTCATGTGCTTTGTCAGAGTACTATTTTCTGAAAAACTCTTTCCACAAACGGAGCATCTGAATGGTTTCTCTCCTGTGTGAGTCTTCATGTGACATTTCAGCTTATTTCTTCGTGAAAAGCTCACTGCACAGACAGAACATTTGAATGGTTTCTCTCCTGTGTGAGTTACCATGTGCTTTGTCAGATAATCATTTACTGAAAAACTCTTTCCACAAACGGAGCATCTGAATGGTTTCTCTCCTGTGTGAGTCCTCATGTGCTTTGTCAGAGTACAATTTTCTGAATAACTCTTTCCACAAAGGAACATCTGAATGGTTTCTCTCCTGTGTGAGTCATCATGTGTGTTTTCAGCTTATTACGTTGTGAAAAGCTCACTGCACAGACATAACAATTGAATGGCTTTTCTCCTGTGTGAACCCTCATTAAAAAATCAGACAATGTGATTTTCTGGATTTTTTTTTCTCATTTTGTCTCTCATAGTTGAGGTTTACCTATGATGAAAATTACAGGCCTCTCTCATCTTTTTAAGTGGGAGAACTTGCACAATTGTTGGTTGACTAAATACTTTTTTTCCCCACTGTAAAAAAAACTCCATCCATTTTCTTCCGCTTTATCCGGGGCCGGGTGACGGAGGCAGCAGTCTCAGCAGAGATGCCCAGACTTCCTATCCATGCACACCTCCTCCAGCTGTTCTGGGGGGACCCCGAGGCGACACCAGGCCAGCTCAGAGACATAGTCCCACCTGCGAGTCCTGGGTCTTCCAGGAGGCCTCCTCCCAATAGGACATGCCTGGAGCACCTCCCGAGGGAGGCGGCCAGGAGGCATCCGGAACAGATGCCCTAGCCACCTCAGCTGGCTCCTTTCGACGTGAAGGAGCAGCGACTCTACGCCGAGCTCCTCCCAGGTAACTGAGCTCCTCACCCGATCTCGGAGGGTGCGCCCAGCCACCCTGCGAAGGAAACTCATTTCGGCCGCTTGTATTCGCTATCTTGTCCTTTCGGTCATTACCCAGATTTCATGACCATAGGTGAGGGTGGGAACGTAGATCGATCGGTAAATCGAGAGCTTTGCCCCCTGACTCAGCTCCCTCTTTACCACAACAGTACAATACAGCGACCGCATCACTGCTGATGCTGCACCGATCCGTCTATCGATCTCACGCTCCATCCGTCCCTCACTCGTGAACAAGACCCCGAGATACTTGAACTCCTCCACTTGAGGTAAGGACTCCCCACCGACCTGAAGCTGGGAAGCCACCTTTTTCCGGTGGAGAACCATGGCCTCAGATTTGGAGGTGCTGCTCCTCATCCCGGCCGCTTCACACTCGGCTGCAAACCACCCCAGAGCCCCAACCCCAGGCCTGGCTCCAGGGTGGCGCCCCGGCTACGCCATACCGGGCAACGTCACGGTCCTTGCTGTTATACTGTCCATAGGAGTCTTCGAACTGCTTTTCGTCTGACCCGTCACCTAAGACCCGTTTGCCATGGGAGACCCCACACAACATAGCTCCTTGGATCATTCGGTCACTCAAACAACCCCACCACGTTAAGGTAGCAGTTCACAGGGTTGATGAAAAAAAAACTAATGTCACTAAATTTATCAGATTGTTAAATGATAATGCGCTAGACACCTTTAAAGTCAGCTTAGCAGAAAAAACTGGAAATCTCTCTTGGAAGAAACCAATGTAGATGCAGCTTATAATATCTTCTTAAGAAGTTTCATGACCCTCTATGATCTGCATTGCCCAAAAATTGAAAACAATGGTAAAAAAGAAAAGATAATGAGTCCCTGGATGACTACGGGTTTAGCAAATGCATGTAAGAAAAAGAATTCACTATACAAAGTCTTTTTAACAAAAAAGAACAGGTGAATCTGAAAATAAGTACAAAAGATACAAAAACAAACTTACCAACATAATAAGAAACGGCAAAAAAAATAAAATTACAGCGCACTACTCGAAAAAAATAAGACAAAGACTAAAGCTCTCTGGTCTACTATAAATGATGTACTTCGAAGGACTGTACATGGAAATTTATTACCACAGAGCTTTATGCCAAATGGCCAGAAAATTGTGAGCGAGTTCAATAAGTACTTCATAAGTATAGGACCTCAATTATCCTCCCCAATAACTCCAACATGCATGAATTATAATTATGACTGTGTCCAGGAAAACCCAAATACAATGTTTCTTACGCCAACAACAGGACAAGAAATAACGGATATAGTTAGAAATGTCATGAATAAGAATGCTCGGACTGTGATGAGGTAGATATAAGTATTGTTAAACAGGTCATCGATCACATTGTCATACCGCTATCCCATATTTCTAATTTGTCTTTCAAAACTGGTAAATTTCCAGATTTAATGAAAACGGCTAAAGTTATTCCCACCAATAAAAACGGTGACAAAACTCATTTGTCTAATTAAAGACATATCTCAATACTACCTCAATTCTAAAAAAATATTAGAAAAGCTTAAACGACTAGACGCATTTATGTGATTGTGACTTAGCCAATCAGGGTTCAGATCAGGGCAGTGGCAATAAACAAACAAAACAAAATGCATGTTTAAGTTTGGATTTTCTTACCTCCACAGTCTGGCTCCTCTTTGATCGTTCTGTAAAAGAACAAAAGGTATTAACGACTATGCCCACATAATCTAAACCACACTTATATATTAAAGTTTGTTTCTCCCAGTAAAGAATTGATAATCAAACTTTATTACTGATGACGTCAAATTATTATAATTATTCTACTTACACTAGTAGTTTCAGACAGTTTTTGTATGGGCTGCTTATAATAGCTTGGATATTCTGTTTTGACTCATGATAAGAGTTGGATAACACTAATAATAATGACTTAATTAATAATATGTATTAGTTGTTTGCAGGTTCATAATTTAATAACCAGTGAATGGTTATGTCATACCTGTGTTGCGCTACTGACCTCTTGTGGTCGAATAAGGAAATAACCGAGAGCAAAGCACGTGTGTCCTAAAGTTTGGAAACAAATCGGAAACAAGAGACTAAAAATGGACTAACCACTTTTTTATGATTATGGAGGTTTTATTTTACTTTTAAGTTTAATTTTATTGAGAGTTGGAGCCACGGCTCAAAATTAACTTTTTTTTCTTGGTGGTGCTTCTGAAATTTAGGAGCACAGTCAAAAACATAGCGGAAGAAAACAAAAGTCATTATATATTAACACTGGGACACCAGATTTGTGCCTCCCAACCCCCGACTTTCTCTGCTCCGCCCCCGCTTCACCGCACGTCACCACATGTGTCTCCTCACTCTACTCTTTCACTCTCCTCTCTGTGTTGTGGGACAGCTCCATAGATCGGGCTACGAGCAGCAAATTCCTTTGCCAGGACCTTTGAAGACGTGTTTGACATTGCGTTTGTGACTTTACGTTTTGTATTATGCGAGAGCGGCGATGATTCGCTTTCAGCGCTGCACGAGGTGGCGAACGGGTTGGAGTGAAGTTTGACATCGATTTGAGCATCATTCGAGAGATGCCTCCAGTCCCAATAAGTTTATGAATGATCCATTTATTCATAAAGAGACTACAGTTGTGTAAATACACTGGCTCATTCAATGAGAGCGGCGCACAAGCACAATATACGGGCTGGGCTGGTGCAGGTTGGTGCTAAGCCAAAAAATATATTTTAGAACAGACAGTTTCTCTTGGTCATGCCAGGGGACAAAGGGAGCCACTACATGGAGGCTGCGGGTTACCGAACCCTGCACAGCTACTTCTTTCAGCCTGGCTGTCGCTGACAGACAGCGTTCGTGAAAACAATTAAGCAATTATGCAAACTTTTTTTTAAGGCCGCACGAGAAGGCTAGGTGGACCGAAGCATGTACGCTTGCAGTAACAGTTGCAAACATGTGAGTAATTCTATTTTTAGATCACAAAGGCAAACATTTGGGAGCATGGTTGGAGTGTGGCTTTATATCTGCAAACGATCCTATGCCTAATTACATTATGTACCAAATAGGGCTGAACGAAATGGACAAAATTTAATATCTCGTTATTCATGCCAGATATCTCGATATCGATACGATACAACTACGGGTTAGGTGAAAACCAAGCATTTTTCAGAAAAATAAAAACATCTTAATACAAAAGAGTGCAGTTTTATTGATGAAAATCTGTAACGTTTATATTTTGAATGTTCATATCTCGATATCGATGATAACGATATAGCTTTCAGCCCTATTACCAAACTACTAACACACATTATTCCATTGTGTATGTGTACTACATTCAAACACATGCTATTACACAGAGTAGATTATTCATAGATTCAGCGCATCAAGGGTAGTGTAAAATTAAGTGAGACCGAAGTCTGGACTTGAAAATAATCCAGTAATACTACGTTATGGCAAAATTCTCATACGTTATTTTTTATCAGGAATTAACATTGCAGACTTGTTATAACGGTATTCTGGCTCTGTATTAAAATCGCATTGCAACAGGCCAACTGTTTTGTCATATTTTTGAAGCGTTTTTGTCGTGTATTTGTCTCTCTTCTCTTTATGTCACTTTTCTGTTGTTTTCGTAGTTCTTTGTTCCGTTTTCATCACGTTTTTGGCACTCTTTTGTTGCTGCTTTGTTATTTTTTTACTGTTTTTTTTTTCTTCTTTCGTGTATACGTCACACTTCATTCATTTTTTGCCACTTTTTTCAAGAAGCTTTTAAATTTGGGTAAAGCCAAACGGGAGAAAATGTGCTTGGTTCAGGTGGGGGTTAAGAGGTTAACTTTATAAGTATTTGAAATTGATGAATGCCGTCTTCGTTTTTGCGCGAAGTAGGCCAACGTATAAATAAACAAAATGCAACATGTTACGGACGAATGTTACGGACGAACAAGAAACACGTGATAAAAGAAGCATCAATTCGAGATGATGAAATAAAACAGTTTGTCAGCGGTTCAGACGGAGCTGGTCCCAGTTTGTGTGGAGTCCGTGTGTGATAAAGTCCCTGATAAAGGCACAAAGGCCACGTGTTGTTGTGGACAGTCCGCTGGGCGCAGGGTTGTAGCTGAGAGCAGTGGCGTAGCAAGGGTACGAGGGGGCCCCAAGCAGGAATGTCAGTAGGGGGCCCTCTGGTGGCCGTTTTGTGTTCTGCAATGGGGCGAGGAGGAGGGACAATGATATTTGTTTGCCAAGCAATGAAGGCTAATAAAAGAAGGCACTTCAGAGACATACAACTACAGTAACTTATTACACTCCTGTCTTGCTCTCCTTCTTCTTATTTCTCCTTTTCTTTCGTTCTTGCTGCCAGAGGCATCACTTCTCTTCATTTTGGAGGAGATGCGTAACTGCTCTGTTTACACCAACACGTGGTTTTGCGCTGTCTCTCTCTCTCTCTCCTTCCTCTCTGAGAAGCAGGTGGGGGAGGGGCGCTCATGGGGCTCTTTCAGGGAGTATGCGACGGACAACTGTCGTTGCACCTTGTCAATGCTGCTGCAGTGACTTCATTCTCTTGGTCATTTCTGTCAAATCTGTTGGCCCTCTGGGGCCCCTGCTGGCTTGGGGGCCCCAGGCAGCTGCCTGCCTTGCCTTATGGCAAACTACGCCTCTGGCTGAGAGAGTCCTGTCTTGGCTCTAAACTCACCTGTTTTCCACCTCCGCGGGCTCCCACAGCTCCTGCTCCTCCTTCAGCTTCACTTCTGCCATGTTTCACTGCGCTCTGTCCGCTTTAAGGCAAAGCTTTAGGGAAAAAAGTGTCTCACTTCTGTTCAGAGCTAACGCTAAAACAGCAGCACAACACAGCGCTCACTTCCGGTTTGACTCACTACTGCCCCCAAGTGCTCAGGATTAGAACATTCGGTCCTCATTCTCTTCACAAATGACTTTATAAAAATATACTTGTTCTTACTTCTTTTATCTGTAATAAAACATGCAGAATCATGGATGTATTGAAAGATACAGAGACGCGGACAAGAATTTTTTTGCTAGTCCCTCCAAGATCTAATTTTAAAAGTAAGGCAGATAGAGCTTTTTGCAGGAGCAGGCCCTGAACAAAATTACACATATTATTATATTTTTAAACAGCGTTTTAACACAATATGAGCTGAGCATTTCTCATATATTATGGCAAGAAAGACGAGGACATATGCGAGCTGCAAGTGAGTCAACTTTATTCACTCGAGCCACAGCAAGAGTGGCCGGAGAAAAGGCCGAAAAGAACAGGAAGGCTAAGACACGCCCCCAAAACCTACTGGGTGAGAGACACCCCTCCAACATGCACACCACACAGCCCCCCCCCTGCTGGAACTACAGGGCAAGGGCATCCGGTCGAAACGTCACACAAGAGGGCCGGGCCCCTTCCTGCAGCACATGCTCCTCAAGCTTAAGGCCTGTACCGACAGAGCGAAGGGCCAGGATATCCGCGTCGCCAGGCTGCTCGGCCGCCATCTCAGAAAAATCCGTCCCTAGAAGCACAGGGCAAACAAGCACGCAGGAGAGACAATCCGCGACCGAGTTAGACTTTCCTGCGACATGCGACACGCTGCTGTCGAGCCGATCAGGGTTCAGTTACTTTAGACATACTTTAGGGGAGCTGCACTAGCTAACTCAGACTTAGCTCCATCAAAAGCAGCAATCCGGTCCGGTGTCCAGACGATGGAGTCAGTGGCCTTACATGAACGCAAAGCATCGTAAATCGGCTGTAGGAGGTGGGCAGCGCGAGGAATAAACCTATTGTAAAAACTCACCATGCCAGCCCAAGTTATCACCGCGGTCTTAGGCACATCGGCCGCCTGTACCGGAACCTGATGATACCCGCGCACCAGGTCCACCTTAGAAAAACCAACACACCAGACAACCGCGCAGAAAAATCTTGAATGTGTGGAATAGTATAACGGTCTGGTGTCGTTACGTTGTTTAAACGGCAAAAGTCACCGCACAGACGCCAGGAGCCTTAGGCACCATGTGGAGGGGCAAAGCCCACGGGCTTTCAGAGCGTCTCACTATCCCCAATCTCTCCATGGTGGCGAACTCCTCCTTAGCAAAAACTGGTGGGCCACTAGTGGGGATAAAATGTTCCACCCCGTGTTTAGCCACCGTGGAGGAAAAAGCAGGTATGGTCAAGGACGGAAATTCAGCTAACAAACACTGAAAAACATCGCCAGACGCCAAAACAGTTGCATGAGGCTCAGCTCCCCCAGCCTCACAAGGAAACGTGGTGAAAGTTACAGCATCAATAAGCCTGCGGTTAGCAACATCAACTAACAAGCCATGAGCAAACAATCAGCACCAATAAATTGATCAGTCACAGAGGCAACTACAAAGTCCCACTCGTACTCACGCCCGTGGAAACACACAGTCCTCCATTTTGTACCAAAAGTTCCAAATGGGAGAACCATTTGCAGCGCTCAGCAAAGGGCCACCACCACGGCACATCTGGACTGGTGGGATGGACCAAATTCTTCTGGGAACCGGAGTCCACCAACAACCGATGTCCTGATATGGAGTCTTTAATGAAGAGCAGCTCACCTCGTTCGCCGGCGCCCACAGCTGCTACTGAGCGCTGGCCACTGTGTTTCCCAACACCTCGAACGTGCACGGCGGGAAACAGCGTTTCGCTTTGCTGCCGAACCTCTGGTGGTAAAAACAGGGAGCTCCCACGACGACGCGTCCTCACACCGATTGCAGCAACAACAGCTGGATCCTCCGTCGACGTCTGCAGGGGAACCACCTTCGTGGTCTGCACCACAAAACACTTGGTAGCCGGCAGGACCTGGTCCGCTTCATCCTCGGTAATCACCAGCGGTGAGACGAGGAGAGTTAGCCAAAACTGCTGATAACTGTGGCGGGAGCTGCCACAGGAAAATGTGCGGGAAAAGGAAACCGCCGTTATCCGAACCAAGGAGCGATAGCATATTGTCCATTAGATCCACGATCGTATTGCCCCCCAAACCGGGCAGGGTGAGAATCTTACCTGCCCTCTCCGCCGAGGACAGACTGAACCTCTGCAGCAGCAGCTGCTTGAGAGCGGCGTATTTTATATATATTCAGGACCGCAGAGAACGTTCATGTCTTTAAGAGCAGGCTCAAGACCCACCTTTTTAGCTTAGCTTTTAACTGACATTTATTAATTTAGTCCTAATGATATATTGTGTGTGTGTGTGTGTGTGTATATATGCGTGTGTGTATATATGCATGTGTGTATGATGTGGGGCTTATTGTTTTAAATATTATCTGTAAAGCACTTTGTGATACCTTTCGGTATGAAAAGCGCTTTATAAATAAAGTTTGATTGATTGATTGATTGATTTCCCATGCGGAGGAGGGCTACGTAGCAACGGCATAGCCCTGCGTGTAGTCTGCTGATCCAGGGCAGAAACCAGTATCTGGAGTCAGCCGCATCCACACCCCGTAGGTGGAAAAGTGCCTCGACATGCTGAAACCACGAGCCTGGATCACTCTGCCAAAACTCTTAGGTTAGGTTACTTTATTTGTACCCATAGGTAAAGTTGTCTTGCAATTCTGAGAACTGGAAGTTTCTCAGCAGATGTGGCGGGAAAGAAAGCCGGCCGTGAGAGCGGTGAGGACGAGTCCGCGGTTGAGACCGAACCCATGACTGAGGCCAAACCAGCGGCAGTCGGAGAAATACTTCCTTCCACCAGATCCGTCATGCTCACGACAGGGCTCACCAATGTGACGAGAAAGACAAGGACCCACGGGAGCTGCAACTTTATGGTGCGTACAGACCAAACGCTGACACGCCACCAACTTCCATGTTAACCCTATGTAGACGTGCTTCGACGCGCTTCAAAATGTAAGCAAAGATGTCTGCGCGTATGAAGCGTTGCAAATGCGAGCAGATGAGGATAAACGCGCATCAAAGCCAGGGAGAACAGCTCGGTACAGAGCAGGGATGCCGCGCCCACTGCTTCATGCACTCAAGTAATCACAATCTACATGTGCGTTCATTTACGCCTTGTTAACCAATAAGGGACTGGGCTCAAATAGTGAGCACAAGCGTCACCTGTTACCTGCAGCAGTGGCGCAAAAAGGGCAAACGCAATATATGCCTTGCATAGGGGCGCCGAAAGGACGGGCGCCAATAGTGATGTGTCGGTCGCGAACGATCCAGCTCTTTTGAACGAGTCTTTACAGTGAACGATATGAACGGGTTCGCGGTGGTGAAGTTTTTTTTTTAAATTATTCCTCTTTGGGGGAGGGGCGTCACTTTAGTTGTGCATGCTTATTTTGCGAAACAAAAGTCACTGCTGGAGTGGGACAGAGAGGAGTGTAGGATTGGCAGAGGGACAGTCATCTCCAACCCCCACGAGGAGCTCAAAGTGAGCATAAGGCAACAAGTTTGAGAAATAAAAGTCCTAATGAAATAATAAACACGGTTACAGAGGAGATCGCGTTGAAGCAAAACGCCTTTTTTTTTTTTTAACTTGCGTTGTTTTCTCCCCTCTTACGCGAGGGAGAGAGAGGGAGAGGAGGAAGTTACGTGAATGAAGCAACAGAAGCTTAATCGGCCGTGTGATTGTTTAATAAACTCCACAGAGGGAAATGTCGATGATATATTGTGTGAAATAGTGACATTTTCGTTAAAATAAAGTCAATTCAGAGGGTATTAATTTTCTTTAAAAAAAAAAAAGAAACAACCATCAAAGAGCCGTGTGTGTGTGTGTGGGAGAGGGGGGGGTAGTTGTGCCCCTGACCTACAGCATGGAGGACAAGTTGATCATCGCGGTTTGCGCTCGGCCTGAGTTGTATGACACGCCTCCTAATTATGACGCTGGCAAAACGTCACGCGCCAGCAAACAGGCGGTCCACGCGAGTGTGAAGCGGCAATGTTTGGCATCCAACTAGAGCAGGGGTCTCGAACTCATTTGGACTGGGGGCCACAAATGCAAACCCAGTGTTGGTCGGGGGCCGCAACAGACGAAGCCTTTTTTATTAAGTCAATTATGATTTAGCAACTTTTTATTGTTTGCTATAATAAACCTTAAAATAGACTGTACATGAACTATCTGCACATGTTTAAGCTTACAGAGGTTTCCAATCGGCCAAACATTTGCTGAGCTTCTAAATTAGAAATTAATACAGACTTAGACAATTAATGTTTTTGTAATTAATCTCATTTTGGTTCAGGTAAATTGGTTCAGGGCATCAGTGAATGATCTTTCAGGAGTCAGGTCCAGTTTCTGTCTGTTGGCCTATTTAGAAAGAAATGCAAAATGTACAACAAATGTCATTTTAATTTAGTGTAGAAAGGCCCAGCCAGGGACTGGAGCTGATAATGAGCACTAGCAATAAGCTTCACCTCATGTAAATAATGTGGAGTCAGTGGCCTCATGCCTTTTTGTGACCTACAGTTATGGTGCTTATATTTTTTTACTATCAATGTTGTTGTAATTATTTGCAGTATTTTTATACATTTCCATATTCTCTATTTTTAATGTAACTATGGATCATGTGTTCTCACGTGTCCTTAAGATTAAATTAATTGACATGATGTGCTTCTTGTGTGAGCACTCAATGTTGCTCTGAGAGAGAGATGGAGAGAAAAGGCTCCTCACTTTACTATTGTGATAGCCTGGTTTTACCCTCGTACTCATTTCGTTTCGTACATGTAGGGAAATTATAATTGACCGGAGTTTACGGATGGCTAAGGCCAGGCTACTGTTGTGATGCTTTTAAACACTAATTACGATGTGTTCACTTTGCAAAGTCATAAAGGTAAAGATGGTAAAGGTGCTTATTGTCATGCTGCAGTGCTGTAACTTTTCCAGCACATGTTTAGCTGAACTAAAGTTTCTCCCTCGCGTTCTGACCGTCTCGCACCTGTTTCAGAAGCTCCTCTCACAGTCCGCTGCGGTTAGTCCGTTTCTTTGTTGAAAACAGTTGATAAATCATCTGCAAAAGCGCCGCATCTCTCTTCCCCTGTCTGATGTTGTTGTCATTCTGGCGTCCGCAGCAGCATTGGCGCTACCGCGCGGTGCCTCATGGGAAATGTAGTTCTAACGTGTTTAATGCAATTTACCGGCGGGCCGCATGTAATATAAATAAGAAATCATCTCGCGGGCCGCAAAAAATTATCTCGCGGGCCGCATTTGGCCCCCGGGCCGCATGTCTGAGACTCCTGAACTAGAGGCTGACGGAGCGTGGATGCACGTTCAGTCTGAACGCACCTTTATTCACTGGAGCCACAGCAATAATGGCCGGAGAACAGGCCGAACAGAACAGGAAGGTGTGCATGTTGGAGGGGTGTCTCTCACCCAGTATGTTTTGGGGGCATGTCTTAGCCACAATATATATATATTTTCACTTTTTTTCATTCCCTTGCTGCTACACTACACGTGCTGATAAACTGATCACAGAAACTTCCTCACCTCCAGATTCAGAGAGTTGTTGCAGCTCAGTTTAGGAGGCTTATGTTTGGGAATGTTTTGGATAAAAATGAACTTATCTCACAAGCGCTGACTAAAACACAATTAATCAAAATTGCAATATTGATTGAAAAAATATCGCAACATTTATATTTTGCAAAACCGTTGGCACCAAAAATTGGCACCAAAAAATGCTTTGGTAGTTACCGGTCACGCCAAGTTCCTGGCTTATTTCTCTCCAAGCAAGTTTCTGTCTATTCCTGTTTCGATAGTAATATGATGTGGTGTCATACAACTCAGACTGAGCGCAAACCGCGATCATCAACTTGTCCTCCTGCAGGTAACAGGTGACGCTTGTGCTCACTATTTGAGCCCAGTCCCTGATTGGTTAACAAGGCGTAAAAGAACGCACGTGTAGATTGTGATTACTTGAGTGCATGAAACAGTGGGCGCGGCATCCCTGCTCTATACCGCGCTGTTCTCACTGGCTTTGATGTGTGTTTATCCTCATCCACTCGCATTTGCTACGCTTCATACAAGCGGACGGCTTTGCTTACAATTCGAAGCGCGTCTACATAGGGTTAACATGGAAGTTGGAGGTGTGGTGGCATTTGGTGTGTACGCACATTTAGACCTACAAAACTGATCTAAACTGATCTTTTCCCTCGCACTGTTGTGTTGTCAGTTTGTTCCAATTAATTTTTTTCAGAACAGACAAAAGTGCTAATGTATCCTAATTTAAAGAACAATGAAACCCATGTCTTGAAAGTAAACAAAATATCATGTCAGCGTTTTTCAATCAAAAGAAATGCAGAAAGAAAAATGCAGGTTGTTTAATTTCGTGTAATACAAATGTGTGCTTTTATTTATTAATTTTAAGTGGTTTAAAACATGAGATGCACATGAACAAAAACAAAAAACGGGCTGGAAGAGTGAGCCCAAATATATAATGACTTAAGTAGTAATGTGTATTAGTAGTTTGGAGGTACATCATTTAATAATGACACGACCAGTGAATGGGTGTGTCATACCTGTGTTGTACTACTGACCTCTTGTGGTCGAATAAGAAAATAACAGAGAAGTAACAGTTGGATGCAATTGGAACACAAGGGGGCGCCCTTCCAACCTTCTCAGTGTAAATGTAAATTGACTTTATTCAGAGTTAGATTCCAGTCAGACACCATGAGGGGTGTAACATGACACTAAATACAATGTGTCCTTTATTTTCAACAAAATGGTAAATGGTCACATTTTATATAGCGCCTTTCTACCTGCTTTAGGCACTCAAAGCGCTTTACATCAAGGAACCAGTCACCCATTCACACTCTCATTCATACACCAGTGTACGCAGACACTCGAGGCAAGGTGGGTGAAGTGTCTTGCCCAAGGACTCAACGACAGTGGGCACCTGCGGGAACAAAAAGCCTGATGCCTCATTGCACTTCAGTCTGTTACGGGCCGGCAGGTGAAGAAGGAAGTCATGGAGATTCTGCATTAGAACTTCAGACTTCTGCAGGATTGGAGAGTTGGATAATATTCTGAAACTCAAATATGTAGTAAAAACATAAAATATAGGGGAAATTATTATTACTATAACAAAAGACAAACATGATTGATGAAAATAGAGAATGAAAAAATATCTATACATATCATCTGATGTAGAGTCATGCTTGTCCCAGATCCTCTGAGCCATGGTGGGTCATGACACATGTGGACAGGACTGTGGTAGATCTACTTTTACTTTGGAGAAAAAAGTTACTGTATTGAAGAAATAATTGACATCAAATATAATTGACTTTGTTTTTTTGGCAGAATGAGAGTAATTAATAATTAACTACAATTTTAATTATATCAATTCAGGATTTTTACACTTGTTATTGAGGAATACTAGAATTTCATTTATTCTTACATTCAGCAGAAGTAAGTTCCAAGGCAGAATCTTCATGACTTCCTTCTTTACTTCTTAGTCTGTGACAGACTAAAAGGGTTCAAATGGAGTAGAACAGACCGAAAAGCTCAAAAACCTCTACTTTAGACTTGGAATAACTTCAAACTAACTGATCGTTTGAATGGTTTCTCATTATGTGTTTTTTCAGTTTACCTTTTTGTGAAAAAGTCTCTCTCTCTAAAACCAAAAAATCAGGTTAGAAATCTAGGAGTAATCATGGACTCAGACCTGAACTTAAACAGCCACATCAATGCAATAACATCATCAGCTTTTCACCATCTGAAAAACATTGCTAAGATCAGAGGAATAGTGTCAAAACCAGACTTAGAGAGACTCATCCCTGCATTTGTCTCCAGCAGGTTAGACTACTGTAACGGCTGCTCACTGGCCTTTCTAAACGAGCTGTTAGAGCTGCAGTACATCCAGAACGCTGCTGCTCGAGTCCTGACAAGAACCAGGAAATACAACCACATTAGTCCAGTGCTCCGGTCTCTGCACTGGCTTCCTGTCACTCAGAGAATAGAATTTAAAACAGCTCTGCTTGTGTACAAGTCTTTTCATGGTTTAGCACCAAAGTACTTCTCTGACATGTTAGAGCCGTATGAACCATCTCGGGCCCTGAGAACGTCTCCTGGTGGTTCCCAGAGTCAATAATAAACACAATAATAAAATCTGGAACAGTCTTCATGAGGATGTGAGACAGGCCTCAACTCTGACAATGTTTAAATCCAGGCTGAAAACAGCTCTTTTTACCCGTGCATATGAAAACTGAAAGTATTTTATCTGCACTCTTGCCTTTTACTGTAATTGAGTAATATTATGTTGATGTTTATTGATTGATTTTATCTGTTTTCTTGTCATTTTTCTGCAACTGTGAAGCACTTTCAATTAACTTGTGTATGAATTGTGCTCTACAAATGAACTTGCCTTGCTTTGTGAGTCCTCATGTGCTTTGTCAGATTACCATTGTGTCTAAAAGTCTTTGCACAAAAAGTACACCTGGATGGTTTCTCTCCTGTGTGAATCCTCATGTGTATTTTCAGCGTATAACTTTGTGAAAAGCTCACTGCACAAACAGAACACCTGAAGGGTTTCTCTCCTGTGTGAATCCTCATGTGTGATTTAACATCAGAATTTCGTGAAAAACTCTTTCCACAAACAGAACATCTGAATGGTTTCTCTTCTGTGTGAATCCTCATGTGTTGTGTCAGAGAACGATTCTGTCTAAAACTCATTGCACAAACAGAACATCTGAATGGTTTCTCTTCTGTGTGAGTCCTCATGTGTTGTGTCAGAGAACGATTCTGTCTAAAACTCATTGCACAAAAAGTACACCTGAAGGGTTTCTCTCCTGTGTGAGTCCTCATGTGTTGTGTCAGATTAAAATTTTCTGAAAAACTCTTTCCACAATCAGAACATCTGAATGGTTTCTCTCCTCTGTGAGTCCTCATGTGCCTTGTCAGAGTACCATTTCCTGAAAAACTCTTTCCACAAACAGAGCATCTGAATGGTTTCTCTCCTGTGTGAGTCCTCATGTGTAGTGTCAGATTACCATTGTGTGTAAAACCCTTTTCACAAACAGAGCATCTGAATGGTTTCTCTCCTGTGTGAATCATCATGTGTGTTTTCAGATGATCCTTCCGCGAAAATCTCCTCCCACAAACTGTACACCTGAGTAGATTCTCTCCTGTCTGGACCATATCTTGACCTCCATCTCCACTCACATTGCTCCCAAGAGCTGGCTCCTGCAGCTGTCCTGTGCGCGTTTGTGGAGTGGGACTTTCAGCTGAAGGAGTCCAGTCTGCAGAGTCGTCAGTGTCAGAAGAATTATCTGCTTCTGCTTCGTCTCTGTCCTCTCTGTTCTCCTCTTTCACCGTTTCATGAAGCACAGACTCTTCTTTCTCACTCCTCACAGAGACAATGACTGGGAACGCTTGGATCGACTCCTGGACCAGACTGGGAGCAGCCTCGTGTGGACTCTGGACACCTGCAGAGACAGACAACAAAGGTAAAAGACAAACCTAAAAATAAAGTCTAATAAAGCAGTCGTTACATTAACCGAAAATTCTCCGTCATTTACGGAATATTATAAGCTTTGACGGAAAATTTCAAAGGCCGTCCGTCATTTTGAAGGATTGAAAATCAAGCCGTGATTAAAATGAAGACGCAGCACTGCTGTTTTTCAGAGCGCACAGGGCTCTCTCTCTCTCAAAGCAAATTCACTTGTATCACTGCCTAGCTAGCTAACTTTTTGGGCGCTAACAACAACACGGGGAAGAAAACCACAATGCAAATGCAGTTAAGGGCTAATAATATCATCCTCATCTGGACCCACTCTTTAACTCTCGTAAGTGATGAAACTCTGAATAAGTCGTCCTCCACTGAGACTTTTACGCACAAGTTCATACAGATTTCTACGGAGCCCTGGAAGTGACATGAGAAAAAAAAAATTGGGAAGTGAAAAATAAAATAAAAAGATGTTTTAAATATTTCATCAAAAAAAAAAAGTCAATTTTTTTTTTTACCCGGAGATAATTATCACGTTCCCCCCCGAGATAATTTGTGGTGTAAAAAAAAAAAAAAGATGATTTTTTATATTTCTTCAAAATTTCTAAATTAGAAAGCAATTGTAAAAAAAGAAAAGATACAAATACAAACTCACCAACATAATAAGAAACTGCCAAAAAAAAATATTACGGTGCACTACTTGAAAAAAATAAGACAAACACTAAAGCTCTCTGGTGTGAGGAAATCACAAATAATATCAACAAGAACAAGTATTCAGTAGGTATTTTCATCGATCTTAAGAAGGCTTTTAACACTATGGATCACAATATACTCCTGAAAAAACTACAAAAATATGGGATAAGAAGTATTGCTTTCAACTGGATTGAATCCTACTTAACAAACCGTAAACAGTATGTTCAAATGGGGCAGTGCAGATCCATGTGTGATACCTTAGAGCAGTGGCTCTCAACCTGGGGGTCGGGACTCCCGCGGGGGTCGCGAAAAAAATTCGGGGGGGTCGCCAGATCAGGCTAGTAAAAAAAGAAAGAAAAAAAAAAATCAATTAGAAAAATATTATTTTATTGTAGCATGTGTGTGGTATTTTATCAAAGGTGTATTATTTGTTCTTAATTATTAGATTTTGCCAATTATTAATTTATCTTAAGAATTATAGGTTATAGGGGCTATAATGGCCGTTTACGGTGTGACCCAACAGCGGGAATAAATAAGATACATTTTGGCGGACTTGGGCTATTAGCAAACAAACTTGCAGCATTGCTGAATGCATTACTAGCAGCTAGCCTAGCTAAAAAAAATGGATCGTTGGCTTCAGAAAAAAGCAGTTTTTGTTCCACACAGACAGCGGGAAGAGACAACCACCACAGAACAGCCTACTGACTCATCCCAAACAGCGGATCCAGTGGCTGAGAAGCGCAAGGTGCCTGACTCGGGTGTCAAGGCCCTCGGAAAAGTTCGTAGATATCAGACGGAGTTTTTAAAATATGGATTTGTCTGCACAGTAAAAAATGAAATTGAATATCCTCAGTGTGTAGTTTGTTCTGAAGTGTTGGCACACGAGAGCTTGAAACCAGCTAAGCTTAAGAGACATTTAGAGACAAAACACAGCACATACAAGGACAAGCCATTAGATTTTTTCCAGAGCAAAGCCAAAGAACTCCGGTGCCAGAAAACAGTGGTCACAGAATACGCTACAGTCCCAGCAAAAGCCCTAGCAGCTTCTTATGAAGTGGCGTATCTGGTGGCTCAGTCTAAAAAGGCCCACACTATTGCAGAGAGCCTCATACGTCCCGCAGCAGTGGCCATGACAAGGGCTATGCACGGGGAAAAAATATCCCAAACCCTCCTGACCAATCCTTTGTCAAATGACACAATGGGGCGGAGAATCCAAGACATGGCCATAGACATGAAGGATCAGCTCATTGAAAGAGTGAGGGAAAATGGGAGATTCTCTTTACAAATAGATGAGAGCACAGATCTGTCAGGAGCCGCGCAGCTGTTAACTTTCATCAGGTACGCATTTGAAGGAAAAATGCACCATGATCTGCTGTTCTGTTCAGCAATGGAGGGGAAATGCACAGGACGGGATATTTTTACGCAGCTGGACAGCGACCTGGAGAAGGCAGGACTGCGGTGGGCGAGCTGCGTGTCAGTCTGCACAGATGGGGCAGCCGCTATGCAGGGTTCGAGAAAAGGCTTTAAAGCCTGCGTATTGGAGGTTGCTCCTCATGTAAAATTTCTACACTGCATGATTCACAGGGAAGCACTTGCCAGTAAATGTCTTGAGCCAGAGCTGCGCAATGTTTTCCAAACGTCCGTTAAGATGGTGAACTTCATTAAAGCCAGGCCTGTCCAAAGCAGATTGTTTGCTCAACTTTGTCATGAAATGGGATCAGAACACGAAGCGCTGTTGTTTCACACAGAAGTTAGATGGCTTTCTCGTGGCAAAGTGTTAACAAGATTGTTTGAGCTGCGTGAAGAAGTCCGCATATTTTTATCTGACTGCGGTTCCCCACTCGCTGAACACCTTTCTGACCCTAAGTGGGTTGCAAGCCTCGCATATTTAGCCAGCATTTTTGACAGACTGAACATCTTATCTCTTCAGGGCCCAAACGCAAATGTCCTTACACTTTCTGATAAAATCACTGCATTTAAAAGAAAGCTGGAGCGATGGGCCGTGCGTATGGATGAGGGCTGCGCTGATATGTTCCCCGAGCTTGATGACTTCATGGACAGTTACGACATAAGCATTGGTGCACTTAAAAATGTAATAAGTTCCCATCTCAGGAGCCTTTGTCAAAGTTTCAATAAATACTTCCCCCAAGAGGACGCGCCAGAGATCCATGACTGGATACGTGATCCTTTCGCCTCGTCCAATGCGCCGCACCTGCCGTCAGAGCTACAGGACGCCCTGCTGGAACTCTCCTCTGACCGCACATTACAGTCAGTTTTTCCAACGCGCACACTGGAAGAGTTTTGGCTGTCGGTTGCCCCAGAGTACCCAGCGTTAGCACAGGCTGCAACTAATGTACTGTATCCGTTTGCGTCAACGTATCTTTGCGAAAAGACATTTTCTGCGCTGACATTCATTAAAAACAAATACAGATCCCAGCTGAGGAGGGTTGAGGATGACCTTCGCGTGTCAGTGTCTGAAATAAAGCCAAGAATAACACTACTTTGTTCAAAGAAGCAGGCACAGCCATCTCATTAATATTGTCAATTTAATGTCATGAATAAATGTAAATAGTTATTGTTTCTTTCTGTTGGTCGGTTATATTCAGATAATTATTAAATTGCGCATTCGACAACAAGGACAAAAAAGACTGAATTTTATTAGCCATGTTTTGTTATAAAAAAGAAAAGCTGTAGGCTTAGCATATTTCCTAATTTCCTATGCATTCCCCATCTAATAAAAGTTTAAAATGAAAGAAATAATCATTCTATTTGTGTAACAAAGATCATAAAGAAATACATTAGGCTATGTGTGTGTGGCGTGGGGGTAGCGGCGGTGGGCGGGGGTCACGAAGCCCATTAATTGTTATTATGGGGGTCGCGACTCCAAAAGGTTGAGAACCACTGCCTTAGAGTGTGGTGTCCCCCAGGGATTGGTGCTGGGACTATTTTTATTACATATCAATGATATGTACTTGGTTTCCAAGAAGCTTAAAATTGTCTTTTTTTGCAGATGATACAACAATCATACTCTCAGGTGCAGACTTACAGCAAATGGTGATCGAAATTACAGAAGAAATTGATAAATTGAAAGATTGGTTCTGTGTAAACAAATTGTCTCTAAACATTACGAAAACCAAAACAATGTTCTTTGGCAATCGTGTAATGAATGTACAATTACTAGTTAAAATTGGCAACAAAACTATTGAAAGGGTCTATGAACAAACATTTCTTGGTGTAACACTCGATCATAAAATCAGCTGGAAACCTCACATCATAAAAATTAAAACTAAAGTTGCAAAGATTTTAGCCCTAATGAATAAATCAAAATATATCATTGACAACAAAGCTCTATAAACTATATACTGTTCACTTATCCTTCCTCATTTAACATATTTTGTAGAGATCTGGGGAAATGCGTATAAAAGTAATCTTGACCCATTGTTTAAAGTTCAGAAAAAGGCAATAAGAATAATCCATTTAGCTGGATACCGTGATCACATAAATCCATTATTCTTTAAATCAAAAACAATGAAATTTGAGGACCTTACTGAATTTAAGATGGCTCAAATCATGTTCAAAGCCTCATAAACGTCGCTTCCTGAAAGTATACAAAATATGTTCTGCAAAGGTGAAGTCAAACTTGAGAGATAAAATGAGCTTTGATAAACAATACTCCAAAACAACTTTGAAAAACCTCTGTCCCACGAGACGTGGTGTAGAGATATGGCAACATTTAGACGAAAGCATCAAACTCTGGGAAAAACCTGGCACATTTCAAAAAGCTATACAAAGAGTCAATATTCCGTAAATATGAACAAACATAGTAAGTCTTGTTGTACATTCTTTTGCTGTTGTTTCTTTATTTTGCTGTTGTTTTTTTATTACTGTTCTTTATTATTTGCTTGTCCTATGGTTCCCTTGTTTATGATTTGTTTATGATTTGTTAAATGTAAATGTTATTGTTTTATTTTTGGGGTGGGCGCTCATAAGCCTTTGGCTTCGTCCCACTCCTTTTGAGCAGAACACTGCTCAAATCAATCAATCAATCAATCAAAAATCCTAGGGCTGAATATTGATATACGATATATATGCCGATATTTTTTCCACAAAGTGAGAGCTGTGAAATTTAACGTTAAAGTGAAATACGAGTAGTTTTATTGAAAACTCACTATAAAATTTAAACATAAACACTGTATAACAAAGCTCCGCAAGTTGCACATTTAAATAAAAAGACATTTCTAAATAAAAATAGCCTAATAAATAAGTATTACAGGGCTTAATTTGAACTATATCGATATAAGTGTTATGGTCCAATTCCATATCTCAGTTAAAAAATATTTAAATATATCTTAAATATCGATATATTGCCCAGCCCTAATTAATCTAAAACATTATGAAAAGAAAATACTTTATTGATCTTACAATGAAAATAAGAGCATCACTCAGTTTTTCAACCAGAGAAAGCCACGTTTAAGAAAGTCTCTTGGTATCAGTTAATATCAGATATCAGCAGATACTTAAACCCCAGTATCGGTATCAGTATCGGAAGCAGAAAGAGCTGGATCTAGTTTAAACCTGTTTCAACTTCCTGAAAACTTATGGATGTTGTGGCTTTCTGAAGGAACTCTGGTGCATTCTAAAGTAAAAGTAAAACATCACATGTTTGTTTACAGATTTTAATTTGACTTAAAATACAGTAAAAGTGGGAAATCTATAAACATGAGATTTTGTGATTGTGACTTAGCCAATCAGGGTTCAGATCAGGGCAGTGGCAATAAACAAACAAATGCATGTTTAAGTTTGGATTTTCTTACCTCCACAGTCTGGCTCCTCTTTGATCGTTCTGTAAAAGAACAAAAGGTATTAACGACTATGCCCACACAATCTAAACCACACTAATATATTAAAGTTTGTTTCTCCCAGTAAATAATTATACAATCAAACTTTATTACTGATGACGACAAATTCTTGTAATTATTCTACTTACACTAGTAGTTTCGGACAGTTTTTGTATGGGCTGCTTATAATAGCTTGGATATTCTGTTTTGACTCATGATAGTTGGATAACACTAATAATAATGACTTAATTAATAATATGTATTAGTTGTTTGGAGGTTCATAATTTAATAACCAGTGAATGGTTATGTCATACCTGTGTTGCGCTACTGACCCTTGTGGTGGAATAAGGAAATAACAGAGAGCAAAGCACGTGTGTCCTAAAGTTTGGAAACAAATCGGAAAAAAGAGACTAAAAATGGACTAACCACTTTTTTATGATTATGGAGGTTTTATTTTACTTTTAAATTTAATTTTTATTAAGAGTTGGAGCCACGGCTCAAAATTAACTTTTTTTTCTTGGTGTTGCTTCTGAAATTTAGGAGCACAGTCAAAAACATAGCGGAAGAAAACAAAAGTCATTATATTTTAACACTGGGACACCAGATTTTGTGCCTCCAAACCCCCGACTTTCTCTGCTCCGCCCCCGCTTCACCGCACGTCACCACATGTCGTCTCCTCACTCTACTCTTTCACTCTCCTCTCTCTGTGTTGTGGGACAGCTCCATAGATCGGGCTACGAGCAGCAAATTCCTTTGCCAGGACCTTTGAAGACGTGTTTGACATTGCGTTTGTGACTTTACGTCTTGTATTATGCGAAAGCCTGGCTGTCGCTGACAGACAGCGTTCATGAAAACAATGAAGCAATTATGCAAACTTTTTTAAGGCCGCACGAGAAGGCTAGGTGGACCGAAGCATGTACGCTTGGAATCATAGTGGGAACGTACCGCTGCCTCAACGTCCCCACTGCCAAAACGCTCCACCCTAGTCCGAATGTACCGCTCTCTGGTCTGAATGTACCACCTTCGCGGACCCCCGTTTTTTAACACAGGTCCGCGGCGAAGGTGCTGCGGATCCGTTGCCAACCTCGCGGTATCGCTCAGGACCCGCTTTGGATCCGCGTGTGTCAATTTTGTCATTATTTGCCTTATAGTTTTTTTTATTGATCCACTCATAACTTTGTGATTTGACTAACATCTACTATAAAATTAGCTTAGAATTTGAAAGGAAATTTTTAATAAACAAATTTGGCAATACTAAACCATACTGTAAAAAAAAAAAAATTAACAAAACTTAACATGACAATAATTCTAATAAATAGACCTTAAATCATAGAAATATGCATCAGTGCTACAGCCTTGTAGGCTAATAAACCCCATTTATCATACAAACGAATGAGAATAATTTAAACAAGATGGACAATTGTATTTAATTCATCAATTACAAATATTAATATTTACATTTTAACAAAATGATCAGCTATAGGGTTCTAAATTTGAAGACTATTTACGTCACAGTTGGCTTCTCAATGAAATAAATAAAATAAAGACGTAGTAAAACAAATGGCCAACAAAAGATTTATTCAGTGCAGCCTCATTTCAAACCAATATATCTGCATCTTCACTGTGTGCCACTCAGCCCAGCAGAGGTCCACCTGAAATAAACAATAAGAATATTATTTGCAAAGGTCAGGTTTCATAATGCCATTATGTAAAGGTCTTCAATACAGGTACTTACAGTACTTTTTCCTTTTCATTTTAACATGAAACCACCAAAGGAAATGCTGAAAGAAAAGACAATACACATTGGCAAATACTTACTGAAATTGTGACCTGCTGTGCCTTGAATGAAGTTTCATTACCATTTGTTGACTTTTATCCCAGTGCAGCTGCATATGATAGTCAATGCATAATGCATGGAATGGACGCTTATTTGTAAAGCTCTTTTCACATGAGACACGTTGGTAAAAGCGTGAATCAGTTCTCTTAAGGCTGTTCATCTCAGATTAAGTCACTTATTCATCCAACCCCTGTCTACATGCATTGTCACAGCATGAGTATTCTGTGTGTGAGGATTACTTTTGTTTTAGAAGCACTAATAAATAGATAAAAATGAAAATCGGATGTTGATCTTGCTGGCTCTCAGTCTCCTACCTCTGCTCTGGTCATTGGCCACACATGTATGATGTATCCATCATTTGCTGAACCTTTCCAGATCACATCGCAGAGGGTGTTGAGGATTTAGAAAACTGTAATGAAAAGGGAGACAATTTTACAAAGATTTTGAGTTGTTGGCAGTTTGACTCTGCCCAAAGGACTTAATAAACCTGGGCATGTACCCTAATAGAGGCTGTGTGGAGCCTATATGTAGTAAAGTGATAGTTATAGTAAGTACTAAGCCTCGTAATCAATATACAATGGTTATTATTATGACAATAGGTGCATTTGATTGATTTGAACATGTTTACTTCAAATCTGGTGACATGACTGGTTATTTTATGACACAAACCATAATATTTTTACCTAAAGAAAATGTTTACTTACCAAGTGAAGTGAGTGGTGCATTAATTGTGGCTGTATATTGCTTTATAAACAGAAAAAGGAAACAAAGTTAAAAAAAAAAGGCATTTATGCTACAATCTCTATTATAAATCAGTGCATCCTGAAGTAATCTCTGATGGCACAGATTTGACGAACGTGTAATGTGGATTTAATATGTTTTTCATTCAACAGTTTTCTATACAATAGCTGGGTAACCTAGCAAACTGGTTTTCTAGCTTTGGCATCACAGAAAATTAAATAATGTACATATATGGCAAACACAACAGTAGGTCAAAAACATGTTCACTTACACACTAATGTAAATGTCAGTCTGACCAAAAAAATCATAGGAAAAGTTACAATTATTACTCACTCACTGGCTGGAAATAACTTTTGTGTACAGATCTACACATCCGCTCGAAAAGTAGCTAGGTAACTAGGCAACCACACTTACGACGTACAACGTGACATGTTTTGTTGGTTCTTGAGGCCGGTGTGTCCCGGGCGGGCGGGATCATGTAATACAGACAAACTCTCTTGACTTACTTTGCACTTTTTACGTTCAATCAACATTGGAGACAAAAAAACAAAGACAAAGAGCACAGTCAGTAGGCAAGTGTTGATAAAGAAGTGTTGATAAAGAAATGTTAAAAAGTGTTGCTAAAGAAACGTTAAAACGCATAAAAGTGATTAATATATGGAGCCAATCTTACGGTATCTTTGTACGTAATTAATGGGCCCAATCATTGTACTTACCGCTTGCTAGTAAAAGTAAAAGTAAAAGTAAGCCGGGGCATTCAGACCACTCGACCGGTACATTCAGACCAATGGGTGCGGTACATTCCAACTGGGACATTGAGGCAGCGGTACGTTCCGACTAGCACCCGTACGCTTGCAGTAACAGTTGCAAACATGTGAGTAATTCTATTTTTAGATCACAAAGGCAAACATTTGGGAGCATGGTTGGAGTGTGGCTTTATATCTGCAAACGATCCTATGCCTAATTACATTATGTACCAAATAGGGCTGAAAGAAATTGACAAAATTTAATATCTCGATATTCATGCCAGATATCTCGATATCGATACGATATAACTACGGGTTAAGTGAAAACCAAGCATTTTTCAGAAAAATAAAAACATCTTAATACAAAAGAGTGCAGTTTTATAAATGAAAATCTATAACGTTTATATTTTGAATGTTCATATCTCGATATCGATATGATAACGATATAGCTTTCAGTCCTATTACCAAACTACTAACACACATTATTCCATTGTGTATGTGTACGACATTCAAACACATGCTATTACACAGAGTAGATTATTCGTAGATTCAGCGCATCAAGGGTAGTGTAAAATTAAGTGAGACCGAAGTCTGGACTTGAAAATAATTCAGTAATACTACGTTATGGCAAAATTCTTCAAACGTTATTTTTTATCAGGAACTAACATTGCAGACTCGTTATAACGGTATTCTGGCTCTGTATTACAATCGCATTGCAACAGGCCAACTGTGTTGTCATATTTTTGAAGCGTTTTTGTCGTGTCTTTTCTCTTCATATCGCTTTTCTGTTGTTTTCGTAGTTTTTTTGTTCCATTTTCATCACGTTTTTGCCACTCTTTTGTTGCTGCTTTGTTATTTTTTTCCTTTTTTTTCTTTTTTGTCGAGTATACATCACAATTTATTCACTTTTTTCAAGAATATTTTAGATTTGGGTAAAGCCAAACTGGAGTGCTTGGTTCAGGTGGGGGTTAACTTTATAAGTATTTTAAATTGAAGAATGCTGTCGTTTTTGCGCCAAGTAGGCCAACATATAAATAAACAAAATGCAACATGTTACGGACTCAACAAGAAACATGTGATTAAAATAAAACAGTTTGTCAGCGGTTCAGACGGAGCTGGTCCCAGTCTGTGTGGAGTCCGTGTGTGATAAAGTCCCTGATAAAAGACACAAAGGCCTCGTGTTGTTGTGGACAGTCCGCTGGGCGCAGGGTTGTAGCTGAGAGAGTCCTGTCTTGGCTCTAAACTCACCTGTTTTCCACCTCCGCGGGCTCCCACAGCTCCTGCTCCTCCTTCAGCTTCACTTCTGCCATGTTTCACTGCGCTCTGTCCGCTTTAAGGCGAAGCTTTGGGGAAAAGAGTGTCTCACTTCTGTTCAGAGCTAACGCTAACACAGCAGCACAACACAGCGCTCACTTCCGGTTTGAGTCACTACTGCCCCTAGTGCACAGGGTTAAGACTTCGGTTCTCATTCTCTTCAAACATGACTTCATAAAGATATACTTGTTCTTACTTCTTTTATCTGTAATAAACACGCAGAATCATGGATGTATTGAAAGATACAGAGACGCGGAGAATAATGTTTTTGCTCGTCCCTCCAAGATCTAATTTTCAAAGTAAGGGAGCTTTTTGCAGGAGCAGGCACTGAACAAAAATGTTAAAGACACATATTATTACATGTTTAAACAGCTGTTTATATTGTGTTAAAACCCTAGGGTTTTAACACAATATGAGCTGAGCATTTCTCATATATTGTGGCAAGAAAGACGAGGACACATGCGAGCTGCAAGTGAGTCAACTTTATTCACTCGAGCCACAGCAAGAATGGCCGGAGAACAGGCCAAACAGAACAGGAAGGTGTGCATGTTGTAGGGGTGTCTCTCACCCAGTACGTTTTGGGGGCATGTCTTAGCCACAATATATATATTTTCATATTTTTCATTCCCTTGCTGCTACACTACACGTGCTGATAAACTGATCACAGAAACTTCCTCACCTCCAGATTCAGAGAGTTGTTGCAGCTCAGTTTAGGAGGCTTATGTTTGGGAATGTTTTGGATAAAAATAAGAACTTATCTCACAAGCACTGACTAAAACACAATTAATCAAAATTGCAATATTGATTGAAAAAAAAATCGCAAAATTGATATTTTGCAAAACCGTTGGCACCAAAATTGGCACCAAAAAATGCTTTGGTAGTTACCTGTCACGCCAAGTTCCTGGCTTATTTCTCTCCAAGCAAGTTTCTGTCTATTCTATTCTAGCGGACGGCTTTGCTTACAATTCGAAGCGCGTCGAAGCACATCTACATAGGGTTACAATGGAAGTTGGAGGTGTGGTGGCATTTTGGTGTGTACGCACATTTAGACCTACAAAACTGATCTAAACTGATCTTTTCCCTCGCACTGTTGTTGTGTTGTCAGTTTGTGTCAGAAAAGACAAACGTGCTAATGTATCCTAATTTAAAGAACAATGAAACCCATGTCTTGAAAGTAAAGAAAATATCATGTCAGCGTTTTTCAATCAAAAGAAATGCAGAACAAAAATGCAGGTTGTTTAATTTCATGTAATACAAATGTGTGCTTTTATTTATTAATTTTAAAGTGGTTTAAAACATGAGATGCACATGAACAAAAACAAAAAAAGGGCTGGAAGAGTGAGCCCAAATACATAATAATGACTTAATGAGTAATGTGTATTAGTAGTTTGGAGGTACATCATTTAATAATGACACAACCAGTGAATGGGTGTGTCATACCTGTGTTGTACTACTGACCTCTTGTGGTCTAATAACAAAATAACAGAAATAACAGTTGGACGCAATTGGACACAAGGGGGCTCCCTTCCAACCTTCTCAGTGTAAATGTAAATTGACTTTATTCAGAGTTAGATTCCAGTCAGACACCATGAGGGGTGTAACATGACACTAAATACAATGTGTCCTTTACTCTGAAACTCAAATATGTAGTAAAAACATAAAACATCGGGATAATTATTATTACTATTACAAAAGACAAACATAATTGATAAAAATAGAGGATGAACAAATATCTATACATATCATCTGACGTAAAGTCATGCTCAGTTCCTCTGAGCCATGGTGGGTCATGACATATGTGGACAGGACTGTGGTAGATCTACTTTAACTTTGGAGAAAAAAGTTACTGTATTGAAGAAATAATTGACATCAAATATAATTGAGTTATTTTTGTTTATGTAGAAATATAATTAACATTACATTTTTTGGTAGAATGAGTAATTAATAATTGACTACAATTTTAATTATATCAATTCAGGATTTTTACACTTGTTATTGAGGAATACTAGAATTTCATTTATTCTTACATTCAGCAGAAGTAAGTTCCAAGGCAGAATCTCCATGACTTCCTTCTTTACTTCTTAGTCTGTGACAGACTAAAAGGGTTCAAATGGAGTAGAACAGACCGAAAAGCTCAAAGATCTCTACTTTAAGGTGCGTTCAGACCAAACGTGCGTCCACGCTCCTTCAGCCTCTAGTTGGACGCCAAACATTGCCGCTTCACACTCGCGAGAAACGCCTGTTTGCTGGCGCGTGAAGTTTTGCAAGCGTCATAATTAGGAGGCGTGTCATACAACTCAGGCCGAGCGCAAACCGCGATGATCAACTTGTCCTCCATGCTGCAGGTCAGGGGCGCAACTACCCCCCCCTCTCACACACACACACACACACACACACACGGCTCTTTGATGGTTGTTGTTTTTTTTTAAAGAAAATAAATACCCTCTGAATTGACTTTATTATAACGAAAAAGTCACTATTTCACACAATATAACATCGATATTTCCCTCTATGGAGTTTGTTATCACAAAAAAACAATCACACGGCCCGATTAAGCTTTTGTTTCTCTCATTCATGTAACTTTTCCTCCTCTCCCTCTCTCTCCCTGGCGCAAGAGGGGAGAAAACAACGCAAGTGAAAGAGGTGTTTTGCTTCAACGCGATCTCCTCTGTAACCGTGTTTATTATTTCATTAGGACTTTTATTTCTCAAACTTGTTGCCTTATGCTCACTTTGAGCTCCTCGTGGGGGGTGGAGATGACTGTCTTTATCGGCACTCTTGCTTTTACTGTAATTGATTAATTTTATGTTGATGTTTTACTGATTGATTTTATCTGTTTTCTTGTAATTTTCTGCAACTGTGAAGCACTTTCAATTGACTTGTGTATGAATTGTGCTCTACAAATGAACTTGCCTTGCTTTGTGAGTCCTCATGTGTTGTGTCAGATTACCATTGTGTCTAAAAGTCTTTGCACAAAAAGTACACCTGGATGGTTTCTCTCCTGTGTGAATCCTCATGTGTATTTTCAGCTTATAACTTTGTGAAAAGCTCACTCCACAAACAGAACACCTGAATGGTTTCTCTCCTGTGTGAATCCTCATGTGTGATTTAACATCAGATTTTCGTGAAAAACTCATTGCACAAACAGAACATCTGAATGGTTTCTCTTTTGTGTGAGTCCTCATGTGTTGTGTCAGAGAACTATTCTGTCTAAAACTTATTGCACAAAAAGTACACCTGAAGGGTTTCTCTCCTGTGTGAGTCCTCATGTGTTGTGTCAGATTAAAATTTTCTGAAAAACTCTTTCCACAATCAGAACATCTGAATGGTTTCTCTCCTCTGTGAGTCCTCATGTGCCTTGTCAGAGTACCATTTCCTGAAAAACTCTTTCCACAAACAGAGCATCTGTATGGTTTCTCTCCTGTGTGAGTCCTCATGTGTAGTGTCAGATTACCATTGTGTGTAAAACCCTTTTCACAAACTGAACATCTGAATGGTTTCTCTCCTGTGTGAATCATCATGTGTGATTTCAGATGATCCTTCCGCAAAAATCTCCTCCCACAAACTGTACACCTGGGTATATTCTCTCCTGTCTGGACCATATCTGGACCTCCATCTCCACTCACATTGCTCCTAAGAGTCGGCTCCTGCAGCTCTTTAGTGTGTGTTTGTGGAGTGGGACTTTCAGCTGAAGGAGTCCAGTCTGCAGAGTCGTCAGCGTCAGAGGAATTATCTGCTTCTGCTTCTGCTTCGTCTCTGTCCTCTCTGTCCTCCTCTTTCACTGTTTCATGAAGCAGAGACTCTTCTTTCTCACTCCTCACAGAGACAATGACTGGGAACGCTTGGATCGACTCCTGTTTGATTTGAATCTCCTTTGGTTCCTCTTTAATCTGGACCAGACTGGGAGCAGCCTCGTGTGGACTCTGGACACCTGCAGTGACAGACAACAAAGATAAAAGACAAGCCTAATAATAAAGTCTCTTAGTGGCAGAGCTAGAAGGAGGCCCTGGGGCAACACTGGCTTTGACTGACAACCCCACGCCGAATGGCTGAAAGCTAATGGGTCGGTTTACATGTCAATAGGAAAACGCAACAATAACATCCTCGGCCAATTAGCTTCTAAAACAAAATTGATTGAGAAGGCAACAAACCAAGTACACGTCCAGCAAACAGCACAGAGGAAGACAGTTTAAACTAGGATGCACCAATCCGATACTGGTATCAGATATCCGAGCCGATACAGGGAAAAAATACAATATTTGGTATCGGCTCCCGACATCCGATACTGAACCTATACCAGTTTTGGCTCTCACTGCTTTAAAAACACAACGTGACCAACTCAAGGGCTTCTGGTGCGGCCTAGCCTGGCCTTAGCCATCCGTAAACTCTCGCAATTATCTTTTCCCTACATGTACTTATGGGATTGATCTCAATGGCTGCGTTTCATCGGTTGAATTTCAACCCACCATTCAGCGAGCGGGGGAGGCGGGTGTTGTAGGTGACGTCAAGCCTTTGCGCCGCATTTGCTGGTTGTAGTTCGGCAATGTCGGCGGATACGAACATAAAGGAAGCTCTTCAATCCGTTCTGGTTTGGCTCCCAAATATCCAGAAATTATAACTGTAGTAGTAGTTATAATAACCGAAAATTCTCCGTCATTTACGGAATATTATAAGCGTTGACGGAAAATTTCAAAGTCTCCACTGAGACTTTTACGCACAAGTTCATACAGATTTCTACGGAGCTCTGGAAGTGACATGAGAGAAAAAAAAATTGGGGAGTGAAAAAATAAAAATAAATAAAAGATTGTTTTAATATTTCATCAAAAAAATAAAAAGTCAACTTTTTTTTTACCCCGAGATAATTATCACGTTCCCCCGAGATAATTTGTGGTGTAAAAAAAATAAATGATTTTTTATAATTCTTTTGATTATAAAAAATCCTAATTTTTATTTTTAGTTTTTTTTTTTTTTTTAGTTTATTAGTTTATTTGAGCAGTTAAAAATTCTGCTCAAAGGAGTGGGCTGAAGCAAAAGCTTATAAGCGCCCACCAGCGACATCATTGAAATAAAAACAATTGATCAAATCACAATAGTACAGGGAGAATGTTACAAAGTACAAGACACAAGAGCAGGAACACAGCATGCACACACACAACGTACCCCTCCGTGACCCAACTTTACCTGTTATATTTACAATATCAATCCTACATTAAGCAACATCATACTGCCCCACCGACAAAAGAGAACCTACAACCCACCAGAGCGGTCGTTTCAACACGGACCACACCCACAAAGCACCTCTAGAAATGTCCGTATAAAAATAAGTTAACAGAATTTAACGGAACGGAAAACACAACTAAAAGGAAACACAAATACAACTGTCTCATTTCATGTACGCGATGACTAATACAAAGCAAGTGAAAAAGGCGATCATTAAGTTATTTATACACATATATGCACACATACACACATCCTTTTTTTTTTTCCTCTTTCTTTACAGATGGTTACAGAAGGTTACAGATGGTTACCACTGCCAAACACAGATAACAATTTCAAAAGGCACTAGTTCTGTGTTCAAAAGGCACATTAATATATTATATTATCCGTGATCTTGCAACTTCCCAGTTGTCATTTCCTTCATTCAGTTTTTTTTGTTTGGTTTTTGGTGTTGTTGTTGTTGTGTGTGTTCAATGGATTATGTAATATGTAAGCCCTATATACTGTAGTGCGTTAAAAAGCCAGGGTGTAGAGCGGGTCCATTGAAGAGGGCAGTAACTCCCCATCAACAAACCCCCACCCAGCTGCCCTAACTGGCTGTATTTGTAGATGATGTTCCTATGCTTAGTGGTGCGTTGAAAGACGAGGTTTATGAGCCCGTTGGGAGGATTCCTCTCAGCAGATCCATAACTTGCTTATCCTAATTCTCAATTTTGTAATTTAGAGCAATAGAATGACAACCATTCAGAGCAACAACACTGTCTTAGTTAATAGAATGCAATTGCAAATTGATCCTACAACTCCCCCTTGTGGCAACGTGTTTCTTCTTCTCTGTACTTTTCAAAAGGTCTTTTGTTTGTATTTATATTTGAACAGGTTGATGTTTGGACATCGTTTCATCTCCATCTCCATTTTGTTCCACAATTGTACCCCATTAACTGTTGGACTAAAGCTTTTCAAAGTTGAGCTATGTTTCTGAATCCTAAAGTTCAATTCATCACGTAATTCATAACGACCAATACGTTCTTGGAACCTTCTTTGTATTTGGCCTGGTAACAGTTTGTATCTTGCTTTGTATAACATCTGTACAGTTTGGAACTCAACAATGTCACAAAACTTCATGATCTTTGATTTTAAAAATAATGAGTTTGTGTGGTCAAAAACCCAACTTTATGAATTAATCGGATAGCTCTTTTTTGCAGCATTACTATTGGTTTTACTGTGTTTTTATAAGTACTACCACAAACGACAGTGCAATAATTTAAATAGGGCAAAATCAGAGAACAGTATAAGATATGTAGAGCTTTGATGTTTAAAATGTGCTTTGCTTTTGCTATTACTGAAATACTTCTTGATATTTTAGTAGATATATATTTAATGTGAGATTTCCAAGTCATTTTATCATCTATAACACCAAGGAATTTGATTTCATGCACTCGCTCTATAACAACACCCTCTATCTGAATTGCTTCCTGAGCATTGGAATTACAGTTGCCGAATATCATCATTTTGCTTTTACTCAGATTTAAGGATAATTTATTTTGTTTGAACCACTTATTGACACTTTTGAGTTCCAAGTTAACAATTTGACACAGTTGTTGTAAATCGTCTCCTGATGCAAAAATATTTGTATCATCTGCAAACAAGATAAATTTAAGTATTTGAGACGTTTTACAAATGTCGTTAATGTACATGTTAAACAATTTTGGACCCAGAATGGAACCCTGAGGTAAACCACACACAATTTCTTGACAACTCGACTGATAATCACCAATTTTCACACATTGTTTTCTACTTTTTAAGTAACTGGTAACCCACTGTAGAGCTACCCCCTAATCCCATAATGTTCTAGTTTATTAATTAATATGTCATAGTTTATTGTATCAAAAGCTTTACTCAGGTCAATAAATAACCCTATTGCATATTTCTTGTTATCTACAGCATTAGTTATTTCATCAGTTATATCAAAGAGCGCGTGTGAAGTTGACTGATTATCAGAGAGTAATTTATTACTTTCAATTTTTTTCAAATTCCCCCCCCCCCCCCCCCCAAGATAATTATCACGTTCCCCCGAGATAATTATCGCATTCCCCCGAGATTATTATCACATTCCCCGACATAATTTCTCATTCCCCCCGAGATAATTTTCTCATTCCCCTGACATAATTATCACGTTCCCCCCGAGATTATTATCACATTCCCCCAAGATAACTTGTGGTGTAAAAAAAAGAAAAAAAAGATGATTTTTTTATATTTCTTCAAAATTTCTAAATTAGAAAGCAATTGTAAAAAAAGAAAAGATAATGAGTCCCTGGATGACTACGGGTTTAGCAAATGCATGTAAGAAAAATAATTCACTATACAAAGTCTTTTTAACAAAAAGAACAAGTGAATCTGAAAATAAGTACAAAAGATACAAAAACAAACTCACCAACATAATAAGAAACTGCAAAAAAAAATATTACAGTGCACTACTTGAAAAAAACACTAAAGCTCTCTGGTCTACTATAATGATGTACTTCGAAGGACTCCAAAAGGAAATGTATTACCACAGTGCTTTATGTCAAATGGCCAGAAAATTCAAAATCCAAATGAAATTGTGAGCGAGTTCAATAAGTACTTCATAAGCATAGGACCTCAATTATCCTCCTCAATAACTCCAACATGCATGAATTATAATTATGACTGTGTCCAGGAAAACCCAAATGCAATGTTTCTTACGCCAACAACAGGACAAGAAATAAATGATATAGTTAGAAATGTCATGAATAAGAATGCTCAGACTGTGATGAGGTAGATGTGAGTATTGTTAAACGGGTCATCGATCACATCGTCACACCGCTATCCCATATTTCTAATTTGTTTTTCAAAACTGGTAAATTTCCAGATTTAATGAAAATGGCTAAGTTATTCCCATCTATAAAAATGGTGACAAAACTCAATTCTCTAATTAGAGACCTATCTCAATACTACCTCAATTCTCAAAAATATTAGAAAAGCTCTATACAACTCGACTAGATGCATTTATAGATAAATACAATATTTTATGAGAGACCAACAGGCCCAGTTATAACCATGAGGCCGTTCTTCCCTGGACCCACCACCTGCAGGAGGAGCCATAGGGGCCGGTGCAATGTGATTTGGGCAGCTCCAACAGCTGCCCCCATAACCCGGCAACGTACAAGTGGAGGAAAATGGATTGATGGATGGACAATATTTTAAATGACAGTCAATATGGCTTTCCCAAAAGCAGATCTCCCGCTTTCGCGTTAATGGAACTCATAGAGGAAATCACAAATAATATCAACAAGAACAAGTATTCAATAAGTATTTTCATCGATCTTAAGAAGGCTTTTGACACTATGGAAAAACTACAAAAATATGGGATAAGAGGTATTGCTTTCAACTGGATTGAATCCTACTTAACAAACCGTAAACAGTATGTTCAAATGGGGCAATGCAGATCCATGTGTAATACCTTAGAGTGTGGAGTCCCCCAGGGATTGGTGCTGGGACTATTTTTATTGCATATCAATGATATGTACTTGGTTTCCAAGAAGCTTAAAATGGTCTTTTTTTGCAGATGATACAACAATCATACTCTCAGGTGCAGACTTACAGCAAATGGTGATCGAGATTACAAAAGAAATTGATAAATTGAAAGATTGGTTCTGTGTAAACAAATTGTCTCTAAACATTACGAAAACAAAAGCAATGTTCTTTGGCAATCGTGTAACGAATGTACAATTACCAGGTAAAATTGGCAACGAAACTATTGAAAGAGTCTAAAAACATACATTTATTGGTGTAACACTCGATCATGAAATCAGCTGGAAACCTCACATCACAGAGATTAAAACTAAAGTTGCAAAGATTTTAGCCCTAATGAATAAATCAAAATATATCATTGATAACAAAGCTCTATAAACTACATACTGTTCACTTATCCTTCCTCATTTAACATATTTTGTAGAGATCTGGGGAAATGCGTATAAAAGTAATCTTGACCAATTGTTTAAAGTTCAGAAAAGGCAATAAGAATAATCCATTTAGCTGGATACCGTGAACACATAAATCCATTATTCTTTAAATCAAAAACAATGAAATTTGAGGACCTTACTGAATTTAAGATGGCTCAAATCATGTTCAAAGCCTCATAAAAGTCGCTTCCTGAAAGTATACAAAATACAGTGCCTTGCGAAAGTATTAATACACCTTGAACCTTTGCACATTTTGTCATGTTTACAACCCTAAACGTAAAGATTTTATTTTGAATTTTTTACTGAAAGTTCACACACAAGTAACAGACAACTGTGAAGTGAAAGCAAAATGATACATGATTCTGTTATTTTACAAAAAATAGAAAAGTGGGGCGTGCATAAGTATTCATACAGCATTTTCTGAGTGCATTAAATTGCCTTTATAACATTCCTAATGACTGCAGAATGTTCACACCTTGCCCTAACCATTAAATAGAGGCCACCTGTGTGTAATCTACTCTCAGTATAATTCCAGCTGTTCTGTGAGGGCCTCAGAGCTATGGTCAGAGTGTATTGGTCACTAAGCAACATCATGAAGGCCAAGGAGCACACCAGAGAGGTGAGGGATAAAGTTGTGGAGACGTTTAAAGCAGCGTTAAGTTATACAAAGATTTCCCAAGATTTGAACATCTCACAGAGCACTGTTCAATCCGTCATTCAGAAATGGAAAGAGTATAGCACCACTGCAAACTTACCAAGACACAGGCGTCCACCTAAACTAACAGACCGAACAAGGAGAGCACTGGTCAGAAATGCAACCAAGTGCCCCAAGATAACTCTGGAGGAGCTGCGACGTACTGCTGCTGAGCTGGGGGAATCTGAACATGGGACAGAGTCGTGCTCTACACAAATCTGGCCTTCATGGACGAGTGGTAAGAAGAAAGCCATTATTGAAAGGAGGCCATAAGAAATCCCGTTTGAAGTTTGCTAGAAGTCATATGGAGGACACAGCTACCATGTGGAAGAAGGTGCTTTGGTCAGATGAGACAAAAATTGAACTTTTTGGCCCAAATGCAAAACGTTATGTATGGAGCAAACCTAACACTGCTCATCGTCCTGAGTGCACCATCCCCAGTGTCAAATATGGTGGGGGAGCATCATGCTATGGGGCTGCTTTTCCTCAGCGGGGACTGGGAAGATTGTAAGAAGATGGATGGAGCCAAATACAGAGACATTTTGGAGGAAAACCTGCTGGAGTCAGCAAGAGAATTGAGGCTGGGGCGGAGATTCACCTTCCAGCAGGACAATGACCCTAAACACAAAGCTAAATCTACAATGGAATGGTTTAAAAACAAACATATTAATGTGTTAGAATGGCCCAGTCAAAGTCCTGACACAAATCGTATTGAAAATCCGTGGAAAGACCTGAAAACTGCTGTTCACAAACGCTCTCCTTCTAATTTGACAGAGCTTGAGTTGTTTTGTAAAGAGGAATGGGCTAAAATGTCAGTCTCTAGATGTGCAAATCTTGTAGAGTCATACCCCAGAAGACTTTCTGCTGTTACTGCAGCAAAAGGGGGTTCCACAAAGTATTAAATCATGCTGTATGAATACTTATGCACGCCACACTTTTCATTTTCTATTTTTTGGAAAATAACAGAATCATGTATCATTTTGCTTTCACTTCAAAGTTGTCTGTTACTTGTGTCTGAACTTTCAGTAAAAAATAAAATCTTTACGTTTAGGTTTGTAAACATGACAAAATGTGCAAAGGTTCAAGGTGTATTAGTACTTTCGCAAGGCACTGTATGTTCTGCAAAGGTGAAGTCAAACTTGAGAGATAAAATGAGCATCGATAAACAATACTCCAGAACAACTTTGAAAAACATCTGTCCCACGAGACGTGGTGTAGATACAGTATATGGCAACATTTAGACGAAAGCATCAAACTCTGCAAAAACCTGGCACATTTCAAAAAGCTATACAAAGAATCAATATTCCATTAATATGAACAAACATTGTAAGTCTTGTTGTACATTCTTTTGCTGTTGTTTCTTTATTTTGCTGTTGTTTTTTTATTACTGTTCTTTATTATTTGCTTGTCCTATGGTGCCCTTGTTTATGATTTGTTAAATGTAAATGTTATTGTTTTTATTTTTGGGGTGGGCGCTCATAAGCCTTTGGCTTCGGCCCACTCCTTTTGAGCAGAACACTGCTCAAATCAATCAATCAATCAATCAATCAATAAAAATCCTAGGGCTGAATATTGATATACGATATATATCCCGATATTTTTTCCACAACGTGAGAGCTGTGAAATTTAACGTTAAGTTAAAGTGAAATACGAGTAGTTTTATTGAAAACTCACTATACAATTTAAACATAAACACTGTATAACAAAGCTCCACAAGTTGCACATTTAAATAAAAAGACATTTCTAAAATAAAAATAGCCTAATAAATAAGTATTACAGGGCTTAATTTGAACTATAATCGATGTAAGTGTTATGGTCCAATTCCATATCTCAGTTAAAAAATATTTAAATATATCTTAAATATCGATACATTGCCCAGCCCTAATTAATCTGCAACATTATGAAAAGAAAATACTTTATTGATCTCACAATAAAAATAAGAGCATCACTCAGTTTTTCAACCAGAGAAAGCCACGTTTAAGAAAGTCTCTTGGTATCGGTTAATATCGGATATCGGCAGATACTTAAACCCCCAGTATCGGTATCAGTATCGGAAGCAGAAAGAGCTGGATCTAGTTTAAACCGGTTTCAACTTCCTGAAAACTTTTGGATGTTGTGGCTTTCTGTAGGAACTCTGGTGCATTCTAAAGTAAAAGTAAAACATCACGTTTGCTTACAGATTTTAATTTGACTTAAAATACAGTAAAAGTGAGAAATCTATAAACATGAGATTTTGTGATTTAGCCAATCAGGGTTCAGATCAGGGCAGTGGCAATAAACAAACAAATGCATTTTTAAGTTTGGATTTTCTTACCTCCACAGTCTGGCTCCTCTTTGATCGTTCTGTAAAAGAACAAAAGGTATTAATGACTATGCCCACATAATCTAAACCACACTAATATATTCAAGTTTGTTTCTCCCAGTAAATAATTATACAATCAAACTTTATTACTGATGACGACAAATTCTTGTAATTATTCTACTTACACTAGTAGTTTCGGACAGTTTTTGTATGGGCTGCTTATAATAGCTTAGATATTCTGTTTTGACACATGATAAGAGTTGGATAACACTAATAATAATGACTTAATTAATAATATGTATTAGTTGCGGGTTACCAAACCCTGCACAGCTACTTCTTTCAGCCTGGCTGTCGCTGACAGACAGCCTTCATGAAAACAATGAACCAATTATGCAAACTTTTTTTTAAGGCCGCATGAGAAGGCTAGGCGGACCGAAGCATGTACGCTTGCAGTAACAGTTGTAAAACATGTGAGTAATTCTATTTTAGATCACAAAGGCAAACATTTGGGAACATGGTTGGAGTGTGGCTTTATATCTGCAAACGATCCTATGCCTAATTACATTATGTACCAAATAGGGCTGAAAGAAATGGACAAAATGTAATATCTCGATATTCATACCAGATATCTCGATATCGATACGATATAACTACGGGTTAGGTGAAAACCAAGCATTTTTCAGAAAAATAAAAACATCTTAATACAAAAGAGTGCAGTTTTATTGATGAAAATCTATAACGTTTATATTTTGAATGTTCATATCTCGATATCGATGATAACGATTTAGCTTTTAGCCCTATTACCAAACTACTAACACACATTATTCCATTGTGTACGTGTACGACATTCAAACACATGGTATTACACAGTAGATTATTCATAGATTCAGCGCATCAAGGGTGTAAAATTAAGTGAGACCGAAGTCTGGACTTGAAAATAATTTAGTAATACTAAGTTATGGCAAAATTCTTCATACGTTATATTTTTTTATCAGGAATTAACATTGCAGACTCGTTATAACGGTATTCTGGCTCTGTATTACAATCGCATTGCACTTTAACCTCTTACCTCCCGCCTTTTCTCCAGTTCAGCTTTGCCCAAATCTACAAAGCGACTTGACTGGAGAGCAACAGTGTAATGCCTCATTTGAAAAAAGACTGACTGTAACTGTTTTGTCAAATTTTTGAAGCACTTTTGTCGTGTATTTGTCTCTTTCTCTTCATATCGCTTTTCTGTTGTTTTCGTAGTTTTTTTTGTTCCATTTTCATCACGTTTTTGCCATTCTTTTGTTACTGCTTTTGTTATTTTTTCATTATTTTTTTCTTTTTTGTCGAGTATACATCACAATTTATTCACTTTTTTCAAGAAGATTTTAGATTTGGGTAAAGCCAAACTGGAGTGCTTGGTTCAGGTGGGGGTTAACTTTCTAAGTATTTGAAATTGATGAATGCTGTCTTCGTTTTTGCACCAAGTAGGCCAACATATAAATAAACAAAATGCAACATGTTACGGACTCAACAAAAAACACGTGATTAAAATAAAACAGTTTGTCAGCGGTTCAGACGGAGCTGGTCCCAGTTTGTGTGGAGTCCGTGTGTGATAAAGTCCCTGATAAAGACACAAAGGCCTCGTGTTGTTGTGGACAGTCCGCTGGGCGCAGGGTGAGAGAGTCCTGTCTTGGCTCTAAACTCACCTGTATTCCACCTCCGCGGGCTCCCACAGCTCCTGCTCCTCCTTCAGCTTCACTTCTGCCATGTTTCACTGCGCTCTGTCCGCTTTAAGGCGAAGCTTTGGGGAAAAGTGTGTCTCACTTCTGTTCAGAGCTAACGCTAAAACAGCAGCACAACACAGCGCTCACTTCCGGTCTGACTCACTACTGCCCCCTAGCGCTCAGGGTTAGGACTTCGGTTCTCATTCTCTTCAAACATGACTTCATAAAGATATACTTGTTCTTACTTCTTTTATCTGTAATAAAACACGCAGAATCATGGATGTATTGAAAGATACAGAGACGTGGAGAATAATGTTTTTGCTAGTCCCTCCAAGATCTAATTTTAAAAGTAAGGGAGATAGAGCTTTTTGCAGGAGCAGGCCCTGAACAAAATTACACATATTATTATATTTCTAAACAGGGTTTTAACACAATATGAGCTGAGCATTTCTCATATATTGTGGCAAGAAACACGAGGACACATGCGAGCTGCAAGTGAGTCAACTTTATTCACTTGAGCCACAGCAAGAATGGCGGAGAAAAGGCCGAACACAACAGGAAGGCTAAGACACGCCCCCAAAACCTACTGGGTGAGAAACACCCCTCCAACATGCACACCACCTGCCATAACGGCTGGGCCGACCAAGAGCAGAAGCAGCAGGCGGGACCTGCAAAACAAGGCGATCACGTGCTCCATGGGCAGGCCCAACAGCGTCCATAACAGGCTGAGAATCACAGTCAGTGCGAGACCGGACAAAAAGGGACCAACGGCCGCACGGAGACTCGGCGCCGCTGTCTCCAGCAAAAACTCACCCGGGACACAGAGCGGCTGAGCAAAAACCAACTCAGCAGAAGAAGCGCCGAGGTCCTCCTTAGGAGCCGAACGCAACCCGAGCAAAACCCACGGCAAACGATCCACCCAACCGCCATCCGTAAGCGTGGCGCGCAAAGCTGCCTTTAGCGAACGATGGAAACGTTCACACAACCCATTTGCCGTGATATGCCGTGGTACGGTGCACCTGCATCCCAAGGGAACGTGCCATACCAGACCAAAGCTCTGAAATAAATTGGGGGCCTCTGTCAGAAGTAATATCCGACAGCACGCCAAACCGAGCGACCCAAGCAGAGAGAAACGCATTAACCACATCAGCGGAAGTGGTGGACGACAGAAGCACCACTTCTGGCCACCTGGTGGTCCGATCCACCATAGTAAACAGATGTGTGAAACCTTTTGATGGCGGCAGAGGACCAACCAGATCTACGTGCACATGGTCTAAACGCCTGGCTGGAAACGAAAAGGCTCAAGAGGGGCTTTGTGGTGCACTTTAACACGCTGACACGCAACACAAGATGCCGCCCACCCCTTAACGTCTTTGCGTAAACCAGGCCAAACCAAACGGGAACTAACCAGCTTCACCGACGCGCACACACTCGGGTGCTGCTCTGAGCTGAGCAGAACTTTGTTCTGCAGGGCTGCGAGAACTCTTGCTGTGATTGGCTGGATGTTTAGTGGGCGGGGTTATTTCTGTAATTCCTTGATTATTTTGGCTGCCGAAAAAGGGGGCGTGGCAGTTCGCCAGCAACACGACTTGTGGAGTATGAAATGTCAGAGCCTAGACGAACTTTGTTCTTGTTCTTTTTGTCTCAAGAACAAGAACAAAGTTCTTGCGTCTTGTGGAGTATGAACAGGCCTTTAAGGTGCGTACAGACCAAACGTGACCACACCATCAACTCCCATGTTAACCCTATGTAGACGTGCTTCGACGCGCTTTGAAATGTAAGCAAAGCCGTCCGCGCGTATGAAGCGTAGCAAATGCGAGCGGATGAGGATAAACGCGCGTCAAAGCCAGTGAGAACAGCGCAGTACAGAGCAGGGATGCCCCGCCCACTGCTTCATGCACTCAAGTAATCACAATCTACACGTGCGTTCATTTACGCCTTGTTAACCAATCAGGGACTGGGCTCAAATAGTGAGGTGAAGTATTTATTTTTTTTATTCCTCTTTGGGGAAGAGGCGTCACTTTAGTTGTGCATGCTTATTTTGCGAAACAAAAGTCACTGCTGGAGTGGGGCGGAGAGAGGGGTGTAGGATTGGCAGAGTTTGTGAATGCACGACCGCGGGACGTGAGCGCGGCCTGTGGGGAAACGGTTTCAGAGCGCGGCTCTGGGGAAACAGCGCGCCCGAATGGTCTCAGCGCCAGCACTCTCCTGGGCCATAGAAGAGAAAAAGGCCCGCAGGGTCAGTGAGTGACGAGGCGGCTACAGGAGCCCTGTCACTCACATCTTCAAATCAAATCAAATCAAATCAAACTTTATTTATAAAGCGCTTTTCATACAAAATGTAACACAAAGTGCTTTACAGTGCTTAAAAAATCATTAAAATAGTCCCCACCAGCAAATATACATAAATAACAACAACCCCCACCTCCCCTACCCCACTCGCACACACAGACACATATACATACAGACAGCCCAGTTGTTAAAAGTCTTAAGTAAAAATGGACATAAAGTGGGGTACATAAGGCTGAGTACAGATGGACCGAAAGAGGAAACACCATCCAAGGAGCCGAGGAAACACTGGGAGAACATAAAAATAAAAGATAAATTAAAACAGCTAAAACTCGGCTAAAAGTGTGGAATAGCACAAGATAAAAATAAATAAATAAAATAAAATAAATAAATAAAAAAGAGTGGAACTAAAGAAATAATTGTATAGAACTAAAACAGATAAATAAAGTTAATATAAATAAATATTAGTTAAAAGCTAAACTAAAAAGGTGGGTCTTGAGCCTGCTCTTAAATACATGAACGTTCTCTGCGGTTCCGAGCCCCTCCGGCAGGTCGTTCCAGAGGCGAGGGCCGTAATACTGGAAAGACGCCTCGCCGTGAGTCTTTCTGTTGACTTTAGGAATAACTAGGAGACCCCTGCCGGAGGAGCGCAGGGACCGCGAAGGCTCATAAGGTAAAAGCAGTTCTGAAAGATAAGAAGGACCAAGGCCATTAAGACATTTAAAAACCATTAAGAGAACTTTAAAATTGATCCTGAAACACAAGGGGAGCCAATGCAGCGACTCTAAAACCGGTGTAATGTGGTCCCGCCTCCTGGTCTTCGTCAGGACACGAGCTGCAGAATTTTGTAAAAGTTGTAAACCTGAGATACTCTTTTTGGGAAGACCAGAAAGCAGGGCATTACAGTAGTCGATACGACTGGTAATAAAAGCATGCATCAGCGTCTCCGTGTTGGCCCGAGAGAGAATGGGGCGGACTCTGGATATGTTCTTTAGATGGTAAAAACCCATCTTTGTGATATTCTTAATGTGTGGAATAAAAGTCAACTCAGAGTCAAAAATCACGCCCAGGTTCTTCACCTGTGAGGAAGGATTAAAAGACAATGACTGTAGTTTGGGTAAAAGTTTCTCTCTCTGGGCCTCAGGACCGATGACTAAAACTTCAGTCCACCTGTTCTCTCAGCTCCACTCCGCTCGGCAGCGACATCACCACACACTGCCTCCTCCTCAGTCCGCCCCGGTCATCTCCACCCCCCACGAGGAGCTCAAAGTGAGCATAAGGCAACACGTTTGAGAAATAAAAGTCCTAATGAAATAATAAACACGGTTACAGAGGAGATCGTGTTGAAGCAAAACACCTCTTTCACTTGCGTTGTTTTCTCCCCTTTTGCACGAGGGAGAGAGAGGGGCAGAGGAAAAGTTATGTCAATGAAGCAACAGAAGCTTAATAGGGCCGTGTGATTGCTTTTTTTTGGGGATAACAAACTCCATAGAGGGAAATATCGATGTTATATTGTGTGAAATAGTGACATTTTCATTAAGAAAGTAAATACTCTCGGAATTGACTTTATTAAAAAAAAAAAAAAAGCATCAAAGAGCCATAAGTTCGATCACTAGCGCCAATATTATAGAGAGATTTTTTTTTAATATAGTAGGCGCGCAAGGGACAGCGCCCCATACCATCTAGGCAATTCCCTCATAGCACTTGACGGCCCCATAGCGCACGTGTTTGTGTATGTGTGTAGGTGTGTGTGGTGTGTGGGGGGGGGGGGGAGGGGGGTAGTTGTGCCCCTGACCTGCAGCATGGAGGACAAAGTTGATCATCACGGTTTGCGCTCGGCATGAGTTGTATGACACGCCTCCTAATTATGATGCTGGCAAAACGTCACGCGCCAGCAAACAGGTGGTCCACGCGAGTGTGAAGCGGCAATGTTTGGCGTCCAACTAGAGGCGGATGGGGCGTGGACGCACGTTTGGTCTGAACACACCTTTAGCTCCATCAAAAGCAGCAATCCGGTCCGGTGTCCAGACAACGGTGTCAGTGGCCTTCCGTGAACGCAAAACATCGTAAAGCGGCTGTAGGAGGTGGGCAGGGTGAGGAATGAACCTATTGTAAAAATTCACCATGCCCAAAAACTTCTGAAGCCTTGACCACAACTGGATGGGGAAAATCTGCCACCGCCTGAACCTTAGCAGGCAAGGGAACCGCGCCACGTGCTGAAATGCGAAGGTCTAAAAAATCGATCACCGGCAACCCAAACTGACATTTGGCTGGTTGACAATCAGGCCATGGGAGTCTAAACGCCGGAAAACTTCCCTGAGGTGCGTTCGGTTCTCTTCAGTAGACGAGCTGGCCACCAAAATGTCGTCCAGATAGACAAACACAAAATCGAGACCGCGCAACACTGAGTCCATCAACCTCTGAAAAGTCTGCGCCGCCCCCTTGAGGCCAAATAGCATGCGGAGGAACTCAAAAAGCCAGAATGGAGTTATCACCGCGGTCTTAGGCACATCATCCGCCTGTACCGGAACCTGATGATACCCGCGCACCAGGTCCACCTTAGAAAAACCGAGGCACCAGACAACCGCGCAGAAAAATCTTGTGGATTATGAATGTGTGGAATAGGATAACGGTCTGGTGTCATTACTTTGTTTAAATGGCGAAAGTCACCGCACGGACGCCAGGAGCCGTCCGCCTTAGGCATCATATGGAGGGGCGAAGCCCACGGGCTGTTAGAGCGTCTCACTATCCCCAATCTCTCCATGGTGGCGAACTCCTCCTTAGCAATAGCTAATTCTGTCGTGTCAAGGCGCCACCGCATGCGCAAAAACTGGTGGGCCCCTACCGTGCAGTTTCTCCTGTTTGGCTTTACCCAGCTTCAAATGATTAATGCTTCTAATCAATAATTTATTTTGAAATTGGGGTAGGCATTTATAAGCTTTCTTGCTTCGGCCTACTCCTTTTGAGTTATTTATTTTATTGTTCTGTTTTTTTTTTGTGATAAAGTAAATATGTCAATATTGTAAATAATAATTTATTGTAAATAATAGCTCAAATAAATCAAATCAAATCAAATCTTTACATATTCTTAATAGCCTTAATCACCCAGACAAGTAAAAAAATGTTGAATGTGGAAAACCTGCTTGAGTTCACTGTAATAATGGAGGAAATAAACATATTATTACATGTGATATTCCCAGTGTTTTCAATTGCGTCAAAGTAGGGGGTACGCGACTCTTCACCCAAAGCTTCAGGGGGTACACGGCTCCAAAAAGTTTGAGAACCACTGATGCATTACTATAATTGACAACCCTCACATAGGAACATGCATAGAGAAGGGCTTGTACATGTTAAGACAAAACTGCCAAACAGACTGGGATATATGGTATTCTCTAAATGAAATTTAGGACAACCTTTTGCCTTGGACATGTATTCTCATTATTTTAAATGTTTAATGTTAACATTGTGAGAAAATGTACATATGAAATCAAGGTTTTCATGAAATAACACAAATATTCATCAAAGGAATGTGATTTTATTTAAAAACAAACATTTAGATAGTTAACATAATATGATTTAAAAGGGTAAAACATAAATTAGTTAAGTAAATTCTGGCCTGAGTTGTATGACACAACAGCGTACTACTGGAGAAGGAAAGTTGCTTGGAGGAAGAGTGAAGGATACTGAAGAAGAAGGAGGAGGAGATGGCCGTAGGTCCTGCCCTGGAGAGAATTGGACTGTAATTTTAATCGGGGGTCAAATTGCTGATGTGGTCTATGAGTATCTCAGTAAATTCAGATTTCACCAATTCTTGGTCCAAAAAAGGGAATCTCTCCAGGGCAGGAGCTAGGCTGAGGAGGTAGTCCTCTACAGCGGTGAACTCCCGGGCGCTGGGGGTGGAGGTGGAGGCTGCCGCGGTCATCGCAGGGACCTCCACCGTCGTTGATGGCTCCCAGGATCGCCGCCGCGCTGCTCTTCTCCTCTGACCTACAAACAAAATAAAAATAATGATTTGAATTCACATCAATGGAATCATCACAATTATACAAATAGCAATTGGATGGATTTTGAAACTATCAATGAGCGAATTCCACCCAGTGCAAACATTACAGAACAAGTTGAACAGAATGGAGTGTAATGTTTAAATCCTGTTGTTGAGATCTCTAAAATAATACCAGAAGCACATGCATTTTGAAACATGTTTGTGGAGTTATTTTTCTGTACTCATCCACATTTAAATATAGACTAGTGTACTGCTTATAAATGACCTCTACACACCTGAGGGTACAGGAGCAGAGGCTGATGGGGCTGCAGCAGGCCTAGATGGCCCAGGGACTGGAAACTGGGAGCCAGACGAAGCCACAGGCAATGGAGGGCCCTTGGCTCCTGAGTTTCAGTGGACTCTGTTAGGACAGTGTTGACACATTAGTGCTAATAATGATAATAATCATTATAATTCATTATTATGATTACATGAGCACTAGTCAGATTGGACAGATTACAGCAGAATAGACAGGTCATGGAGGACTACATACCTTCAGTCTCTGGCTCTTCATCACTCTCAAGTCCCGAGGTGTTTGAGTGAGGTCCTCTGCCGTGTCCTAGACCTGGCTCATGTTGCTGCGTGGCGTGATGAACCGGTCGAGGAATGACAGCACAGCAAAGAACCTCCACTGTGGCCTGTGGTCTGCTGCTGCCCCACTCTTTTTCTTCACCACCTCCTCCTCCTTCTTCTTTGAATAGGTGTCCCTCAAACACTTCCACTTATTTTTGCACACCTCCACTGAAAATACATATTTTTTTCACAATGTGTTCACCAATATCACAGTTAAAAGATATATTTCTAACATGCAATACAAATGAAGTGGTAATTGATTTTAATCCTTGACCATATGTAAAGTATATAAGATTCAAACGGGTAGTAGCTTAACCAGGTGATGAAAACCTTGCATGTGCAGTGTAAAAGCTAATGGTGTAATAAATTAATACGATTGGTGCACACAAGTGAACATGTTTCTCACATTTAAATTAGTTACTGTGTTAAAACAGAAAACAGGACAATATTGTTTTAATTAACCTGCCCTGTGTTCCATGCCAATTGGCATGGTTACACAGAGCTGGTAAATTAAAATTGGCAGAAAAAATGCTTTGGTAGTTACCGGTCACGCCAAGTTCCTGGCTTATTTCTCTTCAAGCAAGTTTCCGTCTATTCCTGTCTCAATAGTAATATACATGGTGTCATACAACTCAGACCGGGCGCAAACCGCGATGATCAGCTTGTCCTCTATGCTGCAGGTAACAGGTGACGCTTGTGCTCACTATTTGAGCCCAGTCCCTGATTGGTTAACAAGGCGTAAATGAACGCACGTGTAGATTGTGATTACTTGAGTGCATGAAGCAGTGGGTGCGGCAACCCTGCTCGTGTACCGTGCTGTTCTCCCTGGCTTTGATGCGCGTTTATCCTCATCCATATGCGCGTAGGGCTTTGCTTACAATTCGAAGCGCGTCGAAGCACATCTACATAGGGTTAACATGGAAGTTGGAGGTGTGGTGGCGTTTGGTGTGTACGCACATTTAGACCTACAAAACTGATCTTTTCCCTCACAATGTTGTCAGTTTGTTCCAATTAATTTTTTTCAGAACAGACAAAAGTACTAATGTATCCTAAAGTTACAGAACAATGAAACCCATGTCTTGAAAGTAAGGATAATATATTGTCAGCGTTTTTCAATCAAAAGAAATGCAGTAAGAAGAATGCAGGTTGTTTCATTTCATGTAATACAAATGGGTGCTTTTATTTATTAATGTTAAAGCAGTTTAAAACATCAGATGCACATAAACAAAAAACAACAAAAAAAGGGCTCAGATGGAGTAGAACAGACTGGAGCCCATATTCATAATAATGACTTGATTAGTAACGTGTATTAGTAGTTTTGAGGTACATCATTTAATAATGACACAACCAGTGAATGGATGGTCATACCTGTGTTGTACTACTGACCTCTTGTGGTCTAATAACAAAATAACAGAAATAACAGTTGGACGCAATTGGACACAAGGGGGCTCCCTTCCAACCTTCTCAGTGTAAATGTAAATTGACTATTCAGAGTTAGATTCCAGTCAGACACCATGAGGGGTGTAACATGACACTAAATACAATGTGTCCTTTATTTTCAACAAAAAGCCTGATGCCTCATTGCACTTCAGTCTGTTACGGGCCGGCAGGTGAAGACGGAAGTCATGGAGATTCTGCGTTAGAACTTCAGACTTCTGCAGGATTGAAGAGTTAGATAATATTCTGAAACTCAAATATGTAGTAAAAACATAAAATATAGGGAAATTATTATTACTATAACAAAGACAAACACGATTGATAAAAAAAGAGAATGAAAAATATCTATACATATCATCTGATGTAGAGTCATGCTTGTCCAGTTCCTCTGAGCCATGGTGGGTCATGACATATGTGGACAGGACTGTGGTAGCTCTACTTTCACTTTGTAGAAAATAGTTACTGTATTGAACAAATAATTGATATCAAATATAATTGAGTTTTTTTTTTTTTGGTAGAAATATAATTGACATTTAATTTTTTGGTAGAATGAGAGTAAACAACTACAATTTTGATTACATCAATTCAGGATTTTTACATTGTTATTGAGGAATACTAGAATTTCATTTATTCTTACAATCCAAAGCAGAATCTCCATGACTTCCTTCTTTACTTCTTAGTAGGGGTGTGAACGGTTACAAAAAATGGTAACCGGTTAACCGAAAAAATTGTAACCGGTTAACCGTTTGTTTAAGAAGCCTTGAAGTTTGTGGCGACTGCGCATGCGCGGAACCTTCTTCGGCTCGTCCGTCCCAGGCGTCTCCCAGAAGGAAATATACCATATTTGGGCGTGATAGCGTCATCATGGAACCCTTTGCAGCACACGTGGATGTAAAAGCTGTCAATATTTGTGAATGAAATACCCGCTGCAGAGCGGTTTTTCACGCCGGTTTTCTTACTTCCGGGTTCCGTCTGGCTCGCAAGCGGACAAATCATCATAAAAAACCATCATGCGGGGTGAGTTTTGTTATTTTTATACTCTGACATGAAAACTAAGATGTAAAGGGAGGAAAATAGATACAAATCTCCACTTCGACCACTGCGTGAAAAATCAATATTTTCACCTGCCGTGTCTCGCCTTAATTTCTAAATAATACGTGTTCATTTTGACTTTTTTTTCGGTTATCGGTTACTGATTTTTCCTAACCGGTTATGATTTACTAACCGGTTACTTGGTCACACCCCTACTTCTTAGTCTGTGACAGACTAAAAAGGTTCAAATGGAGTAGAACAGACTGAAAAGCTCGAAGATCTCTACTTTAGATTGGAATAACTTCAAACTAACTGATCGTTTGAATGGTTTCTCTCTGTGTGTTTTGTCAGATTACCTTTTGTGAAAAACTCATTCCACAAACAGAACATCTGTATGGTTGATCTCCATCATGAGTCCTCATGTGTGTTTTTAGATTATCATTTCGCGAAAAACTCTTTTCACAAACACAACACGTGAATGGTTGCTCTCCTGTGTGAGCCCTCATGTGTATTTTTAGGCTAATATTTCGTGAAAAACTCATTGCACAAACAGAACATTTGAATGGTTTCTCTTCCGTGTGAGTAATCATGTGTTGTGTCAGATTACCATTGTATCTAAAACTCTTTGCACAAAAAGTACACCTGAAGGGTTTCTCTTCTGTGTGAGTCCTCATGTGTGTTTTTAGGGTACTATTTTCTGAAAAACTCTTTCCACAAACAGAACATCTGAATGATTTCTCTCCTCTGTGAGCCCTCATGTGCTTTGTCAGAGAACAATTTTGTATAAAACACTTTCCACAAACGGAGCAGCTGAATGGTTTCTCTCCTGTGTGAGTCATCATGTGCATTTTTAGGCTAATATTTCGTGAAAAACTCATTGCACAAACAGAACATTTGAATGGTTTCTCTTCCGTGTGAGTAATCATGTGTTGTGTCAGATTACCATTGTGTCTAAAACTCTTTGCACAAAAAGTACACCTGAAGGGTTTCTCTTCTGTGTGAATCCGCGTGTGTATTTTAGGGTACTATTTTCTGAAAAACTCTTTCCACAATCAGAACATCTGAATGGTTTCTCTCCTGTGTGAGTCCTCATGTGCTTTGTCAGACAACTATTTGTATAAAACTCTTTCCACAAACGGAGCATCTCAATGGTTTCTCTCCTGTGTGAGTCATCATGTGTATTTTTAGTCTAATATTTCGTAAAAAAATCATTGCACAAACAGAGCATCTGAATGGTTTCTCTTCCGTGTGAATCCTCATGTGTTTTGTCAGATTACCATTATCTGAAAAACTCTTTCCACAAACGGAACATCTGAATGGTTTCTCGCCTGTGTGAGTCCTCATGTGCTTTGTCAGAGTACCATTTTCTGAAAAACTCTTTCCACAAACGGAACATCTGAATGGTTTCTCTCTTGTGTGAGTCCTCATGTGCAAATTTAGGCTACCATTTTGTGAAAAGCTCTTTCCACAAAGAGAACACCTGTAAGGCCTTTCTCCTGTGTGAGTCCTCATGTGTGATTTAAGGTCATAATTTCGTGAAAATTCTTTCCACAAACGGGGCATCTGAATGGTTTCTCTCCTGTCTGGACCGTATCTCGACCTCCATCTCCACTCACATTGCTCCCAAGAGCCGGCTCCTGCAGCTTGTCAGTGTGTCTTTGTGGAGTGGGACTTTCAGCTGAAGGAGTCCAGTCTGCAGAGTCGTCAGTGTCAGAGGAATTATCTGCTTCTGTTTCGTCTCTGTCCTCCTGTCCTCCTCTTTCACCGTTTCATGAACCAGAGACTCTTCTTTCTCACTCTTCACACAGACAATGACTGGGAACGCTTGGATCGACTCGTGTTTGATTTGAATCTCCTTTGGTTCCTCTTTAATCTGGACCAGACTGGGAGCAGCCTCGTGTGGACTCTGGACACCTGCAGTGACAGACAACAAAGATGAAAGGCAAGCCTAAAAATAAAGTATCTTAGTGGCAGAGCTAGAAGGAGGCCCTGGGGCAACACTGCACTCCTGCAGAGGATAGAAACTGACGTAGGCATTAGGGGAACAGCCTTCTCTTGGTTTAAATCTTACTTATCTGATATTCAGCAATTTGTTACTCTAAACCAACCGTCTTTACCGTATTCCAAAGTGTGCTATGGGGTGCCACAGGGTTCAGTGCTTGGGCCAATTTTATTTATATTGTACATGCTTCCATTAGGTAACATAATCCGAAATCACAATATACATTTTCACTGTTACGTGGACGACAACCAGCTGTACTTATCAATGAAACCAGGTCAGACAGATAAATTAGATGCGCTTAGTTCCTGCATAAAAGCCATTAACACCTGGATGACTGTAAATTACCTCCTTCTTAACCCTGATAAAACCGAGGTTATTATATTAGGTCGTCAAAAACTGAGAGAGTCTTTATCTCAGCAGATCATCTCCCTGGATAATGTTAGCGTATCGATGAGCTCTACAGTAAAAAAAACCTTGGAGTTCTGTTTGACCAAGAACTCTCTTTTAAAACACATAAAACCAGGTTTGTAAAATTGCCTTCTTTCACCTGCGCAACATTGCTAAAATACGAAACATTCTACCTAAGAGAGATGCAGAAAAACTTATTCATGCATTTGTTTCATCAAGGCTGGACTACTGTAACTGCCTGCTAGCAGCGTGTCCTAAAAGTTCCCTAAAAAGTTATCAATTAGTTCAAAATGCAGCTGCATGATTGTTAACGCGTACAAAGAGAAGAGAATACATTACACCTGTGCTAAAGTCTCTCCATTGGCTTCCTGTTGAGTTTAGAATCAAATTTAAATCCTGCTCCTCACATTTAAAGCCATAAAGGGTATGGCTCCGCTTTATCTCCAAGACACTATCGTTCCATATCGGCCAACCAGAGCACTCCACTCTCAAAACTCAGGGCTACTAGTGATTCCTCGGGTCTCCAAAATCACTGTAGGAGGAAGAGCCTTTAGCTACCAAGCTCCGGTTTTATGGAATAAACTCCCAGCTCACGTTAAAGAAGCATTTAAGTATTTAGACACATTTAAGACTAGGCTAAAAACGTACCACTTTGAATTAGCTTATGATCAGGTCAGTTAGGTAAAGCTCTAACCCAGGCGACAGTGGCGCAGATGGTAGAGCGGGTTGTCTCATGATCAGAAGGTCAGGGGTTTAAATCCCGGCTCCTGCAGATGCAGACTGTCGTTGTGTCCTTGGGCAAGACACTTCACCCAACATGACTCCACACCGCGGATGTGTTTCTGAGCTTCTGCCGCTCTCAGCCTGAAGTTTACCGGTAAGACACACGCGCTTCTCATAGGAGGAGCGCCATGTGCACGCACGCACATGACGCGCGCAGTGGCCCGAGGGCTTTGCATCCGTAACGTATCTAGATTAAACCGATATGAGCGCGTAAAATCCCATGCATCTTGTGTTTGTCCTCTGAACTGCATCGATCTGTGGCTTCTCTGCCAATGCACTCGCATCTCTCGTGCGCAAATCCGTGTATCGATACAAATCGGTTTTTCGTCCCATCCCTAGTGTCCGCGCGTTCTTACACCCGTGAAGAGCTACTGAACATCAGGTCAATCACCCCTACGGAATTACTGCCGCGGATTTGGTCCACTTTTTGACCAAAAGAGTCAAACGCCGCTGGAGGGGAAAGCGTGCGGGGCCCTCGTTTACCTTCGCAGGCGCGGTGCACGCACGATGTTACCTGGCATATTCCTCTGGAACGTCCGTTAACTTCTCAACAACGAGCTAGCGCTGCTGATGAGAAGGAACAAGGACTTTTCCTCCTCTTGCGTTCTAGGTTTCACAGAGACATAGCTGAGCGCGAAGGTTCCGGACAGGGCGGTTCACTTCAGCTTCTCCGTGCGGATCGGGAGCCGAGGCTCTCCGGGAAAACAAAAGGCGGTGGAGTTTATTTCTACATCAACAGCAGCTGGTGTTCTGATGTGACTGTGATCTCCCAACACTGCTCTCCTGCTCTGGAATATCTCTTCGTTAACTGTAAGCCTTTTTATTCACCGCAGGAAATAGTTTAATTAATTCTGGTGGCTGCTTATCTACCGCTGGGCACGGACATACTCGAAGCTCAGCGCACGCTCGCGGAGCAGATTCTGCATATAGAGCGGACCTTTCCGGGCTCTCTGCTTATGGTGCTTGGTGACTTTAAAGGGGCTCTGTGGAGTTTGGCAGTTTTGTACTCGCAATTGCCCCCTCAAGCCAAACGCATAACTGCAGCCTCGATGATAAGCTCGTGCATGAGGTGCTCAGGCTTTACGAGCACCAGAAATAACAGTCCCGTCCTGGTCAATTTACAGATTTGCAGGCGTGACTTCAACTGAGGTAAGAAACGTTACTGTTTTGTAAGATATTTAGACCAAATCAATTTGAGTGAATGTTTTCCCAGATGCGATACTTGAGCAAATGCAGCAAAGTGAATCGAGGGAAGAAGCAAAATAATACAGATAAACGAATGAATGATGTTTGAAGGAGAAAAAAAAAATACTTGTATACTTTGTATTCATAAACATAGGCCTAATTGTAATAATAAAATAAACCCACGGGTAGAAATGCTACTAGGAAAAGCCAACATTGTCTCTTCAATTTCCTGGGCCCAAAGTTAGTGTAGCTAACTCTTAAACTATATTGTAAACGGCACATGTCCACTTTTGTAGTCGTTTCACTACTTATAAAGCCGTGAACAGTCATGCTTATTTTGCGGCCAAGAAAAGCTAACACTAGCAACATTATTTTTGCCATTGTAAATACAGCACCATTACCACTGTTACTACTCAAATGTTTTGTAGGTACAGCACAATTACTGTTATTACTGACACTATAGTCTGTTACTAATACTACACAACTTCTCTGTAGGTATAAAACTATTAGATCAACTATTTTGGTAACTTCCAAATATGATTATGTTATGGCTTGTTTCAGTGAAGTTTGTACAACATGCACGGACAGTCGGACACCGTTGTTTTGAAGCATCAACAACACTTTTCCCCCACGTATTTAGTAATAATGTCTTACCTTTCAAGCAAAAATAAGCTGCGGGTCTTTTGAGAGATTCTCTCAACATTTTCCGATGTTTACTCTGGTTCTTTGCCTACGCCGATCAGACTCGACTTTCGCCTTTTTTGTCACACTTGAATAAACTCTTCGTTTCTTTTGTTATTTGGGGTCTGGGCTGGAGTTTCGATGGTGCTTGAAGCCGGTCTCCTCTTATTCTCCGCTAAATCCATCCTTCGGAAGTTACCACTCGCACTGCAGCGTCAGTATAGAGATACAGCTAACGCTACAGCTGAGCGTGATCGCGCATGACGTCATTACGCATTACGCTGTTTGCTTGTTCGCCCCAAACAGACTATTTAAGTGACTTTACAGGCATATAGAGGCAATCGCAGTGAAAAGGCCAGGGCTCATTCTACTCACCAGGGCATTGCTGGAGCATGTATGAGGAAGACATTTTAAATTTGAATATATTTATTTGTGGTTAAACTTATGTATAGTCACTTTAACAAGGGGAACCTGAGCCAGGAATTACCCAAGTACAGGCAGTTTATTAAATGCCGTACCAGAGAGAACACGCTAGATCACTGTTACACCACAATAAGCAACGCATACTACGCTGTCCCCCGTGCTGCACTCGGACTTTCAGATCATGTGATGGTTCACTTAATCCCTTCATACAGACAAAGACTTAAACTCGCTAAACCTGTAGTGAGAACAATAAAGAAGTTCACCACTGAGGCTGTGGAGGAGACAACAGACTGGGAAGCGTTAAAGGCTGGTAACAACCTTGATGAATATACAGACACTGTGACCTCATACATCCAGTTCAATGAGGTGCGCATCATACCAACGCGCACTAGGGTTTGTTTCAACAATGATAAGCCCTGGTTCAGACCCAAACTCCGACAGCTGCGTAAGGAGAAAGAGGCGGCGCACAAGAATGGAGACAGGGACCATTACAGGGAGGCACGATACAGCTTTAGCAGGGAGGTGGAGAAAGCTAAATCTGCATACTCAGCCCGTCTCCAACATCAATTCTCCTCCAGTGACGCTGGAGGAGTGTGGCGGGGGCTTGGGGCTATCACCAGTGCTTAATTTGATCCCCCGTTTGGGGGAACGCATTCCCCCAAATCTCAGTTTTTCAGGGTAAAGGATCCGGGAAATGTTTTGGCCTGTTCCCCGAATCCATAACATAGACCAAAAGTGTTCCTGAAAATACAAATTTACAAATTAAGCACTGGCTATCACTAACTACAAGCCCAAGGCCCCCAGGCTCTGAACAACCTGTCCCTCGCCCAGGGTCTGAATAACACATTACTGCCGCCACGAACGCCCATCAGCCTTTGACACCTCTCTAGACACTCCAGCCGCCCCTGCTCCCCCCATCATCACCTCCACCATCAATAACCCCAGCACTTTATCAAAGGCCACCACAGACCCTCCCTCCCCCCTGCTCTCTCCATCAGTGAGGAGGAAGTGCGTCGGCAATTCCTGAAGCTGAACCCGTGGAAGGCCCCCGGGCCGGATGGCGTCTCTCCCTCCACCCTGAAACACTGCGCGGATCAGCTGGCTCCCGTCTTCACAGACATTTTCAACACCTCACTGGAGTCATGCCACGTGCCGTCCTGCCTTAAATCGTCCACCATCGTCCCTGTCCCCAAGAAACCATGGATCACAGGACTTAATGACTACAGGCCGGTGGCACTGACGTCTGTGGTCATGAAGTCTTTTAAGCGCTTGGTCCTGCCCCACCTCAAGGACATCACCGCCCTCCTCCTGGACCCGCTGCAGTTTGCCTACAGAGCCAACAGGTCTGTGAACGACGCAGTCAATCTGGCCCTCCACTTCACCCTGGAGCATATGGACTCCCCAGGAACCTACGCCAGGATCCTGTTTGTGGATTTCATCTCTGCCTTCAATACCATCCTCCCTGGACTGCTACGAGACAAGCTCTACCAGCTCAACGTGCCCGACTCCCTCTGCAGGTGGATCACTGACTTCCTGACGGACCGGAAACAGCACATGCATCTGGGGAGGATTGTCTCGGACACTCGGACTACAAACACTGGAACTCCTCAGGGCTGTATACTTTCCCTGTACACAAACTGCTGCACCTCCAGTCACCAGTCCAATAAACTGATCAAGTTTGCGGACGACACCACCCTCATCAGGCTCATTTCGGAAGGTGATGAGTCCCCCTACAGGAGAGAGGTGAACCGGCTGGTGTCCTGGTGTCCTGGTGCAGGCACAACAACCTGGAGCTGAACGCCCAGAAGACAGTGGAGATGATCATGGACTTTATGAAAGACACAGCCCCACTGTTCCCCCTCACCCTGACAGACTCTCCCAACCCCATCTCTATCGTGGACTCCTTCCGTTTCCTGGGCACCACCATCACCCAGGACCTCAAATGGGAGCTGCACAAAACCCCTCCCTCTTCAAGAAGGCCCAGCAGAGGATGTTCTTCCTACGGCAGCTGAGGAAAATGAAGCTGCCAGCCAGGATGCTGGTGCAGTTCTACACGGCCATCATCGAGTCCATCCTCACCTCCTCCATCACTGTGTGGTACCCCGGCGCTACAGAACGGGACAGGTACCGACTGCAGCGCATTGTGCATGCTGCAGAGAAGGTGATTGGCGGTGAGCTCCTATCTCTCCAGGACCTGTTCACCTCCAGGACCCGGAGGCGTGTGGGTTGGATCACAGCTGACCCTCTCACCCTGGACACGGATTATTCACCCTTTCCCCTCAGGCAGGAGGCTACGGTCTATCCAGACCCATACCTCCCGCCACTTGAAGAGTTTTTTCGCCTCCGCCATCAGACTCACGAACAATAACAAAACCCAACAATAACTTAGTTACAGAATCATGGATGTAATCTGCTCTGTTGCATTCTGTGGGGTGTCCACAATTAGATCTGCTGCCATCACTTTATATCACTTACTTTATACACACATCTGTAAATATAATCCCACTGTTGTTCTATGTCAATTCTTGTCGTCTTACCATATTTTACTTTTTATTTTGTTTCTTATTTATTTAATATTCTTTATGCATGCCCCCTAAAGCCTTATGGTTTAAAGTTTTATAGCTTATTTTGTCTAAATTCTGTGTTATATGTTTTATGTTGCACGTCCGCATCAAGAACAATTCCTAGTTCGTGGACCTGTTCTCAAACAATGGCAATAAAACCTGTTCTGATTCTGATTTGAAATGGACAAGTTGTAACAATTAGATGCCTCCAGGTGAGCTGTTGATGTAAAATAGCCTGTCCCATGGGTAGAGTCAACAATCTAGTAATTCTTGTTAAATGTTTTTTCCATTAGCTTATTAATAGATATTGATCCTAGGGCTGGGCAATATGGACCAAAAGTCATATGCCGATATATTTAGATATTGAATATCGATATATATATCCCAATATTTTTTCCACAAAGTGAGAGCTGTGAAATTGAACATTAAGTCAAAGTCAAATACGAGTAGTTTTATTGAAATCTCACTATAAAATGTAAACATAAACACTGTATAACAAAGCTCTGTAAGTTGCACATTTAAATAATATAAAAATACCTAAAATAAAAATAGCCTGTGAAATAAGTATTACAGGGCTTAATATTAACTATATCGATATAAGCGTTATGGTCTAATTCCATATCTCAGTTAAAAATATTTTGATATATCTTATATATCGATATATTGCCCAGCCCTAATTAATCTGTAACATTATGAGAAGAAAATACTTTATTTATGTCACAATGAAAATAAGAGCATCACGCAATTTTTCACTCAGAGAAAGCCACTTTTAAGAAAATCTCTTAGTATCGGTTAATATCGGATATCGGCAGATACTTAAACCCCAGTATCGGTATCAGTATCGGAAGCAGAAAGAGCTGGATCTAGTTTAAACCTGTTTCAACTTCCTGAAAACTTTTGGATGTTGTGGCTTTCTGTAGGAACTCTGGTGCATTCTAAAGTAAAAGTAAAACATCACATGTTTGTTTACAGATTTTAATTTGACTTAAAATACAGTAAACGTGAGAAATCTATAAACATGAGATTTTGTGATTGTGACTTAGCCAATCAGGGTTCAGATCAGGGCAGATGCAATAAACAAACAAATGCATGTTTAAGTTTGGATTTTCTTACCTCCACAGTCTGGCTCCTCTTTGATCGTTCTGTAAAAGAACAAAAGGTATTAACGACTATGCCCACACAATCTAAACCACACTAATATATTAAAGTTTGTTTCTCCCAGTAAAGAATTATACAATCAAACTTTATTACTGATGACGACAAATTCTTGTAATTATTCTACTTACACTAGTAGTTTCGGACAGTTTTTGTATGGGCTGCTTATAATAGCTTAGATATTCTGACTCATAATAAGAGTTGGATAACACTAATAATGATGACTTAATTAATAATATGTATTAGTTGTTTGGAGGTTCATAATTTAATAACCAGTGAATGGTTATGTCATACCTGTGTTGCGCTACTGACCTCTTGTGGTCGAATAAGGAAATAACCGAGAGCAAAGCACGTGTGTCCTAAAGTTTGGAAACAAATCGGAAACAAGAGACTAAAAATGGACTAACCACCTTTTTATGATTATGGAGGTTTTATTTTACTTTTAAGTTTAATTTTATTAAGAGTTGGAGCCACGGCTCAAAATTAACTTTTTTTTTTGGTGGTGCTTCTGTAATTTAGGAGCACAGTCAAAAACATAGCGGAAGAAAACAAAAGTCATTATATTTTAACACTGGGACACCAGATTTTGTGCCTCCCAACCCCCGACTTTCTCTGCTCCGCCCCAGCTTCACCGCACGTCACCACATGTCGTCTCCTCACTCTACTCTTTCACTCTCCTCTCTCTGTGTTGTGGGGACAGCTCCATAGATCGGGCTACGAGCAGCAAATTCCTTTGCCAGGACCTTTGAAGACGTGTTTGACATTGCGTTTGTGACTTTACGTTTTGTATTATGCGAAAGCAGCAATGATTCACTTTCAGCGCTGCACGAGGTGGCGAACGGGTTGGAGTGAAGTTTGCGCTGCTTCTCCTCCTGACATCGATTTGAGCGTCATTCGAGAGATGCCTCCAGTCCCAATAAGTTTATGAATGATCCATTTATTCATAAAGAGACTACAGTTGCGTAAATACACTGGCTCATCAATGAAAGCGGCGCACAAGCATAATATATGGGCTGGGCTGGTGCAGTTAGCGCTAAGATAAAAAAGATATTTTAGAACAGACAGTTTTTCTTGGTCATGCCAGGGGACAAAGGGAGCCACTACATGGAGGCAGCGGGTTACCGAACCCTGCACAGCTACTTCTTTCAGCCTGGCTGTCGCTGACAGACAGCGTTCGTGAAAACAATTAAGCAATTATGCAAACTTTTTTTAAGGCCGCACGAGAAGGCTAGGTGGATCGAAGCATGTACGCTTGCAGTAACAGTTGTAAAACATGTGAGTAATTCTATTTTTAGATCACAAAGGCAAACATTTGGAGCATGGCTGGAGTGTGGTTTAATATCTGCAAACAAACCTATGCCTAATTACATTATGTACCAAATAGGGTGAATGAAATGGACCAAAATGTAATATCTCGATATTCATGCCAGATATCTCAATATCGATACGATATAACTACAGGTTGGGTGAAACCAAGCATTTTTCAGAAAAATAAAAACACCTTAATACAAAAGAGTGCAGTTTTATTTTTGAAAATCTATAACGTTTATATTTTGAATGTTCATATCTCGATATCGATGATAACGATATAGCTTTCAGCTCTATTACCAAACTACTAACACACATTATTCCATTGTGTATGTGTACTACATTCAAACACATGCTATTACACAGAGTAGATTATTAGTAGATTAGTAGATTTTTTCCCCTTCTGTTTTCATATTGCTTTTTTCATCACGTTTTTGCCACTCTTTGTTGCTGCTTTGTTATTTTTTTCATTGTTTTTTTGTTGCGTATACGTCACACTTTATTCACTTTTTTGCCGCTTTTTCAAGAAGCTTTTAGATTTGGGTAAAGCCAAACTGGAGAAAATGGGCTTGGTTCAGGTGGGGGTTAAGAGGTTAACTGCATAAGTATTTGAAATTGATGAATGTTGTCTTCGTTTTTGCGCCAAGTAGGCCAACGTATAAATAAACAAAATGCAACATGTTACGGACTCAACAAGAAGAAACACGTGATAAAGAAGCATCAATTCGCGATGATGAAATAAAACAGTCTGTCAGCGGTTCAGACGGAGCTGGTCCCAGTTTGTGTGGAGTCCGTCTGTGATAAAGTCCCTGATAAGACACAAAGGCCTCGTGTTGTTGTGGACAGTCCGCTGGGCGCAGGGTTGTAGCTGAGAGTCCTGTCTTGGCTCTAAACTCACCTGTTTTCCACCTCCGCGGGCTCCCACAGCTCCTGCTCCTCCTTCAGCTTCACTTCTGCCATGTTCACTGCGCTCTGTCCGCTTTAAGGCGAAGCTTTGGGGGAAAGAGTGTCTCGCTTCTGTTCAGAGCTAACGCTAACACAGCAGCACAACACAGCGCTCACTTCCGGTCTGACTCACTACTGCCCACTAGCGCTCAGGGTTAGGACTTCGGTTCTCATTCAACTTCATAAAATTAAGAACTACAGTGGGACATGGTCAGGGCAAAAACAGGATAATGTTAGGGCTTTAGCGAGACTACATCCAAATTGGGAGCTACTTCAGGAAAACATGAGCGACTGGATCAGCTCAGCAGCGCCTCTCCTCGCAGCTGGGTAGACATATAGGGCGGATAACCAAACACTTGTTGAGCTGTTGTTCTCCTGTCCAGCCCTGGCTTTATGACGCTTTGTGAAAAACCTCAGTGAATTAAGCGTTCTTATGAGATGGCGCGCTCGTGTTTGCATCTTCATTTATTTAGATTCAGCCACACCCTCCTGCCATCGCAAAGAAACATCTCAACGCTTGTATCTTCACATTTCCCACAAACACAGATAAAATTGAGTCAAGGGGTAAAGGAAGCAAACATTTATCCGTCAAATGAATAGTTCACAGTGACGTGCACAGACATTTGGAGGGGCAAGTGCTCAACCAAGACAAAAGGGCACCATCCCAATTATAATATATATATATATATATTTCTGTAACTAGTAACACTCACAGACCATTGATTAATACAGCAACATACAATGTACAATGATATGGACCTAATAATAAACTAGAGGACTACATCGTCCTCTAAAGTCTATCACAAGGCTCTGCACTTATGATTAGCACAAATACAAATAAATAATGCAAAGGTACTATAGTCTATACTTAAAACATCTGGTTTGTCCATGTCATTGCTTTGTCCATTTCAAAAATATCTTAACAATAATCCACTGAGCTGTTAAAGTTCCTGTGCTCCTCCCACAGAGGCACAGTGTCCAGAGCCCAGGCAACTCTCCTCCTCACGCTTGTGTCTCCTTAGCTCAAGCTCACACTGCTCTGGTCTACGCCCAGCCCAGACTTAATCTGAGAATTACAGCTCATTATAAGACCATTTTATCGCACGACAAACAGAACTGCTAAAGCTACTGACTTCTTACCGCTGACTGTCCGGACGGTCTCAACACGCGGCGCTGACATCCTCGCCCCGACGGCACTTTTATTGTCATTTTCGTCAGGGGACACTAGTTCGTTCATAAAAGTTATCGAATTTAGTCCGTTTACTTTACTCAAACGTCTTACAGATGGGCTGTACCCAGTGCTTTAAGTGGACAAAAGAAGTGCTGAAAATGTGCATATCATATCGAGATCATGGATGTCTACATGATTTTCTTAAAAACAAATAACTTGATCTTATACATACAAAAGCAAGTGCATGGTTACATTTTACGGATGTGAAAATGTCATAAAAAATGTGTTTACATCATTTCAATCATAGTTTCTATCATTTCACATCATTTCAATGTAGGTGTCGAATTCGCTGAGGGAGGCACTTCTCGACGGGGGGCGATTTCGACAGAACACCGACACGTACTGGCCCACTTAAAGCACTGGCTGTACCATCTTCTCTAATGGGGGAAAACACGGGGACGGCACAGTTGCCCTTCTTTGATCAGGAGCACATAAGCGGGCCGTGGCTCGAGCAGAGGAGGAATGAAGCACGATTCAAGTTGTTGAGCATTAAAACTGTATTTCAGCACATGTTGGCGTAGTAGGGCGAATATCAGTACAATAAAATAAATAATAGTTATTATTGAGATTTAAAAAAATGTTGTCATGACAAGGGCACTTAAAGGTATAGGGCAAAGGGGCAGGTGCTTGAGCACCACCTGGACTCTATCTGTGCACGTCCCTGATAATTCAGATATTATTTGGTTAAGTTAGACTCCAGACAGGAGGTTTAACAAGCGTATTGACCGGTTGAACACTCGTGCTAGCCCGATGGCGTTTCCCCAAACTCATGCTACATCAGTTTCATCACTCGCTTTACAAACACATCCAAGACTGATGTTTCTTACTTTAAAGTTACTGGTCAGGCCCTTTGTAAGACAGGGAAACACGCTGTCCACCTGCTGAGGACCGCGAAAGTCCTGCTCCTCTATGTGATAATCCAAGCATTGAAGCAAAACTCAGAAAACACGATGCACAAGTGTCCTTATGCTTTGGTTTGGTAAAATCTGTCAGATCGTCCAACGATAAGCCTACAGTATTCTCATTTAGCCGTTTTTCAGCGGTTTACAGAGCCATGTTTACATTTCAGCTGCTCTGAGGGATGGTGGCGGCGCTGCATAAACACAGCTACGCAAAGTGGTGCGTATGCGCCGCGTATGCGCCGCGGAGCGACGTGATACTAGCGCAGATAATGCCAAAATATATAGTTTTTTATGGAAAATAAGGCACGGGGCATATTTAATAGTTTGCCCTCGGGGAGCCTATTGAAAAGGTCCAGTCTAAACTAGTAAATGTAAAGTCAATGAAAATTCATGTTGTGAAAGTGGAGGGGACCAAACAACCACTTTTCAAAAGTGGGGGGACACGTCCCCCTCACAATGAATGGTTCCGACGCCCATGCTCCCTCCCTCTGAATGTCAGACAGTTCCATTGAGAGCTACAAAACTGTTAAAGACACATCTTTTTGCAGAGGGTTTTAACATAAGATGAGCTGAACATTTCTCATATTTGTATTGTTTATTTTTCCCCCACAGTATATCTCTTATTGTTTCATATATTGTGTTTAATCTGGTTTTCTTTAATGAAAGCCAGTATTTGATGTACTGTGCACTCTGAGCCTGAACAGGGCATTTGGGCAGAGGTGACTAAATAAACCTGACCTTTACCTGTAGTTTATGAAGACAGCAAAGCTCTCTTAACCACGTACCCCTGCCGTGCATTTTCTCCAGTTCAGCTTTATCCAAATTTAAAAGCTTACTGATTGGAGAGTTACAGGCTAGTAGCCTGGTGAGGTCAGAATGATTCCCCTCAATATTTTTTTTTAAACAGAGGGGGATCAGTCTGGAACCCTCACCCCCGTTGGCTGCATCAGAAAACTCAAAACGAGCCCGTGCAATCAGATTAGCTTATTTCTGTCACGTTTTGCTCACAAACTGTGGCTCCGAAGTGACAACACAGGCACGGCTTCATAAAGACGGGCGTTTTACTTGGGGTATTGAATGCCATGAAAACTACAGGATATAAAATACAAGCTTTAGAAATATATTCCAGTCACAGATAACACATGTCTAAATAAAAATGGCTACCTCGTGGCCGCCTGCCACTTCGGAGGTTCTTGGGCAGCTACTAGTTCAGTCATGTGCATACTAAATTAACACACAATAATTAGACCAATTTACTTTACAAATACACAAAAATACCTTGCAGCTAGCTAATTGGCCTTGCTGCTGCGGATGACTCGGTCAAAGTCTTTTTCATGTCTGGGCGAATGCACGTCTTGCAGCCTCTTATACTGAAACTAAAACATTGCGATAATAGCGGTATAACAAAAAATAAAATTACCCGTTATAACATAATAAACGTATCTTATTTACAAAATGTAACATAAATTAACAATGTGAACCATAATAAATGTAAGTCCTTCCAACGACACTTACACGAACAAAACGTGAAGTCCCCACCAATGTACGAACGCCGCACGAGAGAGAAAGAGCAATGTCTCCAATCTGTGGTAAATGACCAAAAAACACATCGACAGAGGGTGAGTTTCGTGATTCATAATCCTGCACGAATATTAACGCAAAACTGCTAATAACACAGCATCAACGGCAGACACCCGCCCCTTCACTGATTGCTTTACTCTGTTTGCCTGCGTATGTGCTGCTGTGGGAAATGGAACTGACGCTGCGGTGGCCAGACTCAATCAGTGCTACAGCGGTAAGTCTGGTTCCCAGGCTAAAGGTTAGCAAACACTACACGATCTTTCCAGTCTTAAAGGAACAGGCCACCGTTTTTTACATACTGAGATATGTTCTTACCTGAGCTTAGACGAGTTAATACGTACCTGTCTGGTCTTTGTGCGTGCCCTCAGTCACGCAAAATGACCAAAGATGCTGTTAGCATTTGGCCTCTCTCAATGTATTCCTAAAGCTCCAAACGGGGGTGAAGTTAGAAGCGACCGCACTCTTCCACGGGGACACACAATGACCAGACAGCTACGTATCAACTCGTCTAAGCTCAGGTAAGAACATAGAACATATCTCAGTATGGAAAAATGATGGCCTGTTCCTTTAAACAATTTTATAAAGAATGGGGGGTCCACACTACACAACTGGATTTAGTGCGTTTATAGAACGTCTGAGGTTCACACATAATGATTGAGAATCATAATAGCGAACACACTACTGCGAGTCTTTAACACAATGAGTCTGTCTTCTCTTCGGCTTCATTTCTCCTCCAACTTCAAAAACTGACAGCAGATCAGAAAATACATGCCTGTAGGAACCGATAACGTAATCCATCCATCCATCCATCCATCCATCCACTGAATCCCCTCCACCACGTTAAGGTGGCGGTTCAAGGAGGGGCCGATAACATAATAACAGCCGATAATGTAATAAATTTGATCAGTTTCAAAATGTAATAAGCCGATAACTTAATAACGAGCCGATAATGTAATAATGGTGGTGAGCCGATAACGTAATAACGATTGACCAATAATGTAATAAGTTATTAAGTTATTGGCTGGTTATTACGTTATCAGCCTTGCAGCGAGAAATTCCTTTGATAATGTAATAACTGCAGCCAATAATGTAATAACAACATCAATGTGGCTACTTCTTCATGTCTTCTTTTGGGTTTGTGCATACTTTTATTTATTTTAAAGCATTTAATTATAACATCTTTAAGAATGGGGAAAAAAATGGCTACATAGAACTCGCCCATTTATGCCAGTGTTATTGAGTGGTTAGGCTGAACAATTGTAAACACACCTCCAATGAGCAATATATATATATATATATATATAATATATATATATATATATATAAATAAACGGCAAAAGTGTACGCTCAATGGTAGGGTAACAATAGCAGAGCAGACCCACCAAGGCTGGAAACTGAACAGTACTGGAAAGGCATATGGGAGAAGGAGGCAGCACACAACAGTGATGCACAGTGGCTGGTGGCTCTGAGAGAGGACCACAACAACCTTCCTGAACAGAATCCAGTTACCATCACAGTGACAGACATCCAAGAAAGAGTCTCAGGTATGAAAAACTGGACAACACCAGGCCCTGACATGATACACGCCTACTGGCTAAAGAAACTCACGGCACTCCATGAGTTCATGGCAGCACAAATGAACCAGATGCTGAGAGATGGGAATCACCCTGAAAGGTTAACCGAAGGGCGCCCAATCCTGATCCTGAAGGATCCCTCAAAGGGTACAGTCCCATCCAACTATTGGCCAATAGGCGGATCTTTGTTGACATCTTTGTGCGCATGCGCGAGTGGTTGGGTGGCAAAAAACAAACAGTATGGCGGGCTGTAAGGACGCGACGAGCACTTTCAAGAGAGTTAGCGGGCGAAATCCACAATATATAAGCACTTTAACATCCGAGGACCGGAGGAGGTTTGGAGAGAAGCTCAAAATTTGTGTTGGTGACGAAATTGAAGTTATTCAAAGCCCATATGAGATCTGGGATGACAAAAAACGTTGGTCCGACTCGCCCGTGTCTTGGCCACCAATCTGCTGGGGAGACATTTATTCGTATTTAATAGAAAGCCCTGGACCCTTCACTCATGAAAGATTAAAGGCTTTCAAAAGTCTGGAGGCCTATGATTATTTTGTTTCCAGAAAAGTTGGGCCGATCTTTTCTGCCAAACAGAAAGCGGTGATCGTGCTAAAAGCAGAGGTCAGACCTGGCCAAGCAGAGTCACAGCGTGATTCGCATCTCCCGTGGGTGATCGCCAAAGAGAACGGCGAAATAATCACTGCTCACTGCGACTGCAAAGCCGGGTAAGTCTTCAGTATTCTTATTTATTGAAAATGCAGTGACTGTTGTACCAATTCAATTGTGTTCAGTGTGAGACTTTCAATGGCGTCTGGACTATGGAGAAAAATTGTATATCACAGCTTACACATTTCTCCTTCTTTCAAATCCAGTCTTAGAGAAACATGCAGTCATGTAGCAGCTTTAATGTTTAAAGTAGAAGCAGCTGTCAGGATAGGACTTACAACTGCTGCATGTACCAGTGAGGCTTGCAGGTATCAAAGCACAGATGCAGAATGTAATATGTTGTTGTTCTGATAAGATTAACTAGATATGGACACTCTTGTCAATGTGAATTAGGTAAAAATAAAAAAAAGTTTTGCGTCTAATATTATATGAATCCAGATATAAACGGCCTATTCTGCTTTTCAATGTTTCAGATGGAATCAAGTTTTTGGAAACTCCCTGACAGCACCTGCCGATGAAATCAACTTCCACCCCAGTAAGAAAAAGAGACTGCTCCAAGGCCAGCATGTGAGAAGAAGGGTAGAATTCCGCTGGCTTGTACCAGAGGGGATGAGGGATACATGGAGACGTATAGGGGTTACATCAGCGAGTTGAAAGAAATTTGCCCGACCGCTTGCGTCTTTAAGTCCTTGCCAAGATTGGACCCAGAAGAGACTGATACAGCAAACAGCGAGACAAATGACACTGAAGATGAAGGTAAAAATTGGTGCTTGACATTTACCAATTAGTTTCAATAATGAGAAAAATTAGAATCTGAGGCATATCTGGATTTAATAGAGGCCTATGCATTTTGAGTTGCATCTTCATCAGGGCAGTATGACATGTCATTGTGTGATCAGTCATATGACAGCTATGCATGCAATAGAATTAACAATGCAAAACAGCACTAATATTTATACATACAATATATTCAGGAGGATAAGAATGCAGCAAGAACATGGCATCAGATATTGGCTATATACAAAATAGGGTTGCTCTACTACAGAATAGCATAACAATACATACGGGAGACAGTCTCCCATGTTCTAGCTGCATTGCAAACTATATTGCATGCATAGCTGATTGTGACTGACCTGTGTCATACTGCCCTCATGAAGACTAATGTTGAAGCGCATTGGTATCTGTTAAATCCAGATGTGCCTTAGATTTTATTTTGGTATATGTTGCGCCTAGCACTCCCTGCCTTTCCTCTTTTCATAAATATTCATTATTCTGTTTTACAGATATGGACGTTCCAGCACACATGGAGAATGCTGGTGAACCCTACCAGGTCTCCGTAACACCACATCAGGAACCACTGCTCGACCATCTACTTGCCAAGGAGTCTCCTGGTCCACCACCTTTCCCATTTAGTGGCACTAGGCTCCAAAGGTGGGGAGCGACTCCACAAGAGATCTCAGCTCAGCATAAAGTTTACACAGATTCACTCTCTGAGACATATGATCAGGCAAATAAACTTCAGAATGAAACAAAACAGGCTGATTGTCCCAAATGGTTTCTACTGAAACACTCAAGACTCACTGCTTCAAATTTTGGAAAAATTTGCAAGAAAATGAGCAGTAAAAAAGCCAAACCAGAACTTGTTGCACGTGACATGCTTCATCCAAAGCCCCCCACTGATTTCCCAAAAAAAAACGCTCTCTTGGGGAAAGGAAAATGAAAGCGTCGCCATTCAAGTTTACAAAGGACTAGCACAGAGAAGACATGTCATAGTACATGAATGAAAATGGTAAGAAATATGCACTGTTGTCAGTTATTGTTATTGAAGTTTATGAACAGGGGTGGGAGTCAATAAGCTTGTCTTCTTCCCACTCCTTTTCGAGCTGTAATGTAAATTATTTTTTTCTTTTTTCTTTTATTATGTATATGTGTAACAGAGTGTAAAGCTGGTTAATTCTGGTAATAGGATTACCTACTTGTTGTCTTATTGTGATGTTAATGTACCTGGCAGTGTGTGTAGTCCACGTATGTCTTTTGTTTTGGTAGTCTGTCTCCAACGTTGGCACTTCCGGTTTGGTCGATATAACTGGTCAACTCCGCGCTAGCTCTTTCTCTGTTCCCGTACTCATGAGAGAAAGGTTAGCGAGTTTGTATCTGGAAGCATCGTGTTATTAGATTAGCATCTGTGTAATTTTGGTTTGTCTTTTATGTTACTACAATGTTCTCGTATCATCCATGTTAGTAATTTTGTACTTATGTGTTATTATTTGTACTTACGTGTTGTTTCCCCCCCCCGTGTTTCTAGGCCTCGTTGGGCACATGATATTAGGCTAACGCCAAAACTTTTATTTCCCTCTGCCAGGTATGTTGTTGTACATTTATGTTCTCTCTGTTCCCGTACTCATGAGAGAAAGGCCTCGTTGGGCACATGATATTAGGCTAACGCCAAAACTTTTATTTCCCTCTGCCAGGGTAATAAATGGGCCTTCGAGCGTTGCTCGCCCCCAAATATATTTGGAGTCTCTTCTATGGGTCAGAGCACCACAAACAAGACACAACGCAGGGTCGATACAACACAGGTCACACTGGTGCCGTGACTCCGTTCGAACCGGACCAGACGTTGCTGGGTCCACGGGTTCTCGAGATTGGGCTACAGGACGGTTCTCCTGTGCCACCGCCGCCTCGCCGCTGGGAGCCGCCATCGCCACACGAGGGGCTGTTCGTGCTCGGACCACCGGGCGGGAAACTGCATCGTCCACATCTACGTCTTCTTCACGCCGCGGAGATGGACTCGGAGGAGCTGCACACACCTGTCGTGACCGGCAGGGGGCGCGGAGCCTTGGTGTCTCCTCTCCCGTTTCCTTTGAGTGGTGTGGATGGTAGTGTTACTCGGGGCAGAGCTGTGCCTCGTAATATGAACAATGTGGTTTTGGTCTGCCTAAGTGCAGCACGGGACATGTATATGGTGATGAAACTGTGGGGGTATGAGCCAGATGAATGATATGATGCAACAGATGGGTCACATGTTGGCGGATAATATTGTGTCTAGGTTAAACTCGTCTAGCTCATCCGCCGAGTCTCCCAGGGCTCCCGTTACGCCTCCACAGGCAAATGATTCCATGAACAGTCACAGCTTAAACCTGTCAAATGTCACTTTTGTCGAAAAGGGGCCAAAGAGCCACCGGTGTACAGGGGGATGGCTCCGATGTCCTGGCCATCGACGAGTGGGAGGATTTGATGAAGGTTTATCTCAGGAAAAGTAATATCCCCGTTGAATGCAGAACGGAGGAAATCCTTGTACATTTAAGGGGCAAAGCTAGAAATGTCGCAAAACTGGGTATAAAAAATGGCGGGCTGGATTCCACACAAGGGCCCGAGGCCATTTACGGTCTCCTGCGTAAACATTTTGGTGCTGGTCTGTGCTCCTCGGTCCCTCTCGCTGATTTTTATTCCATCCGCCCCACAGCTAATGAGGACCCGTATGATTTTTGGCTACGTTTAAACAATGCTGCGGACACTGCCATTAGCTGCCTCGCGGGGTTGGGGAAATTCTCTAATATTCCAGGGGAGGATGTCACGCGGTTGTTCATAAGACATTGCCCGAATAAAGAGCTTTCCTACACGTTCCGGTCTAAGACCATTGATAAGTGGACGGCTCGTGAGGTGCAGGAGGTGCTGGACGAGTACCATTTAGAAAATAGCTCTAGAAAGGCAGGCGTAATGAATATGGTTACTGTGAATAGAGGTGATATTCCCGCTGTCGTAGCCCCCACTGCTAACGTGCCCGACCACTCCGCATTCGAGGAGCTGGCCGCCATGTTGAAAAAGGTTTTGTCGCAGTCCCAAGATGGCGCCCAGGTAACGCATAGGCCACGTCGAGACACGCGGTTTCCCAGTGCTAGCAGTTTAAACAGCATGCCTTGCGCGATCTGTAGAGATGTGTCCCACACCGCGTACACACATTGTTGGAAGCATAAACTGTGTTTTCGGTGCCATGAACAGGGCCACATTAGCAATGCGTGTCCCCAGGGCGTTGACACTTCTCCCTCCGGGCCTCAAGGGAAACTAGTAAGTCTGCGCATAGGGGAGAACAGCGTAGATGGGAATTCGTCACCTCCCACAATGGACAGTGCGGTACATCTTGGTCCCGGGCGTGCAGCTTACAGCGACAAAGTGCCGCTGGGCAAGACACCAGTTGTACAAGTATTACAAAGACTTTCAGAAACTGACTCGTTATTCCACACGGACGTTATCATGGACAATGGCCATGTCATCAAGGCCTTAGTGGACAGTGGATCTATGGCGTGCACTATTAACGGTGAGATTGATTCGATGATGAAGAGGGATTATCCGGAGATTGACAGGAAGCGTGCGGATGAGTATGTCATCGTGGGCTGCGGAGGTCAACAGGTAATGCCCACTGCTTTGTACGACCTCTCTGTTTTAGTGTACGGTATCAGAGTCGTCGTCCCGGTCTTAGTGGTGCCCGGCCAGTCTGACAGCATGATCCTGGGGAGTAACGTCTTGAAATGGCTCATGAGGCGGATCGAAGATGGAGAAATAGACTCAAGTAAGATGGGCGCTTCCGGTAATGAGTTACCCCAGCTGCTATCACTGTTGTCCCATACAGTGCATCGTACGGACACGTCATCGCTGGATTTTGGGACTGCAAAACTAAAAAGGAGTGTCACGCTGCAGCCCTGACTGAACATTTGGTGTGGGCTAAATTACCATCCGTGGACGCCTCGGCAGTGGGAGCTCTGTCATCGTGGAGCCCACTCGATCTAAAACGAGACCAGCGCAGATCTTGGTGGGAGAGTCGTCACCACTCTGTATGGAGACGGGTGGATTCCCGTTAAAATAGTGAACCCGACGGAGAAAGCACTCACACTGAAGAAAAATGCCAAGCTAGCGGATGTCTCGCCCAGTTCGTCAGTGCAAGATCTACCGGAGCCACAGCGAGTTCAGTCAAATATCCAGCGCGCGACGGAGACCCCATGTTTGAAAACTGAGGACGAGATTGAAAAGGCTCTTATCGACATGGGACTCTCAGAAGTTGACATCACGTCGTGTGAGGTGTCCTTGGAGTGGAAAAACAAGCTACTCAACCTGGTCGAGCGATACGACTCCACGTTCTCCAGGCATAAGATGGATTGTGGAGAGGCGAAAGACTTTGTGCACAGGATACGGTTGATGGATGACAAGCCGTTCAGACTACCATACCGGCGTGTCCCTCCGTGTCACTATGAGAAATTGAGGACAGCTTTGAACGAGATGGAGGAAGTCGGGATCATCAAGAAGTCCCAGAGCGAGTATGCGTCTCCGCTAGTCCTCGTCGTGAAACCCAATGGCGATTTGCGCATCTGTAATGACTTTCGGTGGCTGAATGCGAGAACTATTAAAGATGCACACCCGTTACCCCACCAGACCGATGCGCTAGCGGCGCTTGGGGGCAATGTGTTTTTTTCCACCATGGATCTCACCTCGGGGTTTTACAACGTTCCGCTACACGAGGACGACAAACGTTACACTGCATTCTCCTCCCCGTTTGGGCTACATGAGTATAACAGGATGCCCCAAGGACTGACCAACAGCCCCGCGACGTTCATGCGCATGATGATGTCGGTCTTCGGTGATAAAAACTTCACCAGCCTGTTGTGTTACCTGGACGATTTGATGGTGTTTGCGCCGTCCGAAACAGATTGCGCTAGAGCGTTTGGAGATGGTATTTTCGCGGTTAGCTGCAAACAATCTTAAGCTTTCCCCCAAGAAATGTCACTTCCTCCGGCGCTCTGTAAAGTTTTTGGGCCACATCGTCTGCGAAGAAGGCATGAAAACCGACCCCAGTAAAGTCCAGGCCATCGGGGACATTAGGGAAACAGACCTCATGGAGGCAGACGGTAAAACCCCCTGCGCTAAAAAGATTAGGTCCTTTTTAGGCATGGCCCTGTATTACCACCACTTTATTGAAGGCTGTTCAGCCAAGGCTAGGCCCCTGTTTAGTCTCGTGTCAGAACCCTCCACTTCCAAGAAAAAGGGCAGACCTCCCAAGCCTAAGTTCAAGAAAGGTTTAGTGAGACTGACCCCCGCTGACTGGACTGACGACTGTAGGGTAGCTTTCGAGACCCTCAAACATGATTTGATACACAGTGTGACGTTGGCTCATCCAGATTTCGAGGCCCCTTTTATCCTCGCTGTAGACGCTTCTTTCGACGGGATAGGCGCTGTTCTTTCGCAATTGCCACCTGGTAGTAAGATCGCCAGACCTGTGGCTTTTGCCAGTAAAACTTTGTCTCAAGCCCAGTTGAATTATCCAGCTCACCGCCTGGAGTTTTTAGCTCTTAAGTGGGCTGTATGCGACAAATTTGGCCATTGGTTAAAGGGACGGACCTTCTCTGTTTGGACTGACAATAATCCACTGACGTATATATTGACTAAGCCCAAACTCGACGCTTGTGAACAAAGGTGGGTGGCGAAGTTAGCGGCGTATAGCTTCGACCTTAACTATGTCCCGGGCCTAAGAATGTGGTTGCTGACGCGCTCAGTAGGGAGCCATTTGTTAAGTCCTGCGTAGCCCACCGTCTAGTGTCTGAACCGTACTCTCACATGCTCGCCCAAGTTAGTGAGTTAGCGGACCAGAGAGTCCAAGACGCGTTTAGGTGCACAAATAACTGCCAACGTGTAGACGAGTCCGGGGATTCCGCCAATTCGCTTTTCCCACAGCCATCTCTGTCCCTCGACGAAGTCCAAGCGGTGTTAAGCGCACAGAGTGAAGGGGGTACCAGCCCGTTGCGTGTCACTTGTGCTGATGTCCCGCAACTAGCGTGTATCACCGACAGTGCTTCACTTCCGCTGAGCCAGCTTGTGTCCATGCAAGAACAGGATGGCACCCTGAGTCGAGTCTTTTATTACGTGCAACGGCGTAAAAGACCCACCAAGCGTGAGCGCGCACGCGAACCAGGTGGTGTTAAGAACCTCCTCAAACATTGGGCAAAGTTGTCCATCAAAGACGGGTTGTTGTTCCGGTCGAAAAGAGACAATAAAATGAACGTGACACTCCATCAGTTCGTCGTTCCGAGCGCTTTGAAACAACAAGTCCTCACTGGCCTCCACGATTCAGCGGGCCACCAAGGCCAAGCGCGGACGCTATCTCTGGCCAGGCAAAGGTTTTTCTGGATAGGGATGGAAAGGGATGTCATCAACCACGTCAAGAAGTGCTTCAGATGCATCGTGGGTAAAACGCCTGAACCACACGGACGTGCTCCCTTGGAAAGTATCCAAACCTCAGAGCCAATGGAGTTGGTTTGCATCGACTTCTGGACTGCTGAACAGACGGACAAAAAATGTGTCGATGTCTTGGTCGTTACTGACCATTTTTCGAAAATGGCGCACGCATTTCCCTGCAAGAATCAGTCGGCTAAACAAGTCGCCCGCCGATTGTGGAGTGACTTTTTCTGCGTGTATGGTTTCCCAAAGCGCATCCATTCAGACCAAGGTGCAAATTTCGAGAGCAGTCTCATGAAAGAACTTTTGACGCTGTCTGGGGTCCAGAAATCGCACACGACGCCATACCATCCTATGGGGAATGGCATCACAGAACGGTTCAACAGAACTCTGGGGAACATGATCCGTGCTTTGCCCCCGCAGTCGAAAGCAAGATGGCCCCAGATGTTGCAAATGCTGACTTTTTGCTACAACTGCACTGAACATGAGACCACGGGATTTGCGCCCTTTTATCTCATGTTTGGGAGAGTCCCACGGTTGCCTGTCGATATTGTTTTCCAACATGTGCTCGAGGGTACACCTGTCGTCGACCACCATGAGTTTATTGCAGCTTTGAGGCGGGATTTAGCTGAGGCATCGCGTATTGCCCTCCAAAACAGTAGGACAGCTCAGGCCCGTCAGACAGAAATCTACAATCGTAAGGCTAAGGGCGCGGCTCTCGTCGTGGGGGATCAAGTTTTACTCGCCAATAGAGGGAGAGAGGGAAGCGGAAAGTCGCGGACAAATGGGTTTCGACGGTGTTTGAAGTTATCTCCGTGAGACCGGGCGTAAATGTCTATTCCATCAAAGATCCTGACACTCAGAAAGTCAAAACGGTACATAGAAATCTTCTACTCCCTGTCAGTTTCCTTTCGTCGAATGTAGAGAGCCCATGTGCGTCTAATTGCCCCTCATTAGCGAACGACGAACCAGAAATTCCTGTTGAGACACAGGATAGTGAGACTAGGACGATTAATTGGCTGTTGAACACTGAAAATGGTTCTTACCAGAGTGAAGAAGCGAGTCTAGTCGACGAAGAGACTGTGTCTGATCCGTTTGCTGAATCTGATGTGGATTCTGTGGCGTTGAGTCCGTGTGGCAGCGCTTCAGTCCGTGTTGAATCTGAGAGCGCGCTTTCTCAATTGCCAATTAGTGTGAGCGACCACAACTCACCTGAGAACCAATCAGAATCTGCCCTTGCAGATGTAGTGACGTGTGACGCAGTAGCTGACGCGCATCTGTTACCTGTGCGTACCAGAACAGGCAGATTGATAACCCCCCCGCTCGGTTAATTTGTGAAATGAATGAACAAAATGTAGAGTTAAGGGGACCCTCAATACCTGTGAGATTTGTTTTCTCTTTTGTAAATAGTATGTTCACGCATGGGAAGGCTTACCAGCTCCCATTGGTTTTGTGTTAAGGAGGTTTTTGGAACTCCCATTGAGAGGAAGAGGTGTAAAGAAAATTTTTTTTTTCCCTTTCATGAGTATCACCACAGTACGAGGGGTGTAAACGGCACTCCTCATACCCGCGTGGAGTAGGGCTCTACTCTGTGCGATCCTTTGGGATGGATTATTCCGGTTTTGGGGGTTACTCTGGTATTTTTTTTCTCCTCTTTCTGTAATTTTGGTTTAAAAACACCCCCTATTACTCAGAATTTTGGGGGGGTGTGTGTAACAGAGTGTAAAGCTGGTTAAATTCTGGTAATAGGATTACCTACTTGTTGTCTTATTGTGATGTTAATGTACCTGGCAGTGTGTGTAGTCCACGTATGTCTTTTGTTTTGGTAGTCTGTCTCCAACGTTGGCACTTCCGGTTTGGTCGATATAACTGGTCAACTCCGCGCTAGCTCTTTCTCTGTTCCCGTACTCATGAGAGAAAGGTTAGCGAGTTTGTATCTGGAAGCATCGTGTTATTAGATTAGCATCTGTGTAATTTTGGTTTGTCTTTTATGTTACTACAATGTTCTCGTATCATCCATGTTAGTAATTTTGTACTTATGTGTTATTATTTTGTACTTACGTGTTGTTTCCCCCCCCGTGTTTCTAGGCCTCGTTGGGCACATGATATTAGGCTAACGCCAAAACTTTTATTTCCCTCTGCCAGGTATGTTGTTGTACATTTATGTTCTCTCTGTTCCCGTACTCATGAGAGAAAGGCCTCGTTGGGCACATGATATTAGGCTAACGCCAAAACTTTTATTTCCCTCTGCCAGGGTAATAAATGGGCCTTCGAGCGTTGCTCGCCCCCAAATATATTTGGAGTCTCTTCTATGGGTCAGAGCACCACAAACAAGACACAACGCAGGGTCGATACAACACAGGTCACATATATATATTTCTGTTTTTTCTTTTCTTCTTTAGCTCGAAATAAAATATTCAAATCAAAAAATGTGGATTGTACATCAGCCCAGAAGAACCCATTCTAGCCGCCACTCCTGACAGAGTTTGTTATGACAGCACAGAGGTCACCAAGTGGGGAATCATTGAGGTGAAATGCCCATACAGTGTGCGAGACAAAACCCCAAGTGAGGCAGCAAAATCTGACAAGTTCATGAGCAAACTGCATGATGGGGCCCCAGAACTCAAACACGACCATGAGTACTACCACCAAGTACAAGGACAAATGGCCATTACTGGCGCTCAATGGTGCGATTTTGTCATTGACACAAAAGCTGGCATTGCTATTCAGAGAATTCCATTTAACCCCCAGTTTTGGATGTCAGCTGCTTGCACGTTACATAACTTCTTCTATTCCTACTTTCTACCCATGTTCATTGTGTCACAAGAGTCTGCAAAGTAATGTAAACCAAACAGTGATATGCAAGGATAACCTTTATTTCACTAGTGGAGGTAGCAGATTAACAAGTGCAGCGATTATTGTTACTATGTTGTCTGCACTCTTAACCAGTCCGAGTTCCCATGTTGTGTTCAGAATCCGGAATTTTTTCATCCGACCAATGGCTCGTTCTACCTGTTAAAAGAAAGGAATATAGTAGAATATATATTTTAATCAGCTGATGTGTACATTTGAATTTATTTTATTTTATTTAAGAATGTCTATTTTTCGAGGCAAGACTGAATGTTCTTAAATTATAAATGGATTTCTGCCTTAAAATGTTATTAAAATAATTGCTGGTTATAATTGCAAGCGTATGTTGTGCAAGTTTGAAGCCTAGTTTGTATTCAGATCATAGGTTTATGAATCTAGACTGAATATTACAAAAGTTAATAGAAGACATCTTAAATACATTTTAGTTATTCTTTCTTTATCCCCCTCAAGTCAAATGTTTTGGAAATAAGTATTCATAAAATAGGAACCTTTTTTGACCATAAATTGAATGTAGAGTAACCGTTTCAACTTACGTGAATTCTGACATTTTCCTTGAATCGATGACTTCCTTGTGGCTAAGCTGATTTTGCCCTTTGTGAATGCAGGGATGACGAGGCTTGCTCCTCTGCAGAGAAGTTCTTCTTGAATGAGGAATCCTCGATCTGCCATAACCTTCAACACAATCATAAAAAATTATGCTAAAACTATTTTATTTATTTGAGAGGGAAGGTTTGGAGGGGGATAGATTTACTTGTTATAAAAAGAAGCAATTTACCTGGTCCCCATGCTCCAGCTGTTCCAGGAATCCACTGTTGATTGTCAGCTCCTTGTCTGATACCCGGCCACCCCAGCACTTGGACAGAAAGCAAACTGCTCCTGTTGGAGTAATTCCCACCAACAGCTTCAACGTGTTGTGATGTTTGTATGTGGAGTATGTAACATTTCGAGCTAGTAAATTAGATTGCCGCTGTATGAAGATCTCACTGCAGTCAATTATGACAAGTCTTTTTGCATCTTCTAGTTTTCTTGAAAGCTTTAGGCAGGTTTCTTATTATCGCCCCTTTTTCTGGCCATACTATCAGGAACTTCAGGGCTTCAGCCATTACAGAGCTTCCAATGTTCACTATCTTTGTTACTTGGTCAGCACTTATCTTGAACCTGAAGATAAGAAAACATTAATGAATATAAATCATGATTAATTATATTTGCAACGTAAAAAAAAGTGGATAACTTCTAAATGCTTTATTTTTGTGATGACAATCAAACACCATAGTTACAGGCAATGAATCTCACCTGTATGCTAGGTCCTTGTTCTGCAGTCCCAGCCTCAGCTTCATTAAAAGAAGAAGGACCTTGTCTGTGATGCTCAATTTCTTACAGGAGGGCATTTGACGAGCGGACACCACTTTAACAATCCAATCAAATAGTTTCCGACTTCTGAGGCCTTCAACAAAAAGTGGTAGTAATTTTGATTATGTAACCTACATCGGGTGTAGATTGGTTGCTGATAGACATTTTTATTAACCAGTCCAAGTGCAGGCACCGCAAAACGTGATGAAAACATGTAAAAAAATATATATATATCATTGCATTATAAATCTCAATTTCATTCATTTTCATTTCTTTTATCTGCTCAAATCAAGGGCAATAAACTTTAAATAAAATTGTACTTATTTTTACATCATATATTGCAGTGTTCAGTCATATTGAACTAAAAAAGCACATACCTGTGAAATACTTGAGTTGTTTTTCGCTCAGATTGTTTACAGTGAATTCTTCTTTATTTAGAGCTTCTTGGAGTTTGGTGCTCTTCTCATTGAAGTACACAGCCAGAAGTTCTTCTGCCAGTCTCTTGGTCTCTGCCTCGAGCTGCTGTATTTTCGCTGCCTGGTCAGAGCAACTGGCGCTAGTTTCTGTGGTCATTTCGTTGTCAGTAGAAGTGGGATCGTGGTCAACACTGACGGTCACTTCACAGTCCATGCTAACATCATCATGACCACCCAGGTCCGGACCCGTAGCAGAAGTAGAAGTGGAAGGCATTGCGGATACACGTTGCCTCTTGATCCTCCGTTCGTATTGCTGAACAGCTTTTTCTTTTGCTTTTAAGTTTTGCGATCCAGATTAGCCCATTTTGATGTGAGGAACATAGTCCGGGTGCTGTGGATCGCGGTTTGGGACACCTGAATCAGAACGCGAAAACATATGACTCGGTTGATTTGACTCAGGTTTATTTTTTATTTATTTTTTCAGTCTTCTATAAATACATAGTCACTAACACATAGTCACTAACACTAACACTCGATCAGTAGCTGCAGGAATCCATGCTTTCTTCGGAGAGTCTGGGTTCAATCGCCTAATTGCACGCAACCATTTCTTTCGTTTTTCGCGATCCTTTTCGGAGGGAATTCGAAAAACTTTTTATCAGGCCCCCAACGAGCCGTACAATCGACCACATAGCAAAAGTGAACCATCCTCTTCTCTAAATCCTCCTCCAAACGTGCAAAACAATCAACCACAGGTATCTAGCTGTGTTTCCTGCCACACGATTCCCATGATGCGACGCGACAAACATAAACAATAACGTCACAAAGGATTTGCCTATAACCTGCCTCTCCACAATGTGGAGGTTCATGTCCAGAACTATAGCGGCTAAGATAAGCGGGCACATGGATCAATACATGAGCACAGCTCAGAAGGGAATCGGTAAAGATACCAGAGGTGCCAAACACCAGCTCCTGGTAGATAGAACAGTCGCTCGAGACTGCAGAACCCGACACACTAACCTGAGCACTGCCTGGATTGATTACAAGAAAGCCTACGATTCAATGCCACATACTTGGATCATTGAATGCTTGGCACTATACAACATCAACAGGACTCTAAGAGCCTTCATTGCAAACTCGATGAGGTTGTGGAAAACCACCCTTGAGGCCAATGGCAAACCACTTGCACAAGTCTCCATCAAATGTGGCATATACCAAGGAGACGCCCTGTCCCCACTGCTGTTCTGCATAGGTCTGAACCCCCTCAGCCAAATAATCAACAAGACTGGCTATGGATACCGACCCAGGAACGGGGCCACCATCAGTCACCTCCTCTACATGGATGACATCAAGCTGTACGCTAAGAATGAGCGAGACATCGACTCACTGATCCATACCACCCGGATATACAGTGCAGACATTGGGATGTCATTCTGACTAGAGAAGTGTGGTTGGATGGTGACTAAGAGAGGGAAGGTAGTCCCCACACAGAAGGGGTCTCACTCCCAGAAGGAACAATAGCAGACATTGAGGACAGTTACAAGTACCTCGGAATCCCACAAGCAAATGGCAAACTCGAATAGGTGACAAGGAAAGCGGCTACAGCCAAATACCTCCAACGATTAAGGCAGGTCCTAAGAAGCCAGCTCAATGGCAAGAACAAATCCCGGGCAATAAACAGCTACACTGTGCCAGTAATCAGATACCCTGCAGGAATAATAAGCTGGCCAAAGGATGAGATATAGACCAAAGATGTCAAGAAACAAAAGCTCCTAACCATGCACAATTAGAAGCAGCTGTGGACCTGCTGTGCATCGTCTCTGTAACTTTTGTATTTTTGTGCTGCTGACATAAGCTATAACGTTAGATTGGGGAAAATATATGTACATATACATCTTCCATTTGATGGAGTGTCCCGTAGTGAGAACGCAGTGAGTTACTGCTTGGATGAATGATGGACAACGATGTCACAATCCAGTGCAGGACAGCACAGAAGTTGTTTTAATATATTTAAATGTATATAAATGACAATGACTGCCTTATATGTTGCCCTGTCACCAAAGAATCATGAAGGCATCGCCATTGGTTTAAAGATGGTGGCAGACATTACGTGCCTATTAGTGCTATTACAGACGTAGCTACAATCAATATTTTTGCATTATTATCGGAGATAAAGAAAGACAGTTTTGTTTGTTTGTTTACCTTGCATCAAACGACTGAGCGCCACCTGGTGACACAAAGGCTATACTGCATGGACGTTTACTCAAGTTTTAGCCCTGAAAGGACATGGCACATTTATGTATAAAGGACACATTTTACATCAAAATCAAACCCATCAATCCATTGGGATGAAATAATGTTACTTCAAATAATATGAGGTTAACATGTGTCTTTGCCCCCTTTGTTTTTTTTTTTATTAGAGTGGTGAGCGGTACATGAGATGAACCAAGAGCTGGACACTCGAAATGAACTCTTCAATGCCATTACTCCAGGTATGTCACTGTCTTTTTCACTTTTAACTTAGAGTTGGATATCTAGCTAATGACACCATGTTTTAATTATCTGCTCATGCTTTTGTGTTACAGAAAAGCCACACCAGATGATTTGAGTGTGAGAGTGCCATGTTGCTTATGTGACTGAATAGGAGGCGCTAGCAGCCCGGACAGTGAAACATTACTCCACTTCTTACTAGCGAGCAACACAGGTTATCATTAGGTTTAATTATGACCGAGACATAACATTTACATTTATTTGAATTATGTAATTAATACAAATACATTATATATATAATTTTATTTTTTGTCTACTAGGTATTTTTGTTAAAAGTAGGTTCATTGGACATCATTAAATTGCATCCAAGACACACACAGTTCCACGTACAGTATCATGTAGACTGAAGCATATGAACAATGTTCGGGAGAATCCTGAATTGATATAATTTTAATTATATCAATTCAGGATTTTTACACTTGTTATTGAGGAATACTAGAATTTCATTTATTCTTACATTCAGCAGAACTAAGCTCCAAGACAGAATCTCCATGACTTCTTTCTTGTAATTTTCTGCAACTGTGAAGCACTTTGAATTGCCTTGTGTATGAATTGTGCTCTACAGATGAACTTGCCTTGCCTTGTGAGTCCTCATGTGCTTTGTCAAAAAAACTTTCTGTGAAAACCTCTCTTCACAAACAGGGCATCTGAATGGTTTCTCTCCTGTGTGGGTCCACATGTGCATTTTTAGGGTAGCATTTTGTGAAAAACACTTTCCACAAAGACAACATCTGAATGGTTTCTCGCCTGTGTGAGTCCTCATGTGTTGTTTCAGAGTACCATTTTCTGAAAAACCCTTTCCACAGACAGAACATCTGAATGGTTTATCTCCGTTGTGAGTCCTCATGTGTGTTTTTAGATGATCATTTCGCGAAAAACTCTTTCCACAAACAGAACATCTGAATGGTTTCTCTTCTGTGTGAGTCCTCATGTGGTTTGTCAAAATACCATTTTCTGAAAAACTCTTTCCACAAACAGAGCATCTGAATGGTTTCTCTGCTGCGTGAATCCTCATGTGCCTTGTCAAACTACCATTTTCTGAAAAACTCTTTCCACAAACGGAGCATCTGAATGGTTTTTCTCCTGTGTGAGTCCTCATGTGCTTTGTCAGAGCACCTTTTAATGAAAAAGTCTTTCCACAAACGAAGCATATGAATGGTTTCTCTCCTGTGTGAGTCCTCATGTGCAGTTTCAGCTTATTACTTTGTGAAAAGCTCATTGCACAGACAGAACAATTGAATGGTTTCTCTCCTGTGTGAGTCATCATGTGCTTTGTCAGAATACCATTTTCTGAAAAACACTTTCCACAAACAGAACATCTGAATGGTTTCTCGCCTGTGTGAGTCCTCATGTGCTTTGTCAGAATACCATTTTCTGAAAAACTCTTTCCACAAACAGAGCATGTGAATGGTTTCTCTCCTGTGTGAGTCCTCATGTGCAGTTTCAGCTTATTACTTTGTGAAAAGCTCATTGCACAGACAGAACAATTGAATGGCTTTTCTCCTGTGTGAGTCATCATGTGCTTTGTCAGAATACCATTTTCTGAAAAATTCTTTCCACAAACTGAGCATCTGAATGGTTTCTCGCCTGTGTGAGTCCTCATGTGCTGTGTCAGAGTACCATTTTGTAAAAAACTCTTTCCACAAACAGGACATCTGAATGGTTTCTCTCTTGTGTGAGTCCTCATGTGTGTTTTCAGACAACTGTTTCGTGAAAAATACTTTCGACAAACAGAGCATCTGAATGGTTTCTCTCCTGTGTGAGTCCTCATGTGCTGTGTCAGAGTACCATTTTGTAAAAAACTCTTTCCACAAACAGAACATCTGAATGGTTTCTCTCTTGTGTGAGTCCTCATGTGTGTTTTCAGATGTTCATTTCGCGAAAAGCTCCTTCCACAAACAGTACACCCAAGTAGATTCTCTCCTGTCTGGACCGTATTTGGACCTCCATCTCCACTCACATTGCTCCTAAGAGCTGGCTCCTGCAGCTGTTCAGTGTGTGTTTGTGGAGTGGAACTTTCAGCTGAAGGAGTCCAGTCTGCAGAGTCGTCAGTGTCAGAGGAATTATCTGCTTCTGCTTCGTCTCTGTCCTCTCTGTTCTCCTCTTTCACTGTTTCATGAAGCAGAGACTCCTCATTCTCACTCCTCACAGAGACAATGATTGGGAACGCTTGGATCGACTCCTGTTTGATTTGAATCTGCTTTGGTTCCTCTTTGATCTGGACCAGACTGGGAGCAGCCTCACCTGGACTCTGAACACCTGCAGTGACAGACGACATAGATAAAACACAAGCATAAAAATAAAGTCTCTTAGTGGCAGAGCTAGAAGGAGGCCCTGGGGCAACACTGGCTTTGACTGACAACGCCACCCCGAATGGCTGAAAGCTTAAGGGTCTGTTTACACGTCAATAGGAAAACACAACAATAACATCCTCGGCCAAGTTGCTTCTAAACAAAAATGATTGAGAAGGCAACAAACCAAGTACACGTCCAGCAAACAGCACAGAGGAAGATGATTTAAACTTGGGATGCACTGATCCGATACTGGTATCAGATATCGGAGCCGATACTGGGAAAAAATACGATATTGGGTAACGGCTCCCAATATCCGATACTGAACCGATACCAGTTTGAGCTCTCACTTCTTTAAAAACACAACTTTTACCAACTCAAGGGCGGAACCTGGAGAATTCAATTGCTGAGTTAGTTTTAAGGTTTTAGTTTTGGCGGCACGGTAGTACAGCGATTAGCGCTCGTGCTTCACAGCTAGAAGGTCCAGGTTCGATTCCCACCAAGGCCGGGGCCTTTCTGTGTGGAGTTTGCATGTTCTCCCCATTTCTGCGTAGGTTTCCTTCGGGTACTCCGGTTTCCCCTACCACTAAAAACATGTACAATAGGCCAGGATGACTAAGAGTGTGTTTGAGAGTGCACATGGGGGACGACGGATGGAAATTAGCCCAAGGCTACAATCCGGTGTGGCTTGTTCATTAACTTGCACTGTCCCTACCAAATAAACCAATAAACAAACTTCAGCAAATGTATTTTGATCGCCGCGCAAAATGCTGAGGCTAACAACAGCATGCTAATGCTAACGGCAACTAATCAAGGCTGGGTCAGAAACTAGTAATGATAGAAATAAGTTCAGTGGCCAAATAAAATAAAATCGGTCATTGCTGGTAAGTAAGTAAGTACTTTATTGTCATTGTACAAGCGTACAACGAAATAGTGTTCAGGTGTCAGCCCTGAAATGCTGCGGCTGAGCCGCAAATTACAAGTGTTTGTATTTTATTTTATGAAATGTGGCTAAGAATAACTGATAAGATATTTGAAATGGACAAGTAGTAACAATTTGATGCCTTCATGTGAGCTGTTTATGTAAACTGGCCTGTCCCACAGGTAGTGTCAACAATCCAGTGATTATTGTTAAATGGTTTGCCATTAGCTTATTAATACATATAATTGATCTTCGGGCTGGACGATATGGACCAAGTCATATGCCGATATATTTAGGTTTAATATTGATATACGATATATATCCCAATATATTTTTCCAAAAAGTCGAAAGTCAGAGTCACAGCCAAATACAAGTAGTTTTATTGAAAACTCACTATAAAATGTAAACATAAACACTGTATAACAAAGCTCCATAAGTTGCACATTTAAGTAAAATAAATATCTAAAATAAAAATAGCCTATGCAATAAGTATTACAGGGCTTAATATTAACTATATCGATATAAGCGTTATGGTCTAATTCCATATCTCAGTTAAAAATATTTCGATATATCTTAATATCGATATATTGCCCAACCCTAATTAATCTGCAACATTATGAAAAGAAAATACTTTATTTATCTCACAATAAAAATAAGAGCATCACTCAGTTTTTCACTTAGATAAAGCCACTTTTAAGAAAATCTCTTGGTATCGGTTAATATCGGATATCGGCAGATACTTAAACCTCCAGTAGCGGTATCAGTATCGGAAGCAGAAAGAGCTGGATCTAGTTTAAACCCGTTTCAACTTCCTGAAAACTTTGGGATGTTGTAGCTGTCTGAAGGAACTCTGGTGCATTCTAAAGTAAAAGTAAAATATCATTTGTTTGTTTACAGACTTTAATTTGACTTAAAGGGGCTGTGTGGAGTTTAGCAGTTTTGTGCTCGCAATTGCCCCCTCAGGTCAAACGCGTAACTGCAGCCTCGATGACAAGCTCGTGCATGAGGCGCTCAGGCTTTACGAGCACCAGAAATAACAGTCCCGTCCTGGTCAATTTACAGATTTGCAGGCGTGACTTCAACTGAGGTAAGAAACGTTACTGTTTTGTAAGATATTTAGACCAAATCAATTTGAGTGAATGTTTTCCAAGATAAAATACTTGAGCAAATGCAGCAAAGTGAATCGAGTGAAGAAGCCAAGTAATACATATAAACGAATAATTGACGTTTGAAGGAGGAAAAAAAAAATACTCGTATACTTTGTATGCATAAACGTAGGCCTAATTGAAATAAAATAATTCCACTGGTAGAAATGCTACTAGGCAAAGCCAAAATCGTCTCTTCAATTCCCTGGGCCCAAAGTTAGCGTAGCTAACTCTTAAACTATATTGTAAACGGCACATGTTCACTTTTTGTAGTCGTTTCACTACTTATAAAGCCGTGAACAGTCATGCTTATTTTGCGGCCAAGAAAAGCTAACATTAGCAGCATTATTTTTGCCATTGTAAATACAGCACCATTACCACTGTTACTACTCAAATGTTTTGTAGGTACAGCACAATTACTGTTATTACTGACACTACTAGTCTGCTACTAATACTACACAACTTCTCTGTAGGTATAAAACTATTAGATCAACTCTTTTGGTAACTTCCAAATATGATTATTTTATGGCTTGTTTCAGTGAAGTTTGTACAACATGCACGGACAGTCGGACACCGTTGTTTTGAAAGCATCAACAACACTTTTCCCCCACGTATTTAGTAATAATTTCTTACCTTTCAAGCAAAAATAAGGTGCCGGTCTTTTGAGAGATTCTCTCAACATTTTCCGATGTTTACTCTGGTTCTTTGCCTACGCCGATCAGACTCGACTTTCGCCTTTTTGTCACACTCGAATAAACTCTTCGTTTCTTTTTGTTATTTGGGGTGTGGGCTGGAGTTTCGATGTTGCTTGAAGCCGGTCTCCTCTTATTCTCCGCTAAATCCATCGTTCTGAAGTTACCACTCGCGCTGCAGCATCAGTATAGAGGAGATACAGCTAACGCTACAGCTGAGCGTGAACGCGCATGACGTCATTACGCCGTTTGCTTGTTCGACCCGAGCATAAACTATTTAAGTGACTTTACAGGCATATAGAGGCAATTGCGGTGAAAAGGCCAGGGCTCATTCTTCTCACCAGGGCATTGCTGGAGCATGTATGAGGAAGACATTTTAATTTGTATACATTTATTTGTGGTTAAACATATGTATAGTCCGTTTAAAATAGAGTAAACGTGAGAAATCTATAAACCTGAGATTTTGTGATTGTGATTTAGCCAATCAGGGTTCAGATCAGGGCAGTGGCAATAAACAAACAAATGCATTTTTTAAGTTTGGATTTTCTTACCTCCACAGTCTGGGTCATCTTTGATCGTTCTGTAAAAGAACACAAAGGTATTAACGACTATGCCCACATAATCTAAACCACACTAATATATTAAAGTTTGTTTCTCCCAGTAAAGAATTGTATAATCAAACTTTATTACTGATGACGACAAATTCTTGTAATTACTCTACTTACACTAGTAGTTTCGGACAGTTTTGTATGGGCTGCTTATAATAGCTTAGATATTCTGTTTTGACTCATGATAAGAGTTGGATAACACTAATAATAATGACTTAATTAATAATATGTATTAGTTGTTTGGAGGTTCATAATTTAATAACCAGTGAATGGTTATGTCATACCTGTGTTGCGCTACTGACCCCTTGTGGTGGAATAAGGAAATAACAGAGCAAAGCACGTGTGTCCTAAAGTTTGGAAACAAATCGGAAACAAGAGAGACTAAAAAAGGACTTTAACCACTTTTTTATGATTATGGAGGTTTTATTTTACTTTTAAGTTTAATTTTATTGAGCGTTGGAGCCACGGCTCAAAATTAACTTTTTTTTCTTGGTGGTGCTTCTGAAATTTAGGAGCACAGTCAAAAACATAGTGGAAGAAAACAAAAGTCATTATATATTAACACTGGGACACCAGATTTTGTGCCTCCCAACCCCCGACTTTCTCTGCTCCGCCCCCGCTTCACCGCACGTCACCACATGTCGTCTCCTCACTCTACTCTTTCACTCTCCTCTCTCTGTGTTGTGGGGACAGCTCCATAGATCGGGCTACGAGCAGCAAATTCCTTTGAAGACGTGTTTGACATTGCGTTTGTGACTTTACGTTTTGTATTATGCAAGAGCGGCGATGATTCACTTTCAGCGCTGCACGAGGTGGCGAACGGGTTGGAGTGAAGTTTGCGCTGCTTCTCCTCCTGACATCGATTTGAGCGTCATTCGAGAGATGCCTCCAGTCCCAATAAGTTTATGAATGATCCATTTATTCATAAAGAGACTACAGTTGAGTAAATACACTGGCTCATTCAACGAAAGCGGTGCACAAGCAGAATCATAGTCGGAACGTACCGCTGCCTCAACGTCCCCACTGCCTGAACGCTCCACCCCTAGTCTGAACGTACCAAGTCCTAGTCTGAATGTACCGCTCTCTGGTCTGAATGTACCACCTTCGCGGACCCGCGTTTTTTAGCACGGGTCCGCGGCGAAGGTGCTGCGGATCCGTTGGCAACCTCGCGGTACAGCTCAGGACCCGCTTCGGATCTGCGTGTGTGTATTTTGTCATTATTTGCCTTCTAGTTTTTTTATTGATCCACTCATAACTTTGTGATTTGACTAACATCTACTATAAAACTAGGTTAGAATTTGAAATGAAATTGTTAATAAACAAATTTGGCAATACTAAACCATACTGTAAAAAAAAAAAATGGACAAAATAGACTTAACATGACAATAATTCTAATAAATAGACCTTAAATCATAGAAATATGCATCAGTGCTACAGCCTTGTAGGCTAATAAACCCCATTTATCATACAAACGAATGAGAATAATTTACACAAGATGGACAATTGTATTTAATTCATCAATTACAAATATTAATATTTACATTTAACAAAATGATCAGCTATAGGCTTCTAAATTTGAAGACTATTTACGTCACAGTTGGCTTCTCAATGAAAATAAATAACATAAAGACGTAGTAAAACAAATGGCCAACAAAAGATTTATTCAGTGCAGCCTCATTTCAAACCAATATATCTGCATCTTCACTGTGTGCCACTCAGCCCAGCAGAGGTTCACCTGAAATAAACAATAAGAATATTATTTGCAAAGGTCAGGTTTTATAATGCCATTATGTAAAGGTCTTCAATACAGGTACTTACAGTATTTTTCCTTTTCATTTTAACATGAAACCACCAAAGGAAATGCTGAAAGAAAAGACAATACACATTGGCAAATACTTACTGAAATTGTGACCTGCTGTGCCTTGAATAAAGTTTCATTACCATTTGTTGACTTTTATCCCAATGCAGCAGCATATGATAGTCAATGCATAATGCATAGAATGGACGCTTATTTGTAAAGTGTACTTTAATCCTGCCACATACAGCGGCGGTAAGTTACCACAAGCGCCAATGTTTAGGTTAATTATCAAGCTGTGGGTCAGTAGTGAGGAGCAGTCAGCCTGGTTCCTCTCGTCCTGGTGAATATCCAGTCTCTCAGTGTCCACAAAATGAACACCCCTCTTTTCACAGCAACTGAAAGCACAATAGCAGATCATTAGAATGTAATATTATGGACAATGACTGACTGTTGTTGTTCTGTAATATAAGGGTTGATGGTTTATAGAGACCAGACATCACTGTGGCTGTTCAGTCGGTGGCATTTGTGACATTTCTACCATCAAAAATTGATTTTGGATGCAACTTAAGATCAACCAAAGATCCATAGCTTACTTAAACATTATTAGAGTCTGTTACAGATAAAGCCCCGCTCTATGTTTAGCCAGGATTTATTTCGTTGGACTGGACTTTTCCGACCAACAAACACTGGGAAACATAAAAGAAAACAGGTATCTATTAATAATCAGTGTATTTACCAACTTAGATTTACAAAATTATAAACAAAAAAATCATTTACCTTAAAGCAGCAGCATACTGTATGCTGATCAATGTGATCTTAAAAAGTCTTACTGCAAGAACAAAACCCCAAATTCCAAACTTCAACAACAAAAAACAGATTCAAGCATTAACTAAATGAAACAGAAGCTACATCGTGACATGAACAAGAGATTTAGGACAGATAGAATATCAACACAACACTGGTAGTCTAACAAATAACAAACAAAACGTACTTTTGACCAACCTGCATTATATTTAAATATAACACGCTATAAACACAAATGGCTTCAGAATAACTTCATAAAATCTGTTTAGCCAGCAACCACAAGTATAGGCTAAAGACAGTCTTTTTCCCTACTAGCTGGCACCGTGTCTACTTCCTTTACTTGGGAATTATGATCCGATAGGCCTACTAACATTTAGGTCACATACTTCAAATACAGCATAATAATGTTGTAATATTATTATTAGTATTACAGCTGCCCAGTACTGGTTCATACACTGCAATTCTAATGAAATTATAAATGCTCATACACATCTTAATGTAATTGCAGGCTTACGAAAATGTCAACATAGCTGTCTCTAAATGCAGAAGGAAATATCTAAAAACTACTACATGTACAACACAAACCAGCCAATAGGCCTACAAGTACATTTTATTTGTCCAATCACAAATGATGGCTCCATTCAAACATTGGCAAAACAGACTAAAACAAGGATTCCTGCTCTCAAAACAAAGTTTATACTCCACCAAAATGCAATTGTAATTAAACAAAACAAGATCTTTAAACAAAACAAGGCTTTCACTGTATTTCCATTGTTTTCAAAGAGCCCCAAACTCTAATACCAACTGTACATCTCAGGAACAAGTTTGCTCCTTTGTAGGGCAGGGCGATATGGCCTAAAATCGATATCACGATATAAAAATAAATATCACGATAACGATATATTTAACGATATAATTGACAATGGACAAATTACTTACACAATCCCAGCCTTACGCCTATTGGAAGATTAATTCATTGATGTAAGGCGCATTGAGTTGCCTTATGTACAAAATGCGCGGAATAAATAAAGTTGCCTTGCCTTGCCTTGATATTTTATTCATTTTTTACGCTAATACTAATTTCCTAGCAAATATGATCTACTCAAGCAGTTTACATCCTTCATGTCATTTTACTTTGTAAGCGCCTGTCCCTGTGTTCTACAGTCAGTGTTTCTGCTGCTCTGATGGAGCTGAGCGCAACATAAATTATATCGTGTCCACAACGATATAAAAAATTACAACGATATCCAAAAACTATATTGCGATAACGATATGCGATACGATATGGCCCACCCCTACTCCTTTGTCCATTTGCTAAAAGGTCACTGATGCCACATAATAAAGAATGCCTAAAACGAGAATCAGTTCTCTTATTCATCCAAACCCCTGTCTACATGCATTGTCACAGCATGAGTATTCTGTGTGTGAGGATTACTTTTGTTTTAGAACCACTAATAAATAGATAAAAATGAAAATCGGATGTTGATCTTGCTCCTACCTCTGCTCTGGTCATTGGCCATTTGCTGAACCTGTCGAGATCACATCGCAGAGGGTGTTGAGGATATAGAAAACTGTAATGAAAAAGGGAGACAATTTGACAAAGATTTTGAGTTGTTGGCTGTTTGACTCTGCCCAAGGACTTAATAAACCTGGGCATGTACCCTAATAGAGGCTGTGTGGAGCCTATATGTAGTAAAGTGTTTTTGTTATAGTAAGTACTAAGCCTCTTAATCAATATACAATGGTTATTATTATGACAATAGGTGCATTTGATTGATTTTAACATGTTTACTTCAAATCTGGTGACATGACTGGTTATTTTATGACACAAACCATAATATTTTTACCTAAAGAAAATGTTTACTTACCAAGTGAAGTGAGTGGTGCATTAATTGTGGCTGCATATTGCTTTATAAACAGAAAAAGGAAACAAAGTTAAAAAAAAAAGGCATTTATGCTACAATCTCTATTATAAATCAGTGCATCCTGAAGTAATCTCTGATGGCACAGCTTTGACGAACGTGTAATGTGGATTTAATATGTTTTTCATTCAACAGTTTTCTATACAATAGCTGGGTAACCTAGCAAACTGGTTTTCTAGCTTTGGCATCACATAAAATAAAATAATGTACATATATGGCAAAACACAACGGTAGGTCAAAAACATGTTCACTTACACACTAATGTAAATGTCAGTCTGACCAAAAAAATAACATAGGAAAAGTTACAATTATTACTCACTCACTGGCTGGAAATAACTTTTGTGTACAGATCTACACGTCCGCTCGAAAAGTAGCTAGGTAACTAGGCAACCACACTTACAACGACGTACGACGTGACATGTTTTGTTGGTTCTTGACGCCGGTGTCCCGGGCAGGCGGGATCATGTAATACAGACAAACTCTCTTGACTTATTTTGCACTTTTTACGTTCAATCAACATTGGAGACAAAAAACAAAGACAAAGAGCACAGTCAGTAGGCAAGTGTTGATAAAGAAGTGTTGATAAAGAAACGTTAAAAAAGTGTTGCTAAAGAAACGTTAGAAACGCATAAAACACATAAAAGTGATTAATATATGGAGCCCAATCTTACGGTATCTTTGTACGTTATTAATGGGGCCCAATCGTTGTACTAGTAAAAGTAAAATTGCCGGGGCATTCAGACCACTCGAAGGGTACATTGAGGCAGCGGTACGTTCCGACTAGCACCCCACAAGAATGCACAATATACAGGCTGGGCTGGTGCAGGTTAGCGCTAAGATAAAAAAGATATTTTAGAACAGACAGTTTTTCTTGGTCATGCCAGGGGACAAAGGGAGCCACTACATGGAGGCTGCGGGTTACCGAACCCTGCACAGCTACTTCTTTCAGCCTGGCTGTCGCTGACAGACAGCGTTCATGAAAACAATGAAGCAATTATGCAAACTTTTTTTAAGGCCGCATGAGAAGGCTAGGTGGACCGAAGCATGTACGCTTGCAGTAACAGTTGCAAACATGTGAGTAATTCTATTTTTAGATCACAAAGGCAAACATTTGGGAGCATGGTTGGAGTGTGGCTTTATATCTGCAAACGAGCCTATGCCTAATTACATTATGTACCAAATAGGGCTGAACGAAATGGACAAAATTTAATATCTCAATATTCATGCCAGATATCTCGATATCGATACGATATAACTACGGGTTAGGTGAAAACCAAGCATTTTTCAGAAAAATAAAAACTTCTTAATACAAAAGAGTGCAGTTTTATTGATGAAAATCTATAACGTTTATATTTTGAATGTTCATATCTCGATATCGATGATAACGATATAGCTTTCAGTCCTATTACCAAACTACTAACACACATTATTCCATTGTGTATGTGTACTACATTCAAACACATGCTATTACACAGTAGATTATTCGTAGATTCAGCGCATCAAGGGTAGTGTAAAATTAAGTGAGACCGGAGTCTGGACTTGAAAATAATTTAGTAATACTACGTTATGGCAAAATTCTTCATACGTTATTGTTTATCAGGAATTAACATTGCAGACTCGTTATAACGGTATTCTGGCTCTGTATTACAATCGCATTGCACTTTAACCTCTTACCTCCCGCCTTTTCTCCAGTTCAGCTTTGCCCAAATCTACAAAGCGACTTGACTGGAGAGCAACAGTGTAATGCCTCATTTGAAAAAAACTGACTGTAACTGTTTTGTCATATTTTTGAAGCGTTTTTGTCGTGTCTTTTCTCTTCATGTCGCTTTTCTGTTGTTTTCGTAGTTTTTTGTATGTGTTTTCATCACGTTTTTGCCACTCTTTTGTTGCTGCTTTGTTATCACACTTTATTTGCTGCTTTTTTCAAGAAGCTTTTAGATTTGGGTAAAGCCAAACTGGAGAAAATGTGCTTGGTTCAGGTGGGGGTTAAGAGGTTAACTGCATAAGTATTTGAAATTGATGAATGCTGTCTTCGTTTTTGCGCCAAGTAGGCCAACGTATAAATAAACAAAATGCAACATGTTACGGACTCAACAAGAAACACGTGATAAAAGAACCATCAATTCGAGATGATGAAATAAAACAGTTTGTCAGCGGTTCAGACGGAGCTGGTCCCAGTTTGTGTGGAGTCCGTGTGTGATAAAGTCCCTGATAAAGGCACAAAGGCCTCGTGTTGTTGTGGACAGTCCGCTGGGCGCAGGGTTGTAGCTGAGAGTCCTGTCTTGGCTCTAAACTCACCTGTTTTCCACCTCCGCGGGCTCCCACAGCTCCTGCTCCTCCTTCAGCTTCACTTCTGCCATGTTTCACTGCGCTCTGTCCGCTTTAAGGCGAAGCTTTGGGGAAAAGAGTGTCTCACTTCTGTTCAGAGCTAACGCTAACACAGCAGCACAACACAGTGCTCACTTCCGGTCTGACTCACTACTGCCCTCTAGTGCTCAGGGTTAGGACTTCAGTTCTCATTCTCTTCAAACATGACTTCACAAAGATATACTTGTTCTAACTACTGTTTCTGTCTTTTCTGATCTGGTAAGTGCATTTTCATCCTTTGATAAAAGGGAGGGAGAATGGCCTTACCAGTTGCATGCTCGACTGAAAAAAGAATAATGCAATGGGAAACTTACAACTAGTTAAAAATTACATCATCTATGAAGCCAGCATGCTCCAGAAAGCTGTAAATGAGTCTGGTGCTACATCCGAAACCATTAAATTGTAGCCTCTAAGTACTAACACTAGCAAGCAACTAATCCTTAACCTTCCATGGGGTCAACTGTTAGATCTCTATGCAGTTAGTGAACTAGAGCTTCAGCAGCATTTGCCCAATTCGAGCATCCTTACACAGGGGAAGGGGAAGTGACATCACCAACAGCTGTTCTTCTTCTTCTTTAAAGTTCAGTGCAGGCCAAACAAAAGCGCATACCGCCACCTACTGTATATTACTGTACTGTATATTACTACTGTATATTGTCCAACAACAACATAGTGTCCAAATAAAGACATTTAAGGCGGAAAAAAAAGAAACATCCAAATGATCCTTCACATTTCCCTTTATTTGATGTCAACAGCTGTTTCATAAAGCTACAGTATGCAAATTAGCCATGTGGCTTAAGTTTATACTGAATGAAAACAAAAGCACAAACTGCCTTCATTTAGGCCATTTACTGAGGCAGCTCTTTAAAACCATGTGACTGAGCTGTGGTGACGACAACATGTATTTTGTCACTTTTATAAAGTTTGGCTTGTGCAGAATCTTTTATTTATTTTTATTTATTTTTATTATTAAATGTGCACCTGTCAATCAACAGTGGTTGCGCATGAATCACTCGAGGGTGGGGGCGAGGGGGTGGGGAGATTGGCGCAGTGGCTTATGGGATGGCACATAGCTCCTAATCACCACTGAGTTGGCATCAGAGGTCCCTATGCTAAAGTGGCTATGATAGTTAGCATCAGAGGTCCCTATGCTAAAGTGGCTATGATAGTTAGCATACAGGCCACTTTCCCTAACTCCTTCCTAACCAACAACCCAATTCGGATGCTTCTTGTCATGGCGGACGCTGACGCACATCCGGTTTGGCATAAGACCTCTTACCAATTTACTGGTTTCGGATGGAGCATGGGTTCAGGTCATTGTGCTCTATGTCTGGTTTACGGATAGCAAGTATGGGTCAAAGCAAAAAGCTGTGGGCTACTGTGTATAGCTGTTGTTGCATGTTACTTTTAATTTTGAACTGTGTACTGAATATTGAGTCGGTAATAATTACATAGGCCATGTAATTAATTGCTTAGACAGTTGGAGTTAGAACTACGTCAAAGTCAGAGGACTGTGACCACAGGCTGGTGTGAAAACCTGAATAGAACTATTTGTTTTTGGTGTTGATAAAAGCTTGTGGTTTAAAATGCATCTGCTGATTTTTCTTCTGACTATAGATTAGTTAAAAGAAATAGAGTAGTTGTACTGGTTAAGGGATTATGGGTAGGAGAGGAACCTAGGATAATTTCTCCTAATAACTCGCTTAGCTAAGGTGCCGATTTGTTTTAGGGATGTGCACATTTGACACACTTCTGCACCATATACTGTTGTGAACAAGAACTGGCAGACCCAAAATGCAGAAACGATACGTTTTTTTATTTACAAGACAGGTAAGCGGATGCGGGGGGCTGGGGAATGGGTGATCCTGGACAGCAAGGCAGGTAAGTGGAAGGGAGGATCCTGGACGGCACGGCACGGCAGGTAAGTGGAGATAGGTACTTGGTGGATAATCCACACGGTGACGGAGACAGAGGACAGATGGCAGTGGTGCAGGAACTGATTCCAAAATGGATAGATGACGGAACAATCTGGCACTGGAGTGGAGGTCTGGGTGCATTTTCTACAGAGTTGATTGCATGATGAGATACAAGTGTGGAGCACAGCAGGTAAGTAACAAGGGAACCGCCCAGGAATCGACAAACAAGGTAAACACACAAGGGGAGGGGGAGATGGAGAGAGAAAGGAGGAGTGGCTGGACAGGACCACAACATTTACAGCCTTTGGAAGCTCGTTGTGTTCACCTCTAATCCAACTGTGAAAGTCCAGAATCAACTAATGAACATCGAGATAAATATCACATTACAATTTGAAATAATAGAGATGGCCATAGTTCTGGATGCAGCAAGTAGATATTTATTTCCATGTTTTATATGTTTCATATTCTGTGTTTGCTTTGCTTGGTTTGCTTTGTTTATGTGCTGTCTGTTTGAATGATTCAGTCAGGTTTATAAGAGACACAGGGAAGTTTAAAGTGTAGTAAATTGTTTTGCATTATAAATATGCTTATTTGAGTAAAACTACTGATTTTGTTAATCAGATTACAATCAAAACAAACAGTAACATAGATGCAACACCATTATTACAGTTACTCAGTACTCACAGCATTCGAGTACACTTGAGCGAGTAAAAAGAATCTGTGGTGGAAGAAGTACTCAATATAATTACTTGAGTAGGGTTGCAGATACAGGACCAAAAATGTACTTAAGTAGAAGTAAAAGTATCTGATAAGATCTTGACGTAAGTAAGAGTATAAAGGTAGGTATGCATTGTAAGTTGTACTTTACAAATCAAAAGCATTTAAGAATTTAATGTGCAGGATTCTTTTAAATCATTTGAATAAAACAAGGTTTAAAAGGAGTAAACCTCTAAACTAGGTCTATACAAGGTCTAAAACAAGGTGTAAAGGAGTAATCTGGCAGTTATATACAAAAGACAGAATGTGTCTTTACGATTGACCTGATGCAGTTTGGTTTCTTTGATGTTCAGCAAGATGCAATGACATACTAATATACAAAATTATGTTAATTTGCCTTTATTCAAAGTTTTAAAAAAAATCTAACGATTTGGGGAGAGTGATGTTTACATTCTGTGTCTCCGTATTGTCTCCTCTGTCCACATCTGCACATCTATTATTGTTTTGTCTCTTTCTGTGAAGGTCCATGAGCAGGGCGTTCCTGATAACTTCTGCCTTGAGAAAGATTGCTGAGTCAGTTTAACGAAACAAAATGCCAACATTGTTTACTAGAACTAAAGAATGCCCATATTTTGAATCACAATTCAATTGATGTTCACATGATGGTGATAATAAATTGAGAAGATGTGTTATTTTTGAGAGTTGATGCTGCTCTAATCTGTTACAGGCCACAGGAACTGTGAAGGAGGTCTGATTTCCGGTGTCACATGTCTTAATGTATTTGTTTTAGCTGCAACTAGTGAGTATAACAACTGGGTTTTAAAACACACAAGGGGAAAGATGTATAACTTTAAGTCATTATGCTAAAGAAAAAAGGTATAGTTTGTACTTATCAAGCAATCAAAACAAATAATATTGATAACAGTCAAACAAAATTAAGAGCTATAAAATGTGTACAATCGAGAAGTTGAAATGTCTTGCATTTTTTTAGTTTATTTTATAAAATGTTGATGGTACTGAAAACACTAATAGAATAGACGGATAAATGTTATTCTGCTGTGATTTGTTTCAGAAACCTGAGTTAGTAGGTCTGATTCGAAGTCTAGAATAGACAATTCAATGTAATAGTATAAAATATATGCATAAACTGATCACTAATCAATATAAGCATATAAAATATAAATAGTTAAGAGACTTTACGCTAGATTTTAGCCCAGTATATGAATTCTTGAAGTTTTAATATTAGTGATGTGGTTTTAAAAACCTAAAAGCAACTACAATATAATATATTCACAATAAAAGGGGAAATGAATAACACTATGTTTACTTTAAAGCAGGCTGCTTTAAAGTAAGCACAGTGACTTTTTGAGGATGAGCCTTTTTGATAGTGTCCAGAGGATTCTTTTTAATTTTTTATTATTATTATTTTCTCGTGTCTCTTCTCTTCCAAACTCCTTTCTTGTTTTACTTTTGTTAGCATTTTCTTTTTTGTAATTTTCCCTATTTTGTGATGCTTTGCGTGACAGGACATTCTGATGTTTTTAAAGTTTTTAATTTTACTTTGCCATTTTTTGGTGGTGGTGATGGGAAAAAGGCAAGGGCCTGTTGTGGTTTGCATGGATATTGGTCCAAGTGCATTGGTCCAAGACCCTGAAATGAAAGTTCGCCGAATTGAAAGTCTGCTCTGCCGCTGCCTCTCTGAGAAAATGCCCTCGAAAACATGTCAACAAAAAGCACCACTGCTGCTGCACCTTGAAAGCCCTGAACCGTATGCAGGAGGACTAGTTGCCTGGCTCTGCCATACTATTCCCTGTCCGTTACACGCAGGGAAGTTAGTCTGGTAACGGAGCAATTGGAGCAGTTTGAACAGGCGGGCCTAACGCGCACAGATCGTCAGTGAAATAAACCAATTAGCAATTAGCGGACGTGACGACAGCTGTAGTCCAACTCACTAAATATGAACTGAATATAAACTCACGAGCACGCGGAGGCATAATCCTCGACTACTTCATCCATGATTAGTTTTGGCTAATGTTAATGTTGTTAATTGAACTAACAACATAGCAGCGCAGCGAGTGACGTAACCTTGTCAATTCTCTGTGATGGTCGTGATTGGTTCGGCTAGGCCTTAGCCGCTAATCAGCAACTTGTTTACCGTGTGTGTCCAGACTAGGGATGGGAATTGATAAGATTTTATCGATATCAATACCATCAATAATTTTACGTATCGATGCGATTCTTTATCGATTCTCTTATCGATACCTGACTTGTCTGTGTGTTGGGGAAAAGCAAGGAATGAATGTGCTTTTGATAAACGCTATCAAAAAAGACAAATTGTTAGTTTTCCTAAGAAAAAATATGTATTAAATAGAGCAAGTTTCCAAATATACTGTGGCTCCTGCTGGCACTCAGCCTGCATGGCATCCTCTAAAATATAATGGTAACATTTGTACTTTTTCACCAAGTGTCTGTAACTTATAACAGACTGATGCTGTTTTGTGTAACACCTAAACAACAGGACTCGGTCTCAGCCCAAACCCTACAGATTTTCATCTATTTTTGCTTCATCCTGCGCTACATTCTCCTTCCCCCATCCGTGTGTTGCTGCTTCTACCGCTGGTCGCTGTGGCTGCAGCCCATTAGCCAAAGCTGCGAGAGATCAGCCGTTCCGCTCATATAGCGCACTCATAGCGGGACGGGCAGAGGTAGCCCCGCTCACAGTGCACTCAGCGCGGGCAGCCGCAGGCTCCGCTCTGAGCCCCGGGCCTGTGCGGAGGCTGCAGAGGTGCGCTCAGACCGGGGACAGACCGCCTCGGACCAGTGCTCAGAGCACAGCGGCAGCAGGCGCAGCAGCGAGGCACTGAACCCCGTGTGTCATGACAATAGCGACGTATCGCAAGTTTGGAAAGAAACTCCAAGCCAATACAGCGGAGCGTTCGCAGCAGCAAAGCGAAAACGTAGAACTGACACGTTTATTGCAATGGACTGTTTTAATTGACGACTCGTCTCTCGTGAACGCGTAAAACCCCTTAGCGGAGGGCTAAGGGGTAGAATTGAGATTGGGCCGATGTTTCCCTGCTTACTTCGAAGGAGCATTAACAGACTCGGAGAACACATCATTACGCACGTGCGTCTAGCTCCGCGGCGCGCTATGGTGTCCGAAAAGGGGGGGAAAGTGTTTTCAGAGCGGGAGCATCGATAAGAGGGATCGATAATGAAGTAGACGTACGGTTCCGATGCTTTGCTCAAACAGAACCGGGTCTACTTGTAGAACCGGTTCTCGATTCCCATCCCTAGTGAGCTGCCAGCATGGGCCGTCGCTCGGGGACCCATCTCCATGATATGGAGCCAGGCTGGTGGTCAGAAACACCTGGCGGGAGGATTAACCTATTGTACATGTTTTTAGTGGTAGGGGAAACCGGGGGACCCAGAGGAAATCTACGCAGACACGGGGAGAACATGCAAACTCCACACAGAAAGGCCCCGTCCCTGGTGGTAATCGAACCCAGACCTTCTAGCTGCGAAACGCAAGCACTAACCATACAAGACATCCTGACTGCTGCCTAATCTTCATCAATCCTCTCGAATATTATTGTTAATTCTCTAACACCCTCAGTCACGGAAAATGACCAAAGATGTTGTTAGCATTTGGCCTCTCTCAATGTATTCCTATAGCTCCAAACGGGGGTGAAGCGACCAAGCTCTTCCACGGGCACACACAAAGACCAGACAGGTACGTATCAACTCATCTAAGCTCAGGTAAGAACATATCTCAGTATGGAAAAACGGTGGCCTATTCCTTTAAACAATTTTATAAAGAATGGGGGTCCACACTACACAACTGGATTTAGTGCGTTTATAGAACGTCTGGGGTTCACACATGAATCATAATAGCGAATAACACAACGTGTATGTCCTCTCTACGGCTTCATTTCTCCTCCAGCTTCAAAAACTGACACCAGATCAGAAAATACAGGCCTCTGTTTGTGAACGTGGGGAACATGTGCCTCCCAATTGGTCAACAGTGTCATGGGATCGCTGTCACAACAATGCAGTTCAATGCTGCCGCTGCTCCTGCTACTATGAGCCTTCAACTAGGCTAGTTCTGTCAAAATGGAGATGAACGTTGGCAACACGAAGATGCAGGATGTATTTCTTTGGATTAAAAATCAAACATGTTTGATTTCCTGCGACTGAGGTTTAGTAAAGTCTGACTGCTGCTCACACCACACGAATCGAACGCGAGTCCAGTCGTGAATATGGATGGGTACCGTTAAACGGTGCCTACTTGGTACCGACCAAAAAGCTCCAGTCGGGGGTGGTATCGAAAAACTAAGATTCTTTCTGTGCCAACTTTCAGTTATGTTTCCCTCCAGAAGTCAATATATGACCCGCAGCGAGTCTAAAAAAAGCACCATGAACGCGTGCACAGATAATGAACCACTTCAGCCCAAATGGAGTGAAGCATAGCTATAACTTATACTGTAGCTATAACTTAAAGCGAAGCAAAGCTATAAGGTACTAAACTTTTGTAATAGAGATGGCTCAGCCACGGTCTGCGGCAGGACTAAGCCAGGACATAGCTTACACCAGTTGTAAACCCCAGAGCTAAACTAAACCAGTTATTTAAACCAGGACTCAATAAGAAACTTGAGTTTTTAGGCAAATTGAAAAACAAAACAGAGCAGCGACAACAAGAAAGACGTCTTTACCTTTAGCGACAGACCCATGGAGGCTAAGCTTACGTGCTGTTGTTTACAACTTTACAAGCAGCTGCAGCGAGGGGAATATCAAAGATTGTTTGTGGAAAAGTGAGCGCTTTGTACAGTTTTGGTAAATTATTAGTGGCAGAGTGAGCGCTCACACCATGTAAGGATCTTTGACGCGTGGAGTGCTTTCGCTTCGTCAAAGTGCAGTATGTTTAGAAAATGTTGGCTGAAAGAAAGTGTCATGATGTGGATCTAGTCTCTGCAGCTCAGGAGGTAATAATGTCCTTTCTCTCTTTTTTTTAAATCGCTGCTTAAGTGGAAATTGTGCTCAAAATACAAAGTTACAAGTGACGCTGCTGTGACCTGTGTAGCTTCTGTTGAGCTGTTTTAGGACTTTTACCTGAACAATACTTTTTAGACACGTTATTTTAATTGAATTAAAATATTATAGGTATCGAAAAAAAGTACCGTTAAGGCCCCGGCACCGAAAAGAAGTATCATTGAAGTAGTGGTATCGAAAAAAAACAAGCGGTACCCATCCCTAGTCATGAACTCCCCACACTACGCGACACGACTCTGTGCGACTGCCTTCGACTAGATACGACTCGAGAAGACTCGGCGCGACTGAAAATTAGAGCCGGGCATAAAACTACACGGCCAAAAAAGTCGTGTAGTGTGTGCTGACCTTAACAGGCCAGTGTAACGCCTCATTTGAAAGCTAAGACCTAAAAAAACTAATCTACACTGATCTTTTCCCGCGCTGTTGCCGTGTTGTCAGTTTGTTCCAATGACATTTTTTCAGAACAGACAAAAAAACTAATGTATCCTAAATTTAAAGAACAATGAAACCCATGTCTTGAAAGTAAGGATAATATCACGTTGTCAGCGTTTTTCAATCAAAAGAAATACAGTAAGAAAAATGCAGGTTGTTTAATAATACAAATGGGTCCTTTTAATTAATGTTAAAGCAGTTTAAAACATGAGATGCACATAAACAAAAAACAAACAAAAAAAAGGGCTCAGTTGGAGTAGAACAGACTGGAAGAGTGAGCCCATATACATAATGACTTAATCAGTAATGTGTATTAGTAGTTTGGAGGTACATCATGTAATAATGACACAACCAGTGAATGGGTGTGTCATACCTGTGTTGTACTACTGACCTCTTGTGGTCGAATAACGAAATAACAGAGAAATAACAGTTGGATGCAATTGGACACAGAAGGCTCTTTTCCACATGCAGGCGCGTGTCAGCCGAATGGCTCTTTCACCCGCTTTGTCGAGCTTTTCCATAACAAAGGCCAGTGCCAAATGGTCTGACCAGATAGGTTTTGGGCCCGACCTCTGGCTGTGGCCAAAGCGGGCTACCCGTGTCTGATGTGACGTGAACAGACTGCTGGCCTCTGATTGGCAACGAGAGAGTGGACAGCCCTCACTATTGACACGCAGGTCACCAGGATTTAATATTTCACAAGATCATACCGCTGTGCTAAAAGGGCAATTTAATTTAATAGCATTTAGCCGCTGTTAGCGCAGCTTTAGCTGGTGTTAGCATAACATTTACCTGTAGCTTACCTTCATAGTTCGTAGTTTAGATTTTATTTTCTGTTTTAATACAGCTTGGCTCCGCTGAATGATTCCCTAACTCCCACCAGATGACCGCATTTGTCCACATTTGTTCTCATCGCGGCTCTAAAAACTTTTAATTACGATCTGTACAGCGTGCGGCTCTATGCGGCTCCGCCCACAACAAATGCATGTGTGTGTGTGGTGGAAACAGAAGGTCTGCGGGCCAGCGTTGCCAGGTGGGAAATGTAGGATTATCGTACCAGAGACTCAAAATTATCGTATTTTGAAAGAAATTATCGTACAAATGTCGAAAACAAAATGACAAGGCTACGAGAGAGCTATAGTCAAATAAAATCAATCTGGAGATCGTGTCCTATGGGTTCTTAAGAGTTTTGTGGGCATGAGCAACATCAGAATCATGGGGGCAGGCGCAACTGAGCATCCCACCAATCATGCTCCTTGTTCTGAAACATACACATAAACGTCACTCCCTTCATATCCTCCACTCCCAGCAAAGCACGGGGTTTAAAAAAAAAAAAAAAAAAAAAACTCCGTCTCCGGCAGTTGCAAAATATACATTTGGCCAAATTATCGTACATTAGACATTATGATCGTACATCGTACATAGGGCAAAATTATCGTACAAATACCATAATTATCGTACACCTGGCAACGCTGCTGCGGGCTAGTGTCGATACGTGCACGTAGATCGTGGCGTGCGCGCCGGTTCACGCTATGTGGAACAACGCCTAAAGGGGCTCCCTTCCAACCTTCTCAGTGTAAATGTAAAATGACTTTATTCAGAGTTAGATTCCAGTCAGACACCATGAGGGGTGTAACATGACACTAAGTACAACGTGTCCTTTATTTTCAACAAAAAGCCTGATGCCTCACTTCAGTGTGTTACGGGCCGGCAGGTGAAGAAGGAAGTCGTGGAGATTCTGCATTAGAACTTCAGACTTCTGCAAGAATTAGATCATATTCTGAAACTCAAATATGTAGTAAAAACATAAAATATAGGAAAATTATAATTACTACAACAAAAGACAAACAAGATTGATGAAAAGAGAGGATGAAAAAATATCTATACATATCATCTGATGTAGAGTCATGCTTGTCCCAGTTCCTCTGAGCCATGGTGGGTCATGACATATGAGGACAGGACTGTGGTAGATCTACTTTTACTTTGGAGAAAATAGTTAATGTATTGAAGAAATAATTGACATAAAATATAATTGAGTTTGGCAGAAATATAAATGAAATTTAATTTTTTGGTAGAATGAGAGTAATCAATAATTAACTACAATTTTAATTATATAAATTCAGGATTTGTACACTTGTTATTGAGGAATACTAGAATTTCATTTATTTTACATTCAGCAGAAGTAAGTTCCAAGGCAGAATCTCCATGACGTCCTTCTTAAGGTGCGTATAGACCAAATGCTGACACACCACCAACTTCCATGTTAACCCTATGTAGACGTGCTTCGACGCGCTTCAAAATGTAAGCAAAGCCGTCTGCGGCGTAGCAAATGCGAGTGGAAGAGGATAAACGCGCGTCAAAGCCAGTGAGAACAGCGCGGTACACGAGCAGGGATGCCCCGCCCACTGCTTGGATGTATTTCTTTGGATTTCTTGCCATGGAAGTTGGTGGTGTGTCAGCGTTTGGTCTGTACGCACCTTTAGAGAAACTCATCCATGCATTTGTCTCCAGCAGGTTAGACTACTGTAACGGCCTGCACACTGGCCTTTTCAAACGAGCTGTTAGAGCTGCAGAACATCCAGAACGCTGCTGCTTGAGCCCTGACAAGAACCAGGAAATACGACCACATTAGTCCAGTGCTCCGGTCTCTGCACTGGCTTCCTGTGACTCAGAGAATAGAATTTAAAACAGCTCTGCTTGTGTACAAATATTTTCATGGTTTAGCACCAAAGTACATCTCTGACATGTTAGAGCTGTATGAACCATCTCGGGCCCTGAAAACTTCAGGGAGGGGTCTCCTGGTTGTTCCCAGAGTCAGTAATAAACACGGTGAGGCTGCGTTTCAGTTTCATGCAGCTAAAATCTGGAACAGTCTTCATGAGGATATGAGACAGGCCTCAACTCTGACAATGTTCAAATCCAGGCTGAAAACAGCTCTTTTTTACCCGTGCATATGAAAACTGAAAGTATGTTATCTACACTCTTGCCTTTTACTGTAATTGAGTAATATGATGTTGATGTTTTATTGACTGATTTTATCTGTTTTCTTGTAATTTTCTGCAACTGTGAAGCACTTTGAATTGCCTTGTGTATGAAATGTGCTCTACACATAAACGTGCCTTGCCTTGTGAGTCCTCATGTGTTTTCTCAGAGTACCATTTTCTGAAAAACTCTTTCCACAAACGGAGCATCTGAATGGTTTCTCTCCTGTGTGAGTCCTCATGTGCTTTGTCAGAGTACCATTTACTGAAAAACTCTTTCCACAAACGGGCATCTGAATGGTTTCTCTCCTGTGTGAGTCCTCATGTGCTTTGTCAGAGTACCATTTACTGGAAAACTCTTTCCACATACGGAGCATCTGAAGGGTTTCTCGCCTGTGTGAATCCTCTTGTGTTGTGTCAGATACCCATTTCTAAAAAACTCTTTCCACAAACGGAGCATCTGAATGGTTTCTCTCCTGTGTGAGTCCTCATGTGCTTTGTAAGAGTACCATTTCTGAAAAACTCTTTCCACAAACGGCGCATCTGAAAGGTTTCTCTCCTGTGTGCGTCCTCATGTGTGCTTTCAGCTTATTACTTTGTGAAAATCTCACTGCACAGACAGAACAATTGAATGGTTCTCTCCTGTGTGAGTCCTCATGTGCTTTGTCAGAACACCATTTTCTGAAAAACTCTTTCCACAAACAGAGCATCTGAATGGTTTCTCACCTGTGTGAGTCCTCATGTGCTTTGTCAGAGTACCATTTTCTGAAAAACTCTTTCCACAAACAGAGCATCTGAATGGTTTCTCTCCTGTGTGAGTCCTCATGTGTGTTTTCAGGTTATTATTATGTGAAAAAGACTTTTCACAAAAAGAACACCTGAAAGGCCTTTCTCCTGTGTGAGTCCTCATGTGTGATTTAAGTTCATCATTTCGCGAAAAACTCTTTGCACAAACAAAGCATCTGAATGGTTTCTCTCCTGTGTGAGTCCTCATGTGTTTTTTGAGCTTATTACTTTGTGAAAAGCTCACTGCACAGACAGTACACCTGAATGATTTATTTCTGGAGTGAGTCCTCATTATGTGTATTTTTAGGGTACAATTTTCTGAAAAACTCTTTCCACAAACAGGACATCTGAATGGTTTCTCTCTTGTGTGAGTCCTCATGTGTGTTTTCAGATGATGATTTCGCGAAAAGCTCCTCCCACAAACTGTACACCTGAGTAGATTCTCTCTTGTCTGGACCGTATTTGGACCTCCATCTCCACTCACATTGCTCCCAAGAGCTGGATCCTGCAGCTGTGCAGTGTGTGTTTGTGGAGTGTGGCTTTCAGCTGAAGGAGTCCAGTCTGCAGAGTCGTCCGTGTCAGAGGAACTCTCTGCCTGCTTCGTCTTTGTCCTCTCTGTTCTCCTCTGTCACTGTTTCATGAAGCACAGACTCTTCATTCTCACTCCTCACAGAGACAATGACTGGCAATGCTTGGACGGACTCCTGTTTGATTTGAATCTCCTTTGGTTCCTCTTTAATCTGGACCAGACTGGGAGCAGCCTCGTGTGGACTCTGGACACCTGCAGTGACAGACAACAAAGATAAAAGACAAACCTAAAAATACATTCTCTCAGTGGCAGCTAGAAAGAGGCCCTGGGGCAGTGGCAGAGCTAGAAAGAGGCCCTGGGGCAACACTGGCTTTGACTGACACCCCCACCCCGAATGGCTGAAAGCTTAAGGGTCTGTTTACATGTCAATAGGAAAACGCAACAATAACATCCTCGGCCAACTTCTAAACAAAAATTATTGAGAAGGCAACAAACCAAGTACACGTCCAGCAAACAGCACGGAGGGACACAGTTCAAACTAGGGATGCACCGATCCGATACTGGCATCAGATATCGGAGCAGATACTGGGAAAAAATACGATATCAGGTATCGGCTCCAAATATCAGATACTGAACCGACACCAGTTTTGGCTCTCACTGCTTTAAAAACACAACTTTTACCAACTCAAGGGCAAACCTGGAGAATTCAATTGCTGAGTTAGTTTTAACTTCAGCAAACATATTTTTGATCGCCGCACAAAATGCTGAGGCTAACAACAGCATGCTAATGCTAACGGCAACTAATCAAGGCTGGGTCAGAAACTAGTAATGATAGAAATACATTAAGTGGCCAAATAAAAATAAAATCGGTCACTGCTGGTGTGAGTGTTTGTATTTTATTTTATGAAATGCTGTTAGGTTTAGGTTTATTGGTTTATTTAGTAGGGACAGTGCAAGTTAATGAACAAGCCACACCGGATTGTAGCCTTGGGCTAATTTCCATCCGTCGTCCCCCCTTCTTCACTCTCAAACACACTCTCATTCATCCTGGCCTATTGTACATGTTTTTAGTGGTAGGGGAAACCGGAGTACCCGGAGGAAACCTACGCAGACACGGGGAGAACATGCAAACTCCACACAGAAAGGCCCCAGCCTTGGTGGGAATCGAACCCGGGACCTTCTAGCTGTGAAGCAAGAGCGCTAACCACTGTACTACCGTGCCGCCGGTGTTGAGATATAACATATAAAATATTTGAAATGGACAAGTTGTAACAATTAGATGCCTTCATGTGAGCTGTTGATGTAAAATAGCCTGTCCCACAGGTAGTGTCAACAATCCAGTGATTCTTGTTAAATGTTTTTCCATTAGCTTATTAATAGATATAATTGATCCTAAGGCTGGGCTATATGGACCAAAAGTCATATGCCGATATATTTAGGTTGACTATTTATATAAGATATATATCCCAATATATTTTTCCACAGAGTGGAAAGTCAGAGTCAAAGCCAAATATGTGTAGTTTTATTGAAATCTCACTATAAATCGTAAACATAAACACTGTATAACAAAGCTCCATAAGTTGCACATTTAAATTAAAATATATATATATATCTTAAGTAAAAATAGCCTATGAAATAAGTATTACAGGGCTTAATATTAACTATATTGATATAAGCGTTATGGTCTAATTCCATATCTCAGTTAAAAAGACTTCGATATATCTTAAATATCGATATATTGCCCAGCCCTAATTGATCTGCAACATTGTGAAAAGAAAATACTTTATTGATCTCACAATGAAAATAAGGGCATCACTCAGTTTTTCACTTAGAGAAAGCCCCTTTTAAGCAAATCTCTTGGTATCAGTTAATATCGGATATCGGCAGATATTTAAACCCTAGTATCGGCATCAGTATCGGAAGCAGAAAAAGCTGGATCTAGTTTAAACCTGTTTCAACTTCCTGAAAACATTTGGATGTTGTGGCTTTTTCAAGTAACTCTGGTGCATTCTAAAGTTAAAGTAAAACATCACGTTTGTTTATAGACTTTCATTTGACTTAAAATACAGGAACGTGAGAAATCTATAAACATGAGATTTTGTGATTGTGATTTAGCCAATCAGGGTTCAGATCAGGGCAGTGGCAATAAACAAACAAATGCATTTTTAAGTTGGGATTTTCTTACCTCCAATGTCTGGATCCTCCTTGTTCGTTCTGTAAAAGAACAAAAGGTATTAACGTCTATGCCCACATAATCTAAACCACACTAATATATTAAAGTTTGTTTCTCCCAGTAAATAATTATATAAACAAACTAGGGCTGGGCAAAAACATCGATTTAATCGATTTTGTAGCTAAAAAAAGATTTTTATTTGCAAACTCTTTTTTCCCCACCAAAGTTTTGTTGACTTTTTTGTGTTTCATCCTTGTGGGTTACCATAGCAGGGTGTGAGTCATGCCCCCTCCCCCGCGTGACACCATCAATGAACAACATGCCCGATGGAAAGCGATTACAGAGATTAAGAATTTAATGATACAGTACATGTCATTTGGTTTTGTCGTCTTCATTCCCGCTTTTCATGACGCACGCAGCTGCGTGAAATATAATACATCTTATCGCCACAAGATGGCAGGTTAAGTCCGCTTTAGCTCTGCCAGCGACTTAAACGCTCAGGTATAAAACTGCATGCAAACTTTCTTTGCCTAGTGAGACTATGCTGGCCGAATGGTTAGCGTTACAGGATGGCACCTGGCAGACCCGGGTTCGATTCCTGTCTCAGGTGTTTTTGGTTGCACACATTTTGGTTGCTTGTGTGCAATTACGCAACGTTATCAGCTTGTTATCTTCTTTCCTTGTCAAAAGGAAATGTCATGTTGTAAAATTGGCTGTGTGTTCAAGGTCCGTGCACGTGCTGACCAATTGATTTCATTTTCCATGAGACGCGGGTGATCTCTGCTTTAGCGGCTTTGGGTCTATACGCTGCAGATGACTGCTGGCTCGTCACCAGCACCAGGATTTCAGAGTATGTCCACAGGTTGGGGTGGGGAGGGCAGAGCTGGGATAATGAGTGTTGCGTAGCAAAGACCTGGGCTGTGAATTTGTTTCGCCAAAAAAACTGTATTGCGGAGATCAGAAGCCCACACTAACTCAATGGGTTCAGACGCAAATGCACAGGAGTAGCAGATCATATGGCAAACATTTGCATTAAGGCCTGTTTCAGACCGCACGCGGACCCCAGAGCCGAGCGCCCTTTCCAGCCGAACTACCTCGCCGTGAGCGCATGTATTCAGACTGCCACGGAGCGCGGGCGAAGAGCCTGGAGTAGTATTGGACTCAAAACAACTCCTCGTGGTTCATTCTAAAGCAGCACTATTAAATATAAGATAGGAATACAACTGATATGTCTCCTTAAGTGCAACATGTGTTTTATGCATATGAAAAAAAATCTAAATTTAGTAGTACCTGGAAATGATGTTATTAATACGCCTAAAGTTATATTTGCTTATGTTTTCCAACTTTCATGACCCTAATAATGTAATGGATCAGTTTTCTTTCGGGGGGCACAGGCCCTTGATTCTTCTCTCGGCACCTCCCCTGCAGCTCTCAGATACAGACTCAGAACCTCAGCCTGATGCTGCAGAGAGAAAACACTGATCAGCATGAGGAGCTCTCACCTCGTGTAGGGCGATAGCAAGAGAGAGGGAGGGGAGAGAACTAAATTCCACTGTGATCCAAAAAAAATAAGTAGAATAATTATCAAGCAAAGGTCTGGAACATAATTTACCGTAGTAATAATAATTTGTGTGCTTTGAAAACAATGCAACAATTCATTATAGTTTTGTTTTTACTCTAGAATTACATTTTGGGTTTCTAAATAAAAGAATATATACACTAGGGTGGGCCATATCGTTATCACAATATAGTTTTTGGATATCGTTGTGGACACGATATATTTATGTTACGCTGAGCTCCATCAGAGCAGCAGAAACAATGACTGTAGAACACAGGGACAGGTACTTACAAAGTAAAATGACATGAAGGATGTAAACTGCTTGAGTAGATCATATTTGCAAGGAAATTAGTATTAGCGTAAAAAAATGAATAAAATATCAAGGCAAGGCAACTTTATTATACTGCGCATTTTGTACATAAGGCAACTCAATGCGCCTTCTAGTGATGCGCGGTCAACCCGCGGGGCCCGCGGTCAACCCGCGGGCCCGCGGTCAACCGGCGGATTCGGTCGGTTCAGGTACCTCATAAATACGGCAAACTTCGGGTGCGGGTGGGTCGGGTTACTACAAAGCGCACTTTTTTTGTCCTTACATTGTTGGCTTACAACATACAGTGCATTCTTATCCATAAATGCCACATAGTCGGCTGTGTTTTGTTGAATGTTTAGTTTATGGGTACACGTATCATTAGCATGTTTTGTTTATGTATCTGTCACCTGGCCTATTGCTTCTGTATGACACTCTCGCCGCTACAAATACAGCGGCACAACAGCAGTGCCCAAGCACATATGCGACACGCACATGTGGTGAAAATAATGCATCAGCAAGAAGCAAGGTACAACTAAAATAACAAAGACACAGCATCTTACTGACCTGAGGAGAGCAACTTCTTGTAGCGTCAGGTTAAGGCTGCTCCACGTTAGTCCAAACTCCATTTAGTTTGATAGAAAGAGTTGTCCATGACGTGGTAGAAGTAAAGCCTCATGATAGTTTCTGCTCCTCGTTTCCTGATACGTCCATAAGCGATTTCAAAGGTTCCTCAGCAGCGCAGTAGCAAAACAAAGCATCAAGTGCTAAATCTCCGCAGTAAACTCGCGGTCACGTGATGCGCTCCCGTTTGAGTGACAGCCTGACTCATGCCGCTGTTTTTAATGTGTGCGGGTTCGGGGCGGGTTTGCAAACTGAGACACTTTTCTGCGGATCGGGCGGTTCGGGTTTGATTTACAGCGCATCTCTAGCGCCTTCCATCAATGAATAATCTTCCCAATAGGCGTAAGGCTGGGATTTGTAAGTAATTTGTCCATTGTCAATTATATCGTACCAAATAAACCAATAAAAAAAATAAAAAAAAGAAAGCAGGCAGATGAATGAGAGCAGAGCACACGCACAGAACACGGACAGGGCTGGTGCAGGTTGGCCCAGCATGTGTTACTGAGAGGAATGACAGCGGCGCTGAGCCACAACAGAGGACAGATCGTAGTTTATAAGCTCTCGACATATTTTAGAACAGAAAGTTTGCTGTAGCTGACAGGCAGCGTTTGTGAAAACAATGACACAAGCCTTTTTAAGGCCGCACGAGAAGGTTTTCTTTTAAGGTGGACCGGAGCATTGTTTGCAGTTGCAAACATGTGAGTAATTCTATTTTTAGATCACAAAGGCATACATTTGGGAGCATGGTTGGAGTGTGGCTTTATATCTGCAAACGATCCTATGCCTAATTACATTATGTACCAAATAGGGCTGAAAGAAATGGACAAAATGTAATATCTCGATATTCAAACCAAGCATTTTCAGAAAAATAAAAACATCTTAATACAAAAGAGTGCAGTTTTATTGATGAAAATCTATAACGTTTATATTTTGAATGTTCATATCTCGATATCAATATAACGATTTAGCTTTCAGCCCTATTACCAAACTACTAACACACATTATTCCATTGTGTACGTGTACTACATTCAAACACATGTTATTACACAGATTATTCGTAGATTCAGCGCATCGAGGGTAGTGCAAAATTAAGTGAGACCGAAGTCTGGACTTGAAAATAATTTAGTAATACTACGTTATGGCAAAATTCTTACGTTATTTTTTTTTATCAGGAATTAACATTGCGACTTGACTGGAGAGCAACAGTGTAATGCCTCATTTGAAAAAAAGACTGACTGTAACTGTTTTGTCAAATTTTTGAAGCGCTTTTGTCGTGTATTTGTCTCTTTTCTCTTCATATCGCTTTTCTGTTGTTTTCATAGTTTTTTTTGTTCCATTTTCATCACGTTTTTGCCATTCTTTGTTACTGCTTTGTTATTTTTTTTTTTTTTTTTGTCGAGTATACATCACAATTTATTCACTTTTTTCAAGAAGATTTTAGATTTGGGTAAAGCCAAACTGGAGTGCTTGGTTCAGGTGGGGGTTAACTTTATAAGTATTTGAAATTGATGAATGCTGTCTTCGTTTTTGTGCCAAGTAGGCCAACATATAAATAAACAAAATGCAACGCACTACGGAATCAAAAAGAACCACGTGATAAAAGAAGCATCAATGCGAGATGATGAAATAAAACAGTTTGTCAGCGGTTCAGACGGAGCTGGTCCCAGTTTGTGTGGAGTCCGTGTGTGATAAAGTCCCTGATAAAGACACAAAGGCCTCGTGTTGTTGTGGACAGTCCGCTGGGCGCAGGGTTGTAGCTGAGAGAGTCCTGTCTTGGCTCTAAACTCACCCGTTTTCCACCTCCGCGGGCTCCCACAGCTCCTGCTCCTCCTTCAGCTTCACTTCTGCCATGTTTCACTGCGCTCTGTCCGCTTTAAGGCGAAGCTTTGAGGAAAAGAGTGTCTCACTTTTGTTCAGAGCTAACGCTAACACAGCAGCACAACACAGCGCTCACTTCCGGTGTGACTCACTACTGCCCCTAGTGCTCAGGGTTAGGACTTCGGTTCTCATTCTCTTCAAACATGACTTCATGAAGATATACTTGTTCTAACTACAACGGTGTGTTTCTGTCTTTTATCTCTAATAAAACATGCTGAATTATGCCTGTATTGAAATACGCGAGAAGGAGGTGTTTGCTAGTCCGTCCACGATCTAATTTCAAAAGTAAGGGAGATGGAGCTTTTGCAGGAGCAGGCCCTAAACTGTGGAACTCCCTCCCTCTGAATGTCAGACAGTTCCATTGAGAGCTACGAAACTGTTAAAGACACATCTTTTTGTAGAGGGTTTTAACATAAGATGAGCTGAACATTTCTCATATTTGTATTGTTATTTTTTCCCCACAGTATTTCTCTTATCGTTTCATATATTGTGTTTAATCTGGTTCTCTTTAATGAAAGCCTGTATTTGATGTACTGTGCACTCTGAGCCTGAACGGCGCTTTTGGGCAGATGTGACCGTTTTATGAATTTGCTTTTTCAATAAACCTGACCTTGACCTGTTTATGAAGACAGCAAAGCTCTCTTAACCATGTACCCCCTGCCAGTGACATGCAGACATTTTGAGGGTAGGTGCCTTTTTTTTTTATGTGTAACTAGTAACACTCACAGACCATTGATTAATACAGCAACATACACTGTACAATGAGGTGGACCTAATAATAAACTAGATAGTCCTACATCGTCCTCTAAAGTCTATCACAAGGCTCTGCACTTATGATTAGCACAAATACAAATAAATAATGCAAAGGTACTATAGTCTATACTTAAAACATCTGGTTTGTCCATGTCATTGCTTTGTCCATTTCAAAAATATCTTAACAATAATCCACTGAGCTGTTAAAGTTCCTGTGCTCCTCCCACAGAGGGACAGTGTCCAGAGCCCAGGCAACTCTCCTCCTCACCCTTCTGTCTTCTTAGCTCAGCTTAATCTGAGAAATACACCTCATTATAAGACCATTTATCGCGCGACAAACATAACCGCTAAAGCTACTGACTTCTTACCGCTGACTTTGTCCGGACGGTCTCAACACGCGGCGCTGACATCCTCGCCCCGACAGCACTTGTGTTTCCATTTTTCTTAGGGGTCGATAGTTCGTTCATAAAAGTTATCGAATTTAGTCAGTTTACTTTACTGAAACGTCTTACTGATGGGCTGTACCATCTTCTCAAACGGGGGAAACTCTGTGACAGCACAGTTGTCCTTCTTTGTTCAGGAGCACGTAAGCGCGCCGCGGCTCGAGCAGAGGAGGAATGAAGCACGATTTCAAGTTGTTGAACATTAAAACTGTATTTTCAGCACATGTTGGCGTAGTAGGCCGAATATCTAAGAACACCAAAATAAATAATAGTTATTGAGATTTTAAAAAAATGTGGTCGTGGGGGGGGGGGGGGGGGGGGTGCTTGAGCACCACCTGGGCTCTATCTGTGCACGTCCCTGCCCCCTGCCGTGCATTTTCTCCAGTTCAGCTTTATCCAAATCTAAACAGGGGCGACAGTGGCGCAGATGGTAGAGCGGGTCGTCTCATGATCGGAAGGTCAGGGGTTTGAATCCCGGCTCCTGCAGATGCAGACTGTCGTTGTGTCCTTGGGCAAGACACTTCACCCAATGCCTATGTGTGCAGCCTTGCTTCTGTCAGTCTACCCCAGGGGAAACTGTTTCTACAAAATGTAGCTTATCAGCATGGAGTGAATGAACCCCCCTCCCTTTCATGTGTGAAGCGCTTTGGATGTGACTTGTGTCATATAAAAAGCGCTATACAAATAAGATTCCCTCCCCATGGTTCCATGTTAAGTTAGCTCCTGTGAACAAATAGCAGGAAATACTACTTTCAAAATAAAATCTCTGAATCTTAAACAGGAAGTTAACTGTAGCTGATGGCAAACGCCAAAATAAAATAAAAGCAAAAATATTAATGGTCATTTACAAGGATCGATACTTTAAAAAGAGCCGCCTGGATCAAAATATTGATATTTTGGTCGATCCGCCCATCCCTACTGAGAATCATAATAGCGAACACACTACTGTGAGTCTGTAACACAGTGCGTCTGTCCTCTCTACGGCTTCAAAACTGACACCAGATCAGAAATACAGGCCACTGTTTGTGAACGTGGGGAACATGTGCGCCTCCTGATTGGTCAAATGTGTCACGTGATCGCTGTCACAACAACGCAGTTCAATGCTGCCGCTGCTCCTGCTACTATGAGCCTTCAACTAGGCTAGTTCTGTCAAAATGGAGATAAACGTCGGCAACACAAAGATGCGGAATGTATTTCTTTGGATTTTATAAGAAAGGAGATGGACCACCAGTCACGAGGCGGAGGAGGCAGAGGAGACAGCGGAGAGTGAAGAAAGCAGAGAGAAGCTAACGGAGAAAAGTACCTGGAAAGTTTGTGTCCAAACTGTGAGCGGAAGTGAACGCTGTGTTGTGCTGCTGTGTCAGCGTTAGCTGTGTTAGCGATAGCTCTGAACAGGTGAATACTTTTTGTCAACTGGTTTTGCAAAAATGCCGAAAAAGCCACAGGTAGAGCCGGCGACTGAGGAGGACTACGTAAGCCTCAGTCGAGTCACGGAACTCATGGAGCAGCAGAGGGACATGTTCAGGGAATTTCTACAACAACAGGAGAACTTCAAAGGATTCATAAAATCATCATGGAATTGACAAACACCTGAATGGATTTACAGACAAAGGACATTCAAGAGCTTAAAACAAGCCTGCAGTTCACGCAAGGTGAGGTGGACACTCTGAAGGAAGAGAAATTGAAACTCACTGAGCGCACAAACACATTACAAACCGATTTTTATAAAGGATGTGACAATTTGCACATTATCACGGATAAACTGGAGTATCTGGAGGGACAGAGCCGCAGAAACAACCTGGTCTTTGAGGAAGTGTTGAAGTCACCTGGGAGACCTGGGCCGACGCTGAGGAAAAGTCTACTGAGGGAGAAGCTCCAGCTGCAGCACACAGTGGAGGTGGAGAGGGCTCACCGCGTAGGGAAACCCAACGGTGGAAGAGACTGGCCGAGACCCATCATCGCCAAACTACTGCGTTGGAAGGATGGCGAAGAAATCTTCCAGCGCGCTAAAAATCTCAAAGGAACTACACAGAATCCATCAAAAGGAAGCAAAAGAACTGACGCCGGAGCTGAGAGCTGCAAGGGAAAGGGGGGAGATTGCCTTTTGCACTATGATAAGTTCATTGTACTGTACGTCCGCGCACCAGTACACCAACTCCAGTATAACACCGGGAAAAACGTTGGACAAATACAAGTGAAAAAACAAGGTAAACATTCCTAATCATTCAACATGACACACAATCTACTGACTTTTCCTCATCAGACAATGAAGACACAAGTTACACTCAAGAGTCTGAACTACAAATATTTTCACTCACAGACTATAAAAAATCATCTCGATGTGGACCCTGATATGCACTTTTTCTACAACATTTCTCGTACATGCAAGTATTATGACGATAATCAAATCGCATTATTAGATAAGACAGAAAATATGCAAATTGTACATTTAAACTGTCAAGCTTATATGCTAATTTTGAGCACATAAAAGAATATCTGCATGAACTCACTTTACATTTTAATGGTATCACACTATCTGAAACATGGATAAAGGAAAATATATTTGGGATTTGTTTTGTTACTTTATCGTGCCATAAGTTTCATAATAACATTACACAATTAGCATGTCAGAATTAACACAATATATATATATATATATACTGTATATATATATATAAAACTCTTCCTCACCCTCCGCGGGCGGTCTCTTTTTCCTCCAAGCTCGGGTCCTCTACCAGAGGCCTGGGAGCTTGAGGGTTCTGCGCAGTATCTTGCTGTTCCTAGAACTGCACTTTTCTGGACCGAGATGTCTGATGTATTTCCTGGGATCTGCTGGAGCCACTCCTCCAGTTTGGGGTCACTGTCCCGAGTGCCCCAACGACCACGGGCACCACTGATGCCTTCACTCTCCAGGCCTTCTCTAGCTCTTTGAGCCCTGGTATTTCTCTAGTTTCTCGTGTTCCTTTTTCCTGATGTTGAAGTCACTTGGTATTGCTATGTCAACCACCACGGCTTTCCTCTGCTCTTTGTCCACCACTACAACGTCCGGTTGGTTCGCCATTACCATTCTGTCCGTCTGTATCTGGAAGTCCCACAGGATCTTGGCTCGGTCATTCTCTACCACCTTTGGAGGTGTTTCCCACTTTGACCTTGGGGTTTCCAGCCCATACTCTGCACAGATGTTCCTGTACACTATGCCAGCCACTTGGTTATGGCGCTCCATGTAAGCTTTCCCTGCCAGCATCTTACACCCTGCAGTTATGTGCTGGATTGTCTCATTGGCCTCTTTGCACAGTCTACACCTGGGGTCTTGTCTGGTGTGATAGATCTGGGCCTCTATTGCTCTGGTGCTCAAGGCCTGCTCCTGTGCAGCCATGATGAGTGCCTCTGTGCTGTCCTTCAGGCCAGCTCTGTCCAGCCATTGGTAGGATTTCTTGATATCTGCCACTTCAGTTATGTTTCGGTGGTACATGCCGTGTAGGGGCTTGTCCTCCCATGACGGGACCTCCAGCACCTCATCTTCTGTTCCCCATTGTCTGAGACATTCACTGAGCACGTCATCTGTTGGATGTATATATATTATATATATATATATATATATATATATACACTGTATATATATGTATATATATGTTTTTTAACACCCAGTGAAATGAAAAATAAAAAGTAAAAAAAATAATGGAAAAATATGTATAATAATGAAAAATTATACATACATACATACACACATGCTCGCACGTACATACATACGTATACATACATATGTACATACATACACACATGTGTATACACATACACACAGGAAAAAAAACTACATATATCAAAAATAAAAATACACAGATACCTACATACGTATATAACCTACATATTTAAGTATAGCTACAATGATGCAGTGGTGACAACTGTGCCAACGGAAACAACAAAACCATCAAACTATACCACGCCGACCCACATATACACACAGGCACACCCACAGTACACACACAAAGGAAGAATGTATTTATTTATTTGTGATGAGTCCTATGCTTTATTTGTGATGAGTCCTATGCTTTGTGTTGCATTAAAAAAAAAAAAAAAGGTTTGCGTGGGCAGCTGTCAAGAGATGTGTAACCTCTACCAGCTTCCCGGCACCCGTTCACCCTTCACTAGTGATTGACAATGTTATGCCCTAAAATAGGTGGTGGTGAATAGGTGGTTTAAAAAGACAGGAGTTAGCGGACGTCCAGAGGTATTACGCCCCTGACATTCACCAATTCCTGCTTACCCTATAGTGATGTGTATATGTATTTGTGATGAGCCCTATGTTGTACGGTGCGTTCAAAAAGTGAGGTTTGTGTGGGCAGCTGTTGAGAGGTACGTGGCCTCTCGCAGCTACCCAATGCCACTTACCCTGTACTAAGAGTTATTACTTTTTTTCCCTTTATACGTACCATAAGCATGCCCGTACGCGCCCACACACACACACATACACACCCACACCCACAATCTCGCCATAGCCCGTCAGCACCATCCCACCACTACATCTCCCTCATCTTTTTCTTTTTTCTCACCTTTTTTTTCTCTTTCTTTCCTTCCCCTCTTCTTTTTTTTCCCATTTTCCTTCCCTTCCCTTCTCTTTCCTTTCTTTCCTTATCTCTTCCCTTTCTTTTTGCAGGAAGAAAAATAAATAAATGAAGATAAATACAATTTTTACCTATATGTGCATAATCACACAACAAACATGCATTCACATATATATACGCAGAGGTACCCAAAAATCCACATATATACAGTACGTGTAGACACATACATACATACAAAATGTATATACATACCATACAAGTACCTGCCATGCATATATGTCCTTTCATGCAACTGCACAAATATAGTACATACATATGTACGTACAAACATACCCCCCCCTAAAAAATGTTTTTTTAAAACAAACGCGTTTATTTAATATGCAGAGAGTATGACTATATAATGTTTTGAAGATTTCAGTGTTGTCTTGAATGATGTACATTGCTTCTCCATCTCCAATACATTTTGAAGAGCTATTTTCCAGGATTGCTAAGTCGGTGTAACATTTTCTTTCCATATTTTGGTAATTTGTTTAATAGAGGTTATTCTCATGATATTGAACAATGGGATATCTAAACTTCGAATTTATCCATAATGTCTAGACCCAATAGGTTTTGATCTCCAAATGTCCTCTTATGCACAGTAGTGTTTTTATCGCATGTTTTACTTTTTCCCAGAATGAAACAATTGGACAGGTAAATAACATATGGGTAGGATTTGCCCTTTGTTCCCCACATCTTCTCCAACATTTTGTCTCCCCTGTGGGTAGATATTTTCCACTCTGTACTGGGCTGATAAAAACACACTTTCCAGGCAAATTCTCGCCAATATTTTGAGTGAGTTACTTTAAAGTTTCCTTTTACACATTTATCCCAATCTTCTTGTTCTATTTTAATATTCATTTCTTCCTCCCATTTACACTTAGCCTTATTTTCTACTACCATATATTCTTGTAATAATTCATATATTTCACAAATTTTTCCTTTATTTTTATTAACAATATATTTTGTTAATGTATTCTTGTTGTGTTTCAAATGCTTCATTAAATAGCTTCTTATTTGCAAATATTTAAAGAAATGCTTCTTGTCAATTTTAAATTTAGATGTAATCATTTCAAAGGAGTCTATAGTGTTGTTTGTTACCATCTGAGTGTATGTTATCAACCCTTTATCTGCCCAAACCTCAAGGATTTTATCCAACTTGTTTGCAATGAGATCTGGATCGTGTCTAATTTCTCTAAGCATAACCAATCCATTATCAATTTGTGTTACGCTACAAATGTTTTTCCAGCTTTTTAATGTACTTAAAACACAAAAGTTCTGTCCCTGATATTTTTTCCATTGAGATTTTTCCAGAAAGGGAAGTGTTCTTAAGGGTATATCTACCATTGCCCTTTCGATATTAATCCACTTTGGTTCTCTTTTTGTATTCATCCATTTTATAATTATGAGTATTTGTGTTGCATAGAAGTAATTCTGTAAATTTGCTAACCCTAATCCACCCTCCTCTTTGGGTTTAACAGGAGCTTAAATTTAATTCTATGTTTTCTGTTGTTCCAAATAAAGTCTGCAATCATCCTGTTCCAAGAGTAAAAATTAGTTCTTGACAATGATATTGGCATTGCTTGAAATAAGAAAAGTACTGGGGTAAGACCATCATTTTAATTATTTCAATTCTGCTTAGTATTCCCAGTGAAAACAGTTTCCATCTATTCATGTCCATTCTTAACTTTTTTTTCCAATGTACCATAATTCAACTCAAAGAGGTCCCCTAAGTTACATGTACACACCTAAATATTTTACTTTTGAAGCTTCCCAGTTGAACTTATACTTGTCCTTCAGAGCTTGACAAATGGGATTACCTATTATCAACGATTCACATTTACTTTCATTGAGTCTAAATCCAGATAGTGCACTAAATTCTTTAATAGTGTCCATTAATTTTGGAAGAGAGTCTTCAGGTTTTGTGAGGTAAATTATGATATCATCAGCGTATAACACTAATTTATGTACCTTGCTCCCAATCTGAATTCCTATTATGGCTTTCATTTGTCTAAATTGCTGCTTCGAGCACTTCTATACAAATAACGATGAGAGGATCTCCTTGTCGAGTGCCTCTTTGGATTGTGAACCGTCTCGATAGAGTCCATTTGTTTTCAATCTGGAGGTAGGATTACTACATAGTGTATCCATGACTTCAATTTGGGCCCCAAACCAAAGTAATCTAACATTTCAAACAAAAAGCGCCAACTCACTAAATCAAAAGCCTTCTCGGCATCAATTGACCTTTCGCCAAGCCCCGCCCCCTTAGTTACTATTGCTACGCCGACAATTAATGGTAAAATACGAGCAGCAGCGGAAAATGCCTCTTGCGTTGTTTTCTCCCTCTTGCGCGAGGGAGAGAGAGGGGCAGAGGAAAAGTTACATGAATGAAAGAATTGCTTTTAATCGGGCCGATTAAAAGCAATTTAAATGTCGATGTTATATTGTGTGAAATAGTGACATTTTCGTTAAAATAAAGTCAAATCAGAGAGTATTTATTTTCTTAAAAAAAACAACAACCATCAAAGAGTAGTTGTGCCCCTGACCTGCAGCATTGAGGAGAAGTTGATCATCGTGGTTTGCGCTCGGCCTGAGTTGTATGACACGCCTCCTAATTATGACGCTTGCAAAACTTCACGCGCAGCAACCAGGCGTTTCTCGCGAGTGTGAAGCGGCAATGTTTGGCGTCCAACTAGAGGCTGACGGAGCGTGGACGCACGTTTGGTCTGAACGCACCTTGATGTCTGTTCATTGTCCTTTGCGGCTTTCTTATGTTCTTGCCTTAAACTTAATTTCGGCAAGTATCTCCAATTCACGCGTACTCTCCATGCCACCTGTGCCCATGGCTTCAGGCATTGCTCCCTCCGCGACGACAGTACTCTGTATTTCTTCATTATTCTTACCTGATTTACCTTTTCTCTCCATTAAGCGTGTTCTGTGTGTTTTCATGTGTTTTATTCCAGGCGTAGTATTTTAACTTTACACGAGCCTTGCTTTTAGTTGGGTGTTACTGGAGCATGATGCGCTGCTGTCTCACTCACATACCACCGGAAGCCCGTATGCACTTTACGTCTTTATATTTGGGAATTTTGAGCTTGAAGATTATCAAGTGTTCAACCAAAACTGAAAACATAAATTAAGTGGTGGAGATCTCTGTATGTGCGCAAGGATTTCAATGTAAAATTGGTTGACAACATGACCATGGCAATTGATCACATGTTTGAATGTGTGACAGTAGAGATAATTCTGGAAAAAAGGAAAAATATATTAAGTTCTTGTATCAATCGAGCACCGGGTGCAGACATTGAAGTCTTTAATGAACATATTGAAATAATATTTACAAACGGCAACCACAAAGACATTTTTGTCTGTGGGGATTTTAATATTGATTTACTGAAACTAAAATCGCATAAGCCCTCTGAAAAATGTGTGGACACCATATACATTCTGTTACATCACCCCTAAATTACATGCCACGCTAGGATAACTGCACACGGTGCCACATTAATTGATAAAATGTTCACAAAAATCCTAAACAATATGACAAGTGGTATACTGATTAATGACATTAGCGACCACTTGCCAGTCTTCTCACTATTTGAAATACAACTAAAAAGTAAGAAAACCAAAGGTAATATTATAGTAAAAAATGTAAGATTAACATCTGACCATGACTGGAGTAATGTCCTTGGAAAACAGGATGTTAATATTGCATACACTCATTTTGTTAACACAATCAAACATTTGTATGATCAAAATTGTCCAGTACTATACGCAAACAAACACTTGTGGCCCATGGATGACTCCTTATATAAAATATTTACAAGGAAACAAACATTAGAAACTGAAACTAAATATAAAAAAAAGATAATAAACTAAGAAGTACAATAAAAAATATCAAATAAATTATTATAGAAATATGACTGAGGACAATAAAAATAATATGAAAGGATTATGGAAAGTCTTATATCATGCAATGTCTAAAGACTCAAAGACTTTAAGTTACCCAGACTACATGATTAAAAATTATGAGAAAATTACAAATGAGGAGAGTTGTATTTAATGCGTTCAATGATTACTTTGTCACCATTGAGCCTCACCTGGCATCAAAAATAGCCAAAACAAACAGTGATGTCTCTCAACAAAAAAATGTGAATGTACATTCCTTTTTGGCAACAAATGAAAATGAAATAATTACAATTGTTATTTAAGTTTATGAACAGGGGTGGGAGTCAATAAGCTTGTCTTCTTCCCACTCCTTTTCGAGCCAGAATGTTAATTATTTTTCTTTTATCATATATATTATTTTCTTTCTTTTTTTGGCTTTGTGCCTTGTGTGTAGCTCGAAATAAAAACTCAATCAAAAATAGTTCAAGCTTTCAAGAATTAAAAAAAATCACTGATTGGAATGACTTTGACATGAACATGATTAAAAGAGTAATGCAAAACATATCAAGGCCTTTAACATATATATGCAATCTCTCCTTTTTAACTGACGAATTCCCTGACCTCATGAAGATTGCAAAGGTCGTTCCAATTTATAAAAGTGGGATAATCGTCACTTTACAAATTATAGACCGATCTCTATATTCCTCAACTAAGATTCTGGAAAAAATGTTTTGCTGCCCACCTGGACAGCTTTGTGAATAAACATAATTTACTTAGTGACTGTCAGTATGGGTTCAGAAACAACAGGTCAACTGCACATGCTCTAACCAATCTAAGCAAAGAAGTCACCAACAATATTGACAATAATTTGTACTGTTTGGGTATATTCATAGACCTCCAGAAAGCTTTTGACACTATAGATCATGAAATACTCTTAAAGAAACTAAATAATAATGGGATTAGAGGGATTGCTAACAATTGGTTGAAGTCATATTTGACTGAAAGAAAACAGTATGTACAAATTGATGAACAGGTTTCAGGATGGAGGAATATAATATGCGTAGTCCGACCATATTAGTCCAGCGCTCCGGTCTCTGCACTGGCTTCCTGTCACTCAGAGAATAGAATTTTAAACAGCTCTGCTTATGTACAAGTCTTTTCATGGTTTAGCACCAAAGTACATCTCTGACATGTTAGAGCCGTATGAACCATCTCGGGCCCTGAGAACTTCAGGGAGGGGTCTCCTGGTGGTTCCCAGAGTCAATAATAAACACGGTGAGGCTGTGGTTAACTTTCATGCAGCTAAAATCTGGAACAGTCTTCATGAGGATGTGAGACAGGCCTCAACTCTGACAATGTTCAAATCCAGGCTGAAAACAGCTCTTTTACCCGTGCATATGAAAACTGAAAGTATTTTATCCACACTCTTGCCTTTTACTGTAATTGATTAATTTTACGTTGTTATATTGATTGATTTTATGTGTTCTTGTAATTTTCTGCAACTGTGAAGCACTTTAAATTGCTTTGTTTATGAATTGTGCTCTACACATAAACTTGCCTTTCTTTGTGAGTCCTCATGTGTTGTGTCAGATTACCATTGCGTCTAAAACTCATTGCACATTTAGTACACCTGGGGTTTCTTTCCTGCGTGAATCCTCATGTGCTTTGTCAGAGTACCATTTCCTGGAAAACTCTTTAAACAAACGGATCATTTGAATGGTTTCTCTCCTGTGTGAGTCTTCATGTGTTGTTTCAGATTAATATTGTGTCTAAAACTCATTACACAAAAAGTACACCTGAAGGGTTTCTCTCCTGTGTGAGTCCTCATATGTACTTTTAGGCGACCATTTTCTGAAAAAGTCTTTCCACAAACGGAACATGTGAATGGTTTCTCTCCTGTGTGAATCCTCATGTGCTTTGTCAGGATACCATTTTCTGAATAACTCTTTCCACAAAGGGAACATGTGAATGGTTTCTCTCCTGTGTGAGTCCTCATGTGTTTTTTCAGCTCATAATTGCGTGAAAAGCTCATGGCACAGACAGAACATTTGAATGGTTTGTCTCCTGTGTGAGTCCTCATGTGATTGGTCAGAGTACTTTTTTCTAAAAAACTCTTTCCACAAACGGCACATCTGAATGGTTTCTCTCCTGTGTGAGTCCTCATGTGCTTGGTCAGATTACTTTTTTCTGAAAAAAACTTTGCACAAACAGAGCATCTGTATGGTTTCTCTCCTGTGTGAGTCCTCATGTGTGATTTAAGTTCACAATTTAATGAAAAACTCTTTGCACAAACAGAGCATCTGAATGGTTTCTCTCCTGTGTGAGTCATCATGTGTGATTTAAGTTTATAATTGAATGAGAAACTCTTTTCACAAACAGAACATCTGAATGGTTTCTCTCCTGTGTGAGTCCTCATGTGTACTTTTAGGCTACCATTTTCTAAAAAAGTATTTCCACAAACGGAATATGTGAATGGTTTCTCTCCTGTGTGAGTCCTCATGTGTGATTTAAGTTCACAATTTAATGAAAAACTCTTTCCACAATCAGAACATCTGAATGGTTTCTCTCCTGTGTGAATCCTCATGTGCTTTGTCAGGATACCATTTTCTGAATAACTCTTTCCACAAAGGGAACATGTGAATGGTTTCTCTCCTGTGTGAGTCCTCATGTGTCTTTTCAGGTCACTATTGAGCGAAAAACTCATTTCACAAACAGAATACCTGTATGGTCTCTCTCCTCTATGAAATCTCATGTGTCTTTGAAGATTACCCCTTAATGTAAACTCCTTAGCACAATCTAAACACCTGAATGGTTTCTCTCCTGTGTGAGTCCTCATGTGTGATTCAAGTTCACAATTTAATGAAAAACTCTTTGCACAAACAGAGCATCTGAATGGTTTCTCTCCTGTGTGAGTCCTCATGTGTGATTTCAGATGATCATTTCGCAAAAAGCTCCTCCCACAAACTTTACACCCGAGTAGATTCTCTCCTGTCTGGACTGTATCTGGACCTCCATCTCCACTCACAGTGCTCCTAAGAGCTCGTTTCTGCAGCTGATTGTGGAGTGTTTGTGGAGTGGGACTTTCAGCTGAAGGAGTCCAGTCTGCAGAGTCGTCAGTGTCAGAGGAATTCTCCGTTTCTGCTTCGTCTCTGTCCTCTCCGTTTTCCTCTTTCACTGTTTCATGAAGCACAGACTCTTCTTTCTCACTCCTCACAGAGACAATGACTGGGAACGCTTGGATCGACTCCTGTTTGATTTGAATCTGCTTTGGTTCCTCTTTAATCTGGACCAGACTGGGAGCCGCCTCATGTGGACTCTGGACATCTGCAGAGACAGACAACAAAGGTAAAAGACAAGCCTAAAAATAAAGTCTCTTAGTGGCAGAGCTAGAAGGAGGCCCTGGGGCAACACTGGCTTGACTGACAACCCCACCCCGAATGGCTGAAAGCTTAAGGGTCTGTTTACACGTCAATAGGAAAACACAACAATAACATCCTCGGCCAATTTGCTTCTAAACAAAATGATTGGAAATACAACAAACCAAGTACACGTCCAGCAAACAGCACAGAGAAAGACAGTTCAAACTAGGGATGCACCGATCCGATACTGGCATCAGATATCGGAGCAGATACTGGGAAAAAATACGATATTGGGTATCGGCTTAAAAACACACATTTAACCAACTCAAGGGCAGAACCTGGAGAATTCAATTGCTGAGTTAGTTTTAACTTCAGCAAACGTATTTTTGATCGCTGCGCAAAATGCTGCAGCTAACAACAGCATGCTAATGCTAATGGCAACTAATCAAGGCTAGGTCAGAAACTAGTAATGATAGAAATATGTTCAGTGGCCAAATAAAATAAAATCGGTCACTGCTGGTGTGGCCAAGTGTTTGTATTTTATTTTATTTTATGAAATGCGGTTAAAGAATAACTGATAAAATGTATTTATTTATTCATTCATTCATTCATTCATTCATTCATTCATTCATTCATTGGGACAATGCATATTAATGAACATAAAAATATAAATATGCCAGAATTAGCCAATGGCTACTTTCCATCTGTAATCCCTGGCAGATCAAGAAAATACAAAGACCAGTATACTACACTCAACAAAAATATAAACGCAACACCTTTGTTTCTGCTCCCATTTTCCATGAGATGGACTTAAAGATCTAAAATTCATTCCAGATACACAATATTACCATTTCTCTCAAACATTGTTCACAAATCAGTCTAAATGTGTGATAGTGAGCACTTCTGCTTTGCTGAGATAATCCATCCCACCTCACAGGTGTGCCACATCAAGATGCTGATCCGACATCATGATTAGTGCACAGGTGTACCTTATACTGCCCACAATAAAAGGCCACCCTGAAATGTGCAGTTTTTTGCTTTATTGGGGGTCTGGGGACTCAGAACCAGTCAGTATCTGGTGTGACCACCATTTGCCTCATGCAGTGCAACACATCTTCTTCGCATAGAGTTTATCAGATTGTCAATTGTGACCTGTGGAATGTTGGTCCACTCCTCTTCAATGGCTGTGAGAAGTTGCTGGATATTAGTGGGAACTGGTACACGCTGTCGTATTCGCTGGTCAAGCACATCCCAAACATGCTCAATGGGTGACATGTCCGGTGAGTATGCTGGCCATGCAAGAACTGGGACATTTTCAGCTTCCAAGTGTATAGATCCTTGCAACATGGGGCCGTGCATTATCTTGCTGAAACATGAGGTGATGTTCATGGATGTATGGCACAACAATGGGCCTCAGGATCTCATCATGGTATCCCTGTGCATTCAAAATGCCATCAATAAAATGCACCTGTGTTCTTCGTCCATAACAGATGCCTGCCCATACCATAACCCCACCACCACCATGGGCCACTCGATCCACAACATTGACATCAGCAAAGCGCTCACCCACACGACGCCACACACGCTGTCTGCCATCTGCCCTGAACAATGTAAACTGAGATTCATCCGTGAAGAGAACACCTCTCCAACGTGCCAGACGCCATCGAATGTGAGCATTTGCCCACTCAAGTCTGTTACGGCGACGAGCTGGAGTCAGGTCAAGACCCCGATGAGGACGACGAGCATGCAGTTGAGCTTCCCTGAGACGGTTTCTGACAGTTTGTGCAGAAATTGTTTGGTTATGCAAACCAATTGTTTCAGCAGCTGTCTGAGTGGCTGGTCTCAGACGATCTTGGACGTGAACCTGCTGGATGTGGAGGTCCTGGGCTGGTGTGGTTACACGTGGTCTGCGGTTGTGAGGCCGGTTGGATGTACTGTCATATTCTCTGAAACGCCTTTGGAGACGGCTTATGGTGGAGAAATGAACATTCAATGCACGAGCAACAGATCTGGTTGACATTCCTGCTGCCAAGTGCACGCTCCCTCAATGCTTGTGGCATCTGTGGCATTTTGCTGTGAGACAAAACTGCACATTTCAGGGTGGCCTTTTATTGTGGGCAGTATAAGGTACACCTGTGCACTAATCATGATGTCAGATCAGCATCTTGATGTGGCACACCTGTGAGGTGGGATGGATTATCTCAGCAAAGCAGAAGTGCTCACTATCACACATTTAGACTGATTTCTGAACAATGTTTGAGAGAAATGGTAATATTGTGTATCTGGAATGAATTTTAGATCTTTAAAAGTCCATCTCATGAAAAATGGGAGCAGAAACAAAGGTGTTGCGTTTATATTTTTGTTGAGTGTACATTAAAGACAAAAGATCATCACACAGACCATCCACACAATTAAACTTGAGACATAAAACAAAGATAATGGTCAGTGGTCACATGTCTGATTCCCCTTCAGCCAACCTTTAAGTTTAGTTTTAAAACTACAATCAATTTGACTCATGTTGCAGAAGCAAGCACATGCCCCAGACACGTTAATTAACTTAATACCCACAACTCTATCCCCAGTCTCCTGACAATAACACACAAGTAAACTGCCCAGAGGCAGATGAACTTACAGGAGCATTTCACTGTGATAGCAGTGTTTCCCACACAGAATCAACACCGCCCGCCACACATGGCGTATCGTTTTTATTTTTTTCGTTTCGTTTTTTTAAAACACTATTGAAACACGCATCGTATAGAACCTCCGCAGCGGTTAATTTGACTGCGGGGAGAGGGGTTTAAAATGCGGCGGCCATAGTGTTAAGCTCAGTGGTGCAAAAAGGGCAAACGCAATATTCCTTGCATAGGGGCGCCGAAAGGACGGGGCGCCAATTACTGATGTGTCGGTCGCGAACGATCCGGCTCTTTTGAACGAATGTTTGCAGTGAACGATATGAACGGGTTCGCGGAGGTGATTTATTTATTCCTCTTTGGGGGTGAGGCGTCACTTTAGTTGTGCATATTTTGCTAAACAAAAGTCACTGCTGGAGCGGGGTTGTGTGAATGCACAACCTTGGAACGTGAGCGCGGTCTGTGGGGAAACGGTTTCAGAGCGCGGCTCTGGGGAAACAGCGCCCCCGAACGCTCCCAGTGCCAGCACTGTCCTGGGCCATAGGAGAGAAAAAGGTGCGCAGAGTCCATGAGTGACGAGGCGGCTACAGGAGCCCCGTAACTCACATCTTCCACCTTTTCACTCAGCTCCACTCCGCTTTGCAGCGACATCACCGCACACCGTCTCCTCCTCAGTCCGCCCCGGTCATCTCCACCCCCACGAGGAGCTCAAAGTGAGCATAAGGCAACACGTTTGAGAAACAAAAGTACTAATGAAATAATAAACACAGTTACAGAGGAGATCGCGTTGAAGCAAAACACCTCTTTCACTTGCATTTTTTTCTCCACTCTTGCGCGAGGGAGAGAGAGGGGCAGAGGGAAAGTTACGTGAATGAAGGAACAGAAGCTTAATCGGGCCGTGTGATTGTTTTTTTTTGTGATAAACTCCATAGAGGGAAATGTCGATGTTATACTGTGTGAAAGAGTGACATTTTCGTTAAAATAAAAAGTTCATTCAGAGGGTATTTATTTTCTTAAAAAAAAAAAAGCCCTCCCCCACCATGATATACATTTTTGTTCATATCACCCTGTCCTAATGCCAGAAGCTCATTTACTTTTTTATTTTGCGATATTTTACGCATTTTAGTTCTGGAGGACAACCACAGCAATAAAGTGGCACTTTTGACAATGTATCTGATCCGCAGTCATGTTTAAAGTGCATTGAAAAAAAAATTAAAAATAAAAATCGAATCTCAAATTTTTCAAAGATCAAAGATTTTTTTTTTTTTTTTCAGGCAAAATCACCCAGCCCTAAATGGGGGTGGGCGATATGGCAAAAATAGAATATCACGATTTTTGAATTATAAACTTACGATTTCGATTTTATAACGATTTTTTGTAATGACAAAAATAACTTAAATTACACACTGAAGAAGAAAAATACTATACTAATGTATTCAACTTTGTGATAATCAACACAGCAATTATAGATTTGGACCTTTAAGCAAACTCACTTTATAAATGAAAAACACCAAAAAAATCCAGATAATAAAATTAGCTTGAAGTAAGTAGAGTAAGTTTGGTAAATGCTTGTTGCTGTTTGGCAGCTTTTCTGAGACGTCTCTCTCATGACATCAAGCTGCTGTAAATGTAACGCTCTGTCGCTGTCTGACCCTTTCACAATAAGAGTCTTTGTGAACCCATAACATGCAGTGACTTTTATTGTGTAAAACTCAAACAGGAAAAAGTTTGTCACTGTTAGGGGACTTGACAACAATGAACTCAGAGTCGCTGTGTTTTTGAGGAACTTTTATATTTTCAAAGACATGGATAAACTTATGGATAAAATTTATGAACGCATTCCAGGATTTAAATTAAACAAATGAGAAGGATGCGGCGCCTGACAGAACTGTAAGGACAAAGGACACACTCGCTTCTTCGCACATGTGTCGCCAGGTAAATAAACACACGCTGCGCTACGTACGCAGAGCAGCGGCGTTAGCGGGGAAAGACACTGACATGAGCGCTGAAATAGAGACAGAACCCTGGGTTTAAAACATTTTAAAGCTCTAGATTGAGGAGCCTGGTCGTATATACGCCCTGGAGAGGAGCGTCTCGCTGCTAAACGCTCGCATTAGCGTCTGACATTGCATAGCAGAAAGTTTGCGGTTTGGGATTCCTTCACTGACGGTGAAAAGAGTAAACTGTGCTGAAGTGCATAAAACCGTGATAAAACGATCCCACAAAAATGACAGACCGTCTGCTCTGGAGATCGCCCAGCCCTAGCCCTAAATCAAACTTTATTACTGATGACAAATTGTAATTATTCTACTTACACTATTAGTTTGGGTTTTGTATGGGCTGCTTAGATATTCTGTTCTGACTCATGATAAGAGTTGGATAACACTAATAATACTTAATTATTAGTTGTTTGGAGGTTCATAATTTAATAACCACTGAATGGTTATGTCATACCTGTGTTGCGCTACTGACCTCTTGTGATGGAATAAGGAAATAACAGTGTTGTGGGGACAGCTCCATAGATCGGGCTATGAGCAGCAAATTCCTTTGCCAGGACCTTTGAAGACGTGTTTGACATTGCGTTTGTGACTTTACGTTTTGTATTATGCGAGAGCGGCGATGATTCGCTTTCAGCGCTGCACGAGGTGGCGAACAGGTTGGAGTCAAGTTTGCGCTGCTTCTTCTCCTGACATCGATTTGAGCATCGTTGCCAATCAGAGGCCAGCAGTCTGTTCACGTCACACCAGACCCAGGTCAGCGCTTTGGCCACAGCCAGAGGTCGGCCCCAAAACCTATCCCTGGTCAGACCGGTTTGGCACTGGCCTTTGTTATGGAAAGCTCGACAAAGCGGGTGAAAGAGCCATTAGGCTGACACGCGCCTGCATGTGGAAAAGAGCCTTAATTCTCTTGTCTCAAAGAAATTAGCTACCTGCGGCCACTTACTGATATGGAAGAGTATTACATGGTTACTCTGTTGATCACTAGACAGCACTGAGACTCAACAACACATTATTTGCGTATGATAATTCATGTTTTTTTGGAAAAAAAAATGTTTTAGACCAACTAGGTGAAATTGGATAATTTCCCAAGGCACATCAGACAATATCTCAAGGCACACTAGTCTGCCACGGCAAAGTGGTTGAAAAACACTGTGTTAACTTACTTACAACTAACTGAACCATTCACTGCTTTGAACGCAGTGAATTAATAACAATGACACAATGTTTTTCACAACTTTGCCAAATACCTGTAATATTGAAAGAGACTAATGTACAGTTTTATGTGAAAGAGAAGTAAAAGGTACTTGACATGCTCTGCTTGTTACAGTTACGAGGAATATCTATCATTAATTTTGGGAGATTTGTACACTGAAGGATTCTTATTTGAAAACTATATTTTAATTATCCATCCATCTATTACTGACACTCGATGTACAGCGTATGGCTCTTTATTGGGCCAGATAAGAACAGTCGGGTCGCCAGTCAGCCAGCTGTGCCACAAGAAAGCCAGAACTGACTCAGAAATGACTGCTACTGTCGAGTTTTAAAATGTATCTTTAGCTACCTCTTATAAATTGTATGCTAACTGTATGTAAGGCTTAGATTCTTCCTTTAGACCAGTGGCGCCGGAGAGGTCACAAGGCCACTGAGCTCGAGGGGAAGTAAGGGGGGCAGCCTGTTTACGGGGCAATAAGAAGTGTTATCTGTTGCAGCACAAGGTCTCCAGATGTAATCTAAGCTAAAAGAATGTGCTTTGATGTAGAGGATGAGCATTGAGAAGGTTTCAGGTTTCTTTTGTCTTTGTATGCTGAAATGCATGTGATGTGCATTGAGTGGGCGGAGCTAACAATCAGAGAAATACTTGGGAGAACGGAGTTTTAGTCAGACTTTTCCAAGCAACTAAACCAGCAACATGTAACAACTAAGACTTTTCCAAGCAACTGAACCAGCAACATGTAACATCTATCTCCAATAAAAGAGCCTTCTGAGAACACGTAATCTTCTGATGCCTGCTGATTTCTTCTGAACACCTTTTGATGTTCACCTGTTTTGTACAACAACTCCTGGAGTCGGATAGCGATATATTTTTGTCTGCCTTAAGCTCTTTTTATATTCATACTACCTTGGTTAGCATTTGAATAGATTTGGAGTGGAGCGTTCAGACTGGGTGAGTGGGGCATTCGGCCTAGGGGTGGGGCATTCCGACTACGATTCGGGTAATGCCTCATTTGAAAAAAAAAAAAAACCTGACTGTAACTGTTTTGTCATATTTTTGAAGCGTTCTTGTCGTGTATTTGTCTCTCTTCTCTTTATGCCGCTTTTCTGTTGTTTTCGTAGTTTTTTGTTCCGTTTTCATCACGTTTTTGCCACTCTTTGTTGCTGCTTTGTTATTTTTTTTCATTGTTTTGTTTTATTGTCGTGTATACATCACACTTTATTCACTTTTTGCCGCTTTTTTCTAGAAACTTTTAGATTAGGGTAAAGCCAAACTGGAGAAAATGTGCTTGGTTCAGGTGGGGGCTAAGAAGTTAACTTTATAAGTATTTGAAATTGATGAATGCTGTCTTTGTTTTTGCGCCAAGTAGGCCAACGTATAAATAAACAAATGCAACATGTTACGGACTCAACAAGAAACACGTGATAAAAGAAGAATCAATTCGATATGATGAAATAAAACAGTTCGTCAGCGGTTCAGACGGAGCTGGTCCCAGTTTGTGTGGAGTCCGTGTGTGATAAAGTCCTTGATAAAGACACAAAGGCCACGTGTTGTTGTGGACAGTCCGCTGGGCGCAGGGTTGTAGCTGAGAGAGTCCTGTCTTGGCTCTAAACTCACCTGTTTTCCACCTCCGCGGGCTCCCACAGCTCCTGCTCCTCCTTCAGCTTCACTTCTGCCATGTTTCACTGCGCTCTGTCCGCTTTAAGGCGACGCTTTGGGGAAAAGAGTGTCTCACTTCTGTTCAGAGCTAACGCTAACACAGCAGTACAAAATAGCGCTCACTTCCGGTCCGACTCACTGCTGCCCCCTAGCGCTCAGGGTTAGGACTTCGGTTCTCATTCTCTTCAAACATGACTTCACAAAATTATACTTGTGTAGCAAGACGAGCGGTGATGTTATATTTTAGCAGGATTCAATTTAAATAAAACTAAAGACAACGCCACCGGAGAGAAGGCTCCGGACCTCTAGAAAGGCTCGTAGGTTCGTTCATTGACAGAGGACAGAAAATGTTCCAAAAGTATATGATATTTATTTATCACATTTGTTTTCCTTTAAAATCTTTTGTTCACATGTCCATTCGATCTGGGACATCATTCAGTCCATAGTTTATCATATACAGAATTCCTTTAAAAGAAAAGTCCATACAAAACGCACTAATAAAACAAGAAAACCAAAGGGAAAAACAAGGCAGCAGGAGAACACAAGCAGCAAGGGCATGACCCAACCCCTCGACCTATAAATTAAACATAATGTTAGACTGTAACAGAAAAGTAGGAAAATTACCGTAACGCTAGCTGACTCCTACCGTCACACGCCCGCACGAGCTACTCGGCCATTCCAGTGCTTCGATAGTGCTCACACCGCACCCCAGCAGACCCTGGAATGCCAACCGAGCAGAGCTTTGGACGCCATGGAATGGTGCGCTATGCAGTGGCGCCTCCAGAAATTGTTCATAGGGGTGGCCAGATGGGGCCACTTAAAATCTTGGGGTGGCAAACCAAATCTATCAGCCATAATTTCACAATTGTATTTACTGTTGTAGTAAACTGGCCTGTAGAAAAGTATCAGAAAGACTTAAGGAAACGTCTACTGCTATACTTTGTTTTGTTTTGTTTATATTTAACGTTACTAATGATCCAATAACATTCATAACTGATACTACAGTACTACAATTAACACTGGCCAGTGGGATGGCCAATGGGGTGGCCAGGAGTCGGCCAGGGGTGGCCACGGCTGCCCCTGGCCACCCCTTGTGGCGGCACTGGCGCTATGAGGCCCTCAACCATCCGCAACACTACAGAAGAGCTCGAATTAGCGGCCATACAAAGTACGAAGATAAATGAACGGCAAATAGCTACAATATCTACCTGACAGAAGACGTACACACACCCTGGGCGCTCCCAGCCCAGCGGACACAAGGCGGAAGTAAGGAGAATAGCAGAGGACGAATGAACGAAGGGGAGGGGCTTTTATAGGATTTTAAGGGTCGAGCGCCATCTGCTGCTGTTCTGATGCTATATACTAATAATGAATATTAAATTAATAAGATCTACTAACCTATTTTTAACAATAAAATTGGTAATGCCACACTTGTTCTAACTACAACGGTGTGTTTCTGTCTTTTATCTCTAATAAAACATGCTGAATTATGCCTGTATTGAAATACGCGAGAAGGAGGTGTTTGCTAGTCCGTCCAAGATCTAATTTCAAAAGTAAGGGAGATGGAGCTTTTGCAGGACCAGGCCCTAAACTGTGGAACTCCCTCCCTCTGAATGTCTGACAGTTCCATTGAGAGCTACAAAACTGTTAAAGACACATCTTTTTGCAGAGGGTTTTAACATAAGATGAGCTGAACATTTCTCATATTTGTATTGTTTATTTTTTCCTCACAGTATTTCTCTTATTGTTTCATATATTGTGTTTAATCTGGTTCTGTACTGTGCACTCTGAGGCTGAACGGCGCTTTTGGGCAGATGTGACCGTTTTATGAATTTGCTTTTTCAATAAACCTGACCTTGACCTGTAGTTTATGAAGACAGCAAAGCTCTCTTAACCATGTACCCCCTGCCAGTGACGTGTAGCTAGCCCCGGTCATCTCAAAAAGGGACTACACACCTCATACTGATCTCCACAAGCATTTATTGGCACAGCAGCAATTCGTAGAACACCGTGAAAACTACATGAGGGACACACAAGGGCTATGTTTACTAGCATAGCACATTTTGGTCACAAATATACATATATTGCACAGCAACAAAAGCAAAAATAATATTACCGTGTTCGCCAAGTAGACCAGTGATAGACTAAAAAGGCAGAAAATATTTAAACGCTTTGCTCTTGACTCTTGACTTTTTTCCTCTGGCGGTTTTACACTCTCTCTCTAACGTCCGGCTCTAACGTCACACATCCTGTGACAATTGTCTAAATAAATTTCTCTGTGTACAAAAAATAAAATATAAAATTGCTCTTAAACACAAAGCTGTGGACATTTTTGTAGTTTTTATAAAATTATAGAACAAAACAAACGTAGTAGCAAAGCCGATAGGTGTCGTGTTAAACTCAAATAGACAACTTAGCGTCAGCTACAACGTGCACAGACATTTTGAGGGGCAGGTGCTTTTTTTTCTGTAACTAGTAACACTCACAGACCATTGATTAATACAGCAACATACATTGTACAATGATATGGACCTAATAATAAACTAGATAGTCCTACATTGTCCTTTAAAGTCTACCACAAGGCTCTGCACTTATCATTACTACCTGGATTTTATAAGAAAAGGAGAAGGACCACCAGCCACGAGATGGAGGAGGCAGAGGAGAGAAGCTAACGGAGAAAAGTAGCTGGAAAGTTTGTGTCCAAACTGTGAGCGGAAGTGAGCGCTGTGTTGTGCTGCTGTGTCAGTGTCAGCTGTGTTAGCGATATCTCTGAACAGGTGAATACTTTTTGTCAACTGGTTTTGCAAAAATGCCGAAAAAGCTGCAGGTAGAGCCGGCGACTGAGGAGGACTACGTAAGCCTCAGTCGAGTCACGGAACTCATGGAGCAGCGGAGGGACATGTTCAGGGAATCAATTCAACAACAACAGGAGAACTTCAAAGGATTCATAAAAATCATCATGGAATTGATAAACACCCCAATGGATTTACAGACAAAGGAGATTCAAGAGCTTAAAACAAGCCTGCAGTTCACGCAAGGTGAGGTGGACACTCTGAAGGAATCAATCAATCGATCAATCAAAAATCAATCAAAACTTTATTTATAAAGCGCTTTTCATACAACGTTGTAACGCAAAGTGCTTTACAGATTAAAAGCAGTTCCCGCCCACCCAACCACCCTCTCTTCCAAATAAAAACAGACAAAAATATCGCTCACCCCACCCCCCTCCCATAGCCACACACACATACACAAACGCATACACACACACTCAGACACTCCTACACAGACACACATGATAAGATAATGGACGTAGGGCTGAGTCTGGGTACAGATGAACCAGGTAAGGAAACACCATCAGAGGAGCCGTCTGCACCGGGAGCGGCACATCAGCCACAGCCACTAGGGCACTGCCACAGGACGCCCAGCTGAGGCGCAGCAGAAACACCACACCTCCATCGGTGCACCCAGAGAACAGCGCCCACACAGCCACAGCCAACCGCCACTCCCGGGGCAGAGGGCCCCTCAGAGAGAACACTGGAGATTCTAAAGATGATTCTAGATTCTAAAAATGCAAAAATGCAGTATGCAAATAATAACATTCAAATAAGATAAATAAAAACAAATATAAAACGAACTAAGAACCAATATAATAAGCTAATTATAAACATAAATAATAATGAAAATGACTGAATAAATAAGTAAATGGATATTAGCTAAAAGCTAAGCTAAAAAGGTGGGTCTAAAGCCTACTTTCAAAAACATGAACGTTCTCTGCGGTCCTGAGCTCCTCCAGCAGGTCGTTCCAAAGGCGAGGGCCATATTGACAATAATTTGTATTGTTCCGGTATACTCATAGACCTCCAGAAAGCTTTTGACACTATAGATCATGAAATACTCTTAAAGAAACTAAATAATAATGGGATTAGAGGGATCGCTAACAATTGGTTGAAATCGTATTTGACTGAAAGAAAACAGTATGTACAAACGGATGAACATGTACAGGTGGGGTGGGGGGAGTTAATTATGTATATTTGCTGGTGGGGACGATTTTAATGTTTTTCTAAGCACTGTAAAGCACTTTGTGTTACATCTTGTATGAAAGCGCTTTATAAATGAAGTTTGATTTGATTTTACATCCACTCCATACTCGGTGGTGGTAAACTGCGCCAATGGTCCCTCTGAACACCTCCATACATTTCACTCTGTCATTGGCCGGTGCTTTCTGTGTGTTTGCTTTGGGGACGGTAAAATCACCCACGTTTCTCCTGTGTGTCCAAAATTGGGCTTAAAAATCAAACATGTTTGATTTCCTGTGACTGAGGTTTAGTTACGTTTAGTTTAGTTACTGCTGCCCAAACCACACGATTCGAACGCGAGTCCAGTTGTGACCTTCCCACACTACGCGACACGACTCTGTGCGACAGCCTGTGACTAGACACGACTTGAGAAGACTCGGTGCGACTGAAAATTAGAGCCGGGCATAAAACTACACAGGCAAAAAAGTTGTGTAGTGCGTGCTGACCTTAACAGGCCAGTGTAATGCCTCATTTGAAACCTAAGACCTAAAACACTGATCTAAACTGATCTCTTCTCTCGCACTGTTGCCGTGTTGTCAGTTTGTTCCAATGAAATTGGACAAAACTACTAATATATCCTAAATTTAAAGAACAATGAAATCCATGTCTTGAAAGTAAGGATAATATCATGTTGTCAACGTTTTTCAATCAAAAGGAATGCAGTAAGAAAAATGCAGGTTGTTTAATTTCATGTAATACAAGTGGGTGATTTTATTTATTCATTTTAAAGCAGTTTAAAACATGAGATGCACATAAACAAAAAAAAAGGGCTCAGATGGAGTAGAACAGACTGGAAGAGTGAGCCCTTACACATAATAATGACTTAATTAGTAATGTGTATTAGTAGTTTGGAGGTACATCATTTAATAATGACCATAGACACAACCAGTGAATGGGTGTGTCATACCTGTGTTGTACTACTGACCTCTTGTGGTCGAATAACGAAATAACAGAGAAATAACAGTTGGACGCATTTGGACACAAGAGGTCGCCTTCCAACCTTCTCAGTGTAAATGTAAATTGACTTTATTCAGATTGTATCCAGGAAGGGGAGTTGCGCGTCTTCAAATGTTCCGAGTGCTAAACCCAAAAAAAGTATACATTTGAGAAAAAATGTATGTATGTATGACTTTATTCAGAGTTAGATTCCAGTCAGAGACTATGAGGGGTGTCACATGACACTAAATACAATATGTCCTTTACTCTGAAACTCAAATATGTAGTAAAAACATAAAATATAGTCAACATTATTATTACTATAACAAAAGACAAACATGATTGATGAAAATAGAGAATGAAAAAATGTCTATACATATCATCTGATGTAGAGTCATGCTTGTCCCAGTTCCTCTGAGCCATGGTGGGTCATGGCATATGTGGACAGGACTGTGGTAGATCTACTTTTACTTTGGAGAAAATAGTTACTGTATTGGCGAGCTACCCCATAGGGCCAGCCGGGGAAGAGGCACAACAGCACGGGCAGGAGGCATCTCCGTACCCGTCATAAACCAAAGCAGGCCATAGATGATCAGAATCATGGTTTGTAGAAATATAATTGACATTTAATGTTTTGGTAGAATGAGAGTAATCAATAATTAACTACAATTCTAATTATATAAATTCAGGATTTTTACACTTGTTATTGAGGAATACTAGAATTTCATTTATTCTTACATTCAGCAGAAGTAAGTTCCAAGGCAGAATCTCCATGACTTCCTTCTTTACTTCTTAGTCTGTGACAGACTAAAAGGGTTCAAATGGAGAACAGACTGAAAAACTCAAAGACCTCTACTTTAGACTTGGAATAACTTCAAACTAACTGATCATTTGAGTGTTTTTTCATTATGTGTTTTGTCAGATTACAATTTTGTGAAAAACTCATTACACAATGTGTATACCTGAATGGTTTCTCTCCTGTGTGAGACAAAGTGTTATCAGTCACCATGAGTCTCTCTCTCTAAAACCAAAAAAAATCAGGTTAGAAATGAGGAGCTCTTTTCCAAAACGCTATAAATCAATTTCAGTAGTTTTCAGGAAAAGTAAATGTTTTACCTAGACCCACACATTTCGTGTATATTGAATTAATCCTGTTAAAATGTTTTTTTGGCTCAGTCTGAACATGTTGAACAATGATTATTAAATCAAACAACAATTTTGTTGATTATATATCCAAAGTTGATTTTATTTTTCCCAAAACGCTATAAATCCATCCATTTTTTTCCATAAATTGATGGTTTCTCTTTTTTTTAACAAGAGAACATGCAAATGATTAAAAATTAACACACATACAAATACCAGTAAATACAACAATGTTAAAAATACATTCAAATCATTTAGTAACATGTTTAGGCTAATAGTCATTTGGTGCTGAACCTGAAAAAAGATGATAGTAACGATAACAATACTCAATAAGTTAATAATAGCTCATGCATCTTGTGCACATTCAGGTCACTGGGGAGATACTTGCGGCCTGGTGCTCCTCTTCGGCCATAATGACTGGCTCTGCAGGTGAAAGACTATGTGCTCAACAATGAGTTGCCTTCTCCTTGCATGCTCCTCACTGTGTCGTGCACCACTTCTCCTCTCTGGGCGTTGCTGATGCCTGTGAAATAATTATTAATATTGTCATATACATTGGAACCAGTATGAAATAAACAGAATTACACACAACTAATTTGCTATTCCTCCTTCATTTCAGTTTTCTCCTTAGCAGAAAAGAGGTAGGCTCTTTCACGTTTCACTCTCTCCCACCCTTTACTCAGACTCAATTGTTTTGTTTTTGACGCACTGTGTGAACGTAAAAAATAAATAAATCCAATGATATCCCCCATTCTGTGACGGACAGAAGCCCTGGCGAATCACAGGCGAGCTTGTACAGATGCTGTGAGAGCCACTCCGGGTCACAGTTTCTGCATTTTGTTGCTCGAAAGAAATCGTTTATGGACTTGTAGCATTACAGAGCGGAGAAGCAACAAAAGTAAGTCAGAATGTGCATGTTTTATGTTTTTCTGCTGATAACGTTTAGTGCTATGCAAATAAGTTTTACACCAGTCGATACATTCAGTGAGCTTTCTTTTGCTGTCTTGTTCGTAGTTCTGCTATTCGTCTATTGGAAATGCAACAGCTAAAAGTTGGACAAAAGCTCAATTCTAGCCATGTGGGTGTTTTATTGCTAGTGGTTTGAGCTGTGTTAGATTGATTTTAGTTTGGAGTGGATGCTTTTGTTGAGTCTCTGTTTTACATTTTGATGTATGATACGTGTGTTTTTGGTCGAAGCGGTAGCCACCGGGACCGGGTGCTCCCGAGTGCATAGGTAAACTAGCTAATTCTGAAACGAAAGTTGTAGCCTACTTACCAAACACTTTGATGAAGGTTGCCTTGCAAACGGGGACCTTCTCCGGATGACTGTTGCACAAAAGACTGTATTTAACAGATACGTTCCTGTTTTTTTGTTTGTTTACGTCCAGGACTTTCGGACGCTTCCTTGTCACTCGTGCGATGTCCAGGAGATGAAGTATGGCCTGGTCCTGGTCAACCTTGTTTGGGTTTTCATAAAAGTAGTCAAAATTGATCTTAAGATCGTCTGGCGACAGCCTCTCGGCCTGACAGAAACCTCTGGCAGCAGCTTTGTGTTGACATCCCACTATTGGCATCAACGCGCCACCCGAGTGACGAACCTTCTTTCTTTGTTGTTTGTTGTGATTTTCTTTGTCCAGTCGACGTTTTCTACCCCCAGGTGTAGGTCTCACCGGCTCGTCAAGGCCATCAAAAGTGTTTACACCGTTTAAAGCACTCATTTTGATGAATGAATGAACATAAACTGTTCAGAGCATCGCCATGTTGGATTGCGTAGTACGCTCACCGAGAGGATATATCGCGTTTAGGCTAAAGAGAGGTTCGGCGCTTATCGCAGTTTGGAAAAGAACGGCATCTTGTACCTACATTGTAACAAGGAAATATAGCGATTTGGCATGAAACGTTGATGGAGCAGTGAAAAGGTTCAGTACACAGCAAAATGACATGACAAACTAATTTTTTTTTTAATGGCGTTTATCGCGTTTTGGAAAAGAGGTCTTCAAATCCAGGAGTAATCATGGACTCAGACCTGAACTTAAACAGCCACATCAAAGCAATAACATCATCAACTTTTTACCATCTGAAAAACATTGCTAAGATCAGAGGAATAGTGTCAAAACCAGACTTAGAGAGACTTATCCATGCATTTGTCTCCAGCAGGTTAGACTACTGTAACGTCCTGCTTACTGGCCTTTCTAAACGAGCTGTTAGAGGTGCAGAACATCCAGAACGCTGCTGCTCAAGTCCTGACAAGAACCAGGAAATACGACCACATTAGTCCAGTGCTCCGGTCTCTACACTGGCTTCCTGTCACTCAGAGAATAGAATTTAAAACAGCTCTGCTTATGTACAAGTCTTTTCATGGTTTAGCACCAAAGTACATCTCTGACATGTTAGAGCCGTATGAACCATCTTGGACCCTGAGAACTTCAGGGAGGGGTCTCCTGGTGGTTCCCAGAGTCAATAATAAACACGGTGAGGCTGTGGTTAACTTTCATGCAGCTAAAATCTGGAACAGTCTTCATGAGGATGTGAGACAGGCCTCAACTCTGACAATGTTCAAATCCAGGCTGAAAACAGCTCTTTTACCCGTGCGTATGAAAACTGAAAGTATTTTATCTGCACTCTTGCTTTTACTGTAATTGATTCACTTTATGTTGGTTTTATTAATTGATTTTATCTGTTTTCGTGTAATTTTCTGCAACTGTGAAGCACTTTCAGTTAACTTGTGTATGAATTGTGCTCTACAAATAAATTTGCCTTGCCTTGTGAGTCCTCATGTCTTGTGTCAGATTACCATTGTGTCTAAAAGTCATTGCACAAGAAGTACGCCTGAAGGGTTTCTCTCCTGCGTGAATCCTCATGTGCTTTGTCAGAGTACCATTTTCTGGAAAACTCTTTAAACGGATCATCGAAATTGTTTCTCTCCTGTGTGAATCCTCATGTGTTGTGTCAGAGTACCATTGTGTCTAAAACTCTTTCCACAAAAAGAACATCTGAATGGTTTATCTCCTGTGTGAGTCCTCATGTGGCTTGTCAAAAAACCTTTCTGTGAAAACCTCTTTTCACAAACAGAGCATTTGAATGGTTTCTCTCCTGTGTGGGTCTTTATGTGTTGTGACAGATTACCATTGTGTCTAAAACTCTTTCCACAAACGTAACATCTGAATGGTTTATCGCCTGTGTGAATCCTCATGTGTTCTGTCAGATACGATTTTCTGAAAAACTCTTTCCACAATCAGAACATTTGAATGGTTTCTCTCCTGTGTGAATCCTCATGTGCTTCGTCAGGATACCATTTTCTGAAAAACACTTTCCACAAAGGGAACATGTGAATGGTTTCTCTCCTGTGTGAGTCCTCATGTGTGTTTTAAGTTCACAATTTAATGAAAAACTCTTTGCACAAACAGAGCATCTGAATGGTTTCTCTGCTGTGTGAGTCCTCATGTGTGTTTTCAAATGACCATTTCGCGAAAAGCTCCTCCCACAAACTTTACACCCGAGTAGATTCTCTCCTGTCTGGACCGTATCTGACCTCCATCTCCACTCACAGTGCTCCTAAGAGCCGGCTCCTGCAGCTGCTCAGTGTGTGTTTGTGGAGTGGAACTTTCAGCTGAAGGAGTCCAGTCTGCAGAGTCATCAGTGTCAAAGGAATTCTCCGTTTCTGCTTCGTCTCTGTCCTCTCTGTCCTCCTCTTTCACTGTTTCATGAAGCAGAGACTCTTCTTTCTCACTCCTCACAGAGACAATGACTGGAAACGCTTGGATCGACTCCTGTTTGATTTGAATCTCCTTTGGTTCCTCTTTAATCTGGACCAGACTGGGAGCAGCCTCATGTGGACTCTGGACATCTGCAGAGACAGACAACAAAGATAAAAGACAAGCCTAAAAATAAAGTCTCTTAGTGGCAGAGCTAGAAGGAGGCCCTGGGGCAACACTGGCTTTGACTGACAACGCCACCCCGAATGGCTGAAAGCTTAAGGGTCTGTTTACACGTCAAAAGGAAAACGCAACAATAACATCCTCGGCCAATCTGCTTCTAAACAAAATGATTGAGAAGGCAATAAACCAAGTACACGTCCAGCAAACAGCACAGAGGAAGATGATTTAAACTTGGGATGCACTGATCCGATACTGGTATCAGATATCGGAGCCGATACTGGGAAAAAATACGATATTGGGTATCGGCTTAAAAACACAACTTTAACCAACTCAAGGGCAGAAACTGGAGAATTCAATTGCTGAGTTAGTTTTAACTTCAGCAAACATATTTTTGATCGCTGCGCAAAATGCTGCGGCTAACAACAGCATGCTAATGCTGACGCCAACTAATCAAGGCTGGGTCAGAAACTAGTAATGTTAGAATTTTGTGAAGTGGCCAAATAAAATAAAATTGGTCACTGCTGGTGCAACCAAGTGTTTGTATTTTATTTTATGAAATGCTGTTAAAGAATAACTGATACAATATTTGAAATGGACAAGTTGTAACGATTAGATGCCTTCATGTGAGCTGTTGATGTAAAATAGCCTTTCCCAAGGTAGTGTCAACAATCCAGTGATTCTTGTTAAATGTTTTTCCATTAGGTTATTAATAGATATAATTGATTTTCGGGCTGGGCAATATGGACAAAAGTCATATGCCGATATATTTAGGTTTAATATTGATATACGATATACGTATATCCCAATATATATTTTTCCACAAAGTGGAGGGTCAGAGTCAAAGCCAAACACAAGTAGTTTTATTGAAAACTCACTATAAAATGTAAACATAAACACTGTATAACAAAGCTCCATAAGTTGCACATTTAAATAAAAAATATCTCAAATAAAAATAGCCTATGCAATAAGTATTACAGTGCTTAATATTAACTATATCGATATAAGCGTTATGGTCTAATTCCATATCTCAGTTAAAAATATTTCGATATATCTTGAATATCAATATATTACCCAGCCCTAATTAATCTGCAACATTATAAAAAGAAAATACTTTATTAATCTCACAATGAAAATAAGATCATCACGCAGTTTTTCAACCAGAGAAAGCCACATTTAAGAAAATCTCTTGGTATCGGTTAATATCGGATATCGGCAGATACTTAAACCCCAGTATCGGCATCAGTATCGGAAGCAGAAAGAGCTGGATCTAGTTTAAACCTGTTTCAACTTCCTGAAAACTTTTGGATGTTGTGGCTTTCTGAAGGAACTCTGGTGTATTCTAAAGTAAAAGTAAAACATCACATGTTTGTTTACAGACTTTAATTTGACTTAAAATACAGTAAACGTGAGAAATCTATAAACATGAGATTTTGTGATTGTGATTTAGCCAATCAGGGTTCAGATCAGGGCAGTGGCATTAAACAAACAAATGTATTTTTAAGTTTGGATTTTCTTACCTCCACAGTCTGGCTCCTCTTTGATCGTTCTGTAAAAGAACAAAAGGTATTAACGACTATGCCCACATAATCTAAACCACAATAATATATTAAAGATTGTTTCTCACAGTAAAGAATTATATAAACAAACTACGGCTGGGCAAAAACATCGATTTAATTTAATTTAATTTAATCTTTATTTAAGTTTTTTTGACTTTTTCGTGTTTCGAAACCGTAGCAGGGTGTGAGCCACGCCCCTCCCCCGCACAACACCATCAAAACAATAACATGCACGATGGAAATTGATTACAGAGATTAAAAATCCAATTATATTAATGATGTAAGAGACATCATTGAGTTGCTCATATTTGCGAGGAAAGGACTCAGGATTTGTGTCTTGGATGAACTCAGACAAGTTGAAGCACTGCCTTGCTAGCTAGCGTTCCTAACTTTTAGCCTGGCGCTAACAACAACCCGGTGAAGAAAACCACAATACAAACGCGGTTTAAGGCTAAAAATATCCTTCTCATCTGGAGTGCTCACACAAGTCTCAGGATAATTCAGAAATAGTGGATCCTTTTAAAAGTATAAAAACTACAATAAATTTGACTCATGTTGCAGAAGCAAGCACATGCCCCAAACACGTTAATTAACTTAAAACCCACAACTCTATCCTCAGTCTCCTGACAATAACACACAAGTAAACTGCCCAGAGGCAGATGAACTTACAGGAGCATTTCACTGTGATAGCAGTGTTTCCCACACAGAATCAACACCGCCCGCCACACATGGCGTATCGTTTATTTTTTTCGTTTCGTTTTTTTTAAAACACTATTGAAAACACGCATTGTATAGAACCTCCGCAGCGGTCAATTTGACTGCGGGGAGAGGGGTTTAAAATGCGGTGGCCATAGTGTTAAGCTCAGTGGTGCAAAAAGGGCAAACGCAATATTCCTTGCATAGGGCGCCGAAAGGACGGGGCGCCAATTACTGATGTGTCGTTCGTGAACGATCCGGCTCTTTTGAACGAATGTTTGCAGTGAACGATATGAACGGGTTCGCGGAGGTGATTTATTAATTCCTCTTTTGGGGGGGGGGCGTCACTTTAGTTGTGCATGCTTATTCTGCTAAACAAAAGTCACTGCTGGAGCGGGGCGGAGAGAGGAGTGTAGGACTGGCAGAGGGACAGTTTGTGAATCACAACCTTGGGACTTGAGCGCGGCCTGCGGGGAAACGGTTTCAGAGCGCGGCTCTGGGGAAACGGCGCCCGAACGCTCCCAGCGCCAGCACTGTCCTGGGCCATAGGAGAGAAAAAGGCGCGCGGGGTCCGTGAGTGACGAGGCGGCTACAGGATTCCCGTCACTCACATCTTCCACCTGTTCGCTCAGCTCCACTCCGCTCTTGGCCGCCTCCGAACGGCAGCGACATCACCGCACACTGTCTCCTCCTCAGTCTGCCCCGGTCATCTCCACCCCCATGAGGAGCTCAAAGTGAGCATAAGGCAACACGTTTGAGCATTTCACTGTGATAGAGATGAAATAATATTGCTGTAATTATCTGCACCTTCATCTTATCTGCTGTGTTCTTCCAGATGAAGGTAGAGATGTAGGTGAATTAAGATGAATAAAGAGAATAAAACAGGTTTATAATGAATTTACCGCATTGTCTAAAGGCTTTGATTTTGAAGTATTTTGTCAGGTGTCAATTATATCACCAAATATATTGTTAATGTGATATTTCTTTTTCATAACATGATATCATTTTTTGTTCATATCACCCTGTCCTAATGACAGGCTCATTTACTTTTTAATTTTGGGATGTTTTACGCATTTTAACTCTGGAGGACAACAACAGCAATAAAGTGGCAATTTTGACAATATATCTGATCCGCAGTCATTTTTGAGTGCATTAAAAAATAAATAAATAATAAATACATTTTTAAAAATCGGGATTTTTTTCAGGGAAAATCACCCAGCCCTAAATCAAACTTTATTACTGATGACGACAAATTCTTGTAATTATTCTACTTACCAGAGGTGTCGAAAGTACTCAATTTCCTTACTTAAATAAAAGTACAGATACTTGGGTAAAAAATTACTCAGGTAAAAGTAAAAGTACAGCTGCAACTAGTTTACTTAAGTAAAAGTACAAAAGTACTTCATCAAAAATGTACTAAAGTACAAAGTAAAAACAGTCGACGATGAAACGCGATTAAAACATTATCCAGATGGCTTTACGGCTCTTATTCAGGCTCTATTTTACTCAATTTAAGCTTGTTCATATGTGCTGGTTGAAGCTATATTTGAGAACAAACAACAACAAATGCTGCACTGTACGAACATTTGTTGTTGTTTTTTCCTGTCTTTTTTCTTTATGCTTTCAAAACATTTATTTAGTTATTTTTACAAAAAAAAGAGTAAAAGATGCCGATGTAACTGCAGCCTATGAGCCCGTATGATTGATGTGTTTGAAACAGGTCTCTCTGACCAATTAGACATATCATCTCAAACTATGGTCTCAAAGCACAAACCTGTATAAATATAGGATTCAATTAATATAGTAAAACAAATAAAAACGCCCCAAAATCGCTTATATCAGCCAATGGCCTGTATTTCTGAAACTGCCTTTGATTCATATTCACAGCAGAGACCAAAGGCAGATTAAGCCTCTATTTCTGAAGTTTGGAGTTTAGAACAGTTTGGACCTGTGCAGCTGATCTCACACTAAAATTACAGCAGGACCGCGGTCAAACGGGTCAGTATTAGGCTATGTTCATGCTGTCTGTCCCAGCACCACGGCTGCAGGCGGAGCAGGAGCACGTGCACCTCCGCACTGGTGACGCTGGTTCCTTTGCTCTATACGCGTCCGTGCTCTGACAGCAGCGCGTTTACTTCAGCAGCTTCCCCCGGTGTGCGGAGATGCCGTCTGTTTCTAAACCGAAACCAAAAAGACCAAAAAAAATTTGCGTTCTGGCACGCGCGCTGACGAGACGGGTGCGTGCGGCCGCCTCGCAGGAAAGAAAAAGAAAAAACCAGCGCGTGATTCTAAAGAAAAGTAACAAGCCCGTTTTGAAAATGTAAGGAGTAGAAAGTACAGATACTTACGTTTCAAAAGTAAGGAGTAAAAGTAAAAAGTCGTCAGGAAAATAAATACTCAAGTAAAGTACAGATACCTGAAAAATGTACTTAAGTACAGTAACGAAGTACAAGTACTTCGTTACTTCCCACCTCTGCTACTTACACTAGTAGTTTCGGACAGTGTTTGTATGGGCTGCTTATAATAGCTTGGATATTCTGTTTTGACTCATGATTAGAGTTGGATAACACTAATATAATGACTTAATTAATAATATGTATTAGTTGTTTGGAGGTTCATAATTTAATAACCAGTGCATGGTTATGTCATACCTGTGTTGTGCTACTGACCTCTTGTGGTGGAATAAGGAAATAACAGAGAGCAAAGCACGTGTGTCCTAAAGTTTGGAAACAAAAATGTACTAACCACTGTTTTATGATTATGGAGGTTTTATTTTACTTTTAAGTTTAATTTTATTAAGAGTTGGAGCCACGGCTCAAAATTAACTTTTTTTCTTGGTGGTGCTTCTGAAATTTAGGAGCACAGTCAAAAACATAGCGGAAGAATACAAAAGTCATTATAATTTAACACTGGGACACCAGATTTTGTGCCTCCAAACCCCCGACTTTCTCTGCTCCGCCCCAGCTTCACCGCACGTCACCACATGTCGTCTCCTCACTCTACTCTTTCACTCTCCTCTCTCTGTGTTGTGGGGACAGCTCCATAGATCAGGCTACGAGCAGCAAATTCCTTTGCCAGGACCTTTGTAGACATGTTTGACATTGCGTTTGTGACTTTACGTTTTGTATTATGCGAGAGGTGGCGAACGGGTTGGAGTGAAGTTTGCGCTGCTTCTCCTCCTGACATCGATTTGAGCGTCATTCGAGAGATGCCTCCAGTCCCAATAAGTTTATGAATGAACCATTTATTCATAAAGAGACTACAGTTGCGTAAATACACTGGTTCATCAATGAAAGCAGCGCACAAGCACAATATACGGGCTGGGCTGGTGCAGGTTGGCGCTAAGCCAAAAAATATATTTTAGAACAGACAGTTTTTCTTGGTCATGCCAGGGGACAAAGGGAGCCACTACATGGAGGCTGCGGGTTACCGAACCCTGCACAGCTACTTCTTTCAGCCTGGCTGTCGCTGACAGACAGCGTTCGTGAAAACAATGAAGCAATTATGCAAACTTTTTTAAGGCCGCACGAGAAGGCTAGGTGGACCGAAGCATGTACGCTTGCAGTAACAGTTGCAAACATGTGAGTAATTCTATTTTTAGATCACAAAGGCAAACATTTGGGAGCATGGTTGGAGTGTGGCTTCATATCTGCAAACGATCCTATGCCTAATTACATTATGTACCAAATAGGGCTGAACGAAATGGACAAAATTTAATATCTCGATATTCATGCCAGATATCTCGATATCGATACGATATAACTACGGGTTAGGTGAAAACCAAGCATTTTTCAGAAAAATAAAAATATCTTAATACAAAAGAGTGCAGTTTTATTGATGAAAATCTATAATGTTTATATTTAGAATGTTCATATCTCGATGATAACGATATAGCTTTCAGCCCTATTACCAAACTACTAACACACATTATTCCATTGTGTATGTGTACTACATTCAAACACATGCTATTACACAGTAGATTAGGGTTAGGGTTATATTTGTGTAATAATGAGACGTCGGACTAATGGGTTGTCGGACCAATGGCATGGCACCGGAGTCACCAGGCCATAACTCCGGTGGCACGTTGGCAAGTACCTGGTAATTACCTCTGTAAGTACCAGGGATGTACCATAGTAACTACCTAGGAGTTACTGGGCCGTATTCTAAAGTGTTACCTACCAAACTACTAACACACATTATTCCATTGTGTATGTGTACTACATTTAAACACAGTGTAATGCCTCATTTGAAAAAAACCTGACTGTAACTGTATTTGTCTCTCTTCTCTTTATGTCGCTTTTCTGTTGTTTTCCTAGTTTTTTTTCTGTTTTCATCACGTTTTGCCACTCTTTGTTGCTGCTTTGTTATTTTTTTCATTGTTTTTTTGTTGTTGACACTTTAGTGCCGCTTTTTCCAAGAAGCTTTTAGATTTGGGTAAAGCCAAACTGGAGAAAATGTTCCCTGGTTCAGGTGGGGGTTAAGAGGTTAACAGCATAAGTATTTGAAATTGATGAATGCTGTCTTCGTTTTTGCGCCAAGTAGGCCAACGTATAAATAAACAAAATGCAACATTTGGACTCAACGAGAAACACGTGATAAAATTCGAGATGATGAAATAAAACAGTTTGTCAGCAGTTTGTCAGTTGTTCAGACGGAGCTGGTCCCAGTTTGTGTGGAGTCCGTCTGTGATAAAGTCCCTGATAAAGACACAAAGGCCTCGTGTTGTTGTGGACAGTCCGCTGGGCGCTAAACTCACCTGTTTTCCACCTCCGCGGGCTCCCACAGCTCCTGCTCCTCCTTCAGCTTCACTTCTGCCATGTTTGCGCTCTGTCCGCTTTAAGGCGAAGCTTTGGGGAAAAGAGTGTCTCACTTCTGTTCAGAGCTAACGCTAACACAGCAGCACAACACAGCGCTCACTTCCGGTCTGACTCACTACTGCCCACTAGCGCTCAGGGTTAGGACTTCGGTTCTCATTCTCTTCACAAATGACTTCATAAAGATATACTTGTTCTTACTTCTTTTATCTGTAATAAAACACGCAGAATCATGTATGTATTGAAAGATACAGAGACGCGGAGAATAATGTTTTTGCTAGTCCCTCCAGGATCTCATTTTAAAAGTAAGGGAGATAGAGCTTTTTGCAGGAGCAGGCCTGAACAAAAATGTTAAAAACACATATTTTTATATTTTTAAACATGGTTATGAGCTGAGCATTTCTCATATATATATATTTTTTCTCTTATTTTGGCATTATACATTTTATTATTAAAAGTAGGCTAGTAGATCTTATTAATTTAATATTCATTATTAGTATATAGCATCAGAACATCAGCAGATGGCGCTCAACCCTTTAGAATCATATAAAAGCCCTTCCCTTTCGTTCATTTGTCCTCTGCCATTCTCCGTACTTCCGCCTTGGGTCCGCTTGGCTGGGAGCGCCCAGGGTGTGTTTATGTCTCCTGTCAGGTAGATATTGCAGATCATTTATCTTCGTACTTTGTATAGCCGCTAATACGAGCTCTTCTGTAGTGTTGCGGATGGTTGAGGGCTTCATAGCGCACCATTCCATAGCGTCCCAAAGCTCTGCTCGGTTGGCATTCCGGGGTCTGCTGGGGTGCGGTGTGAGCACTATCGAAGCACCGGGATGGCCGAGTAGCTCGTGCGGGCGTGTGACGGTATGAGCCGGCTAGCGTTACTGTCATTTTCATACTTTTCTGTTACAGTCTAACATTATTTTTAATTTATAGGTCGAGGGGTTTGGTCATATCCCTGCTGCTTTTTGTTCTACTGCTGCCTTGTTTTCCTTGTTGTTCTTTCTTTTCCTTTAGTGTCCGTTTTGTATGGACCTTTTCTTTTAACTGAAAACCAAATGTTAAACTATGGACTGACAATTGCAAAATAATGGACATGTGAACAAAAGATTTTAAAGGAAACACGTATGATAAACTAAATGTCATGTATACTTTTGGAACATTTTCTGTCCTCTCTCAATGAACGAACCTACGAGCCTTTCTAGAGGTCCGGCGCCTTCTCTCCGGTGGCGTTGTCTTTTTAGTTTTATTGATTGACTGCGGAATCTTCCGCAGTCAATTATTGGTTTTCATGTTCTTTAATATTATTATTATTGATTGACTGCGGAATCTTCCGCAGTCAATAATTGGTTTTCATGTTCTTTAATATTATTATTATTATACTTATATTTTTTTCCAGTTTTTCAGCAGTTTTCACCGCTTTCACAGTTTCAGCAATTTCAACAAGTTATACATCAAAACGTTCAGCATGTTCAAGAGAATTCTGCTATTACTTTTGGGAATTCAGCGATTTCCGGTTTTTCCGCAATCGGCCAAAAATCGGACGATTTTTCCCATTGACTTATAATGGGGCTTCCGCAAATTCACGTTTTTCAGCATTTTTTTCCACATTTTCTGCAATTTCAGCAGTTTGTGCATGTTCAGCTTCCGCAACTTGTCAGTTTTAAGAAAAAATTAGAGTTCTGCGGTTTTCCTTTTTTTTTCTACGGGCTTGGGAATTCTGCCATTCATTTGTATTGAGAATTCTGCCATTCATTTTAATAGGCCCATGCATTTTAATAGGACTTCAGGCACATTCAGGCCTTTCAGCCATTTCTACAGCTAAAGCCATTTCAGCAGTTTCAAGGATTTCAGGAGTTTCAAGGTTTCAACAATTTCAAGGATTTGAACAGTTTCAAGGATTTCAGGAGTTTCAAGGTTTCAACAATTTCAAGGATTTGAACAGTTTCAATGATTTCAGGAGTTTCAAGGTTTCAACAATTTCAAGGATTTCAACAGTTATAAGGATTTCAGGAGTTTCAAGGTTTCAATAGTTTCAAAGATTTCAGGAGTTCAAGGTTTCAACAGTTTTAAGGATTTCAGGAGTTTCAAGGTTTCAACAGTTTCAAGGACTTCAGCAGTTTCAAGAATTTCAGGAGTTTCAAGGACTTAAGCAGTTTGAAACCAAGGACTTCAGCAGTTTCAAGGACAGTCAATCTCCATGGCGTCAGCCATGGAGATTGACCTTCAGCAGTTTCAAGGATTTCGGAAGTTTCAAGGATTCAACAATTTCAAGGATTTCGGAAGTTTCAAGGATTCAACAGTTTCAAGGATTTCAGGAGTTTCAAGGACTTCAGGAGTTTCAAGGACAAGGACAAAGACCCAGACCAAGACCCGAACCAAGACCAGACCGAGACCCAGACCAAGACCCAAACCAAGACCCAGACCGGGACCCAGACCAAGACCCAAACCAAGACCCAAACCAAACCAGACCTAGACCCGAACGAAGACCAGACCCAGATCAGACCCGAGCAAAGACCAGACCCAGACCAAGACTCAGACCAATACCCGAACCAAGACCCAAACCCTGACCAGACCAAGACCCCAACCAAGACCTGAACCAAGACCAGACCAAAACCCGAACCAAGACCAGACCTGAACAAGACCCAAACCAAGACCAGACCCAGACCTGATTAAGACCCAAACTGAGACCCAAACCAAGACCAAGCCAAGACCAGACCAAGACCCGAACCAAGAGCAGACCCAGACCCGACCAAGACAAGACCAAAACCCATCCAAGACCCGATCAAAGACCAGACTAAGACCCGAACCAAGACCAGACCAAGACGCAAACCAAGACACAGACCACGACCCGAACCAAGACCAGACCAAGACCCGCACCAAGACCAGACAGTTTCCGCAACAAAATAGGGATTTTTTTGCAATTACAACACAATTATGCAACTTTATTGGGATTTTTGCATGTAAAGAAATATTATGCAACTAAATAGGGATTTTTATATATAAAGCACTATAATACAACTAAATAGGGATTTTCACAATAAAAGCACTATAATACAACTTAATAGGGATTTTCACAATAACAGCACTATAATACAACTAAATAGGGATTTTCACAATAAAAGCACTATAATACAACTAAATGGGGATTTTCACATTAAAAGCACTATAATACAACTAAATTGGGATTTCACAATAAAAGCAGTATAATACAACTAAATAGGGATTTTTACAATAAAAGCCTTATAATACAACTAAATTGGGATTTTCACAATAAAAGCACTATAATACAACTAAATGGTGATTTTCACAATAAAAGCACTATAATACAACTTAATAGGGATGTTCACAATAAAAGCACTTTAATACAACTAAATAGGGATTTTCACAATAAAAGCACTATAATACAACTTAATAGGGATTTTCACAATAAAAGCACTATAATACAACTAAATAGGGATTTTCACAATAAAAGCACTATAATACAACTAAATGGGGATTTTCACAATAAAAGAACTATAATACAACAACTAAATGGGGATTTTCAACCTTTCCAAGGACATTTTCAAGGATTTCAGCAGTTTCAAGGACAGGAACAAAGACGCAGACCAGACCCAAACCAAGACCGAAACCCGAACCCAGACCGAGACCCGGACCAAGACCCGAACCAAGACCCAGACCGGGACCCAGACCAAGATCTGAACCAAGACCCGTACCAAGACCCAGACCAAGATCCGAACCAAGACCCGAACAAAGACCCAGACCCAGATCCGAACCAAGACCCAGACCAAGACCCGAACCAAGACCCAGACCGAGACCAAGACCCAAACTAAGACCCAGACCAAGACCCTGACCGAGACCCCAACCAAGACCTAGACCGAGACCCAGACCAAGATCCAGAACCAAGACCCAGACCCGAAGCAAGACCGAGACTAAGACCCGAACCAAGACCAGACCGAGACCCAGACCAAGACCCGAACCAAGACCCAGACCAAGACCCAACCAAGACCCAAACCAAACCAGACCTAGGCCGAACCAAGACCAGACCCAGACCAGACCCGAGCAAAGACCAGACCCAGACCAAGACTCAGACCAATACCCGAACCAAGACCCAAACCCTGACCAGACCAAGACCCCAACCAAGACCTGAACCAAGACCAGACCAAAACCCGAACCAAGACCAGACCTGAACAAGACCCAAACCAAGACCAGACCCAGACCTGATTAAGACCCGAACTGAGACCCAAACCAAGACCAAGCCAAGACCAGACCAAGACCCGAACCAAGACGCAAACCAAGACACAGACCACGACCCGAACCAAGACAAGACCAAACCCAACCAAGACCCGATCAAAGACCAGACTAAGACCCGAACCAAGACGCAAACCAAGACACAGACCACGACCCGAACCAAGACCAGACCAAGACCCGCACCAAGACCAGACAGTTTCTGCAACAAAATAGGGATTTTTTGCAATTGCAACACAATTATGCAACTTTATTGGGATTTTTGCATGTAAAGAAGTATTATGCAACTAAATAGGGATTTTTATATATAAAGCACTATAATACAACTAAATGGGGATTTTCACAATAAAAGCACTATAATACAACTAAATTGGATTTTCACAATAAAGCAGTTAATAAACTAAATAGGATTTTCACAATGAAGCACTATAATACAACTTAATAGGGATTTCACATAAAGCACTATAATACAACTAAATGGGGATTTTCACAATAAAAGCACTATAATACAACTAAATTGGGATTTTCACAATAAAAGCACTATAATACAACTTAATAGGGATTTTTACATGTAAAGCAGTATAATGCAACTTAATAGGGATTTTTACAAGTAAAGCAGTATAATGCAACTTAATAGGGTTTTTTACATGTAAAACAGTATAATGCAACTTAATAGGGATTTTTACATGTAAAGCAGTATAATGCAACTTAATAGGGATTTTACATGTAAAACAGTATAATGCAACTTAATAGGGATTTTTACATGTAAAACAGTATAATGCAACTTAATAGGGATTTTTACATGTAAAACAGTATAATGCAACTTAATAGGGATTTTTACATGTAAAGCAGTATAATGCAACTAATAGGATAATGTAAAAGTTAATGCAACTTAAGGGATTTTTACATGTAAAGCAGTATAATACAACTTAATAGGGATTTTCACAATAAAAGCACTATAATACAACTAAATGGGGATTTTAACAATAAAAGCACTATAATACAACTAAATGGGGATTTTCACAATAAAAGCATTATAATACAACTAAATGGGGATTTTCAAAATAAAATCACTATAATACAACTAAATGGGGATTTTCACAATAAAAGCACTATAATACAACTAAATAGGGATTTTCACAATAAAAGCACTATAATACAACTAAATAGGGATTTCACAATAAAAGCACTATAATACAACTTAATAGGGGTTTTCACAATAAAAGCACTATAATACAACTAAATGGGGATTTTCACAATAAAAGAACTATAATACAACAACTAAATGGGGATTTCAACCTTCCAAGGACATTTTCAAGGATTTCAGCAGTTTCAAAGACAGGAACAAAGACACAGACCAGGACCCAAACCAAGACCGAAACCCGAACCCAGACCGAGACCCGGACCAAGACCCGAACCAAGCCCCAGACCGGGGCCCAGACCAAGATCCGAACCAAGACCCGTACCAAGACCCAGACCAAGATCCGAACCAAGACCCGAACAAAGACCCAGACCCAGATCCGACCAAGACCCAGACCAAGACCCGAACCAAGACCCAGACCGAGACCAAGACCCAAACTAAGACCCAGACCAAGACCCTGACCGAGACCCCAACCAAGACCCAGACCAAGACCCTGACCGACCCCAACCAAGACCTAGACCCAGACCAAGATCCAGAACCAAGAACCAGACCCGAAGCAAGACCGAGACTAAGACCCGAACCAAGACCCAGAACGAGACCCCAGACCCAAACCAAAACCCAAACCAAGACCCAGACCAAGAACAAGACCCGTCCCAAGACCCAAACCGAGACCCAGACCAGGTTGCCATAGTTACCAGAACCAAAACATATCAAGGCGAACCACAAAAGCCAAACCAAGACCCGAACCAAGTCTCAGAGTCAGACCTGGACCAAGACCCAAACTAAGACCCAGGCCAACATCCAGACCACGTCTCAGACCAGGACCAGACCAAGTCCAAGACCAGTTACTATAGTTACCGGAACCAAAATCAGATCAAGGCGGACCACAAAGGTGGGCCAAGTTCCAGACCAAGACCCGAACCCAGATCAAGACCCAGAGCCAAACCAAGACCAGACCAATTTGCCATAGTTACCAGAACCAAAAGCAGATCAAGGCCAAACCATAGAAGCTGGGCTAAGTCCAAACCAGGCTCCCATAGTAACCGGAACCAAAATCAGATCGAGGCGAACCACAGAAGCCAGGCCGAGTCCAGGCTACGTTGCCATAGTTACCGGAACCAAAATCAGATCGAGGCGAACCACAGAAGCCAGGCTAAGTCCAGACCAGGTTGCCATAGTTACTGGAAATAAATTATTTCAGCGGTTTGGGCAATTTAAACAGTTTCAAGGACACTTTCAATAATTTCAGGAGTTTCAAGGATATTCGACAGTTTACAGAATTTCAGGAGTTTCAAGGATTTCAGGAGTTTCAAGGTTTCAACAGTTTCAAGGATTTCAGGTGTTTAAAGGTTTCAACAGTTTCAAGGATTTCAGGAGTTTAAAGGTTACAACAGTTTGAAGGATTTTAGGAGTTTAAAGGTTACAACTGTTTGAAGGATTTTAGGAGTTTTGAGTTTTTCAGGAGATTCAAGGATATCAGTAGATTCAAGGGCATCGGGAATTTCAATGATTTTTCAAGTATTTCAACCGTTTCACAGCATTTTCAAGGATTTCAAGGATTTTTCAGATAACTTCTGCATTAGAACTATTCCGCAGTCAATCGCAATGGCTTCAGCCATTGCAACATTTCTAGTTATTGATTGACTGCGGAATTTTCCGCAGTCAATTATTGGTTTCGTTTCTTTATTATTATTATTATTATTCCCGCACATTTTTCCTGATTTTCTGCACCTTTCAGCACTTTCATGCTTTGTGCAATTTCTGCAAGTTATGCATCAAAACGTTCCGCATGTTGAGGAGAATCCTGCTATTACTTTTCGGACTTCTGCGATTTACGGTTTTTCCGCAATCGGACGAAATACCGAACATTTTTCCCATTGACGCATAATGGGGCTACCGCAAATTCATGCTTTTCCGCATTTTTTCCGCAATTTCTGCAATTTCTGCAATTTGTGCATGTTCAGCTTCCGCAACTTGTGGGTTTTGAGAAAAAATTGGCCTTCTGCAGTTTTCCAGTGTTTTTCTACGGGAATTTGAAATTTTTGCATTGGTGTGTATGTGGTCTCTGCCCCATTAGTGTGTATGGCGAATCCAGCCAATGCATTTTAATAGGATTTCTGGCACTCCAAGTGTTTCAGCCATTTGTGCAGCTTCTGCAATTTCAGCATTTAGGCGATTTCAACAGTTTGACCAGTTTATGGAATTTAAAAAGTTTATGCAATATAAACAATTTATGCAAATTAACCACTTTATGGAATTTAACCAGTTTACGCATTTTAACCAGTTTATGCAACATAACAATTCATGCCATTTAGGATTTATGAAATTTAAACAGTTAATGCAGTTTATATAATTTATGCAAATTAACCAATTAATGCATTTTACCGTTTTTTTTGCAATTTAACCAGTTTATGCAACATAACAGTTTGTGCAATTTAAACTGTTCATGCATTTTACCGGTTTATGCAATTAGATTATGCAAATTAACCAATTTATGCATTTTACAGTTTTTTGCAATTTAACCAGTTTATGAACATTAGATTATGCAAATTAACCAATTTATGCAATTTATGCAATTTTTGCATTTGATTACCGCAGTTCCGCAGTCAATCGCAATGGCGCAGCCATTGCTGCATTTCTAGTTATTATTATTCCATCTTTTTCCTGATTTTCAGCACCTTTCAGCACTTTCATGCTTTGTGCAATTTCTGCAAGTTATGCATCAAAACGTTCCGCATGTTGAGGAGAATCCTGCTATTACTTTTGGGACTTCTGCGATTTACGGTTTTTCCGCAATCGGACGAAATACCGCACATTTTTCCCATTGACGCATAATGGGGCTCCCGCAAATTCATGCTTTTCCGCATTTTTTTCCGCAATTTCTGCAATTTCTGCAACTTGTGCATGTTCAGCTTCCGCAACTTGTGGGTTTTGAGAAAAAAATGGCCTTCTGCAGTTTTCCAGTTTTATTCTACGGGAATTTGAAATGTTTGCATTGGTGTGTATGTGGCCTCTGCTCCATTAGTGTGTATGGCGAATCCAGCCAATGCATTTTAATAGGATTTCTGGCTCTCCATGTGTTTCAGCCATTTGTGCAGCTTCTGCAATTTCAGCATTTAGGCGATTTCAACAGTTTGACCAGTTTATGGAATTTAAAAAGTTTATGCAATATAAACAATTTATGCAAATTAACCACTTTATGGAATTTAACCAGTTTACGCATTTTAACCAGTTTATGCAACATAACAATTTATGCCATTTAGGATTTATGAAATTTAAACAGTTAATGCAGTTTATATAATTTATGCAAATTAACCAATTAATGCATTTTACTGTTTTTTTTGCAATTTAACCAGTTTATGCAACATAACAGTTTGTGCAATTTATTCTGTTCATGCATTTTACCGGTTTATGCAAATTAGATTATGCAAATTAACCAATTTATGCATTTTACAGTTTTTCTGCAATTTTACCAGTTTATGCAATTTCACCAGTTTATGAACATAAGTTTATGCAAATTAACCAATTTATGCAAATTTATGCAATTTCTGCATTCGATTCCCGCAGTTCCGCAGTCAATCGCAATGGCGCAGCCATTGCTGCATTTCTAGTTTAATTTGAATCCTGCTAAATTATACCATCACCACTCGTCTTGCTACATTATTGTGTTTATTCTGGTTTTCTTTAACGAAAACTAGTATTTGGTGAACTGTGCAATCTGAGGCTGAACAGCTCTTTGGGGCAGAGATGACCGTTTTGCAAATTTGCTTTTTAAACAAACCTGACCTTGACCTACAGTTTATGAAGACAGCAACGCTCTCTTAACCTCTTACCCCGACCGTGCATTTTCTCCAGTTTGGCTTTACCCAGCTTCGAATTATTAATGCTGCTAATCAATAATTGTATTTTGAAATTGGGGTAGGCATTTTATAAGCTTTCTTGTTTTGGCCTTCTCCTTTTGAGTTATTATTGTTTTGTGATAAAGTAAATATTGTAAATAATTCATTGTAAATAATAGCTCAATTAACTCCCAGGGCTCCCTTTAAAAACAATCACACTTAACTCCCTAAGGCCCAAAATGGGGGCCTCTACTTTCAACAGCCATAAAATCACTATACTTTCATATTTTTTCATACTTTAAAAACTCAGAATCATAGAACTACTTCTGCTTGACACATGCATACCAAATATTTGTAATTTTTAAATGATTTTTAACCCTTTATTTGCCAAAATGCACACAAAAGTTCCCCATCATGCTGTTGAGAATTATTTTAACTCTCTGTACTGTGGGCTCGATCAAATGTCCATCCGTCGTCTGCAGTTGGTTCAAAATGCAGCGGCGCGTTTGCTCACAGGAACGAGGAAACGTGAGCACATAACTCCTGTGTTGGCCTCTCTGCACTGGCTTCCAGTCAGCTTTAGGATTCAATTCAAGATACTGTTGATGGTTTTTAAATGCCTGAATGGGTTGGCTCCATCTTACCTTTCGGAGCTTTTATTGATCCGTGATCCAGGTCGTACATTGAGATCCTCCAATCAAATGACTCTGGAGGTGCCAATAGCTAAGCGTAAAACCAGAGGAGACCGGGCTTTTGCCGTAGCGGCTCCGAGACTCTGGAACAGCCTTCCGCTGAATGTCAAAATGGCCCAGTCCATTCATGTTTTTAAGTCGTTGTTGAAAACTCTTCTTTTGCTTTGGCCTTCAACACAAGCTGAGCAGATCCCATTTATTTTATTATTGTTTCATTTTGTAACTGTTTTTACTCTTCAATTGTACTTTATAATGTTTGTTGTACAGCACTTTGCGCGGTTGTGGCTGTTAAGTGTGCTATATAAATAAAGTTGACATTGAGAAATCACAAAAACTTGCATAACCTTTATAAAATATATTCCAAATTGAATGAGGTGTTTATTTTTATTAGGCCTTTGGATGGGTCAACGCTTGGGGGTAAAATTTTTTACAGGTTTTTTGTTTTTCTGTAGTGACAGATTTTCATAAAAATATCACTTAGCTATTGTGGTCCAGTCCTCCCCTTCCCCTTGTGTGTTTACCTTGTTTGTCAGTTCCTGGGCAGCTCCCTCATTACTCACCTGCTGTGCTCTACACCTGCATCTCATCACGCAATCAACTCTGTAGAAAATGCCACCAGACCTCCACTCCGTTGCCAGATTATTCAGTCGCTCATGTGGTGATCATCAGGCTTTTTTGAACTTTTTGTTAGTGATGGTGAGATGAAGCCCTATGAGGCCTTTGAAGCAGTCACCGAAGTGGGTCGACACGTGTACCAAAGCTTCAGAGTGGTTCATCTGCTCTACTGCTCCATCAAGTGGACAAAATAATGTACTTCAACTTAAGTTACCATTATGCACATGCACCATATACACAGTGTCATTGTAATTAGGAGTGGAATATTCTCGTGTTATTTGAAGTAATGTGACGAGAGAGGGGTCTTTATTTTTTATTCAAAAATATATTTTTTTTTTTAATGGAACACCACCGAACCCTCAAAACCCACGCACCAGTTCCTGAATCAGTCACATGGTACAGTGCTTCAGGCAAGGCAAGGCAACTTTATTTATACCGCTCATTTCTTACACAAGGCAACTCAATGCGCCTCACAAAAGAAGAAATGCGGAATTACAATCAGGTTAGGTTAAGGCAAAGCACATATATAGAAACATCAATGATGACCGCCCATTGACCAGGGGCTGAAGAAACGTGTTGAGGCGGACGCAGAATGACGGGGCGTGGTTAGGAAAGGGGTATGTGTGTGCGGTTATTTACAGTCTGAAAGTCAGTGTTATGCAAAATATGACCCAGAGAGCTCAGTCCTTATCAGGTTTAGCTCCGTGGCTTGGCCTTGAAGGGAAGTGTTGACGGCGTAGGAGAGATAAGCAGTCCAGCTGCTTCAAACCTCCTCTCTCAGGAGGTAGAGAATTATTCCAGTAATAGTTCATACATTTATAATGAATTAGCTTTTGTTCTTGGTCTCAGCATTAGTTCAGTTCTCCAGAGCAGGTAGTTCCCTTCACAGTTCCTCCCTTTTCCTCTCAGAAATAAAGTCCATCTATTGTCTGTCTCCACAGCGAGCTGCCAGGTCGAATACAACAGTCCATCGTTGCGCTTTACTTTCCGGTGTAATTCCATCACTCGGTCACTCCCTGCTCCAATGTGCTTATTAATTTCAAATGACAGCAATGTGGTCCGATTGCAAGCTGCTGTCTTTCCAAATTTCTGATAATCCAGGGCAGTTCATCCAATAAGCAGGTACCCTGTTACCAAGAGTCCAAATAAGTAAATATCTTTGTCTCCGACCGACAGGACCGCTAGGCAAACGACAATCCACATCGCAAACCAAGCTGTGACAATCCAGTCAGGGAAGACGACCTCCTCCATGGCCTCACTTTGTGAAAAAAACGTATCCATTGCGCTGAGATTCCAGTTAATCAGTTCCATAGTTTAACAGTTCGGTAGGACAGAGAGCAGGTGGTCCAAGTGGAAAAATAAAAGTCAGACAAGACACTACTAATAGGCCGCTGATGTAATTGACTTAATATGACTGTTAAAATTCAAGTCTGCGTCCATGATTACCCTAAGATTTCTAACTTTGTTTTTTTGTTCTATGTTAAGTTAGCTTGCGTGAACAATTAGCAGGAAATACTACTTTAAAAATAAAATCCCTGAATCTTAAACAGGAAGTTAATTGTAGATGATGGCAAACGCCAAAATAAAATAAAAGCAAAAATACTTAATGGTTATTTAGAAGGATCAATACTTTAAAAAGAGCCACCTGAATCGAAATATCAATATTTTGGAATCAATCCGCCCATCCCTACTGAGAATCATAATAGCGAACACACTACTGTGAGTCTGTAACACAACGCCTCTGTCCTCTCTACGGCTTCATTTCTCCTCCGGCTTCAAAAACGGACACCAGATCAGTAAATACAGGCCTCTGTTTGTGAACATGGGGAACATGTGCGCCGCCCGTTTGGTCAACAGTGTCATGTGATCGCTGTCACAACAACGCAGTTCAAAGCTGCCGCTGCTCCTGCTACTATGAGCCTTCAACTAGGCTAGTTCTGTCAAAATGGAGATAAACGTCGGCAACACGAAGATGCGGGATGTATTTCTTTGGATTTTATAAGAAAAGGAGATGGACCACCAGCCACAAGACGGAGGTGGCGGAGGAGACAGCGGAGAGCGGAGAAAGCGGAGAGAAGCTAACGGGGAAAGCTTTGTGTCCAAACTCAGTAAGTGCTGCCGTTAAACTCTGTTTGCGGTTGAAATGTAGCTGGAAAAGGTGGCTCTCGTGAACTTTGGTGATATAAAGTTGTGCTGTTTCGTGTGGGGCTGTGGCCATGAAATTAGTTGTTTGTGCCACTGTTTTGACAGAGAAATTAAAAGGAGGCGCTGCTGTGTTTTTCTGTTTATTTAACTCTATCATTAGCCGCTGCTTTTTGTGTGTTTGCTTTGGGGACAGTAAAATGACCCACGTTTCTCCTGTGCGTCCAAAATCGGGCTTAACAATTAAACATGTTTGATTTCCTGCGGCTAAGGTTTAGTTACGTCTGACTGCTGCCCACACCACACAATTCGAACGCGAGTCCAGTCGTGACACCCCCACACTACGAGACCTGACCCGACTCTGTGCGACTGCCTTCGACCAGACACGACTTGAGAAGACTCGGCGCGACTGAAAATTAGAGCCGGGCATAAAACTACACGGGCAAAAAAGTCGTGTAGTGTGTGCTGACCTTAACAGGCCAGTGTAATGCCTCATTTGAAAGTTAAGACCTACAAAACTGAGCTTTTCCCTCGCACTGTTGCCATGTTGTAACTTTGTTCCAATGAATTTATTTCATGTATTTCTTGTAATACAAATGGGTGCTTTTATTAATTAATTTTAAAGCAGTTTAAAACATGAGATGCACATTAAAAAAGAAAAAACGGGCTCAGATGGAGTAGAACAGACTGGAAGAGTGAGCCCCATATACATAATGACTTAATTAGTAATGTGTATTAGTAGTTTGGAGGTACATCATTTAATAATGACACAACCAGTGAATGGGTGTGTCATACCTGTGTTGTACTACTGACCTCTTGTGGTCGAATAAGGAAATAACATAGAGATAACAGTTGGACGCAATTGGACACAAGGGGGCGCCTTTCCAACCTTCTCAGTGTAAATGTAAATTGACTTTATTCAGAGTTAGATTCCAGTCAGACACCATGAGGGGTGTAACATGACACTAAGTACAATGTGTCCTTTATTTTCAACAAAAAGCCTGATGCCTCATTGCACTTCAGTCTGTTACGGGCCGGCAGGTGAAGAAGGAAGTCGTGGAGATTCTGCGTTAGAACTTCAGACTTCTGCAGGATTGAAGAGTTGGATCATATTCTGAAACTCAAATATGTAGTAAAAACATACAATATAGGGGAAATTATTATTAATATAACAAAAGACAAACATGATTGATGAAAATAGAGAATGAAAAAATATCTATACATATCATCTGATGTAGAATCATGCTTGTCCCAGATCCTCTGAGCCGTGGTGGGTCATGACATATGTGGACAGGACTGTGGTAGATCTACTTTTGCTTCGAGAAAATAGTTACTGTTTTGAAGAAATAATTGATATCAAATATAATTGAGTTTGTTTTTTGGTAGAAATATATATGTATGTATATATATATATATATATATATATATATATATATATATATATATATATATATGTATGTATATTATTGCAAGAAGTGCATATTTACAAAAGGTACAGAGGGTGCATAAGACATTAAGAGAAAAAAAGAATAAGAAAGACATAATACAACACACATGAGGTGTAACAGTTTTAATTAAACAGTTAAAATAAATAATAAATATTTGAGTACAAGAGAGGGGGAAAACAAAAACAAAGCAAACTACTATTCGTAACATTAGTACCGCCGCCTCTATAACCACCACTAGCACCACCATCAACAGCACCACCATTCGCACCACTACCACTACTATCCCCACTAAAAACAAAACATTGATAAGAGATTTAGAATAGAGTGAATCCACAGAACAGAAAAGATGACAAATAAAGAAAAATAAATGGGTTTCATTAATTAATGAATAATTTGGTCTTAATTCAGTGTGGTGTTCTTCTCATCCATGGCCAGTTACTCATGTCAAGTAGGGCAATGTCCACACACCGCTCACCACGCCTGCGACACATCCCCGGCCAGCACCCCAGGCTGCACACTGCTAGCACCCCACCAATCCTAATTCTTGTTTTGTCCCTTAAATTCCCAGTATGTCCCTAAGTAATATGAGGTGCATTAAAATAAGCATTGAGCTTGCCCTATTTTTATTTTTTTTCCTACTTACTTATTAAAAACAGTGGCAGGGTGTCTAGGCGAGCTACCCCATAGGGCCAGCCGGGGAAGAGGCACAACAGCAGGGGCAGGAGGCATCCCCGTACCCGTCATAAACCAAAGCAGGCCATAGATGATCAGAATCATGGTAGAAATATAATTGACATTTAATTTTAATAACCACCACTAGCACCACTATCCGTACCACAACCATCAACAGCACCACCATTCGCACCAGTACCAGCACCCCCATTCGCACCACTACCACTACCACCACTAAAAACAAAAAAATGGTAAGAGATTTAGAATAGAGTGAATCCACAAAACAGAAAAGATGACAAATAAAGACAAATAAATGGTTTTCATTAATTAATGTATAAGTTGGTCTTAATTCAGAGTGTGGTGTTCTTCTCATCCATGGCCAGTTACTCATGTCAAGAAGGGCAATGTCCACACACCGCTCACCGCGCCTGCGACACATCCCCGGCCAGCACCCCAGACTGCACACTGCTAGCACCCCACCAATCCTAATTCTTGTTTTGTCCCTTAAATTGCCAGTATGTCCCTAAATACAATGAGGTGAATTAAAAATGAGCATCAAGCTCACCCTATTCTTTGTGTTTTGTCCCTTAACAGCATTTCCCAATATGTCCCTAAGTAAAATGAGGTCCATTAAAATAAGCATTGAGCTTGCCCTATTTTTTTCTTTTTTTTTTTCCTACTTTGTGAGCCTAACCTTATATAATGCATTAAAAACAGTGGCAGGGTGTCTAGGCGAGCTACCCCATAAGGCCAGCCGGGGAAGAGGCACAACAGCACGGGAGGGAGGCATCCCCGTACCCGTCATAAAGCAAAGCAGGCCATAGATGATCAGAATCATGGTTTGTAGAAATATAATTGACATTTAATGTTTTGGTAGAATGAGAGTAATCAATAATTAACTACAATTTTAATTATATCAATTCAGGATTTTTACACTTGTTATTGAGGAATACTAGAATTTCATTTATTCTTACATTCAGCAGAAGTAAGTTCCAAGGCAGAATCTCCATGACTTCCTTCTTTACTTCTTAGACTGTGACAGACTAAAAGGGTTCAAATGGAGAAGAACAGACTGAAAAACTCAAAGACCTCTACTTGAGACTAGGAATAACTTTAAAATAACGGATCATTTGAATGGTTTCTCATTATGGGTTTTGTCAGATTACCATTTTGTGAAAAACTCATTACACAATGTGTATACCTTAATGGTTCCTCTCCTGTTTGAGACAAAGTGTTATCAGTCACCTTGAGTCTCTCTCTCTAAAACCAAAAAATCAGGTTAGAAATCTAGGAGTAATCATGGACTCAGACCTAAACTTAAACAGCCACATCAAAGCAATAACATCATCAGCCTTTTACCATCTGAAAAAACATTGCTAAGATCAGAGTAACCAGACTTAGAGAGACTCATCCATGCATTTGTCTCCAGAAGGTTAGACTACTGTAACGTCCTGCTCACTGGCCTTTCTAAACGAGCTATAGTACAGGAAATACGACCACATTAGTCCAGTGCTCCAGTCTCTGCACTGGCTTCCAGTCACTCAGAGAATAGAATTCAAATCAGCTCTGCTTGTGTACAAGTCTTTTCATGGTTTAGCACCAAAGTACATCTCTGACATGTTAGAGCTGTATGAACCATCTTGGGTCCTGAGAACTTCAGGGAGGGTCTCCTGGTGGTTCCCAGAGTCAATAATAAACACAGTGAGGCTGCGTTTGCAGCTAAAATCTGGAACAGTCTTTATGAGGATGAGACAGGCCTCAACTCTGACAATGTTCAAATCCAGGCTAAAAACAGCTCTTTTTACCCGTGCATATGAAAACTGAAAGCATTTTATCTGCACTCTTGCCTTTTATTGCTGTAAAAATAAACTTGCTTTGCCTTGTGAGTCCTCATGTGTTGTGTCAGATTACCATTGTGTCTAAAACTCATTGCACAAAAAGTACACCTGAAGGGTTTCTCTCCTGTGTGAATCCTCATGTGGTGTGTCAGATTACAATTTTCTGAAAAACTCTTTCCACAATCAGAACATCTGAATGGTTTCTCTCCTGTGTGAGTCCTCATGTGTTTTGCCAGAGCGCCATTTTCTGAAAAGCTCTTTCCACAAACAGAACATCTGAATGGTTTCTCTCCCGTGTGAGTCCTCATGTGTGTTTTCAGGTTATTATTTTGTGAAAAACTCTTTGCACAAAAAGAACACCTGAAAGGCCTTTCTCCTGTGTGAGTCCTCATGTGTGATTTAAGTTCATCATTTCGTGAAAAACTCAATGCACAAACAGAGCATCTGAATGGTTTCTCTCCTGTGTGAGTCCTCATGTGTCTTTTCAGCTTATTACTTTGTGAAAAGCTCACTGCACAGACAGAACAATTGAATGGTTTTTCTCCTGTGTGAGTCCTCATGTGCTTTGTCAGAATACCATTTTCTGAAAAACTCTTTCCACAAACGGAACATCTGAATGGTTTCTCTCCTGTGTGAGTCCTCATGTGCCTTGTCAGAGTACCATTTTCTGAAAAACTCTTTCCACAAACGGAACATCTGAATGGTTTCTCTCCTGTGTGAGTCATCATGTGTCTTTTCAGTTTATTACTTTGTGAAAAGCTCTTCCCACAAACTGTACACCTGAGTAGATTTTCTCCTGTCTGGACCATATCTGGACCTCCATCTCCAGTCACATTGCTCCCAAGAGCTGGCACCTGCAGCTGTTCAGTGTGTGTTTGTGGAGTGGGACTTTCAGCTGAAGGAGTCCAGTCTGCAGAGTTGTCAGTGTCAGAGGAATTCTCTGCTTCTGTTTCATCTCTGTCCTCTCGGTTTTCCTCTTTCACTGTTTCATGAAGCAGAGACTCTTCTTTCTCACTCTTCACAGAGACAATGACTGGGAACACTTGGATCGACTCCTGTTTGATTTGAATCTCCTTTGGTTCCTCTTTAATCTAGACCAGACTGGGAGCAGCCTCATGTGGACTCTGGACACCTGCAGTGACAGACAACAAAGGTAAAAGACAAACCTAAAAATAAAGTCTCTCAGTGGCAGAGCTAGAAGGAGGCCCTGGGGCAACACTGGCTTTGACTGACAACCCCACCCCGAATGGCTGAAAGCTTAAAGGTGGGTTCAGACCAAACGTGCGTCCACGCTCCTTCAGCTTCTAGTTGGACGCCAAACACTGCCGCTTCACACTCGCGAGAAACGCCTGTTTGCGGCGCGTGAAGTTTTGCAAGCGTCATAATTAGGGGGCGTGTCATACAACTCAGGCTGAGCGCAAACCGCGATGATCAACTTGTCCTCCATGCTGCAGGTCAGGGGCGCAACTAGCCCCCCCATCACACACACACGGCTCTTTGATGTTTTTTTTTTTTTTAGAGAAAATAAATACCCTCTGAATTGACTTTATTTTAACGAAAACGTCACTATTTCACACAATATAACATCGATATTTCCCTGGCGTTTGTTATCACAAAAAAACAATCACACGGCCCGATTAAGCTTCTGTTGCTTCATTCGCGTAACTTCCTCCTCTCCCTCTCTCTCCCTCGCACAAGAGGGGAGAAAACAACGCAAGTGAAAGAGGTGTTTTGTTTCAACGCGATCTCCTCTGTAACCGTGTTTATTATTTCATTAGGAGTTTTATTTCTCAAACTTGTTGCCTTATGCTCACTTTGAGCTCCTCGTGGGGGTTGGAGATTACAGTCCCTCTGCCAATCCTCCACTCCTCTCTGCCCCACTCCAGCAGTGATTTTTGTTTCGCAAAATAAGCATGCACAACTAAAGTGACGCCCCTCCCCCAAAGAGGAATGAAAAAAAACAAACTTCACCTCCGCGAACCCGTTCATATCGTTCACTGTAAAGACTCTTTCAAAAGAGCCGGATCGTTCGCCACCAACACATCACTTTCGGCGCCCCTATTCAAGGCATATATTGCGTATGCCCTTTTTGCGCCACTGCTGCAGGTAACAGGTGACGCTTGTGCTCACTATTTGAGCCCAGTCCCTGATTAGTTAACAAGGCGTAAATGAACGCACGTGTAGATTGTGATTACTTGAGTGCATGAAGCAGTGGGCGCGGCATCGCTGCTCGTGTACCGCGCTGTTCTCACTGGCTTTGACGCGCGTTTATCCTCATCCGCTCGCATTTGCAACGCTTCATACGCGCGGACGGCTTTGCTTACATTTCGAAGCACGTCTATATAGGGTTAACATGGAAGTTGGTGGTGTGTCAGCGTTTGGTCTGTACACACCTTTAGGGTCTGTTTACACGTCAAAAGGAAAACGCAACAATAACATCCTCGGCCAATTTGCTTCTAAACAAAATGATTGGAAGGCAACAAACCAAGTACACGTCCAGCAAACAGCACAGAGGAAGACAGTTCAAACTAGGGATGCACTGATCCGATATTAGTATCAGATATCGGAGCCAATACTGGGAAAAAAACGGGTATCGGCTCCCAATATCCAATACTGAACCGATACCAGTTTTGGCTCTCACTGCTTTAAAAACACAACTTTAACCAACTCAAGGGCAGAACCTGGAGAATTCAATTGCTGAGTTAGTTTTAACTTCAGCAAACTTATTTTTGATCACCGCGCAAAATGCTGCGGCTAACAACAGCATGCTAATGCTAACGGCAACTAATCAAGGCTGGGTCAGAAACTAGTAATGATAGAAATATGGTAAGTGGCCACATAAAATTAAATCGGTCACTTCTGGTGCGGCCAATTGTTTGTATTTTATTTTATTTCATGAAATGCTGTTAAAAAATAACATATCAAATATTTAAAAATGGACAATTTGCAACAATTGGATGTCTTCATGTGAGCTGTTGATGTAAAATAGCCTGTCCCACAGGTAACATGCTGGATTTTTGAGTTTTTCACTCAGAGAAAGCCACGTTTAAGAAAGTCTCTTGGTATCGATAAATATCAGATATCGGCAGATACTTAAACCCCAGTATCGGTATCAGTATCGGAAGCAGAAAAAGCTGGATCTAGTTTAAACCTGTTTCAACTTCCTGACAACTTTTGGATTTTGTGGCTTTCTGAAGGAACTCTGGTGCATTCTAAAATAAAAGTAAAACATTATGTTTGTTTACAGACTTTAATTTGACTTAAAATACAGTAAAGGTGGGAAATCTATAAACATGAGATTTTGTGATTGTGATTTAGCCAATCAGGGTTCAGATCAGGGCAGTGGCATTAAACAAACGCATTTTTAAGTTTGGATTTTCTTACCTCCACATTCTGGCTCCTCTTTGATCGTTCTGTAAAAGAACAAAAGGTATTAACGACTATGCCCACATAATCTAAACCACAATAATATATTCAAGTTTGTATCTCCCAGATAAGAATTATACAATCAAACTTTATTACTGATGACAAATTATTGTAATTATTCTACTTACACTAGTAGTTTCGGACAGTTTTTGTATGGGCTGCTTATAATAGCTTGGATATTCTGTTTTGACTCATGATAAGAGTTGGATAACACTAATAATGATGACTTAATTAATAATATGTATTAGTTGTTTGGAGGTTCATAATTTAATAACCAGTGAATGGTTATGTCATACCTGTGTTGCGCTACTGACCTCTTGTGGTGGAATAAGGAAATAACAGAGAGCAAAGCACGTGTGTCCTAAAGTTTGGAAACAAAAGAGACTAAAAATGGACTAACCACTTTTTTATGATTATGGAGGTTTTATTTTACTTTTAAATTTAATTTTATTGAGCGTTGGAGCCACAGCTCAAAATTAACTTTTTTTTTTGGTGGTGCTTCTGTAATTTAGGAGCACAGTCAAAAACATAGCGGAAGAAAACAAAAGTCATTATATTTTAACACTGGGACACCAGATTTTGTGCCTCCAACCCCGACTTTCTCTGCTCCGCCCCCGCTTCACCGCACGTCACCACATGTCGTCTCCTCACTCTACTCTTTCACTCTCCTCTCTCTGTGTTGTGGGGACAGCTCCATAGATCGGGCTACGAGCAGCAAATTCCTTTGAAGACGTGTTTGACATTGCGTTTGTGACTTTACGTTTTGTATTATGCGAGAGCGGCGATGATTCGCTTTCAGCGCTGCACGAGGTGGCGAACGGGTTGGAGTGAAGTTTGCGCTGCTTCTCCTCCTGACATCGATTCGAGAGATGCCTCCAGTCCCAATAAGTTTATGAATGATCCATTTATTCATTAAGAGACTACAGTTGCGTAAATACACTGGCTCATTCAATGAAAGCGGCGCACAAGCACAATATACAGGCTGGGCTGGTGCAGGTTGGCGCTAAGCCAAAAAAGATATTTTAGAACAGACAGTTTTTCTTGGTCATGCCAGGGGACAAAGAGAGCCACTACATGGAGGCTGCGGGTTACCGAACCCTGCACAGCTACTTCTTTCAGCCTGGCTGTCGCTGACAGACAGCGTTCATGAAAACAATGAAGCAATTATGCAAACTTTTTTTTAAGGCCGCACGAGAAGGCTAGGTGGACCGAAGCATGTACGCTTGAAGTAACAGTTGCAAACATGTGAGTAATTCTATGTTTAGATGAAAAAGGCATACATTTGGGAGCATGGTTGGAGTGTGGCTTTATATCTGCAAACAAACCTATGCCTAATTACATTATCTACCAAATAGGGCTGAACGAAATGGACAAAATGTAATATCTCGATATTCATGCCAGATATCTCGATACGATATAACTACAGGTTAGGTGAAAACCAAGCATTTTTCAGAAAAATAAAAATATATTACAAAAGAGTGCAGTTTTATTAATGAATAAAACGTTTATATTTTGAATGTTCATATCTTGATATCAATATAATGATTTAGCTTTCAGCCCTATTACCAAACTACTAACACACATTATTCCATTGTGTATGTGTACTACATTCAAACACATGCTATTACACAGAGTAGATTATTCTTTGATTCAGCGCATCAAGGGTAGTGTAAATTAAGTGAGACCGAAGTCTGGACTTGAAAATAATTTAGTAATACTACGTTATGGCAAAATTCTTCATACATTATTTTTTTATCAGAATTAACATTGCAGACTCGTTATAACGGTATTCTGGCTCTGTATTAAAATCGCATTGCACTTTAACCTCTTACCTCCCGCCTTTTCTCCAGTTTGGCTTTGCCCAAATCTACAAAGCGACTTGACTGGAGAGCAACAGTGTAATGCCTCATTTGAAAAAAATCTGACTAACTGTTTTGTCATATTTTTGAAGCGTTTTTTTCGTGTATTTGTCTCTCTTCTCTTTATGTCACTTTTTCTGTTGTTTTCATAGGTTTTTTTGTTTTTGTTCTGTTTACATCACGTTTTTGCCACTCTTTTGTTGCTTCTTTGTTATTTTTTTCATTGTTTTTTTGTCGCCTATAGGTCACACTTTATTCACTTTTTCAAGAAGCTTTTAGATTTGGGTAAAGCCAAACTGGAGAAAATGTGCTTGGTTCAGGTGGGGGTTAAGAGGTTAACTTTATAAGTATTTGAAATTGATGAATGCTGTCTTCGTTTTTGCGCCAAGTAGACCAAGTATAAATAAACAAAATGCAACATGTTACGGACTCAACAAGAAACATGTGATTAAAATAAAACAGTTTGTCAGCGGTTCAGACGGAGCTGGTCCCAGTTTGTGTGGAGTCCGTTTGTGATAAAGTCCCTGATAAAGACACAAAGGCCTCGTGTTGTTGTGGACAGTCCGCTGGGCGCAGGGTTGTAACTGAGAGAGTCCTGTCTTGGCTCTAAACTCACCTGTTTTCCACCTCCGCGGGCTCCCACAGCTCCTGCTCCTCCTTCAGCTTCACTTCTGCCATGTTTCACTGCGCTCTGTCCGCTTTAAGGCGAAGCTTTGGGGAAAAGAGTGTCTCACTTCTGTTCAGAGCTAACGCTAACACAGCAGCACAACACAGCGCTCACTTCCGGTGTGACTCACTACTGCCCCCTAGTGCTCAGGGTTAGGACTTCGGTTCTCATTCTCTTCAAACATGACTTCACAAAGATATACTTGTTCTAACTACAAGGCCGTGTTTCTGTCTGTTATCTCTAATAAAACATGCTGAATTATGCCTGTATTGAAATACGCGAGAAGGAGGTGTTTGCTAGTCCGTCCAAGATCTAATTTCAAAAGTAAGGGCGATGGAGCTTTTGCAGGAGCAGGCCCTAAACTGTGGAACTCCCTCCCTCTGAATGTCAGACAGTTCCATTGAGAGCTACAAAACTGTTAAAGACACATCTTTTTGCAGAGGGTTTTAACATAAGATGAGCTGAACATTTCTCATGTTTTAATTTAATTAATTTTTTGTTACAGTTTTACTCTTATTTCATATATTGTGTTTATTCTGGTTCTCGTTAATGAAAGCCAGTATTTGCTATACTGTGCACTCTGAGCCTGAACAGCGCTTTTAGGCAGAGGTGAACGTTTTGTTAATTTACTTTTTTCAATAAACCTGACCTTAACCTGTAGTTTATGAAGACAGCAAAGCTCTCTTAACTCGCCGTGCATTTTCTCCAGTTCAGTTTATCCAAATCTAAAAGCTTACTGATTGGAGAGCTACAGGCTAGAAGCCTGGTGAGGGCAGAATGATTCCCCTCAGTATTTTTTTTTAAACAGAGGGCGATCAGTCTGGAACCCTCGCACCGGTTGGCGGCATCAGAAAACTGAAAACGAGCCTGTGCAATGAGATTTGCTTATTTCCTCTTCCTATTCTTCAAAAAGGAAGTGAAGTATCTTGGCCATTTAATCTCGGCTGATGGAGTGTCCACGGACCCCGACAAAATTACCGCCGTAGCTGGCTGGCCCGTCCTAACACTACAACGGTATGCTGCTTTCGGCACTTCTGCTTTACTTTGACCATTGACTTTGATGGAAGTCAAGTAGAGTAAATTACATTTTTTCAAACCCTCTTTGATTGGTTGGTGAAAATGTACCGCCACCCCCACTAAGGCGGTTCTGTACCTTCATCCAAAACACCCCCACAGCTGACACTCCTCAAAGCTTCAAAACTGACACCAGATCAGAAAATACAGTGTGAACGTGGGGAACATGTGCGCCTCCCAATTGGTCAACAGTGTCATGTGATCGCTGTCACAACAACGCAGTTCAATGCTGCCCCTGCTCCTGCTACTATGAGCCTTCAACTAGGCTAGTTCTGTCAAAATGGAGATAAACGTCGGCAACACGAAGATGCGGGATGTATTTCTTTGGATTTTATAAGAAAAGGAGATAGACCACCAGCCACGAGACGGAGGAAGCGGTGGAGACAGCGGAGAGCAGAGAAAGCGGAGAGAAGCTAACGGAGAAAAGTAGCTGGACAGTTTGTGTCCAAACTCAGTAAGTGCCACCTTTAAACTCTGTTTGCGGTTGAAATGTAGCTGGAAAAGGTGGCTCTCGTGAACTTTGGTGATATAAAGTTGTGCTGTTTCGTGTGGGGCTGTGGCCATGAAATTAGTTGTTTGTGCCACTGTTTGACAGAGAAATTAAAAGGAGGCGCTGCTGTGTTTTTCTGTCTTTATTTAACTATCATTGGCCGCTGCTTTCTGTGTGTTTGCTTTGGGGACAGTAAAATCACCCACGTTTCTCCTGTGCGTCAAAAATCGGGCTTAAAAATCTAACATGTTTGATTTCCTGCGACTGAGGTTTAGTTTTGTCTGACTGCTGCCCAAACCACACGATTCGAACGCGAGTACAGTTGTGACCCCCCACACACTACGCGACACAACTCTGTGCGAATGCCTTCGACTAGACACGACTCGAGAAGACTCGGCGCGACTGAAAATTAGAGCCGGGCCTAAAACTACACGGGCAAAAAAATCGTTTAGTGTATGGCCAGTGTAATGCCTCATTTGAAACCTAAGACCTACAAAACTGATCTTTTCCCTCGAACTGTTGCCATGTTGTAACTTTGTTCCAATTAATTTTTTTTCAGAACAGACAAAAATACTAATTTATCCTAAATTTAAAGAACAATGAAATCCATGTCTTGAAAGTAAGAATATCATGTTGTCAGCGTTTTTCAATCAAAAGAAATGCAGTAAGAAAAATGCAGGTGGTTTAATTTCTTGTAATACAAATGTGTGCTTTTATTTATTAATTTTAAAGCAGTTTAAAATATGAGATGCGGATAAACAAAAAAAAACAAAAAAGGGCACAGATGAAGTAGAACAGACTGAAAAGCTCAAAGACCTCTACTTTAGACTTGGAATAACTTCAAACTAACTGATCGTTTGAATGTTTTTTCATTATGTGTTTTGTCAGATTACCATTTTGTGAAAAACTCATTACACAATGTGTACACCTCAATGGTTTCTCGCCTGTGTGAGACAAAGTGTTATCAGTCACCTTGAGTCTCTCTCTCTAAAACCAAAAAAATCAGGTTAGAAATCTAGGAGTAATCATGGACTCAGACCTGAACTTTAACAGCCACATCAAAGCAATAACATCAACAGCTTTTACCATCTGAAAAACATTGCTAAGATCAGAGGAACCAGACTCATCCAAGCATGTGTCTCCAGCAGGTTAGACTACTGTAACATTTCTAAACGAGCTGTTAGAGCTGCAGTACATCCAGAACGCTGCTGCTCGAGTCCTGACAAGAACCAGGAAACCATATTAGTCCAGTGCTCCGGTCTCTTCTGCACTGGCTTCCTGTCACTCAGAGAATAGAATTTTAAACAGCTCTGCTTATGTACAAGTCTTTTCATGGTTTAGCACCAAAGTACATCTCTGGCATTTTAGAGCCGTATGAACCATCTCGGGCCCTGAGAACTTCAGGGAGGGGTCTCCTGGTGGTTCCAGAGTCAATAATAAACACGGTGAGGCAGCGTTTCAGTTTCATGCAGCTCAAATCTGGAACAGTCTTCATGAGGATGTGAGACAGGCCTCAACTCTGACAATGTTCAAATCCAGGCTGAAAACAAACTCTTTTTACCCGTGCATATGAAAACTGAAAGTATTTTATATGCACTCTTGCCTTGTACTGTAATTGATTCACTTTATGTTGATGTTTTATTAATTGATTTTATCTGTTTTCGTGTAATTTTCTGCAACTGTGAAGCACTTTCAATTAACTTGTGTATGAATTGTGCTCTACAAATAAATTTGCCTTGCCTTGTGAGTCCTCATGTGTTGTGTCAGATTACCATTTTCTGGAAAACCCTTTAAACACATGGATCATCGAAATTGTTTCTCTCCTGTGTGAATCCTCATGTGTTGTGTCAGATAATTATTTTCTGAAAAACGCTTTCCACAAAAAGAACATCTGAATGGTTTATCTCCTGTGTGAGTCCTCATGTGGCTTGTCAAAAAACCTTTCTGTGAAAACCTCTTTTCACAAACGTAGCATTTGAATGGTTTCTCTCCTGTGTGGGTCTTTATGTGTTGTGACAGATTACCTTTGTGTCTAAAACTCTTTGCACAAAAAGTACACCTGAAGGGTTTCTCTCCTGTGTGAATCCTCATGTGTTCTGTCAGATTACGATTTTCTGAAAAACACTTTCCACAATCAGAACATCTGAATGGTTTCTCTCCTGTGTGAATCCTCATGTGCTTTGTCAGGACACCCTTTTCTGAATAACTCTTTCCACAAAGGGAACATGTGAATGGTTTCTCTCCTGTGTGAGTCCTCGTGTGAGTCCTCATGTGTCTTTTCAGATGATCATTTCGCGAAAAGCTCATGGCACAGACAGAACAATTTAATGGTTTCTCTCCTGTGTGAGTCATCATGTGCTTTGTCAGAATACCATTTTCTGAAAAACGCTTTCCACAAACGGAACATCTGAATGGTTTCTCTCCTGTGTGAGTCCTCATGTGCTTTGTCAGAGTACTTTTTTCTGAAAAACGCTTTCCACAAACGGCGCATCTGAATGGTTTCTCTCCTGTGTGAGTCCTCATGTGTGTTTTCAGATTACCATTTTGCGAAAAGCTCCTCCCACAAACAGAGCATCTGAATGGTTTCTCTCCTGTCTGGACCGTATTTGGACCTCCATCTCCACTCACATTGCTCCCAAGAGCCGGCTCCTGCAGCTCTTTAGTTTGAGGAGTGGGACTTTCAGCTGAAGGAGTCCAGTCTGCAGAGTCATCAGTGTCAAAGGAATTCTCTGTTTCTGCTTCGTCTCTGTCCTCTCTGTTTCCTCTTTCACTGTTTCATGAAGCACAGACTCTTCTTTCTCACTCCTCACAGAGACAATGACTGGGAACGCTTGGATCGACTCCTGTTTGATTTGAATCTGCTTTGGTTCCTCTTTAATCTGGACCAGACTGGGAGCAGCCTCATGTGGACTCTGGACACCTGCAGTGACAGACAACAAAGGTAAAAGACAAACCTAAAAATCAAGTCTCTTAGTGGCAGAGCTAGAAGGAGGCCCTGGGGCAACACTGGCTTTGACTGACAACCCCACCCCGAATGGCTGAAAGCTTAAGGGTCTGTTTACACGTCAATAGGAAAACACAACAATAACATCCTCTGCAAATTTGCTTCTAAACAAAATGATTGGGAAGGCAACAAACAAGTACACGTCCAGCAAACAGCACAGAGGAAGACAGTTCAAACTAGGGATGTACCGATTCGATACTGGTATCGGATATCGGAGCAGATACTGGGAAAAAATACGATATTGGGTATCGGCTTAAAACACAACTTTAACCAACTCAAGGGCAGAACTTGGAGAATTCAATTGCCGAGTTAGTTTTAACTTCAGCAAACGTATTTTTGATCGCCGCACAAAATGCTGCAGCTAACAACAGCATGCTAATGCTAACGGCAACTAATCAAGGCTGGGTCAGAAACTACTAATGATACAAATACGTGAAGTGGCCAAATAAAATAAAATCTGTCACTGCTGGTGCAACCAAGTGTTTGTATTTTATTTTATTTTATGAAATGCGGTTAAAGAATAACTGATAAAATGTATTTATTTATGTATAGGGACAATGCATATTAATGAACATAAAAATATAAATATGCCAGAATTAGCCAATGGCTACTTTCCATCTGTAATCCCTGGCAGATCAAGAAAATACAAAGACCAGTATACTACATTAAAGACAAAAGATCATCACACAGATCATCCACACAATTAAACTTGAGACATAAAACATAAAGATAATGGTCAGTGGTCACATGTCTGATTCCCCTTCAGCCAACCTTTAAGTTTAATTTGAAATACTATGAATGTGGTACAGTCTCTAATGTCTGCTGGGATGCTGTTCCATACTGTGGTCCCTTAATATTTGAAGCTTATTAATAGATATAATTGATCCTAGGGCTGGGCAATATGAACCAAAAGTCATGCTGATATATTTAGGTTGACTATTGATATACGACATATATCCCAATATATTTTTTCCACAAAGTGGAAAGTCAGAGTCAAAGTAAAATAAGAGTAGTTTTATTGAAAACTCATTATAAACTGTAAACATAAACACTGTACGACAAAGCTCCATAAGGTGCACATTTAAATTAAAAAAAATATCTCAAATAAAAATAGCCTATGAAATAAGTATAACAGGGCTTAATTTGAACTATATCGATATAAGCGTTATGGTCTAATTCCATATCTCATTTAAAAATATTTTGATACATCTTAAATATCGATATATTGCCCAGCCCTAATTAATCTGCAACATTATGAAAAGAAAATACTTTATTGATCTCACAATGAAAATAAGATCATCACTCAGTTTTTCACTCAGAGAAAGCCACGTTTAAGAAAAGTCTCTTGGTATCGGTTAATATCGGATATCGGCAGATACTTAAACCCCGGTATTAGTATCGGAAGCAGAAAAAGCTGGATCTAGTTTAAACCTGTTTTAACTTCCTGAACACTTTTGGATGTTGTGGCTTTCTGAAGGAACGCTGGTGCATTCTTAAGTAAAAGTAAAACATCACGTTTGTTTACAGACTTTAATTTGACTTAAAATACAGTAAAAGTGGGAAATCTATAAACATGAGATTTGTGATTGTGATTTAGCCAATCAGGGTTCAGATCAGGGCAGTGGCAATAAACAAGCAAATGCATTTTTAAGTTTGGATTTCTTACCTCCACAGTCTGGCTCCTCTTTGATCGTTCTGTAAAAGAACAAAAAGGTATTAACGACTATGCCCTAGGGTGGGCGATATTGACAAAAATGAATATCTCGATATTTTTTTGTTCAATATCTCGATATCGATATTCAGACGATATTTTTGCAATCCTTCACAGAAATGTGTGCAAATAAGGTCCAGTTGGTCTTTTGACTTGCTGTATCTGACCTATTATTGTTTAGAATTACTAGTACATAAATAATTGACACATTATTGATTTAAAAATAGGGCAGGGTGATATGAACAAAAATGTATATAACGGTATGAAAAAGAAATCACAATAACGATGTATTTGGCTATATAATTACACCAGACAAAATATTTCAAAATCAAAGCCTTTAGACCATAGGGCAAATTCATTTAAAGCTATTTTATTCTATATATTCATCTAAAGCTCTACCGTCATCGGGAAGAACCATACTGTCAATGGGAAGAACACGGAAGAAAAGATAAAATAATATTATATTATTATTAATATTATATTATTATAATATTTGCAACTTCATCTCCATCACAGTAAAATGCTCCTGTAGGTTCACCTGCCTCTGGGCAGTTTACGTGTGTTTTATTGACAGGGGACTGAGGATAGACCTGTGAGTATTAACGCGTTTTCAAAGGATCCAGTTTTTCCCTATTTCTCCTTTTCGTGTCTCTCCCGATGCACGCGGGGGGAGGGGCCGGGGCAAACGCACAGACACACACAGGAGGGAAAGAGACAGAGAGGGAGATGAGTTTGTCCTGGAACTTAGGTGATCTGAAGAAAACAGGTGAGGCGGATATTATTAGCCTTTAACCGTGTTTGCGTTGTCGTTTTCTTCACCGTGTTGTTAGCGCCAGGCTAAAAGTTAGGAGAGTTAGTGTCAGTATTTATTGTAAGAAAATTCTCTGTCCAGGACCTTCTCTTGATGGAAAAACAGCGCAGAGAAAAAGATGCATTCTCAGGAGTTCTTTATTCAGGCTTTCATCAAGTGGTACAGGTTATGCTCATGCCAGAAGCTCCGAAGAAGTCCAAAGTCCTGCCTGAACGCGGGGCTTATATAGTGACTAGCTCCTCCCACAGAATCCACAAATAGTGACCTGTCCATAAAGGGTATGTATAGCTGTCGATCCAGATTGCTTACTTCAACACTATTTTAGATCTGTACATTGAGCATTCTGACCTTCGCCCCTCTCAGCATAAGACTTTTTATAGACACACTGCCATGAGCACGCGGCCCCACCAGAGCTTACATGGTTTATTAAACACACTTACAGATCTTATCATTGGCAAGCAGACAAATTAATCAACAATCTCCCCTCTTAATTACTTTTCTAATTACCAAAAAATAAATATCACAAAATCTTGATGCATTCAACGTTGAGAGATGCAAGTCTCTATTTCCCACTTGATGCATGTATCCATCTTTATTAACACAAATTTCACAACTGCGATAGCTTTTTATATTTATTTCCTTTTTGCTTTTCTTGTCACTATTATTTGCAAAAGTCAGCTACCAGTTTAGCGTGGCTGAAGCAAAACAAACAATCATAAGTGTACTTTCAAATTAGTAATTTAACTCAATTCAAAATATTGCGATTTGATTGGAGCCCTGGAGTGAGGAGTATGTATTGTGATGTCGGAACTTGACACGCTAGGTTAGTTGTTATTAAATTCACTACCAAAGATCGCAGACAGGGACTTACGCAGCAAATAACTAAGGAAATCATCAGCAAAACCGCTAGTATGGGCATTCCTATTTTCAACAGCAAATGCCACCATGTGCCGCTAGTTAGCCAGGTCCACATGTCCCAACTACCGGATGACATATGAGCCTGTACCTCATCGCGGGCTTGTACCATGTCCTTTATTGCCTGTGTGATCAAACCCCCATCTCCGCTATTATCAGGTATAAATGTGCAGCATCCAGTTCCAATTTGCGCGCACACACCCCCTGTGGAGGCGGTTAATAAATCAAGCACAACACGGTTTTGCAACACCATGGTGCGCAGGGCTTTTAGTTCCTCATTGGTTGCATTGAAGGCCACTATAGTTGTATTCATAAATCCCAGTAGTCTCCACCTGTTATATTCTACTTCAGTACGTAAATCAGAAATGCCAAAATTGGGAAACAATGCCATTGCAATTCGCGGTCCTGTATTAAATATCCGCTGGTCATATGGAACTCCGCGGTCGAATAAGACGTCTCTTACCACGTCTAAGGTTTGCTATTTGGACAGTCTCATGTACAGTATGTAATTTGTCTTTAGGAATGTACATGATGGGTTGATGCAATTCTACAATCGTGCATGTGCCTCCCCAATGAGGTGGCAGATTGGTGTAAATAGCATGCCCACACAGCCAATACCAATCACTCAGCACTCTAGTACCTACGTGAGTAATCGGAGCTACACGGGAACATCTACAGCCGAGATTGGCAGCGCACCACAATGCAAAGTCTTTGTTCATGACTTTTGCAGCCTCTCTAGCTTGGGTGTCTTGACAACAGGAATCATTGTTTAAACAAGCGTAATATGCTGGTTCATCTATGGGCGGGCAAAAAGTAATTATGTTTTGGCAATGATTTTGTTAATGTGTCCAACATTGTTAGTGCCGTTTCCTGTATAACAAACGGTGTAGTTATGTGGTTCTATAATGTCCTCCATGACAAGAGGGTCCTTTAATTGTGGCCATGTCAACAGATCTAGTTCAGCATGGCACGGTGTGTCTTATAGAAGGCCTCCTTTGGTAGTTGCGCTGGTACCGACATGTCGCCACTAGAGGTGGGAGATATATCGTTTAGACGATAATATCGAAATTGTTGTCTGGACGATATGCAAAATTGGATATCGAGATATTTCATAATTTGTACAATCCGACCCCCCAAACATGTTTTTTTTTTTTTTTCGGACTTTGTCGCGTTGTCCTTGTGGGTTACCGTAGTGCGCCAGCCGCCCCCTCCGCTGCGTAACACATTCAAAACAACAACATGGCAGCGTGGAGCGATTACAGAGATGAAGAATCTAATGATATGAATGAAGTTTGTCACTTGAGTCGCTCATATTTGCGAGGAAAGGGCTCAGGACAAGTTGTAGCACGGCCTTTCTAGCTAGCTACATTTTGCAAGTTCTCCCACTTAGAAATCATGGAGGGGTCTGAAATTGTCATCGTAGGTGCATGTCCACTGTGAGAGACATAATCTAAAAAAAAAAATCCAGAAATCGCAATGTATGATTTTTTAACTATTTATTTGTATGATACAGCTGCAAATAAGTATTTGAACACCTGTCTATCAGCTAGAATTCTGACCCTCAAAGACCGGTTAGTCTGCCTTTAAAATGTCCACCTCCACTCCATTTATTATCCTACATTTAGATGCACCTGTTTGAGGTCATTAGCTGCATAAAGACACCTGTCCACCCCATACAATCAGTAAGAATCCAACTACTAACATGGCCAAGACCAAAGAGCTGTCCAAAGACACTAGAGACAAAATTGTACACCTCCACAAGGTTGGAAAGGGCTACGGGGAAATTGCCAAGCAGCTTGGTGAAAAAAGGTCCACTGTTGGAGCAATCATTAGAAAATGGAAGAAGCTAAACATGACTGTCAATCTCCCTCGGACTGGGGCTCCATGCAAGATCTCACCTCGTGGGGTCTCAGTGATCCTAAGAAAGGTGAGAAATCAGCCCAGAACTACACGGGGGGAGCTGGTCAATGACCTGAAAAGAGCTGGGACCACCGTTTCCAAGGTTACTGTTGGTAATACACTAAGACGTCATGGTTTGAAATCATGCATGGCACGGAAGGTTCCCCTGCTTGAACCAGCACATGTCAAGGCCCGTCTTAAGTTTGCCAATGACCATTTGGATGATCCAGAGGAGTCATGGGAGAAAGTCATGTGGTCAGATGAGACCAAAATGGAACGTTTTGGTCATAATTCCACTAAGTTTGTTTGGAGGAAGAAGAATGATGAGTACCATCCCAAGAACACCATCCCTACTGTGAAGCATGGGGGTGGTAGCATCATGCTTTGGGGGTGTTTTTCTGCACATGGGACAGGGCGACTGCACTGTATTAAGGAGAGGATGACCGGGGCCATGTATTGCGATATTTTGGGGAACAACCTCCTTCCCTCAGTTAGAGCATTGAAGATGGGTCGAGGCTGGGTCTTCCAACATGACAATGACCCGAAGCACACAGCCAGGATAACCAAGGAGTGGCTCTGTAAGAAGCATATCAAGGTTCTGGCGTGGCCTAGCCAGTCTCCAGACCTAAACCCAATAGAGAATCTTTGGAGGGAGCTCAAACTCCGTGTTTCTCAGCGACAGCCCAGAAACCTGACTGATCTAGAGAAGATCTGTGTGGAGGAGTGGGCCAAAATCCCTCCTGCAGTGTGTGCAAACCTGGTGAAAAACTACAGGAAACGTTTGACCTCTGTAATTGCAAACAAAGGCTACTGTACCAAATATTAACATTGATTTTCTCAGGTGTTCAAATACTTATTTGCAGCTGTATCATACAAATAAATAGTTAAAAATCATACATTGTGATTTCTGGATTTTTTTTTTTAGATTATGTCTCTCACAGTGGACATGCATCTACGATGACAATTTCAGACCCCTCCATGATTTCTAAGTGGGAGAACTTGCAAAATAGCAGGGTGTTCAAATACTTATTTTCCTCACTGTAACTTTCCTAACTTTTAGCCTCGCGCTAACTAACAACACGGTGAAGAAAACCACAATGCAAACGCAGTTAAAGGCTAATAATATCCTCCTCACCCGTTTTCTTCAGATCACGTAAGTTCCAGGACAAACGTGTCTCCCTCTCTGTCTCTTTCCCTCCTGTGTATCTGCGCGTCTGCCCCAGCCCCCCGTGTGCATCGGGATTCGGGAGAGACGCGAAAAGGAGAAATAGGGATAAACTGGATCCTTTGAAAAACGCATTAAGGCTCACTTCCCAAACGCGTTAATACTCACAGATCTATCCCCAGTCTCCTTACAATAAAACACAAGTAAACTGCCCAGAGGCAGGTGAACTTACAGGAGCATTTCACTGTGATGGAGATGAAGTTGCAAATATTGTAGCAAAATTATTTTATCTTATCTTCCGTGTTCTTCCCATTGACAGTGTGGTTCTTCCAGATGAAGGTAGAGCTTTAGATGAATAAATAGAATAAAATAGCTTTAAATGAATTGTCTAAAGGCTTTGATTTTGAAGTATTTTGTCAGGTGTAAATTATATCACCAAATGCATCGTTATTGTGATATTTCTTTTTCATACCGTGATATACATTTTTGTTCCCCCTGCCCTAATGTTTAAATCAATAATGTGTCACATCTTTATGTACTAGTAATTCTATACAATAATAGGTCAGATACAGCAAGTCAAAAGACCAACTGAACCTTCTTTGCCAGTTTGCACACATTTCTGTGAAGGATTGCAAAAATATCGTCTGAATATCGATATCGAAAAAAAAAAAAAAAAAAAAATCGAGATATTCATTTTTGTCAATATCGCCCACCCCTAGTCGCCACTAGCCAAGTCTCTCCATTGACCAGGGTAATCGACAAAGCTACAAGACAAAGAATTTGGGTGTCGTTCGGTGTGGTCGCATAAACGCCGGTGTGTGTAGTCGATACTGGAAGGTGGGTACATACATAGCAGTCAGTGTTACTAGTAAGGTGGGCGGTATAGTTTATATATCGCCACCACATGTTAGCTTGATAATGATGCATTATTTCTCCTTAGCTAGCTAGCAAGGCAGTGCTACAACTTGTCCTGAGCCCTTTCCTCGCAAATATGAGTGACTCAAGTGACAAACTTCATATCATTAGATTCGTCATCTCTGTAATCGCTCCACGCTGCCATGTTGTTGTTTTGACTGTACCCAGCGGAGGGGGCGGCTGGCGCACTATGGTAACCCACAAGGACAACGCAACAAAGTCTGAAAAAAACATGTTTGGGGGGTCGGATTGAATAAATTATGAAATATCTCGATATCCCAATTTTGCATATCGTCCAGACAACAATTTCGATATTATCGTCTAAACGATATATCTCCCACCTCTACTATGCTCACATAATCTAAACCACAATAATATATTAAAGTGTGTTTCTCCCAGTAAAGAATTATATAATCAGCTGGCTAAAAAAAGATGTTTATTTCGCAAACTCAATTTTTTTTTTTCTACCAACGTTTTTTTTGTCTTTTTCGCATTTCGACCTTGTGGGTTACCGTAGCAGGTAAATGGTAAATGGTCACATTTTATATAGCGCCTTTCTACCTGCTTTAGGCACCCAAAGCGCTTTACATCAAGGAACGAGTCACCCAGTCACACTCTCATTCATACACCAGTGTAACCAGACACTGGAGGCGAGGTGGGTGAAGTGTCTTGCCCAAGGACACAATGACAGTGGGCACCTGCGGGATTCGAACCGCCGACCCTCTGGTCACAAGACGACCCGCTCTACTCTCTGCACCACCGTCGCCCCAAACCGTAGCAGGGTGTGAGCCATGCCCCTCCCCCACGTAACACCGTCAAAACAACAACATGCGCGATCAGTTTGTTTCAACCTTTTTGAGCCAAGGCACATTTTTTTTCATTGAAAAATATCACGAGGCACACCACCAGCAGAAAATGTAAACAATTTTTTTTTAAGTAACTCTGTAGCCTATATTCACAATATAAAGTGTCTCTCAAAGTGTCTTGAATAGGAACACCGTATAGTCTCGTTAGCCACAATGCCTATGTCGTATTCATGCATCACTAAAGCCGTCATTCCACATAGCGCGAACCGGCCGTGAACGCCACGATCTACGTGCACCTATCGACACTAGCCCACAGACTTTTCTGTTTCCACCACACACACACACATGCATTTGTTGTAGGCGGAGCCGCACAGAGGAGCACGCTATAGAGATGATCATTAAAAGTTTTGTAAGCCGCGATGAGGACAAATGTGGACAAATGCGGACAAATGCTGCCTTCTGTTGGGAGTTATGGAATCATTCAGAGGAGCCAAGCTGTATTAAAACAGAAAATAAACCACTAAATACAACTATGAAGGTAAGCTACATGCAAATGTTATGCTAACACCAGCTAAAGCTGCGCTAACAGCGGCTAAATGCTATTATTTTAGCACAGCGGTATGATGTTGTGAAATATTAAATCCGTATGACCTGCGTGTCAATAGTGAGGGCTGTCCACTCTCTCATTGCCAATCAGAGGCCAGAGTCTGTTCACGTCACACCAGACACGGGTCAGCGCTTTGGCCACAGCCAGAGGTCGGTCCCAAAACCTATCCCTGGTCAGACCGGTTTGGCCCTGACCTTTGTTATGGAAAAGCTCGACAAAGCGGGTGAAAGAGCCATTCGGCTGACACACACCTGCATGTGGAAAAGAGCCTTAATTCTCTTGTCTCAAAGAAATTAGCTACCTGCCACTTACTGATATGGAAGAGTATTACATGGTTACTCAGTCGATCACTAGACAGCACAGAGACTAAACAGCACATTATGTTTATGATAATTCATGTTTTCGGAAAAAAACACATGTTTAGACCAACTAGGTGAAATTGGATAATTTCCCAAGGCACATCAGACAATATCACACTAGTCTGCCACGGCAAAGTGGTTGAAAAACACTGTGTTAACTTACTTACAACTAACTGAGCCATTCACTGCTTTGAACGCAGTGAATTAATAACAATGACACAATGTTTTTCACAACTTTGCCAAATACCTGTAATATTGAAAGAGACTAATGTACAGTTTTATGTGAAAGAGAAGTAAAAGGTACTTGACATGCTCTGCTTGTTACAGTTACAAGGAATATCTATCATTAATTTTGGGAGATGTGTACAATGGAGGATTCTTATTTGAAAACTATATTATAATTATCTATCCATCCATTACTGACACTCGATTTATAGCGTCTTTATTGGGCCAGATAAGAACAGCCGGGTCGCCAGTCAGCCAGCTGTGCCACAAGAAAGCCAGAACCGACTCAGAAATGACTGCTACCTTGGTTAGCATTTGAATAGATTTGGAGTGGAGCGTTCAGACTGGGTGAGTGGGGCATTCGGCCTAGGGGTGGGGCATTCCGACTACGATTCGGGTAATGCCTCATTTGGAAAGAAAAAAATACTAACTGTTTTGTGATATTTTTGAAAAGTTGTTGTCGTGTATTTGTCTCTCTTCTCTTTATGCCGCTTTTCTGTTGTTTTCGTCGTTTTTTTTCTGTTTTCATCACGTTTTTGCCACTCTTTTGTTGCTGCTTTGTTATTTTTTTCATTTTTGTTGTCGTGTATACGTCACACCACTTTTTTGCCGCTTTTTTCAAGAAGCTTTTAAATTTGGGTAAAGCAAAACTGGAGAAAATGTGCTTGGTTCAGGTGGGGGTTAAGAAGTTAACTTCGTTTTTGCGCCAAGTAGGCAAACGTATAAATAAACAAAATGCAACATGTTACGGACTCAACAAGAAACACGATAAAGAAGCATCAATGCGAGATGATGAAATAAAACAGTTTGTCAGCGGTTCAGACGGAGCTGGTCCCAGTTTGTGTGGAGTCCGTGTGTGATAAGTCCCTGATAAAGGCACAAAGGCCTCGTGTTGTTGTGGACAGTCTGCTGGGCGCAGGGTTGTAGCAGCTGAGAGTCCTGTCTTGGCTCTAAACTCACGTGTTTTCCACCTCCGCGGGCTCCCACAGCTCCTGCTCCTCCTTCAGCTTCACTTCTGCCATGTTTCACTGCGCTCTGTCCGCTTTAAGGCGAAGCTTTGGGGAAAAGAGTGTCTCACTTCTGTTCAGAGCTAACGCTAACACAGCAGCACAAAACTAGGGATGGCCGTCTTGAACCACTGGATTCGACAATGCGTCGAAGTCTCATGGCGCATGCGTGTCAAAACAAGGTTCAAACCGCGCATGTCACGTGACTGGATCTTAGAAACGTTTCATGAGGGGGGCACTAGGGGGCACCCGTGCTGCACACGCATTTGATTGACAGGGGTTTCAATAAACCACAGAACAGTGCACCTGTCTCAACCTATCTCCCATAACGTTTAAAAGACGTTAGCACATCTGTCCTTGTGAGAGACGAGAGAGATTCCCATATTTGTTCATTCTCTCAAAAAATACTTGTGTATGCCAGCGACAAGTGTACCTTGTGAGAGAGTGTTTTCTAAAGCAGGAGAAGTTATTAGTAAGAAAAGAAATAGACTAAGTCCTTCCACAGCAGAGAGAATTATATTTCTGAATAAAAATCTTGAAATGTGAGATTGGAACGACTTTGACATAAACATGATCAAAAAAAAGTAATACATAACATATCAATGCCTTTAACACATATATGCAATCTCTCCTTTTCAACTGGTGAACTCCCTGACCTCATGAAGATTGCCAAGGTCGTTCTAATTTATAAAAGTGGGGATAATCATCAATTTACAAATTATAGACCGATCTCTATACTTCCTCAACTGTCCAAGATTCTGGAAAAAACTTTTTGGTGCCCGGTTGGACAGTTTTGTGAATAAACATAACTTACTCAGTGACTGTCAGTATGGGTTCAGAAGCAACAGGTCAACTGCACATGCATTAATCAATCTAAGCGAAGAAGTCACCAACAATATTGACAATAAGCTGTATTCATTGGGTATATTCATAGACCTCCAGAAAGCCTTTGACACTATAGATCATGAAATACTTTTAAATAAACTAAATAACAATGGGATCAGAGGGATTGCTAACAATTGGTTGAAGTCATACTTGACTGATAGAAAGCAGTACGTACAAATTAATGCACATGTATCAGGACGAAGGAACATTGTATGCGGAGTCCCCCAGGGGTCAATATTAGGACCTAAATTGTTTTGTTGTACATAAATGATCTGTGTGAAGTCTCAACAATGTTAAAATGTATATTATTTGCGGACGACACAACAATTGTGGGTTCTGACAAAGATCTACAACTGCTTGTCTCAGAGGTCACAACAGAATTATACAAATTCAAAGAATGGTTTAATAAAAATAAACTATCACTGAACATATTGAAAACAAAAATGATTTTATTTGGTAAACGGAATAGTGAGGTTCAGATTCAAATCAGTATTGACAATGCTCGAATTGAACAAGTAAAGGAATACAAATTTCTGTGTGTGATCTTCAGCACATAATGGGCAAGTGTAGATTTTTTCTGGACCACAAGGCTCTCTTCACCCTGTCCTGTTCCTTTATTCTACCGTGCATGAATTATTGCTCAGAGGTCTGGGGAAATACCTTGAATAGTCATTTACAGGTTTTATATAGACGCCAAAAGAAGGCTATTAGAATTGTTCTCAACATTGGATATAGGGACCAGACAAATATATTGCTCTTAAAATCTAACACCATGAAACTTGATGACCTCATAAAATATAATACTTTGCTACAGATATATAAAGCTGTAAACAACCAGCTCCCTAGCAATATACAACAAATGTTTGGTGAAAGAGAGGGAAGATACGATCTAAGGGGTACTCATAATCTTAAAGTACAATGTATTCCTTCTACCCTAAAAAGTCATTGTATCACCCGGAGAGGTGTAAATCTGTGGAGTAATCTAGAGGAACCCTTAAAAGGCGCTGATAGTCTACAGCAATTAAAAAAAAAAAAAAAAACAGTATACGAGAAGTGTGTTTGAGAAATATGCTAAAGACATGTGACCTTGTTCTTATTATCTTCAAGAAATGTTGTATTACGGTGAATCTGTTTAACCACATCATTGCTGATAGAACCAATGTCACCAACCCCTAAGTTTAAGTCGTTATGAATTAAATGAACTTGAGAGAAATGAACAAACAAAAGATATCAACAATGCTGTAACAGCCTGTTTCCATTGGTCACTATTAAACAAAATAGAACGAGGGCAGGCGAGAGATGGACCTGGTGGAGGGTCACCACCCCTTCAACAGGTTCATAAATCTTGTCTTTTTAATGCACCACCCAGCATAGGTTTCAGAACTGTCTCACAACAACAACTAGTTAGGGCAGTAGGGTGAGGGCTTGTTGATGGGGGGCTACTGCCCTCTACCAACTGGCCACATTACACCCTGGCTTCTTAAGGCACCTCACTAAATAAGGGAAACAACAAAATAAAACCAACCAACAACCAATATTTTTACAGTGGAAATGACAGCAAGGGGGCATATAATAATAATGTGTAGTGTTGATTATAAAAAGTATGACAAATGTAATATTTAAATAATAACTAAATCAATGGTCAATTAATAGAATGGTGACTGGTGTTTATAAGTAATGATTGGTTATGGTTATTATGTGAATGGGAAAGAGGAACAAGAAAAAAGTAAAAATAGAATGTAAAAATATAATAAAAATAAATGTTTATATATACTGGTAAACTGCATACATTTCTATGTCCGTGCTATGTCTTCTTATTTTGGAAGTCTTGTAAACCTCATGATTTTCACTGTACCGCTGTATCAGTATCGCGTCGTCTCTTTCACCTACCTTGGGAATTCCCGCAGATTTTTATGACTGTGGTGTATATTCACCCTAAGGCAAATGCTGATGCTGCTTCTCGTGTGGTGTATGACGTGGTGCATGACGTGGTGCAAAAGTTATAGTCCATTTCACCGGACGCACCAAACTTCATCTAGGGAGATTTAAATAAGGTGTCCTTTAAGAAAACACTGGCAGATTTCCATCAATATGTCACCTGCACAACCAGGCGGAATAAAACTCTTCAGATTCAGAAAACTTTATTGATCCCTCAAGGGCAATTAATTTGCTGCAACCTCCAACAGATATTGCACAAACAAACACATCACAACATTCACTGTGTGTCATTTCCAACGGTACAGACAATAGCAGATAGTATAACAAAAAGGACACATTTCAAAAAGGTCAATGTCACTTAGTAAAGACACTCCCTTCAGAATTCAACAATTCAGTGACAGAGGGAACAAAAGAGAAACGATTTGTTTTCCGAAAGGGTACATAAAAACGACGAGGACAGAGCATGGAGAAGCTGACCCAAGATACATTTAGCTTCTTTAGCGCCTGCTCCTCCCATAGAGACTGTAGGTCTCTTTGTTTAACTCCAATAATTTTAGAGCAAATTTTGACAATATTTTGCAGTTTGTTTTTATCTTTCACAGACAAACCCTTGAACCAGCAAACACATGAAAACGTTAATAGGCTCTCTATGAAACCGCAGTAAAAGTTGCAGAGAATCCTTTTATTTATATTGAAAGAGTTCAGCTTCCTTAAAGATCGATTCTCTGCTGACCACGTTTAAAAACGGAGTCTGTATTTGCGTCAAACTGAAACTTGTTATCCATCCAAGAACCAAGATATTTGTACTTCTCCACCACTTTCACCACTTCTCCATGAATGACACTGCTGCCCAGAGAGGGCGCTGTGGAGCGTCTAAAGTCAATAATCATGTCCTTGGTTTTTGAGACGTTTAAATCCAAGTAGTTGCTGTCACACCATTGGACAATGCAGGGCCCTTCGTTCTGACCACATCAGATGCTTTTTTTTAAAACATTAGCTGGCACAAATCTGTCAGTCTTTCTTTCCACTGTCTAGGCATTCTGTAAAAGTATTAAAATCAAGTAAGTGTTATTAACTGTATATAGGGGATGATTGTGTTACAACCATCCCCACCCCTGTTAGCCATTGTTTAGCGAGCGGTATCAGCATAATGGTTTGAGATTAGCAGTGGAAATGTGCATCACATTTGCCTGAGAAACTACAATTTAATCTAATGCAAGTCATATGGTTTTATGTGCAATAGTATAAGCATTAAACAAAATATACTCTTGGTCAAAAAATTTACTTTCTTACCTCAAAATAATTTTTTTCTCTATAGAATTTACATAAACCTGTGTACAACCTTGACAATCACCACGTGGGATCAGGGAGGAAGTGGGTAAACACTGATATGTTCATTTGACTCCTATCTTACCCCTGAGTGGTGGAATTGGTGGTGTTACAACTCTCCCCATGTTACAACCATACCCGGTCTCCCCTATTTTAACTCCCATATATTAAGTGTATGCACAAAGTGGAAATGAAATGTAGAGTAATAAATAAATAATATAGACCAAGGATTAATGCCTATACGTATACGGTAGTCTCAATCTACCTATATACAGTATATTTTTCTGTTAAAGTACCGATAAGAGTACCGTTAAAGTACCGGATCGATAAGGAGTATCGATAAGAGTAGTAGTATCGATAAATCATTAACGATACCCATCCCTAGTGGTGGGAGTCAATAAGCTTGTCTTCTTCCCACTCCTTTCGAGCAAGAATGTTATTTTTTTTTTCGCTTTTATGCCAGTGTTGTGTAGCTCGAAATAACATATTCAAATCAAATCAAATGCTCCGTGCACCTTACCAAATTTAGCCGTTTAAGTCTGCGCAACCGCCGCCGGAGTCTCCGCCACTGAGTTTGCACGTTGTCATCTATGGCAAGCCATGTGTGTCAAAATTCATCACTTATTTACGCGTCATTCAATAAAAATACGCCGTTAAATACGGCGCTTTTTAAAATCAAACGGCGCTTTCAAAATAAAACGATTTTCAAATTTTGATTTCAAAATAAACGGCGCTTGATACGCCGTCCAGAGTGTACAGTATGATAATGGGATTTATTTTAACCAATACTATTAAATCTTGCTCAGCCAATCAGTAAATACAAGGACAAGACCTCACTAAAAGATCACGAGGCAGATTACTTTCAGAATGTCTTTATTTTCAAATTTAATTCCATCTAGACGATCCATAATTACATTAAATATATACGTTAATGCACATTAAGTATAAAGATTAACATTAGTACAACATATATGTTGCCTGTGTAAAATCACCCACGCTTCTCCTGTGTGTCCAAAATCGGGCTTAAAAATCTAACAGGTTTGATTACCTACGACTGGAGTCTAGTGGAGTCTTTCTGCTGCCCACAGCACACGATTTGAACGCGAGTCTAGTCTTTACCCTCCACATTACGCAAAACGACTCAGCGTTTTTCAATCAAAAGAAATGCATTAAGAAAAATGCAGGTGGTTTAATTTCTTGCAATACAAATGTGTGCTTTTACTTATTAATTTTAAAGCAGTTTAAAATATGAGATGCGGATAAACAAAAAAAAGGGCACAGATGAAGTAGAACAGACTGAAAAACTCAAAGACCTCTACTTTAGACTTGGAATAACTTCAAACTAACTGATCGTTTGAATGTTTTTTCATTATGTGTTTTGTCAGATTACCATTTTGTGAAAAACTCATTACACAATGTGTTATCAGTCACCTTGAGTCTCTCTCTCTAAAACCAAAAAAAAAGTCAGGTTAGAAATCTAGGAGTAATCATGGACTCAGACCTGAACTTTAACAGCCACATCAAAGCAATAACATCATCAGCTTTTTACCATCTGAAAAACATTGCTAAGATCAGAGGAATAGTGTCAAAACCAGACTTAGAGAGACTCATCCATGCATTTGTCTCCAGCAGGTTAGACTACTGTAACGGCCTGCTCACTGGCCTTTCTAAACGAGCTGTTAGAGCTGCAGAACATCCAGAACACTGCTGCTCGAGTCCTGACAAGAACCAGGAAATACAACCACATTAGTCCAGTGCTCCGGTCTCTGCACTGGCTTCCTGTCACTCAGAGAATGGAATTTAAAACAGCTCTGCTTGTGTACAAGTCTTTTCATGGTTTAGCACCAAAGTCCATCTCTGACATGTTAGAGCCGTATGAACCATCTCGGGCCCTGAGAACTTCAGGGAGGGGTCTCCTGGTGGTTCCCAGAGTCAATAATAAACACGGTGAGGCTGCGTTTCAGTTTCATGCAGCTAAAATGTGGAACAGTCTTCATGAGGATGTGAGACAGGCCTCAACTCTGACAATGTTCAAATCCAGGCTGAAAACAGCTCTTTTTACCCGTGCATATGAAAACTGAAAGCATTTTATCTGCACTCTTGCCTTTTACTGTAATTGATTCACTTTATGTTGATGTTTTATTGATTGATTTTATCTGTTTTCTTGTAATTTTATGCAACTGTGAAGCACTTTGAATTGCCTTGTGTATGAATTGTGCTCTACAAATAAATTTACCTTGCCTTGTGAGTCCTCATGTGTTTTCTCAGAGTACCATTTTCTGAAAAACCCTTTCCACAAAAAGAACATCTGAATGGCTTATCTCCTGTGTGACTCCTCATGTGGCTTGTCAAAAAAACTTTCTGTAAAAACCTCTTTTCACAAACAGAGCATTTGAATGGTTTCTCTTCTGCGTGGGTCTTTATGTGTTGTGACAAATTACCTTTGTGTCTAAAACTCTTTGCACAAAAATTACACCTGAAGGGTTCCTCTGCTGTGTGAATCCACATGTGTTCTGTCAGATTACAATTTTCTGAAAAACTCTTTCCACAATCAGAACATCTGAATGGTTTCTCTCCTGTGTGAATCCTCATGTGCTTTGTCAGGACACCATTTTCTGAAAAACTCTTTCCACAAACGGATCATCTGAATGGTTTCTCTCCTGTGTGAGTCCTCATGTGTGTTTTCAGATGATCATTTCGCGAAAAGCTCATGGCACAGACAGAACATTTGAATGGTTTCTCTCCTGTGTGAGTCCTCATGTGTGTTTTCAGATGATCATTTCGCGAAAAGCTCACTGCACAGACAGAACATTTGAATGGTTTCTCTCCTGTGTGAGTCCTGATGTGTTCTTTCAGCTTATCATTGCGTGAAAAGCTCATGGCACAGACAGAACATTTTAATGGTTTTTCTCCTGTGTGACTCCTCATGTGGCTTGTCAAAAAAACTTTCTGTAAAAACCGCTTTTCACAAACAGAGCATTTGAATGGTTTCTCTTCTGTGTGGGTCTTTATGTGTTGTGACAAATTACCTTTGTGTCTAAAACTCTTTGCACAAAAATTACACCTGAAGGGTTTCTCTCCTGTGTGAATCCTCATGTGCTTGTCAGGACACCATTTTCTGAAAACTCTTTCCACAAACAGAGCATCTGAATGGTTTCTCTCCTGTGTGAGTCCTCATGTGTCTTTTCAGATGATCATTTTGCGAAAAGCTCACTGCACAGACAGAACAATTTAATGGTTTCTCTCCTGTGTGAGTCCTCATGTGCTTTGTCAGAATACCATTTTCTGAAAAACGCTTTCCACAAACTGGGCATCTGAATGGTTTCTCTCCTGTGTGAGTCCTCATGTGCTTTGTCAGAGTACTTTTTTCTGAAAAACACTTTCCACAAACGGAGCATCTGAATGGTTTCTCTCCTGTGTGAGTCCTCATGTGTGTTTTCAGATTACCATTTTGCGAAAAGCTCCTCCCACAAACAGAGCATCTGAATGGTTTCTCTCCTGTCTGGACCGTATTTGGACCTCCATCTCCACTCACATTGCTCCTAAGAGCTCGTTTCTGCAGCTGATTGTGGAGTGTTTGTGGAGTGGGACTTTCAGCTGAAGGAGTCCAGTCTGCAGAGTCGTCAGTGTCAGAGGAATTCTCTGTTTCTGCTTCGTCTCTGTCCTCTCTGTTTTCCTCTTTCACTGTTTCATGAAGCACAGACTCTTCTTTCTCACTCCTCACAGAGACAATGACTGGGAACGCTTGGCTCGGCTCCTGTTTGATTTGAATCTGCTTTGGTTCCTCTTTAATCTGGACCAGACTGGGAGCAGCCTCATGTGGACTCTGGACACCTGCAGTGACAGACAACAAAGGTAAAAGACAAACCTAAAAATCAAGTCTCTTAGTGGCAGAGCTAGAAGTAGGCCCTGGGGCAACACTGGCTTTGACCCCACCCCGAATGGCTGAAAGCTTAAGGGTCTGTTTACACGTCAATAGGAAAACACAACAATAACATCCTCTGCAAATTTGCTTCTAAACAAAATGATTGGGAAGGCAATAAAACAAGTACACGTCCAGCAAACAGCACAGAGGAAGACAGTTCAAACTAGGGATGCACCGATCCGATACTGGTATCAGATATTGGAGCAGATACTGGGAAAAAATACGATATTGGGTATCGGCTTAAAAACACAACTTTAACCAACTCAAGGGCAGAACCTGGAGAATTCAATTGCTGAGTTAGTTTTAACTTCAGCAAACGTATTTTTGATCGCCGCACAAAATGCTGCAGCTAACAACAGCATGCTAATGCTAACGCCAACTAATCAAGGCTGGGTCAGAAACTACTAATGATACAAATACGTGAAGTGGCCAAATAAAATCAAACCTGTCACTGCTGGTGCGACCAAGTGTTTGTATTTTATTTTATTTTATGAAATGCGGTTAAAGAATAACTGATAAAATGTATTTATTTATTTATTTATGTATAGGGACAATGCATATTAATGAACATAAAAATATAAATATGCCAGAATTAGCCAATGGCTACTTTCCATCTATAATCCCTGGCAGATCAAGAAAATACAAAGGACCAGTATACCACATTAAAGACAAAAGATCATCAGACAGATCATCCACACAATTAAACTTGAGACATAAAACAAAGATAATGGTCAGTGGTCACATGTCTGATTCCCCTTCAGCCAACCTTTAAGTTTAATTTTAAATACTATGAATGTGGTACAGTCTCTAATGTCTGCTGGGATGCTGTTCCATACTGTGGTCCCTTAATATTTGAAGCTTATTAATAGATATAATTGATCCTAGGGCTGGGCAATATGAACCAAAAGTCATGCTGATATATTTAGGTTGACTATTGATATACGATATCCCAATATATTTTTTCCACAAAGTGGAAAGTCAGAGTCAAAGTAAAATAAGAGTAGTTTTATTGAAAACTCATTATAAACTGTAAACATAAACACTGTATGACAAAGCTCCATAAAGGTGCACATTTAAATAAAAAAAATATCTCAAATAAAAATAGCCTATGAAATAAGTATTACAGGACTTAATTTGAACTATATCGATATAAGCGTTATGGTCTAATTCCATATCTCATTTAAAAATATTTTGATACATCTTAAATATCGATACATTGCCCAGCCCTAATTAATCTGCAACATTATGAAAAGAAAATACTTTATTGATCTCACAATGAAAATAAGATCATCACTCAGTTTTTCACTCCGAGAAAGCCACGTTTAAGAAAAGTCTCTTGGTATCGGTTAATATCGGATATCGGCAGATACTTAAACCCCCGGTATTAGTATCGGAAGCAGAAAAAGCTGGATCTAGTTTAAACCTGTTTTAACTTCCTGAACACTTTTGGATGTTGTGGCTTTCTGAAGGAACGCTGGTGCATTCTAAAGTAAAAGTAAAACATCACGTTTGTTTACAGACTTTAATTTGACTTAAAACCTCAAAACCTTGTCTTTTAATGCACCACTCAGCATAGGAACATCATCTACAAAATCAGCTGTTAGGGCAGCTGGGTGGGGGTTTGTTGAGGGGGAGTTACTGCCCTCTTCAACTGGCCCGTTCTACACCCTGGCTTTTTAATGCACCTCATTATGCAGGGCTTACATCACACTTCACATATAACTCAATTAAACAAATATAATAATAATGATAAATAAACCCGAATTAAATTATATTAAGGATGGTATTGACAACTGGGAAGTAGCAAGATCTCAGAATATAATATGTATTAATGCACCTTTAATAATGATAATTAATGATAATTAAACCCAAATTAAATTATATTGAGGATAGTAATGACAACTGGGAAGTAGCAAGATCTCAGAGTATAATATGTATGAATGCACCTTTATAACATAAAAGTAGCACATTCTTTTGTTCTTTATTTTGCTGTTGTTTTTGTCTTATTCTTCATCATTTATTATTACTTTGCCCTATGTTCCTTTGTTTATGATTTGCTACCTTGTAAATATTAAATGTAATGTTACTATTTTTATTTTGGGGTGGGCGCTTATAAGCCTTTGGCTTCAGCCCACTCCCTTTGAGCAGGTTAACTGCTCAAACAAATAAATAAACTAAACTAAACTAAACTAAAAATACAGTAAAAGTGGGAAATCTATAAACATGAGATTTTGTGATTGTAACTTAGCCAATCAGGGTTCAGATCAGGGCAGTGGCAATAAACAAACAAATGTATTTTTAAGTTTGGATTTTCTTACCTCCACAGTCTGGCTCCTCTTTGATCGTTCTGTAAAAGAACAAAAAGGTATTAACGACTATGCCCTAGGGGTGGGCGATATTGACAAAAATGAATATCTCGATATTTTTTTGTTCAATATCTCGATATCGATATTCAGACGATATTTTTGCAATCCTTCACAGAAATGTGTGTAAATAAGGTCCAGTTGGTCTTTTGACTTGCTGTATCTGACCTATTATTGTTTAGAATTACTAGTACATAAAGAATTGACACATTATTGATTTAAAAATAGGGCAGGGTGATATGAACAAAAATGTATATAACAATATGAAAAAGAAATCACAATAACGATGTATTTGGCGATATAATTTACACCTGACAAAATATTTCAAAATCAAAGCCTTTAGACCATAGGGCAAATTCATTTAAAGCCATTTTATTCTATTTATTCATCTAAAGCTCTACCTTCATATGGAAGAACCATACCGTCAATGGGAAGAACACGGAAGATAAGATAAAATAATATTATTCTAATATTTGCAACTTCATCTCCATCACAGTAAAATGCTCCTGTAGGTTCACCTGCCTCTGGGCAGTTTACTTGTATTTTATTGACAGGGGACTGAGGATAGACCTGTGAGTATTAACGCATTTGGAAAGTGAGTATTAACGCGTTTTTCAAAAGGACACACACACACACACACACACACACACACACACACACACACACACACACACACACCACACACACACACACACACACACACACACACACACACACACACACACACACACTGGAACTTACGTGATCTGAAGAAAACAGGTGAGGAGGATATTATTAGCCTTTAGCCGCGTTTGCATCATGGTTTTCTTCACCGTGTTGTTAGTTAGCGCCAGGCTAAAAGTTAGGAGAGTTAGCTAGCTAGCTCGCTAGCAAGGCAGTGCTACAACTTGTCCTGAGCCCTTTCCTCGCAAATATGAGCGACTCAAGTGACAAACTTCATATCATTAGATTCTTCATCTCTGTAATCGCTCCGCGCTGCCATGTTGTTGTTTTGACTGTACCCAGCGGAGGGGCGGCTGGCGCGCTATGGTAACCCACAAGGACAACGCAACAAAGTCTGAAAAAACATGTTTGGGGGTCGGATTGAATAAATTATGAAATATCTCGATATCCCAATTTTGCATATCGTCCAGACAACAATTTCGATATCATCATCTAAACGATATATCTCCCACAATCTAGCGTAACACCGTCAAAACAACAACATGCGCGATGGAAAGCGATTACAGAAATTAAGAATCTATTTATATGAATGAAGTATGTCTCTTGAGTTGCTCATATTTACGAGGAAAGGACTCAGGATTTGTGTCTTGGATGAACTCAGACAAGTTGAAGCACTGCCTTGCTAGCTAGCTAGCTTTCCTAACTTTTAGCCTGGCGCCAACAACAACACAGTGAAGAAAACCACAATGCAAACGCAGTTTAAGGCTAATAATGTCCTTCTCATCTGGAGCGCTCACACAAGTCTCAGGACAAACTCACATACATACTTCTCTCTCGCTCTCCGTCCCTCCTGCGTTTGAGTATCTGTGAGTCTGCCCTGTGCGATCAGGAGAGACGCGAAGGAGAACTAGGGAAATAGTGGATCCTTTTAAAACTATAAAAACTACAATAAATTTGACTCATGTTGCAGAAGCAAGCACATGCCCCAAACACGTTAATTAACTTAATACCCACAACTCTATCCTCAGTCTCCTGACAATAACACACAAGTAAACTGCCCAGAGGCAGATGAACTTACAGGAGCATTTCACTGTGATAGCAGTGTTTCCCACACAGATTATTCTGTGGCGCACCGCCACAGAATCAACACCGCCCACCACACATTGTGTATGTTTTTTTTTCTTTTCTTTTTTTTTAAAACGCTATTTAAAACGCGCATCGTATAGAACCTCCGCAGCGGTCAATTTGACTGCGGGGAGAGGGGTTTAAAATGCGGCGGCCATAGTGTTAAGGCCTGTTCATACTCCACAAGACGCGAGAACTTTGTTCTTGAGGCAAAAAGAAGAACAAAGATTGTCTGGGCTCTGACATTTCATACTCCACAATATGCATTAGTTGTTTGGAGGTTCATAATTTAATAACCACTGAATGGTTATGTCATACCTGTGTTGCGCTACTGACCTCTTGTGGTGGAATAAGGATATAACAGAGAGCAAAGCATGTGTGTCTTTCACACTCCTCTCTCTGTGTTGTGGGGACAGCTCCATAGATCGGGCTACAAGCAGCAAATTCCTTTGGCAGGACCTTTGAAGACGTGTTTGACATTGCGTTTGTGACTTTACGTTTTGTATTATGCAAGAGCGGCGATGATTCGCTTTCAGCGCTGCACGAGGTGGCGAACGAGTTGGAGTGAAGTTGTGCTGCTTCTCCTCCTGACATCGATTTGAGCGTCATTCGAGAGACGCCTCCAGTCCCAATAAGTTTATGATCCATTTATTCATAAAGAGACTACAGTTGCTTAAAGACACTGGATCATCAAGCGAAAACAAAACTACACGACGCTGCCTTCATTTTTTGTAATAATAATAATAATAGGCTACTTAAACAGTGAGACATTGTTCACTGCTCCTTATTTGTCCTGTTAAATCTGCTCCTCTGCTGCAGATGTTGGTGTTGGGTGAGAGACAGCGAAAGAGAGGGCAGATGAGACGGCGGATAAAAATAGACTATGGTGGGCCCCACAGACTAATGTATTAGTGGGAAACACTGGATTATGATTAAAAAGTATATAGACTCATTACATGCAAAGTAAGATGTGCGTTATAATTTTGATAATTATGGCTCAGCTTGTAAAAAATAAAAATCTCATAAAAATCTCATAAAATAAGAATATTTAGAAAATGGACTGGCAGCCATAATCATCAAAATTATAACGAACAAAGGCTTGACCTGTCACTTTGCATGTAATGAGTCTATATCATATTAGTTTCACATTTTAAGTTGAATACAGAAATAAATACTGTTTTGTTTTCCTCTTGAGAAAATGAATAAATAAAAAATAAAAAAACACTGTTCAACAAGACAAATATTGCCCTTCTACAGCAAAATTGGACATAACCTTGTATTGGAGCTATATTAGTTTTCTCCATAGCTATTTCGATACTACTCTTTAGCTAGTTATTTATTTAATTGCTTGCTTTATATGTCTATCCCTTATTATTTTGGCTCATTTCCTTCAGAATTTGGTTGTGGGCTGTGGAATTAAAAAGTAATTTCATTTGTATTTCACCTGTGAGCACCTGGTCATTGCCTTAATGTGTTTGGATTAACATTTGCAAGTATTCTACTTTTGAGCCATTCTGAGATTAAACTGCCAACATTAACCAGTGCTTAGTGCCAATATGTGTTTACACTTACATATATGCTAACTCAGTTTTTTGTCAACCTTTTTGAGCCATGGCACATTTTTTTTCATTGAAAAAATATCACGAGGCACACCACCAGCAGAAAATGTAAAATAAATAAAAGTAACTCTGTAGCCTATATTCACAATATAAAGTGTCTCTCAAAGTGTCTTGAATAGGAACACAGTATAGTCTCGCTAGCCACAATGCCTATGTCGTATTCATGCATAACTAAAGCCGTCGTTCCACATAGCGGGAACCGGCCATGAACGCCACGATCTACGTGCACCTATCGACACTAGCCCACAGACTTTTCTTTTTCCACCACACACACACATGCATTTGTTGTAGGCGGAGCCGCACAGAGGAGCACGCTGTAGAGATGATCATTAAAAGTTTTGTAAGCCGCGATGAGGACAAATGTGGACAAATGCTGCCTTCTGTTGGGAGTTATGGAATCATTCAGAGGAGCCAAGCTGTATTAAAACAGAAAATAAACCACTAAATACAACTATGATGGTAAGCTACATGCAAATGTTATGCTAACACCAGCTAAAGCTGCGCTAACAGCGGCTAAATGCTATTACTGGCATAACCCCCTTTTAGCACAGCGGTATGATGTTGTGAAATATTAAATCCGTATGACCTGCGTGTCAATAGTGAGGGCTGTCCACTCTCTCATTGCCAATCAGAGACCAGAGTCTGTTCACGTCACACCAGACACGGGTCAGCGCTTTGGCCACAGCCAGAGGTCGGTCCCAAAACCTATCCCTGGTCAGACCGATTTGGCCCTGACCTTTGTTATGGAAAAGCTCGACAAAGCGGATGAAAGAGCCTTTCGGCTGACACACACCTGCATGTGGAAAAGAGCCTTAATTCTCTTGTCTCAAAGAAATTAGCTAACTGCGGCCACTTACTGATATGGAAGAGTATTACATGGTTACTCTGTTGATCACTAGACAGCACAGAGACTCAACAACAGCCCATTATTTGCGTATGATAATTCATGTTGTTTTCGAAAAAAAAAAAAAAATGTTTAGACCAACTAGGTGAAATTGGATAATTTCCCAAGGCACATCAGACAAGATCTCAAGGCACGCTAGTCTGCCATGGCAAAGTGGTTGAAAAACACTGTGTTAACTTACTTACAACTAACTGAGCCATTCACCGCTTTGAACGCAGTGAATTAATAACAATGACACAATGTTTTTCACAACTTTGCCAAATACCTGTAATATTGAAAGAGACTAATGTACAGTTTTATGTGAAAGAGAAGTAAAAGGTACTTGACATGCTCTGTTGTTACAGTTACAAGGAATATCTATCATTAATTTTGGGAGATTTGTACACTGAAGGATTCTTATTTGAAAACTATATTATAATTATCTATCCATCTATTACTGACACTCTATGTATAGCGTATGGCTCTTTACTGGGCCAGATAAGAACAGTCGGGTCGCCAGTCAGCCAGCTGTGCCACAAGAAAGCCAGAACTGACTCAGAAATGACTGCTACCTTGGTTAGCATTTGAATAGATTTGGAGTGGAGCGTTTAGACTGAGTGAGTGGGGCATTCGGCCTAGGGGTGGGGCATTCCGACTACGATTCGGGTAATGCCTCATTTGCAAAAAATAAATAAAAAATACTAACTGTTTTGTCATATTTTTCAAGCGTTCTTGTCGTGTATTTGTCTCTCTTCTCTTTATGTCGCTTTTCTGTTGTTTTCGTACTTGTTTTCATCACGTTTTTGCCACTCTTTGTTGCTGCTTTGTTATTTTTTTTCACTTTTTTGCCGCTTTTTTCAAGAAGCTTTTAAATTTGGGTAAAGCAAAACTGGAGAAAATGTGCTTGGTTCAGGTGGGGGCTAAGAAGTTAACTTTAAAAGTATTTGAAATTGATGAACGCTGTCTTCGTTTTTGCGCCAAGTAGGCCAACGTATACATAAACAAAATGCAACATGTTACGGACTCAACAAGAAACACGTGATAAAAAGAAGCATCAATGCGAGATGATGAAATAAAACAGTTTGTCAGCGGTTCAGACGGAGCTGGTCCCAGTTTGTGTGGAGTCCGTGTGTGATAAGTCCCTGATAAAGGCACAAAGGCCTCGTGTTGTTGTGGACAGTCCGCTGGGCGCAGGGTTGTAGCTGAGAGAGTCCCGTCTTGGCTCTAAACTCACCTGTTTTCCACCTCCGCGGGCTCCCACAGCTCCTGCTCCTCCTTCAGCTTCACTTCTGCCATGTTTCACTGCGCTCTGTCCGCTTTAAGGCGAAGCTTTGGGGAAAAGAGTGTCTCACTTCTGTTCAGAGCTAACGCTAACACAGCAGCACAAAACTAGTGTTATGTATTTACCTATTGACATGTTGAAGTTTGTCCCTCCTGTGTACCACCCCTTACGTACGGGAGGTACGCCCATGCCTGTTGTTGAGTCATGAAGCGAATACACCATGCTTGAAGTAGCCCCGGTCTCTCGCCTCTTATTTAACTATATATATGCACGTATATAACAAAACTGGCGACGAGGTACAGTACGGCCTCACGTTTGCACTTTTTGACGGCGGAAGTCAAGTTGTTGCGCTGGAGTGGCGTGGTAGCGGCAGCAGAGAGTGGACGTCGGCGTAGTTAAGACCGCGCCACTGCTAACCACTGAAAAGCTACGGGGGAAGGAGAAATCCCCGCGGAGGAAAAGAGAGACTGAAAAATAAACGCAAGTAAACTCAAGCAGAAGGATAATTGGTGAGCAAGAAAACGTAATTAAAAGACAGAAAATGGCAGCATTGGTCGGAAATATAGGACCATTTGATGAAAACACGGAGCAATGGAGTTCATATACAGAGAGATTTGAATACTTTGTGCTCGCTAACAAGATAGAGTCAGAAGTAATGGTGCCAACGTTTTTGAGTGTTATTGGAGGAAAAACATTCAACTTACTGCGCAGTCTAGTGCAACCAGAAAAACCAGGTGACAAATCCTATGACCAAATAGTGGAAATATTGAAGAACCACTATGCACCGAAGCCACTGATTATTGCCGAAAGGTTCAGATTCCATAAAAGAAACCAGGATGAGGGTGAATCTGTCTCACAGTTTATAGCTGTACTTAAGCAATTGTCTGAGCACTGTGAGTTTGGATATTCACTCAGTGATACATTACGTGACCGGCTAGTATGTGGTCTACGCAGCGAGGCTATCCAAAAGCGCTTGCTAACGGAAGCTAACTTGACCCTGGACAAGGCTATTGGAATTAGCACATCAATGGAGATGGCAGCTAAAGAGGCACAGCAGCTGAGTGCATCAACACAAGTGCACAAACTGGTCACACAGTCCATGAAGGAGGCAGCATCTGGTCAGTTGTGCTACAGGTGTGGAAAACCTGGGCACCAGGCAAAAGAGTGCTGGTGTAAGGACTTGGACTGTAGAAATTGTGGTAAAAAGGGCCACATGAACGAGCATGCAGAAATAAAAAGACTCAGATGAACAAACAACAGAAAATCAAAAAGAAAAGTGATTTTTACAAGGCTAAAAAGAAACGTGTGAACAAAATGGAACATGACCAGTATGAAAGCAGCTGTGATTCAGACTCCGATGAAGTGCATGTCTTATCAATCATGGACGAGGATGATGATGGCTACTGGATCACACCACTGCTGGAGAACAAACCAGTGCGTATGCAAATTGACACAGGTACACGCGTATCACTGGTATCAGAAGTGCTATACAAGGAAAAACTGCCACACCTCCCACTCAAAGATACAAAGCTGAAGTTGAGAACCTATACTGGTGGGCATGTCCAAGTGTTGGGTGTGGTAGATGTCAAGGTTGCACACAATGGACAGGGAAAGACTCTTCCGCTGCACATTGTGTCAGGAAATCGGCCAGCTCTCTTAGGGCGTAAGTGGCTTAAGAAGTTGAAACTGAACTGGAGTGAAGTCTTCATGCTTGCAGACAAAGAAACAAGTCGACTCAAGGAGATCCTAAAAATGTATCTAAAGTTTTTGATGGAGAACTTGGCAGCATGAAAGACATAACTGTGAAGTTGACAGTCAAGCCAGACTGTACACCCAAGTGCCTAAAAGCTAGACCTGTCCCATATGCAATCAAGCCAAAAGTGGAGGCTGAGCTAGATAGGCTAGTGAAAAGTGGAGTGCTTGAACCGGTAAGCACAAGTGAATGGGCTACACCAATTGTCCCTGTAATGAAGAAAGACGGTACCCCAAGGATCTGCGGTGATTTTAAAGTCACAGTCAACCCAGTCTTGACCGCAGAGCAGTATCCTTTACCGCTCATTGACGACCTCTTCTCAGGTCTTGCTGGAGGTCAAAAGTTTAGCAAAATTGATTTGTCCCAAGCTTACCTCCAAATGCACGTTGAACCAAAGTCACAAGAGCTCTTAACGATTGTGACACACAAAGGACTGTATAGGTACAAGAGACTCCTTTCGGGATCACGTCAGCTCCTGCACTGTTTCAAAGAGCAATGGATCAGATTCTGAGTGGTCTCTCTGGAGTTCAGTGCTACCTGGACGATCTGCTCATCACAGGACCTGATGAACAGACCCATCTGAGAAATCTGGAGGGGACACTCAAACGACTGGAGGACTATGGCTTGAAAGTACGGAAGGACAAGTGTGAGTTTTTCCGCCCATCCGTTGAATATTTAGGACACGTGATTGACAGCACAGGACTCCACAAGGCGCCATCAAAAGTCAGGGCCATTGTGGAGGCTCCATCACCGACAAATGTGAGTCAGTTGAGATCGTTTCTTGGATTGCTGACTTATTACGCAAAATTTGTTCCCAACCTTGCAAACAGACTGAAACCGCTGCACGAACTGTTAAACAAATCAACAAAATGGGTATGGACTGAGAAATGTGAGAAGGCGTTCAAAGATGTGAAGCTTGCCCTCACCAAATCTGGGGTGCTTGCTCATTTTGACCCAAAACTGCCGATCCAACTGGCATGTGATGCTTCGCCCTATGGGGTTGGCGCAGTTGTGTCTCACATAATGCTTTCAGGAGAAGAGAGACCCATTGCCTTTGCGTCAAGAACGTTAAGCAAAGCAGAAAGTAACTATGCACAGATTGAACGTGAAGCTCTGTCTATAGTATTTGGAGTGAAGAAATTCCACCAGTACCTTTTGGCAGGAAATTCACATTGCTAACTGACCATAGGCCACTAACCTCCATATTTGGTCCGCATACTGGCATCCCCTCAATGGCAGCCAGCCGCATGCAACGATGGTCTCTACTATTATCGGCTCATCGGTACGAGATCAAGTACAGAAAGGCAAATCAGCACCAGAACGCTGACGGGCTCTCCAGACTACCATTGCCCGCCAAGCACAGTGAACACTCACAGGCTGAGATTTTCTATTTCAAGGACGTGACTGCTGCTCCAGTAACCTCTGCTCATGTAAAGAAACACACACGCACTGACCCAGTTCTTTCTGAGGTTTTGGACATTGTCACTCGTGGTAGGGGAGGAGAGATGTCACCAAAACTACAGCCCTATATGGTGAGACGCAATGAACTTTCAGTACAGGCTGGATGCTTATTGTGGGGCTATCGTGTCATCATTCCACCGCCTTAAGAGAGAGAGTGCTAACTGAGCTCCATACTGGACACTGTGGAGTGGTGCGAATGAAAGAAATCGCACGCAGCTACTTCTGGTGGCCAGGCTTGGATGCAGCTATTGAGGAAAAAGCTAAGTCCTGCTCTGACTGCCAGAAACTGAGAAACCAACCACAGCTTGCCCCCTTACATCCCTGGATTGGCCAGAAGAACCATGGCAAAGAATCCACATAGACTTTGCTGGACCACTGGAGAACCACATGTTCCTAGTAGCAGTGGACGCTCACAGCAAATGGCCTGAAGTCGCTGTGATGAAACAGACTTCTTCTGAGAGAACCATTGAGAAGCTCAGGTCAATGTTCAGCCGTTATGGCCTGCCCAAACAACTTGTCAGTGATAACGGCCCACAACTTGTGTCTGAGGAGTTTGAAACATTCATGGAAGAGAACGGCATTCAACATATCAAGTCCGCACCTTATCATCCGGCTACAAACGGACTTGCGGAAAGGTTTGTGCAGACCATGAAGCACGCTCTCAAATCCTCTCCAAGCTCCCAGTCTCTCAACCGTCGACTAAATGCTTTCCTTTTGTCATATCGCAATACACCTCATGCAACAACCAAGGTGTCACCAGCTTCTGCAATGTTTAAAAGACAACTCCGTACTCGACTTGACCTTCTGAGACCCCAACACACCAAAGACACTGTGCGCTTACAGCAAAAAGCTCAAATGGAAAGACGCGCAAGAGCTAAGTTCCGGAGTTTCGAAACTGGAGATAAAGTCCTCGCTCGGAACTACACGCACGGTTTAAAGTGGAAACCCGCAACAGTTGTCGCAAAAACGGGTCCAGTGTCATACACTGTGGAAACTAGAGAACATCTCATCTGGAAACGTCACGTCGATCAGCTTCTCCACTCATCCGGATCATCTGAGGATTCACGCACAACATCATCCACGGCTCTGGATCCAAGCGTTGGTCAGGATCAATCTCCATCTTTTGAGGAACATCAAAAACAACCAGAGAACGTGGACAGGGTTCCCGGGACACCTACACCCACACAGGTGTCTGCTCCAGACATTGTTCCCAGCCCAAGATGTCCACCATCCACACCAAAAGACAAGGTTACAGAGTTACCCACCGGTCGTTTCCACCCACGAAGAAACAGACGACCTCCGGACAGATTAACTCTGTAGTTCAGTAACTGACCCGTTCCCATGGGGTAAGAATAAAGCCCAGGGTACAGTTCGGACTGAGGTAGTCTACCCTCTTTCCGTAGTTCAGGCAGAAGTTCTACCCACACAGTAAAGAAATAAAAAGTTATCAAGAGCTAAAAATATTCTGCCATAGCCAATTAAAAAAATAAATAAAGATTAAAAAAAAAGAAGTTTAAAGGTTTAAGAAAACTCTTAAGAAATTGTAATGTATACTTTTGATAAGGGCACATCAAAAGTAAAGGGGGAGGGATATGTTATGTATTTACCTATTGACATGTTGAAGTTTGTCCCTCCTGTGTACCACCCCTTACGTACGGGAGGTACGCCCATGCCTGTTGTTGAGTCATGAAGCGAATACACCATGCTTGAAGTAGCCCCGGTCTCTCGCCTCTTATTTAACTATATATATGCACGTATATAACAACTAGGGATGGCCGTCTTGAACGACTGGATTCGACAATGTGTCGAAGTCTCATGGCGCATGCGTGTCAAAACAAGGTTCAAACCGCGCATGTCACGTGACTGGATCTTAGAAACATTTCATGAAACCCCGCTGGTTTGCAAGTGTTTCACTAGGGGGCACCCGTGCCGAACATGCATTTGATTGACAGGGGTTTCAATAAACCACAGAACAGTGCACCTGTCTCAACCTATCTCCCATAACGTTTAAAAGACGTTAGCACATCTGTCCCTTGTGAGAGACGAGAGAGATTCCCATATTTGTTCATTCTCTCAAAAAAATACTTGTGTATGCCAGCGACAAGTGTACCTTGTGAGAGAGTGTTTTCTAAAGCAGGAGAAGTTATTAGTAAGAAAAGAAATAGACTAAGTCCTTCCACAGCAGAGAACATTATATTTCTGAATAAAATCTTGAAATGTGAGATTGGAACGACTTTGACATGAACATGATCAAAAAAAAGTAATACATAACATATCAATGCCTTTAACACATATATGCAATCTTTTCAACTGGTGAACTCCTTGACCTCATGAAGATTGCCACGGTCGTTCCAATTTATAAAAGTGGGGATAATCATCAATTTACAAATTATAGACCGATCTCTACTTCCTCAACTGTCCAAGATTCTGGAAAAACTTTTTGCTGCCCGATTGGACAGTTTTGTGAATAAACATAACTTACTCAGTGACTGTCAGTATGGGTTCAGAAGCAACAGGTCAACTGCACATGAATTTATCAATCTAAGCGAAGAAGTCACAAACAATATTGACAATAAGCTGTATTCATAGACCTCCAGAAAGCCTTTGACACTATAGATCATGAAATACTTTTAAATAAACTAAATAACAATGGGATCAGAGGGATTGATAACAATTGGTTGAAGTCATGCTTGACTGATAGAAAGCAGTACGTACAAATTAATGAAGATGTATCAGGACGGAGGAACATAGTATGCGGAGTCCCCCAGGGGTCAATATTAGGACCTAAATTGTTTTTGTTGTACATAAATGATCTGTGTGAAGTCTCAACAATGTTTAAAATGTATATTATTTGCGGACGACACAACAATTGTGGTTCTGACAAAGATCTACAACTGCTTGTCTCAGAGGTCACAACAGAATTATACAAGTTCAAAGAATGGTTTGATAAAAATAAACTATCACTGAACATATTGAAACAAAAATGATTTTATTTGGTAAACGGAATAGTGAGGTTCAGATTCAAATCAGTATTGACAATGCTCGAATTGAACAAGTAAAGGAATACAAATTTCTGTGTGTGATCTTCAGCACATAATGGGCAAGTGTAGATTTTTTCTGGACCACAAGGCTCTCTTCACCCTGTCCTGTTCCTTTATTCTATCGTGCATAAATTATTGCTCAGAGGTCTGGGGAAATACCTTGAATAGTCATTTACAGGTTTTATATAGACGCCAAAGAAGACTATTAGAATTGTTCTCAACATTGGATATAGGGACCAGACAAATATATTGCTCTTAAAGGATCTGTATCATGCTATTTTAGCCATTCCAAAGTAAAGTATAGGCATATATATGATATATTGTACCTCTATCACTATGGAGTACTCATTTTTGAGAGAAATATAAGTATTTTTGGGGGGTATTTTCCCTACCCGGAAGACAAGACGCTTCGATTCAGTTAACTCCGCCCCTCTCTCCGCTCATTCCACATTTGCAGTATTATAAATATAAATATTGCTGCAAAAAGTGAAGTTACTTCACATAATGCAGTTATAAGGAGTTGACACGTGCAACACAGTTTCATAAATGGCTAACACACACGCTAACACACACGCTAACACGCGTTTTGATTGACTCACCGCTCAGCATGGCCTCCCCATCGTCGGGTGTTTACGTTATGGCCCTCGTGTTGGTTATAAAAGTTAATCCACTTTGATTCTGGCCAAGGTTCACCAAGCATCCATCAGGTTGGTTGATATAGTAGCTAGCTTAATCCCGGAAAGAAATTCCAACTTCTGGCGAGTGCACTCTTCTTTAGGAAGGTTGAATAGTCCTGTTCCTCTCGTAGCCAAACGCGCATCCGTGACATTATCGGTAAGAAAAAAAGAAAAAAGAACAGGCGGTGTCCAGAGTAGGTTAGAAAGAGCTCAGTCTTCAAAAACAACACTTATGCTCAGATCCATGGCTCCTCCAGCCGTGGGTGCGCTTGATTAGCGTCGTGGGACAGCACAGACGCGTCGGAGAGTTGCTTTTTTTTTTTTTTTTTTTTTTTCAAAAAAAAAAAGAAAAAAAAAAAAGTTTTATAAATACAAATCAGGCCGTAAGGCATTACATTACAGACGTAGAGCACTTCCGTTCCGCTGTGACGACACAACTGAACAGCTCAGTCGTTTACCAGGAGAGGGTGGAGCAGCTGCTCAGAGAGCAGGATTCAGGAGGATTACTTAGAACTGCGTGAATGAAGCCAAAAACCGCTCTGGGGGTGTTTTTGATAAGGAAATAGCATAACAACATGGCTAAAAACTCAAAAAAGTCGATTTTGCATGATATAGGACCTTTAAAATCTAACACCATGAAACTTGATGACCTCATAAAATATAATACTTTGCTACAGATATATAAAGCTGTAAACAACCAGCTCCCTAGCAATATACAACAAATGTTTGGTGAAAGAGAGGGAAGATACGATCTAAGGGGTACTCATAATCTTAAAGTACAATGTATTCCTTCTACCCTAAAAAGTCATTGTATCACCCGGAGAGGTGTAAATCTGTGGAGTAATCTAGAGGAACCCTTAAAAGGCGCTGATAGTCTACAGCAATTAAAAAAAAAAAAAAAAACAGTATACGAGAAGTGTGTTTGAGAAATATGCTAAAGACATGTGACCTTGTCTTATTATCTTCAAGAAATGTTGTATTACGGTGAATCTGTTTAACCACATCATTGCTGATAGAACCAATGTCACCAACCCCTAAGTTTAAGTCGTTATGAATTAAATGAACTTGAGAGAAATGAACAAACAAAAGATATCAACAATGCTGTAACAGCCTGTTTCCATTGGTCACTATTAAACAAAATAGAACGAGGGCAGGCGAGAGATGGACCTGGTGGAGGGTCACCACCCCCTTCAACAGGTTCATAAATCTTGTCTTTTAATGCACCACCCAGCATAGGTTTCAGAACTGTCTCACAACAACAACTAGTTAGGGCAGTAGGGTGAGGGCTTGTTGATGGGGGGCTACTGCCCTCTACCAACTGGCCACATTACACCCTGGCTTCTTAAGGCACCTCACTAAATAAGGGAAACAACAAAATAAAACCAACCAACAACCAATATTTTTACAGTGGAAATGACAGCAAGGGGACATATAATAATAATGTGTAGTGTTGATTATAAAAAGTATGACAAATGTAATATTTAAATAATAACTAAATCAATGGTCAATTAATAGAATGGTGACTGGTGTTTATAAGTAATGATTGGTTATGGTTATTATGTGAATGGGAAAGAGGAACAAGAAAAAAGTAAAAATAGAATGTAAAAATATAATAAAAATAAATGTTTATATATACTGGTAAACTGCATGCATTTCTATGTCCGTGCTATGTCTTCTTATTTTGGAAGTCTTGTAAACCTCATGATTTTCACTGTACCGCTGTATCAGTATGGCGTCGTCCCTTTCACCTACCTTGGGAATTCCCGCAGATTTTTATGACTGTGGTGTATATTCACCCTAAGGCAAATGCTGATGCTGCTTCTCGTGTGGTGTATGACGTGGTGCAAAAGTTATAGTCCATTTCACCGGACGCACCAAACTTCATCTAGGGAGATTTAAATAAGGTGTCCTTTAAGAAAACACTGGCAGATTTCCATCAATATGTCACCTGCACAACCAGGCGGAATAAAACTCTTCAGATTCAGAAAACTTTATTGATCCCTCAAGGGCAATTAATTTGCTGCAACCTCCAACAGATATTGCACAAACAAACACATCACAACATTCACTGTGTGTCATTTCCAACGGTACAGACAATAGCAGATAGTATAACAAAAAGGACACATTTCAAAAAGGTCAATGTCACTTAGTAAAGACACTCCCTTCAGAATTCAACAATTCAGTGACAGAGGGAACAAAGAGAAACGATTTGTTTCCGAAAGGGTACATAAAAACGACGAGGAGAGAGCATGGAGAAGCTGACCCAAGATACATTTAGCTTCTTTAGCGCCTGCTCTCCCATAGAGACTGTAGGTCTCTTTGTTTAACTCCAATAATTTTAGAGCAAATTTTGACAATATTTTGCAGTTTGTTTTTATCTTTCACAGACAAACCCTTGAACCAGCAAACACATGAAAACGTTAATAGGCTCTCTATGAAACCGCAGTAAAAGTTGCAGAGAATCCTTTATTTATATTGAAAGAGTTCAGCTTCCTTAAAAGATCGATTCTCTGCTGACCACGTTTAAAAACGGAGTCTGTATTTGCGTCAAACTGAACTTGTTATCCATCCAAGAACCAAGATATTTGTACTTCTCCACCACTTTCACCACTTCTCCATGAATGACACTGCTGCCCAGAGAGGGCGCTGTGGAGCGTCTAAAGTCAATAATCATGTCCTTGGTTTTTGAGACGTTTAAATCCAAGTAGTTGCTGTCACACCATTGGACAATGCAGGGCCCTTCGTTCTGACCACATCAGATGCTTTTTTTAAAACATTAGCTGGCACAAATCTGTCAGTCTTCTTTCCACTGTCTAGGCATTCTGTAAAAGTATTAAAATCAAGTAAGTGTTATTAACTGTATATAGGGGATGATTGTGTTACAACCATCCCCACCCCTGTTAGCCATTGTTTAGCGAGCGGTATCAGCATAATGGTTTGAGATTAGCAGTGGAAATGTGCATCACATTTTGCCTGAGAAACTACAATTTAATCTAATGCAAGTCAAATGGTTTTATGTGCAATAGTATAAGCATTAAACAAAATATACTCTTGGTCAAAAAATTTACTTTCTTACCTCAAAATAATTTTTTTCTCTATAGAATTTACATAAACCTGTGTACAACCTTGACAATCACCACGTGGGATCAGGGAGGAAGTGGGTAAACACTGATATGTTCATTTGACTCCTATCTTACCCCTGAGTGGTGGAATTGGTGGTGTTACAACTCTCCCCATGTTACAACCATACCCGGTCTCCCCTATTTTAACTCCCATATATTAAGTGTATGCACAAAGTGGAAATGAAATGTAGAGTAATAAATAAATAATATAGACCAAGGATTAATGCCTATACGTATACGGTAGTCTCAATCTACCTATATACAGTATATTTTTCTGTTAAAGTACCGATAAGAGTACCGTTAAAGTACCGGATCGATAAGGAGTATCGATAAGAGTAGTAGTATCGATAAATCATTAACGATACCCATCCCTAGTGGTGGGAGTCAATAAGCTTGTCTTCTTCCCACTCCTTTCGAGCAAGAATGTTATTTTTTTTTCGCTTTATGCCAGTGTTGTGTAGCTCGAAATAACATATTCAAATCAAATCAAATGCTCCGTGCACCTACCAAATTAGCCGTTTAAGTCTGCGCAACCGCCGCCGGAGTCTCCGCCACTGAGTTTGCACGTTGTCATCTATGGCAAGCCATGTGTGTCAAAATTCATCACTTATTTACGCGTCATTCAATAAAAATACGCCGTTAAATACGGCGCTTTTTAAAATCAAACGGCGCTTTCAAAATAAAACGATTTTCAAATTTTGATTTCCAAAATAAACGGCGCTTGATACGCCGTCCAGAGTGTACAGTATGATAATGGGATTTATTTTAACCAATACTATTAAATCTTGCTCAGCCAATCAGTAAATACAAGGACAAGACCTCACTAAAAGATCACGAGGCAGATCACTTTCAGAATGTCTTTATTTTCAAATTTAATTCCATCTAGACGATCCATAATTACATTAAATATATACGTTAATGCACATTAAGTATAAAGATTAACATTAGTACAACATATATGTTGCCTGTGTAAAATCACCCACGCTTCTCCTGTGTGTCCAAAATCGGGCTTAAAAATCTAACAGGTTTGATTACCTACGACTGGAGTCTAGTGGAGTCTTTCTGCTGCCCACAGCACACGATTTGAACGCGAGTCTAGTCTTTACCCTCCCACATTACGCAAAACGACTCAGCGTTTTTCAATCAAAAGAAATGCATTAAGAAAAATGCAGGTGGTTTAATTTCTTGCAATACAAATGTGTGCTTTTACTTATTAATTTTAAAGCAGTTTAAAATATGAGATGCGGATAAACAAAAAAAAGGGCACAGATGAAGTAGAACAGACTGAAAAACTCAAAGACCTCTACTTTAGACTTGGAATAACTTCAAACTAACTGATCGTTTGAATGTTTTTTCATTATGTGTTTTGTCAGATTACCATTTTGTGAAAAACTCATTACACAATGTGTTATCAGTCACCTTGAGTCTCTCTCTCTAAAACCAAAAAAAAAATCAGGTTAGAAATCTAGGAGTAATCATGGACTCAGACCTGAACTTTAACAGCCACATCAAAGCAATAACATCATCAGCTTTTTACCATCTGAAAAACATTGCTAAGATCAGAGGAATAGTGTCAAAACCAGACTTAGAGAGACTCATCCATGCATTTGTCTCCAGCAGGTTAGACTACTGTAACGGCTGCTCACTGGCCTTTCTAAACGAGCTGTTAGAGCTGCAGAACATCCAGAACACTGCTGCTCGAGTCCTGACAAGAACCAGGAAATACAACCACATTAGTCCAGTGCTCCGGTCTCTGCACTGGCTTCCTGTCACTCAGAGAATGGAATTTAAAACAGCTCTGCTTGTGTACAAGTCTTTTCATGGTTTAGCACCAAAGTCCATCTCTGACATGTTAGAGCCGTATGAACCATCTCGGGCCCTGAGAACTTCAGGGAGGGGTCTCCTGGTGGTTCCCAGAGTCAATAATAAACACGGTGAGGCTGCGTTTCAGTTTCATGCAGCTAAAATCTGGAACAGTCTTCATGAGGATATGAGACAGGCCTCAACTCTGACAATGTTCAAATCCAGGCTGAAAACAGCTCTTTTTACCCGTGCATATGAAAACTGAAAGCATTTTATCTGCACTCTTGCCTTTTACTGTAATGATTCACTTTATGTTGATGTTTTATTGATTGATTTTATCTGTTTTCTTGTAATTTTATGCAACTGTGAAGCACTTTGAATTGCCTTGTGTATGAATTGTGCTCTACAAATAAATTTACCTTGCCTTGTGAGTCCTCATGTGTTTTCTCAGAGTACCATTTTCTGAAAAACCCTTTCCACAAAAAGAACATCTGAATGGCTTATCTCCTGTGTGATCTCAGGGCTTGTCAAAAAAAACTTTCTGTAAACTCTTTACAAAGGCATTGAATGTTGCTATTCTGCGTGCGTTTTATTTGCAATTACCTTGTGTCTAAATCTTTGACAAAATTAACCCTGAGGTTTCCTTGCTGTGTGAATCACTTTTACTGTCAATTACAAATGTCTGAAAATCTTCCCAATCAGAAATTTTTTATGTTTCTTCCTGTTGTCCTCATGTGCTTTGTCAGGACACCATTTTCTGAAAAACTCTTTCCACAAACGGATCATCTGAATGGTTTCTCTCCTGTGTGAGTCCTCATGTGTGTTTTCAGATGATCATTTCGCGAAAAGCTCATGGCACAGACAGAACATTTGAATGGTTTCTCTCCTGTGTGAGTCCTCATGTGTGTTTTCAGATGATCATTTCGCGAAAAGCTCACTGCACAGACAGAACATTTGAATGGTTTCTCTCCTGTGTGAGTCCTCATGTGTTCTTTCAGCTTATCATTGCGTGAAAAGCTCATGGCACAGACAGAACATTTTAATGGTTTTTCTCCTGTGTGACTCCTCATGTGGCTTGTCAAAAAAACTTTCTGTAAAACGCTTTTCACAAACAGAGCTTTGGATGGGTTTCTCTTCTGTGGGTCTTATGGTGGGAGACAATTAGTTTGTGTCTTAAATCTTTGACAAAATTACCTCTGAAGGTTTCCTCTGTGTGAATCCTCATGTGTTCTGTCAGTTACCATTTTTCTGAAAAACTCTTTCCACAAACAGAGATCTGAATGGTTTCTCTCCTGTGTGAATCCTCATTGCTTTGTCAGTACATTCTGAAAAAAACTCTTTCACCAATCAGAGGCATCTGATGAGTTTTCTCTCCTGTGTCTCATGTTGTCTTCAGATGTCTTATGCGAAAGCTCATGCACGCAAAACATTTTAATGGTTGTTTCTGTGTGAAGTCATATGTGCTTTGGCAGATTACCATTTTCTGAAAAACGTTCCACCCAAATTGGGCTCTGAATGGTTTTTCTGTGTGCCTCATGGGCTTTTGTCAGAGTACTTTTTTCTGAAAGAACGCTTTCCACAAACGGAGATGCTGAATGGTCTCCTGTGTGAGTCATCATGTGTGTTTTCAGAGATTTGAAAACTTTCACAACGGAGCATCGAATGGTTTCTCTCCTGTGTGAGTCCTCATGTGTTTTTTCAGATTACCATTTTGCGAAAAAAGTCCTCCACAAACAGGATGAATGGTTCTTTGTCTGACCTATTTGGCTCATCTCTCACTCACATGCTTCCTAGAGCTCGTTTCTGCAGCTGATTTGGGTGTTTGTGGAGTGGGACTTCGCTGAGAGTCAGTCTGCAGGTCGTCAGTGTCGGGGAGTTCTCTGTTTCATTCTTGTTCCATCTAATACATTGCTCTAAAGCTCTATTTGCAGTATTGTGGCAGTGCTTTGTGGAAGTGGACTTCAATGAAGAGTCCGTCTTGCAGAGGTAGTGTCGGAATCTCTTTTCTGCTTCGTCTCTGTCCTTCTGTTTCCTTCTTACTGTTTCATGAAGCCAGACTCTTCTTTCTATCCTACAGAGACAATGACTGGAACGGCTGGATCGACTCTGTTTTGATTTGATTGCTTTGTCTTTTATCTGACAGACTGGAGCAGCTCATGTGGACTCTGGCACTGCAGTGAAGACAACAAAGAAAAGCACAAACTAAAAATCAAGTCTAGTGGCAGAGTAGCTAGAAGGTAGCCCTGGGGCAAATGGCTTTTGACCCCCCGATGGCTGAAAAGTTAAGGGTTGTTTACACGTTCAATAGAAACCAAACAATAAATCTCTGCAAATTTGCTTCTAAACAAATGAGTGTGAAGGCAAAAAACAAGTACACGTCCAGCCAACAGCAGGGAGACAGTCAATGGGAATGCACCGTCGTTACTGGTATCAGATATGAGCAGAATGGGAAAAAATACGGATATGGAATCGGCTTAAAAAACAAATTTAACCAACTCAGTGCAGAACTGGAGAATTCAATTGCTGAGTTGTTTAACTTCAGCAACGTTTTGATCGCCCAAAATGCTGCGCTAAAACGCATGCTAATGCTAACGCCAACTATCAAGGTGGGTCAGAAACTACTAATTGATACAAATACGTGAAGTGGCAATAAAATAAACCTTGTCCTGCTGGTGCACCAAGTGTTGTATTTTATTTTTATGAAATTCGGTTAGAATAACTGATTAGAATGATATTTATTTATTTATTTAGGTATTAGGGACATATATTAAGAACTAAAAATATAAATATGCCAGATTAGCCAATGGTACTTTCCATCTGTAATCCCCTGGCAGCATCAAGAAAATACAAAGACCAGTAATACCACATTAAAGACAAAAGATCATTCAGACAGCATCATCCAGCACATTACCTTGAGAATGAAACAAAGATAATGTAGTGGTCAATGCTGATTCCCTTAGCACTTTAGGATTTATTTTAAACTTATGAATTGAGGTACAGTCTCTATGTTGCTGGTGCTTGTTCCAACTGTGGTCCTAAATTTGAAGCTTATTATAGATTAATTGTCTGGGTGAGCAATATAATCCAAAGTCACATGTGATATATTTAGGTTACTTTGATATACGATATTCCCAATATTATTTTTTCACAAAGTGGAAAGTCAGAGTCAAGTAAATAAGTAGTTTATTGAAACTCATTACAACTGTAAACATAAACACTGTATGGAAAATGCTCTAAAAGGTGCAATTAATAAAAATAATCAATAAAAAGTAGCCTATGAAATAAGTATTACAGGGCTTAAATTTGAAACTATATCGATATCACGGTATGTCTATTCATTTCATTTAAAATTTTGAATACACTTAATATCGATACAGTTGCGCAGCGCTATTATCTGCCATTTGAAAGAAACTTTTATTGATCTGCACAATGAAAATAACATCATCATCAGTTTTTCCTCAGAGAAGCCGTTTAAGAAAGTTCTTTGTCGGTTAATATCGGATATCGCAGATACTTAAACCCCCGGTATTAGTATCGGAAGCAGAAAAAGCTGGATCTAGTTTAAACCTGTTTTAACTTCCCTGAACACTTTTGATGTTGTGGCTTTCTGAAGGAACGCTGTGCATTCAGTAAAAGTAAACAGTCACGTTTTTAAGAACTTAATGTGCACTTAAAACTCAACTTGTCTTTTAATGCACACTCAGCATAGATTATCTTACAAAAATCAGCTGTGGGCGCTGGTGGGGGTTGTTGAGGCGTTTATGCCCTCTAACTGGCCGTTCACACCTGGCTTTTGTGACCTCATTATGAGGCTTACATCCAACTTCACTTAATACTCAATTAAAACAAATATAATAATAATGTAAATAAACCCGATTAAAATTATATTAAGGAATGGTATTGACAACTGTGATAGCAAAGATCTCAGATTAATATGTTTAATGACTTAATAATGATTAATTAATGATATCCCATTTAAATCTATATTGGGATGTAATGACAACTGCGGATAGTACTAGATCTCAGAGTATAATATGTATGAATGCACCTTTATAAACATAAAGTTAGCACATTCTTTTGTTCTTTATTTTGCTTGTTTTTGTCTTATTTCTTCATCATTTTTTTACTTGCTATGTTCTTTGTTTATGATTGCTCCTTTTAATATAAATGTATGTTAAATTTTTATTTTGGGGTGGCGCGCTTATAAGCCTTTTTGGCTTCAGCCCACCCCTTTGAGCAGGTTAACTGCTCAAAAACAAATAATAAACTAAACTAACTAAACTAAAAATACAGTAAAGTGGGAAAATCTATAAACATGAGATTTGTGATTTCAACTCTTACGCAATATGGCTCAGAGATCAGGGCTGGCAATAACAACAAAGTATTTTTAAGTTTTTGGATTCTTACCTCCACGTCTGGCTCCTCTGTTGATCGTATCTGATAAAGAACAAAAGAGGTATTAACCTAGCCCTGGGTGGGCGATTTGACAAAAGATTTGAATTATGCTCGATTTTTTTTTGTTATATTCCGATATCATATTCAGACGTTATTTTTGCAATCTCACAGGAAAAGGGTTGTAAATAATTCAAGTTGGTCTTTTGACTTCTTGTATCGATTATTATTGTTTAGAATTACTAGTACATAAAGAATTGACACATTATTGATTTAAAATAGGGGCAGGGGGTGATATGAACAAAAATTATATAACAATATGAAAAAGAAATCACAATAACGATGTATTGGCATAATTTAACCTGACAAAATATTTCAAATCAAGCCTTTGCATAGGGCAAATTCAGTTTAAGCCAGTTTATTCGATTTATCATCTAACTCTACTTTCATATGGAGAACATACCGTCATGGGAGAACACGGAGATAGATAAAATATATTATTCTGAATTGAATTCATCTAAATCACAGTAAAATGCTCTGTAGGTTCCCTGCCTCTGGCGTTTTACTTTATTTGATGACAGGGGCTGAGCATAGACCTGTTATATTAACGCATTTGGAAAGTGATATTAACGCGTTTTTTCACAAGCTCCAGTTTTTTTGCAGACGCACAGACACACCCGGAGGGAAAGCGCGGGGCACGTTTGTCCTGGAACTTACGTGATCTGAAGAAAACAGGTGAGAGGATATTAATGCCTTTAGCCGCGTCTTGATATGGTTTTTCTTCACGTGTTGTATTAGACGCCAGGTAAAATTAGGAGGTAGCTAGCTGAGTGCTAGCAAGGCAGTGCTACAAGTGTCTGAGCCCTTTCTCGCAAGATTGAGCACTCAGTGACAACTTTTCATATCATTAGATTCTTCATCTTCTGTTATCGCTCCGCGCTGCATGTTGTGTTTTGACTGTACCAGCTGGAGGGGGGCGGCTGCGCGCTTGTAACCACAAGGACAACGCAACAAAGTCTGAAAAAAACATGTTTGGGGGTCGGATTGAATAAATTATGAAATATCTCGATATCCCAATTTTGCATATCGTCCAGACAACAATTTCGATATCATCATCTAAACGATATATCTCCCACAATCTAGCGTAACACCGTCAAAACAACAACATGCGCGATGGAAAGCGATTACAGAAATTAAGAATCTATTTATATGAATGAAGTATGTCTCTTGAGTTGCTCATATTTACGAGGAAAGGACTCAGGATTTGTGTCTTGGATGAACTCAGACAAGTTGAAGCACTGCCTTGCTAGCTAGCTAGCTTTCCTAACTTTTAGCCTGGCGCCAACAACAACACAGTGAAGAAACCACAATGCAAACGCAGTTTAGGCTAATAATGTCCTTCTCATCTGGAGCGCTCACACAAGTCTCAGGACAAACTCACATACATACTTCTCTCTCGCTCTCCGTCCCTCCTGCATGTGAGTATCTGTGCGTCTGCCCTGTGCGATCAGGAGAGACGCGAAGGAGAACTAGGGAAATGGTGGATCCTTTTAAAAGTATAAAAACCACAATAAATTTGACCCATGTTGCAGAAGCAAGCACATGCCCCAAACACGTTAATTAACTTAATACCCACAACTCTATCCTCAGTCTCCTGACAATAACACACAAGTAAACTGCCCAGAGGCAGATGAACTTACAGGAGCATTTCACTGTGATAGCAGTGTTTCCCACACAGATTATTCTGTGGCGCACCGCCACAGAATCAACACCGCCCACCACACATTGTGTATGTTTTTTTTTTTCTTTTCTTTTTTTTAAAACGCTATTTAAAACGCGCATCGTATAGAACCTCCGCAGCGGTCAATTTGACTGCGGGGAGAGGGTTTAAAATGCGGCGGCCATAGTGTTAAGGCCTGTCATACTCCACAAGACGCGAGAACTTTGTTCTTGAGGCAAAAGAAGAACAAAGATTGTCTGGGCTCTGACATTTCATACTCCACAAGACGTGTTGCTGCCGAACTGCCACGCCCACTTTTTCGGCAGCCAAAATAATCAAGGAATTACAGAAAAAACCACTAAACATCCAGCCAATCACAGCAAGAGTTCTCGCAGCCCTGCAGAACAAGTTGGATAACAATAATAATAATGACTTAATTAATAATATGCATTAGTTGTTTGGAGGTTCATAATTTAATAACCACTGAATGGTTATGTCATACCTGTGTTGCGCTACTGACCTCTTGTGGTGGAATAAGGATATAACAGAGAGCAAAGCATGTGTGTCTTTCACACTCCTCTCTCTGTGTTGTGGGGACAGCTCCATAGATCGGGCTACAAGCAGCAAATTCCTTTGGCAGGACCTTGAAGACGTGTTTGACATTGCGTTTGTGACTTTACGTTTTGTATTATGCAAGAGCGGCGATGATTCGCTTTCAGCGCTGCACGAGGTGGCGAACGAGTTGGAGTGAAGTTTGTGCTGCTTCTCCTCCTGACATCGATTTGAGCGTCATTCGAGAGACGCCTCCAGTCCCAATAAGTTTATGATCCATTATTCATAAAGAGACTACAGTTGCTTAAAGACACTGGATCATCAAGCGAAAACAAAACTACACGACGCTGCCTTCATTTTTTGTAATAATAATAATAATAGGCTACTTAAACAGTGAGACATTGTTCACTGCTCCTTATTTGTCCTGTTAAATCTGCTCCTCTGCTGCAGATGTTGGTGTTGGGTGAGAGACAGCGAAAGAGAGGGCAGATGAGACTGTGGCGGATAAAAATAGACTATGGTGGGCCCCACAGACTAATGTATTAGTGGGAAACACTGGATTATGATTAAAAGTATATAGACTCATTACATGCAAAGTAAGATGTGCGTTATAATTTTGATTATTATGGCTCAGCTTGTAAAAAAATAAAAATCTCATAAAAATCTCATAAAATAAGAATATTTAGAAAATGGACTGGCAGCCATAATCATCAAAATTATAACGAACAAAGGCTTGACCTGTCACTTTGCATGTAATGAGTCTATATCATATTAGTTTCACATTTAAGTTGAATACAGAATAAATACTGTTTTGTTTTCCTCTTGAGAAAATGAATAAATAAAAAATAATAAAACACTGTTCAACAAGACAAATATTGCCCTTCTACAGCAAAATTGGACATAACCTTGTATTGGAACTATATTAGTTTTCTCCATAGCTATTTCGATACTACTCTTTAGCTAGTTATTTATTTAATTGCTTGCTTTATATGTCTATCCTTATTATTTTGGCTCATTTCCTTCAGAATTTGGTTGTGGGCTGTGGAATTAAAAAGTAATTTCATTTGTATTCACCTGTGAGCACCTGGTCATTGCCTTAATGTGTTTGGATTAACATTTGCAAGTATTCTACTTTTGAGCCATTCTGAGATTAAACTGCCAACATTAACCAGTGCTTAGTGCCAATATGCGTTTACACTTACATATATGCTAACTCAGTTTTTGTCAACCTTTTTGAGCCATGGCACATTTTTTTTCATTGAAAAAATATCACGAGGCACACCACCAGCAGAAAATGTAAAATAAATAAATAAATAAAAGTTACTCTGTAGCCTATATTCACAATATAAAGTGTCTCTCAAAGTGTCTTGAATAGGAACACAGTATAGTCTCGCTAGCCACAATGCCTATGTCGTATTCATGCATCACTAAAGCCGTTGTTCCACATAGCGGGAACCGGCCATGAACGCCACGATCTACGTGCACGTATCGACACTAGCCCACAGACTTTTCTTTTTCCACCACACACACACACACATGCATTTGTTGTAGGCGGAGCCGCACAGAGGAGCACGCTATAGAGATGATCATTAAAAGTTTTGTAAGCCGCGATGAGGACAAATGTGGACAAATGCTGCCTTCTGTTGGGAGTTATGGAATCATTCAGAGGAGCCAAGCTGTATTAAAACAGAAAATAAACCACTAAATACAACTATGATGGTAAGCTACATGCAAATGTTATGCTAACACCAGCTAAAGCTGCGCTAACAGCGGCTAAATGCTATTATTGGCATAACCCCCTTTTAGCACAGCGGTATGATGTTGTGAAATATTAAATCCGTATGACCTGCGTGTCAATAGTGAGGGCTGTCCACTCTCTCATTGCCAATCAGAGACCAGAGTCTGTTCACGTCACACCAGACACGGGTCAGCGCTTTGGCCACAGCCAGAGGTCGGTCCCAAAACCTATCCCTGGTCAGACCGATTTGGCCCTGACCTTTGTTATGGAAAAGCTCGACAAAGCGGATGAAAGAGCCTTTCGGCTGACACACACCTGCATGTGGAAAAGAGCCTTAATTCTCTTGTCTCAAAGAAATTAGCTAACTGCGGCCACTTACTGATATGGAAGAGTATTACATGGTTACTCTGTTGATCACTAGACAGCACAGAGACTCAACAACAGCCCATTATTTGCGTATGATAATTCATGTTGTTTTCGAAAAAAAAAAAAAAATGTTTAGACCAACTAGGTGAAATTGGATAATTTCCCAAGGCACATCAGACAATATCTCAAGGCACGCTAGTCTGCCATGGCAAAGTGGTTGAAAAACACTGTGTTAACTTACTTACAACTAACTGAGCCATTCACCGCTTTGAACGCAGTGAATTAATAACAATGACACAATGTTTTTCACAACTTTGCCAAATACCTGTAATATTGAAAGAGACTAATGTACAGTTTTATGTGAAAGAGAAGTAAAAGGTACTTGACATGCTCTGTTGTTACAGTTACAAGGAATATCTATCATTAATTTTGGGAGATTTGTACACTGAAGGATTCTTATTTGAAAACTATATTATAATTATCTATCCATCTATTACTGACACTCTATGTATAGCGTATGGCTCTTTACTGGGCCAGATAAGAACAGTCGGGTCGCCAGTCAGCCAGCTGTGCCACAAGAAAGCCAGAACTGACTCAGAAATGACTGCTACCTTGGTTAGCATTTGAATAGATTTGGAGTGGAGCGTTTAGACTGAGTGAGTGGGGCATTCGGCCTAGGGGTGGGGCATTCCGACTACGATTCGGGTAATGCCTCATTTGCAAAAAATAAATAAAAAATACTAACTGTTTTGTCATATTTTTCAAGCGTTCTTGTCGTGTATTTGTCTCTCTTCTCTTTATGTCGCTTTTCTGTTGTTTTCGTACTTTTTTTCTGTTTTCATCACGTTTTTGCCACTCTTTTGTTGCTGCTTTGTTATTTTTTTCATTTTTTTTTTTTGTCGCGTATACGTCACACCACTTTTTTGCCGCTTTTTTCAAAAAGCTTTTAAATTTGGGTAAAGCAAAACTGGAGAAAATGTGCTTGGTTCAGGTGGGGGCTAAGAAGTTAACTTTAAAAGTATTTGAAATTGATGAACGCTGTCTTCGTTTTTGCGCCAAGTAGGCCAACGTATACATAAACAAAATGCAACATGTTACGGACTCAACAAGAAACACGTGATAAAAAGAAGCATCAATGCGAGATGATGAAATAAAACAGTTTGTCAGCGGTTCAGACGGAGCTGGTCCCAGTTTGTGTGGAGTCCGTGTGTGATAAGTCCCTGATAAAGGCACAAAGGCCTCGTGTTGTTGTGGACAGTCCGCTGGGCGCAGGGTTGTAGCTGAGAGAGTCCCGTCTTGGCTCTAAACTCACCTGTTTTCCACCTCCGCGGGCTCCCACAGCTCCTGCTCCTCCTTCAGCTTCACTTCTGCCATGTTTCACTGCGCTCTGTCCGCTTTAAGGCGAAGCTTTGGGGAAAAGAGTGTCTCACTTCTGTTCAGAGCTAACGCTAACACAGCAGCACAAAACTAGGGATGGCCGTCTTGAACCACTGGATTCGACAATGTGTCGAAGTCTCATGGCGCATGCGTGTCAAAACAAGGTTCAAACCGCGCATGTCACGTGACTGGATCTTAGAAACATTTCATGAAACCCCGCTGGTTTGCAAGTGTTTCACTAGGGGGCACCCGTGCCGAACATGCATTTGATTGACAGGGGTTTCAATAAACCACAGAACAGTGCACCTGTCTCAACCTATCTCCCATAACGTTTAAAAGACGTTAGCACATCTGTCCCTTGTGAGAGACGAGAGAGATTCCCATATTTGTTCATTCTCTCAAAAAATACTTGTGTATGCCAGCGACAAGTGTACCTTGTGAGAGAGTGTTTTCTAAAGCAGGAGAAGTTATTAGTAAGAAAAGAAATAGACTAAGTCCTTCCACAGCAGAGAACATTATATTTCTGAATAAAAATCTTGAAATGTGAGATTGGAACGACTTGACATGAACATGATGAAAAAAAGTAATACATAACATATCAATGCCTTTAACACATATATGCAATCTTTTCAACTGGTGAACTCCTTGACCTCATGAAGATTGCCACGGTCGTTCCAATTTATAAAAGTGGGGATAATCATCAATTTACAAATTATAGACCGATCTCTACTTCCTCAACTGTCCAAGATTCTGGAAAAACTTTTTGCTGCCCGATTGGACAGTTTTGTGAATAAACATAACTTACTCAGTGACTGTCAGTATGGGTTCAGAAGCAACAGGTCAACTGCACATGAATTTATCAATCTAAGCGAAGAAGTCACAAACAATATTGACAATAAGCTGTATTCATAGACCTCCAGAAAGCCTTTGACACTATAGATCATGAAATACTTTTAAATAAACTAAATAACAATGGGATCAGAGGGATTGCTAACAATTGGTTGAATTCATGCTTGACTGATAGAAAGCAGTACGTACAAATTAATGAAGATGTATCAGGACGGAGGAACATAGTATGCGGAGTCCCCCAGGGGTCAATATTAGGACCTAAATTGTTTTTGTTGTACATAAATGATCTGTGTGAAGTCTCAACAATGTTAAAATGTATATTATTTGCGGACGACACAACAATTGTGGGTTCTGACAAAGATCTACAACTGCTTGTCTCAGAGGTCACAACAGAATTATACAAATTCAAAGAAGGGTTTAATAAAAATAAACTATCACTGAACATATTGAAAACAAAAATGATTTTATTTGGTAAACGGAATAGTGAGGTTCAGATTCAAATCAGTATTGACAATGCTCGAATTGAACAAGTAAAGGAATACAAATTTCTGTGTGTGATCTTCAGCACATAATGGCAAGTGTAGATTTTTTCTGGACCACAAGGCTCTCTTCACCCTGTCCTGTTCCTTTATTCTACCGTGCATGAATTATTGCTCAGAGGTCTGGGGAAATACCTTCAATAGTCATTTACAGGTTTTATATAGACTCCAAAAGAAGGCTATTAGAATTGTTCTCAACATTGGATATAGGGACCAGACAAATATATTGCTCTTAAAATCTAACACCATGAAACTTGATGACCTCATAAAATATAATACTTTGCTACAGATATATAAAGCTGTAAACAACCAGCTCCCTAGCAATATACAACAAATGTTTGGTAAAAGAGAGGGAAGATACGATCTAAGGGGTACTCATAATCTTAAAGTACAATGTATTCCTTCTACCCTAAAAAGTCATTGTATCACCCGGAGAGGTGTAAATCTGTGGAGTAATCTAGAGGAACCCTTAAAAGGCGCTGATAGTCTACAGCAATTAAAAAAAAAAAAACAGTATACGAGAAGTGTGTTTGAGAAATATGCTAAAGACATGTGACCTTGTTCTTATTATCTTCAAGAAATGTTGTATTACGGTGAATCTGTTTAACCACATCATTGCTGATAGAACCAATGTCACCAACCCCTAAGTTTAAAGGATCTGTATCATGCTATTTTAGCCATTCCAAAGTAAAGTATAGGCATATATATGATATATTGTACCTCTATCACTATGGAGTACTCATTTTGAGAGAAATATAAGTATTTTTGGGGGGTATTTTCCCTACCCGGAAGACAAGACGCTTCGATTCAGTTAACTCCGCCCCTCTCTCCGCTCATTCCACATTTGCAGTATTATAAATATAAATATTGCTGCAAAAAGTGAAGTTACTTCACATAATGCAGTTATAAGGAGTTGACATGTGCAACACAGTTTCATAAATGGCTAACACACACGCTAACACGCGTTTTGATTGACTCACCGCTCAGCATGGCCTCCCCATCGTCGGGTGTTTACGTTATGGCCCTCGTGTTGGTTATAAAAGTTAATCCACTTTGATTCTGGCCAAGGTTCACCAAGCATCCATCAGGTTGGTTGATATAGTAGCTAGCTTAATCCCGGAAAGAAATTCCAACTTCTGGCGAGTGCACTCTTCTTTAGGAAGGTTGAATAGTCCTGTTCCTCTCGTAGCCAAACGCGCATCCGTGGCATTATCGGTAAAAAAAAAGAACAGGCGGTGTCCAGAGTAGGTTAGAAAGAGCTCAGTCTTCAAAAACAACACTTATGCTCGGATCCATGGCTCCTCCAGCCGTGGGTGCGCTTGATTAGCGTCGTGGGACAGCACAGACGCGTCGGAGAGTTGCTGTTTTTTTTTTTTTTTTTTTTTTCAAAAAAAAAAAAAAAAAAAGTTTTATAAATAAAAATCAGGCCGTAAGGCATTACATTACAGACGTAGAGCACTTCCGTTCCGCTGTGACGACACAACTGAACAGCTCAGTCGTTTACCAGGAGAGGGCGGAGCAGCTGCTCAGAGAGCAGGATTCAGGAGGATTACTTAGAACTGCGTGAATGAAGCCAAAAACCGCTCTGGGGGTGTTTTTGATAAGGAAATAGCATAACAACATGGCTAAAAACTCAAAACAGTCGATTTTGCATGATATAGGACCTTTAAGTCGTTATGAATTAAATGAACTTGAGAGAAATGAACAAACAAAAGATATCAACAATGCTGTAACAGCCTGTTTCCACTGGTCACTATTAAACACAATAGAACGAGGGCAGAGATGGACCTGGTGGAGGGTCACCACCCCCTTCAACAGGTTCATAAATCTTGTCTTTTTAATGCACCACCCAGCATAGGTTTCAGAACTGTCTCACAACAACAACTAGTTAGGGCAGTAGGGTGAGGGCTTGTTGATGGGGGGCTACTGCCCTCTACCAACTGGCCACATTACACCCTGGCTTCTTAAGGCACCTCACTAAATAAGGGAAACAACAAAATAAAACCAAGCAACAACCAATATTTTTACAGTGGAAATGACAGCAAGGGGACATATAATAATAATGTGTAGTGTTGATTATAAAACTATGACAAATGTAATATTTAAATAATAACTAAATCAATGGTCAATTAATAGAATGGTGACTGGTGTTTATAAGTAATGATTGGTTATGGTTATTATGTGAATGGGAAAGAGGAACAAGAAAAAAGTAAAATAGAATGTAAAAATATAATAAAAATAAATGTTTATATATACTGGTAAACTGCATACATTTCTATGTCCGTGCTATGTCTTCTTATTTTGGAAGTCTTGTAAACCTCATGATTTTCACTGTACCGCTGTATCAGTATCGCGTCGTCCCTTTCACCTACCTTGGGAATTCCCGCAGATTTTTATGACTGTGGTGTATATTCACCCTAAGGCAAATGCTGATGCTGCTTCTCGTGTGGTGTATGACGTGGTGCAAAAGTTATAGTCCATTTCACCGGACGCACCAAACTTCATCTTGGGAGATTTAAATAAGGTGTCCCTTAAGAAACACTGGCAGATTTCCATCAATATGTCACCTGCCCAACCAGGCGGAATAAAACTCTTCAGATTCAGAAAACTTTATTGATCCCTCAAGGGCAATTAATTTGCTGCAACCTCCAACAGATATTGCACAAACAAACACATCACAACATTCACTGTGTGTCATTTCCAACGGTACAGACAATAGCAGATAGTATAACAAAAAGGACACATTTCAAAAGGTCAATGTCACTTAGTAAAGACACACACTCCAGAATTTAACAATTCAGTGACAGAGGGAACAAAAGAGTTAGCAAAACGATTTGTTTTCCGAAAGGGTACATAAAACGACGTCCAGAAGGCATGAGCGAAAACTCAGAGGACAGAGCATGGAGAGGCTGACCCAAGATACATTTAGCCTTCTTTAGCGCCTGCTCCTCCCATAGAGACTGTAGGACTCTTTGTTTAACTCCAATAATTTTAGAACTGCAAAATATTTTGACAATATTTTGCAGTTTGTTTTTATCTTTCACAGACAAACCCTTGAACCAGCAAACAAATGAAAAAGTTAATAGGCTCTCTATGAAACAGCAGTAAAAGTTGCAGAGAATCCTTTTATTTACATTGAAAGAGTTCAGCTTCCTTAAAAGATAGATTCTCTGCTGACCATGTTTAAAAACGGAGTCTGTATTTGCGTCAAACTGAAACTTGTTATCCATCCAAGAACCAAGATATTTGTACTTCTCCACTACTTCCACCACTTCACCATGAATGACACTGCTGCCCAGAGAGGGCGCTGTGGAGCGTCTAAAGTCAATAATCATGTCCTTGGTTTTTGAGACGTTTAAATCCAAGTAGTTGCTGTCACACCATTGGACAAACTGTCAATGCAGGGCCGTGGTTCATTTCAGATCCTGAAAGTAAGGACACCAGGACTGTGTCGTCTGAAAACTTAACCAAGGATCTGTTCTTCTGAGTGACCCGGCAACTGTCCGTGTACAGTATGAACAGCAGAGGGGACAGAACACACCCCTGAGGGGATCCCGTGTTAGAGATGGACACTGGGGACATCTGACCATTCACGAGCACTCGCTGGATCCTATCCGTGAGAAAATTTTAAATCAATAAAAGAAGCTGGTCAGGCAAATTAAAAACAGTGGCAAGTCTTTCAATCAGGATATGGGGCTGCATCTTATTAAATGCAGAAGAAAAGTCAGCGAACAAAAGTCTTACATGGGCCCCAGTTTTGTCAAGGTGCTTGTACACTGTGTTCAGTAAGAAGAGTGTAGCGTCCTCCACACCCTTGTTTTGCTGGTAGGCAAAATGAAGTGGGTCGAGTTTTCCCTCAGTTAAACATAAAATCTCAGACTTTAAAATTTTCTCAAAAGTTTGTGCGACCGGTCTGAAATCACTCAATTCCTTTGAAGTACCTGATTTAGGAATTGGGATTACAGTTGAGGTTTTCCACAAAGTTGGAATCTGACCATGATCTACACAACTTTGAAACAGTCTGCTAAAAACACCACTAAGCTGGGTGGCACAGTGGTGCAGGGTACGCCCACAGATGGCATCAGGGCCCCTCGCTTTCCCCACCTTCACTTTTCTTAGTAGGGCAGTCACCTGGTCTTGTGCAATCACAATTCCCCACTGGATTCGAGAGACTCTTTACAAGCAGAAACATTTCCCAAAAGGTCTGCCCTCTCAAACCGGCTAAAAAAGGAATTTAAAACATTTGGGAGATCGGAATCTGGCACTCCTTTTACACTAATAGGTTTATTGTCCCCTTTTTGGTGATTAATGGAAGCCATGCATTTGATGCCTTGCCAGGCTGCTCTAAGGTCACCACTGCTGTACTTTTCTTCTATTTTGTCCTTATATTTCAATGTAGCCTTCCTGATCCCATCTCGTACTTCCCTAGAGACCGTTTTCTTCTCCAGGGAGTTCCCACCAGAAGAGTAGACCACTTTCTTTTTGTTAATGATTGATTTAAGCTCTTTGTTTACCCATGGTCTGTTATTTGGATAAACAACAAAAGTCTTTGATGGGACAACAGTCAACACAGAAAGTGACATATGAAGAAACAGTGTCACATAACTCATTAATGTCCTCACATGAGTTAAAAAAGCAGTTCCAGTCCGTACTCTCAAAACAACCGTACACTTGATCTGTGTTACGGCACGGTAAAGGCCGCCTTTAAGTCCCTCCTATTATCTCCGCTGGGATCATCAGATCACAACGGTGTGCACTTATTGCCTGCATACCGAACTGTCCTAAAAAGAGAGAAGGTGAAGGTGAAAGAAGCAAAAATGTGGACCGAAGAGTCTATACAGTGCTTGCAGGAGGGCTATGAATGTACAGACTGGGATGTTTTTATAGACTCTTGTGCTGATCTGGATGAACTGGTTAGCTGTTATTAGCTGTTACGTGTCAAGGCCTGTATAAGGGAAAAAGCACATGCGCATAAGACAGGTACAATGAGGCAAAGGAAAACTTGAAAATAGAACTCTTCAAAGCAAAGAGGAACTATAAAAACCTCCTGGAGAATAAAATGGTTGAAAACGAGCTGGGGTCAGCATGGTCCAGTATGAAGGCCATAACAGGTACCCAGCTTAAGAAAAGTGGTAATGATCCATCCCTTGGTTGCTACAAATCTGATAGGGACTTTGCGGAGGCTTTAAATGTTTTTTACACTCGTCATGAAACTTCTGATTTCAAGTGTGAGGTTCATGACCTTCAGGGTCGGCTGATAGATCGTCTGCACTTCAACATATCGCTATGGGATGTGGAGAAAGCATTTAAAAGCTCAAGAGTTAGAAAGAGCCAAGGCCCAGATAATATCTGTAGCCATATGCTAAAATTTTGTGCAAGACAATTGTGTCCAATTTTTCAGTATCTTTTCAATAGATCGTTACGGGAACAACATGTTCCACAGATTTGGAAGGAGGCAGTGGTCATCCCCATTCCTAAATCTAGTACTCCAAAAACCTTAAACGACTTCTGGCGCGTGTCAGCCGAATGGCTCTTTCACCCGCTTTAGGCGTTGTTCCACATAGCGCGCACCGGCCGCGCACGCCACGATCTACGTGCACGTATCGACACTAGCCCGCAGACCTTTCTGTTTCCACCACACACACACATGCATTTGTTGTGGGTGAAGACGCATAGAGCCGCACGCTGTACAGATCGTCATTAAAAGTATTTAGAGCCGCGATGAGAACAAATGTGGACAAATGCTGTCATCTGGTGGAGTTATGGAATCATTCGGAGGTGCCAAGGTGTATTAAAACAGAAAATAAACAGCTAAACTACGAACTATGAAGGTAATTATGCAAATGTTATGTTAACACCAGCTAAAGCTGCGCTAACAGCAGCTAAATGTTATTAACGGCAAAATCCCTTTTTAGCACAGCCGTATAATGCTGTGAAATATTAAATCCGTATGACCTGCGTGTCAATAGTGAGGGCTGTCCACTCTCTCGTTGCCAATCAGAGGCCAGCAGTCTGTTCACGTCACATCAGACACGGGGTAGCCCGCTTTGGCCACAGCCAGAGGTCGGGCCCAAAACCTATACCTGGTCAGACCAGTTTGGCCCTGGCCTTTGTTATGGAAAAGCTCGACAAAGCGGGTGAAAGAGCCATTCGGCTGACACGCGCCTGCATGTGGAAAAGAGCCTTTAGTCGAGCTTTTCCATAACAAAAGCCAGGGCCAAACCGGTCTGACCAGGTATAGGTTTCGGGCCCGACCTCAAGCTGTGGCCAAAGCGGGCTGCACAAGGAGCAGGATGTGACGACAACAGACTACCTCCCCCTTTTGGGCGGACCTAGTGTCAGGTATGCAGGGAGATAAGATGACCACCCGCAGGCACAAGCTGTTAGTAGCGTGTAAGCTGTCTAGAAAACAATGGAACCGAGACCGAAGAAGCCGATGCCGTGGACCAATGCAGAGATCCAGGCGTTTCTCTGCATTGTGGGGGAGCAGTGCGTAGATGGTGAGTAATTTAACAATGCACTTTTAGACTGCTTTTTTGTGTAGTCTGTGTTACGCTAACAATACATGTGTCCACATGCTAAAGCTAATAGTAATGTATTTTTGACAGCGGCGAGCAACAGCGCTATTGTGGACACCGCGTCGCCTGAAGATGGTCCATCATCTTCCTCATCCCATGCATCATCTCCGCCGTCTTCTCCCGGGCGAGCGGTACCTGCGCCTGCTGCAGTCTGTTCTCCGCCACCCAACACCGAGCGAACACCACAACGCAGTATCTTGGGTAAGAGTAATTTCCCAGAAAACTGTTTCTTTACATCTTTTAGAACCTTAAAATCTCGGAATGTAATGCAGATAACACGAATAACACAAAACTGAGGGACAGAGATTTTTGGTACTGGATAGTCAAAGTGGGATAAAACAGTCAAAACGTCAAAAAAAGTGTATTGGTTTCACTGCATTGATTTTGAAAAAAGACAGCTTTTGTAGAGGTGGGAAGTCCTGTGACAGGTTATTGCCCATAATTTTAGAATGGCCCAATTGATAAGTTACATGTTTTACTTGCTTTGAGTTCTGCTCAAATGATTTCCTCGTTACACAGTTACACACCAAAGTTAATTAGGATAGGAAGTAGGTCTACAGATCCTTTTCATAGACATTTAAGATTCAAGATTTAATACACTATGAACGTTTCTACTATGCGTCAACTTTCATATAATAAGTACAATGTTATTGAACATCTGCAATTCTAACAATTTATTTTACTTCTTCCCAGGAAAGAGGAAAAGACAGCAGGAGCAGCCAGCCCTTGTCGCCTGTCTCCAGGATGTTTACCAACAGGACCGCGAGGAACAGCGACTGGACCGAAGGAACAGCGACTGGACGCGAGAATGGATAGAAATGGACCGCCAGTACATTGAGCAACAGAGAGAAACGGACCGCCAGTACATTGAGCAACAGAGAGAAACGGACCGTATGAATTTAAAAAGAGAGCTTAAGGCAGACAAAATATCGCAATCTTACTCCAGGTGTTGTTGTAACAAAACAGATGAACATCAAAAGGTGTTCAGAAGAAATCAGCAGGCATCAGAAGATTACGTGTTCTCAGAAGGCTCTTTTATTGGAGATAGATGTTACATGTTGCTTGTTCAGTTGCTTGGAAAAGTCTAACTAAAACTCCGCTCTCCCAAGTATTTCTCTAACTGTTAACTCCGCCCACTCAATGCACATCACACCCAACACACAGCACACAAAGACAAAGGGAGAAACCTGAAACCTTCTCAATGCTCATCCTCTACATCAAAGCACATTCTTTTAGCTTACTGATTACATCTGGAGACCTTGTGCTGCGACAGATAACACTTCTTATTGCCCCTCTAAACAGGATGTTCTCTGCTCCCCCCTCGAGTTCAAATGGCCTTTGACTTCAGTTAGCATACAAGTTATAAAGGGTAGCTAAAGATACATTTTAAAACTCGACAGTTTCCCCCTCTTGAACACATTTCTATGTGTTCACCAAAAGAAAATATCACTAAAGATTAAAACATGCAAAACTAAAAACTAAAATCCTAACATACTAAAAACTAAAAATTCAAAACTTCATTACTCACTATATGTATCCACCTTCCGCTTGCATCAACATATACCTCACAAACGAGTTATTTGTTAGTCCTATTTTTTGCTTTTATGTCGCTTTTATGCAAAATCAGTTAACAATTTAGTATGGCAAATTCAAAACTAACAATTTTCACTATGATTTTTGGTTTAACAATTCAACTTAATTCAAACTAATCCATGGCCTGCTTGTAAGCCTGGAGTGAGAAGAAATATATTGCGATGTCGGTGGTTGACGTTGGAAGGCGGGCACACACATAACATTCAGTATTACTAGCAAGATGAGCAACGTAGGTAATGCATCTTCATAACATATTAGCTTGGTAATGAGGAACTCTCTCTCTCTCCTCTCTCGATGTAACGTTTATGTCGAACTTCAGAATCTACATTTAACCAATCTTCACACAGTAATAAAGAAACACAATTTCGATAAACAAAATAAAAAACACATATCACTACTCAAAGTGAGCATCCCATTTTTTGTAAACTAACTTTTTGATTTGTCCATGGTGACGTTGACTTCTTCTGGTCACGTGCAAGTGTATGATGTGACCACGATCGTCTGTATGCCTAGAGCAGAGGTTATCAACACATGCTCTTTTATTTGGTTCTAACAGTGTATTATGTACTTGAATGGTTGCTTCCTCTTGAATTATGATATCTTCAGTTCACCCGGTTGGTGAGGTGAATCCAGGCAGATTTCATGACGCCTTCACAGCAGTGGGCCTCGTCTACAGCATGTGATTTGGACTCTCCCCTCTTTCTGCCCTTGAAGCCTCAGGGGCAAAGACTGATGACAGGTGGTGTCCATCATCAGTGTTAGATGTTAGAACAGCCATCTTCTTTGTCTTTTATGTATATTGAAGATCCAGATATGGCCCAGTCTGGTACGGTTGGGTCCAGTTTATGCACTTTAACATAAACCCAAGATCCTGGAGAAATGTCCATGTTCGGGTCAGGTCTATTGTTACGGTTGCTGCTTCTTTGATTGCCTTATCAGCTGCATGATTGCCCAGAGACACAGAGTCTCCGCCTTTGGTATGGGCTTTGCATTTCATGTTGGCTAGTTTCGCTGGCAATTGAACTGCATCAAGATATTGTCTGACCAGTGCTTCATGCTTTATAGGAAGTCCTGTTGTTAGCTTGAAACCATTCTTGATCCAGTCTGCAATAGATATTGTGACTGTCTTGTAAGCACAAACTAAGTCAGTATGGATATTTGCTTCGCAGCCTTCCAGAAGTTGTAAGGCGTGTAGTACTGTCATTTGCGTTGATTCTTCTTGTACTTGTTTTGCCTCCAGTATTTCATGCTGTTGTGTTGACTGTTGTTTGACTACAGCATGTGACGAAATGACATGTCCTTCTTTCGCTCTGTACGAGCAGCCATTACAGGATAAAGTCATTTCTGGATTGGGCAGTGGAGTTGTCTTCAGATCGGCTTTGATATACAGTTCACTTTTGGCTTTTTCTTCACACGTATGAAGTTCAAATTGTCCATGATTCATATGTATAATCAACTGATGATTCTGCACAGGATGTGAGGTTTTCTCTGTCGTCTTGGTCAAAGCTGCCAAGTAGCGTGCACATCCAGATTGTGCCCTTTCATGAAAGTCAAGTTTGCAAGAATAATGTTTCAGCACCTTTCTGGTTCCATCCTGCTTTACTTGGTCTCGTGTGAAGAACTGGGACATTCTATTGTTAATTGCGTTTGTTATTACTATGATTATATATAAAATAATATTTAGATCCACCATGCTTAGTCAAGGGATTATATAGGTCTTAGTTAATCAATATTTTCTGTATTTATTTAGTTATTAGATTTATCGTCTAAATCACTATTAGTTATGAATAATAATAATATTTATATTGCTTCATGCATTTATTTATATTCTTTTTATCTACTCCTACTTCTACTTCTCCTCCGTCATGCTGCTCTTGCAGCACCCCGGGGGGAGAAGTCGCACCACTGGAGAAGGGAAAGGGGAGGGGTTGACCGCGGCGTAGCCGGTCGCTAGGGGGTTAAACAAGACGAGAGGCAACTCCGTCTCCTCGCCTGATTTTAATATGTATATATATATATATTTTCTAGTGGACGTCCAACTATATATAAAAAGATATGCAGCTGTGTGAATTAGTACAGCCTGCGTTTATATTTTCCATTAATCTTTTAATCGTACGATGGAAAAGAAATAATGTTATTCAAAACCCGCACGTGTATCTGGCCATCTCTTAATTAATCAATCTATATTCCTTTGTCTTTTTCTCCCGTGTGCAAAGAACTGTCCCTATGGCGTTTAAGAAACATCACGGATCCCCTAAAAGCGTTATTTACAGCGTATTATTTACATAGCGTTTCCTGTTTCTATTGTTTTAATTTTTTTTTTTTGCGAATTTTTACATAATGTCCCAGTCCATCAAATTACATTTAATTTATTTTTAGACCAATCTTAGGCAGTTTAGAAAGGGTTGCCTTACCGCTCTTTGTGCGTACGTTTGAAATCTTCTGGACTCGAAATTTATGGAGACTTTTCAGATGTTTTTTCTTTCTTTCTGAGGTTTGTCACGTGCTGTTTTTCCTCCTTTCCTGTTTTCCTCCACACGTGCTCTTTGTTGCTTTGGCGCCGCTGGTCCCCTGCTGCGCGCATGCTTGGTCTGCTGTTTTCCTGCGGCGCGTGCTTGGGCCGATGTCTGTTGTAGCGCGCGTGCATGGTGCTGCTTCCGTTGTCCTCCTGCTGCTGTTTTGGAGCGTTTGATGAAAAAAGCAGTTCTTCAGCTCTCAGTGTTCTTTGCGTTTCTAAACAAAAACTTGGGTCGCCTTCGAGGTCTGCCTTGCGCTTTGATCACGTCGGGGTCACCAAATTATGAATTTAAAAAGAGAGCTTAAGGCAGACAAAATATCGCAATCTTACTCCAGGTGTTGTTGTAACAAAACAGATGAACATCAAAAGGTGTTCAGAAGAAATCAGCAGGCATCAGAAGATTACGTGTTCTCAGAAGGCTCTTTTATTGGAGATAGATGTTACATGTTGCTTGTTCAGTTGCTTGGAAAAGTCTAACTAAAACTCCGCTCTCCCAAGTATTTCTCTAACTGTTAACTCCGCCCACTCAATGCACATCACACCCAACACACAGCACACAAAGACAAAGGGAGAAACCTGAAACCTTCTCAATGCTCATCCTCTACATCAAAGCACATTCTTTTAGCTTACTGATTACATCTGGAGACCTTGTGCTGCGACAGATAACACTTCTTATTGCCCCTCTAAACAGGATGTTCTCTGCTCCCCCTCGAGTTCAAATGGCCTTTGACTTCAGTTAGCATACAAGTTATAAAGGGTAGCTAAAGATACATTTTAAAACTCGACAACCGCCAGTACATTGAGCAACAGAGAGAAACGGACCGCCAGTACATTGAACTGATGCAGCGTGCGGGAGATGAGGCTCGTGAGGCAAGGGAAGCTGCGGCACAGCACTGACAGAGGGCAGAGGACTTCAACATAGCACTCCTATCGGTCCTGGGGAGACTCGATGATGCCATCGCTGGTGGCAGACGCTGACATGGAGACTGCACTCTCTGACTGTTACAACTGTGTAGATATGTAAATAGGCATGTTTGCTGTGCTTTGCTTTGCTCTATCTAGCATGAAAATAAATATGTGGGACTCTCCCGTAGTAAATAAATAAGTTATTCTGTTGTAATTACAATAAACGCTAAAAGCACATTAGCTTTGATGCAGAGATAGATGTAACATGTTGCATGCACAGAGCTCATGTGCATGCTGGCTCTTACACATATGAATAGCACAACGTTAACTCACAAAAGTAGCATATTAGCAATTGTAAATGCAAACACATTATGCCACTGAGCACCTGTGAAAGCATGCAGTAAGCAGTGAATAGTTCAAATACATTACGGGTATTTAGCATTTAAGCAATGGTAGATGTAAACACACCCTTTCACAGAGCTCATGTGCATGTTGGCCGTTACACATATGAATAGCTCAACCTTTACTCACAAAAGTAGCATATTAGCAATTGTAAATGCAAACACATTATGCTCTTGTTCTGGCTGTTTGACATGTGTATTTGTATTGTATCCACTGTATTTGTTTGCTGATATATAACACACAAAGTTAAGTGCATTTGGAAACGTTTCTTTTCATGTGCCTCATATACAAGCTAGGTGATACATGTATGTCATAAAAACACTTTACAAAAGTGGGGAAGACAATGGCTTCTGGGCTGATGAAAATTTGAGTCACAGGGGCATCATGACACGTTAGTTGGACAAGAAATGCCCCATCAGAGCCTCACGCAGGGCTCTTCCATCCTCCTCTGCACCCTGTGTTGCCATGGGAACCGCAGCATCCACAGGGACATGCCAGTCAGTGTCATACGTTTCCCCATGGCGTTCACACAGATTGAGGAGGGCGCAACACGTATACACAATGGACTTGACAAGGGATAAGTTCATGTCATTCCTCTTCAGTAGACCCCGCCACCGACCTTTCAGCCTACCAAAGGAATTCTCAACAGTAACCCGAGCGCCGCTTGTCTTCCTGTTGTACAGCTGCTGAGTGGCAGTGAGGTTGCCTGTGTCACTGAAAGGTTTCAGTAGCCACTTTTGCAGGGGATATGCAGAGTCGCCAAGGAGATAGTAGCCTGTTGGAACCCCACAAATGTTTCTGGGGTGGGTATCGAAGATGCCCGGCTGGCAAGTTCCCAGAGTGTAGAAAGTCTCAACACTCGAGCATCATGCATGCACCCTGGCATCCCAGGACATACATTCCAAAACAGTCCTTGTCCATCCACAACGCCCTGTAGAATGATCGAGTGCCAGCCTTTGCGGTTGAAATAGTCATTATGAAACTCAGGTGGTAATAAAATCTGAATATGAGACCCATCGATAGCACCCACACATTGTGGCAGACCCCACTTGTTATCGAAGAAAGTTGACATAGCCATCAACGTGTCAGAGTCAGGAAGACGGATTTGCTCTGGCACCAACAGAAGCTCAGCAGCAGCGCAGAAATCACGCACACACCTGTACACAGTTGACATGCTGACACCAAAAGTTCTCCAATGGTCCGGTATTCTGAGCCAGTCGCTAGCTTCCACAGAGCAATAGCCACTCTTTTCCTCGCGGGCACACATTCTCTGTACGTTGTGTTTTCGCGCTCCATAGCTGGCCGGACTTTGTTGCAGAGGAAGGTTCAACGTGTCTTCGGACATCCTAAAATGTGCAATCCACTGCCCCTCAGTGAAGCTGGGACAACGACGTCCCACCACTGTGTCGATCGGGGGAAAGCCCATGTGGAAGGTGTAGCGCGTAGTCTTCCAATTGGATACACGACCTGCAAAACACAATGTTTACTATTCTGCCTTAGCCGTTACAGCGTGTAGCAATAGCAAAAGGACAAAAAGAAGAACAAAGAAGAACCTCGATTCTTTTTTAACACACATCTTTAAGATTAATCTTGTTATCATGAGCATCAATCAGTCTATTAATACCAATACTTTTCAGGAATAAATGTGGAATATGTTATGTATCATTCAAGCACTTTGATACAAAGTAATGCTATAAGGGTTGTGATGATGAGGATGAATAACAGTAACACTAACATAGTAATAAGCTATAAGAAACACAAACTATACACTTGTTACTACTTCCCTTGCGATGAAATGCTTTGAAAAAATTATGAGGTCATGAATTCTAAAGAAAACAGAACAGTCACTGGATCTTATGTAGTTTGCTTACAGACCTCACAGAGGTGTTGAAGATGCTACGGTCACCCTGTTGCACCTAGTCTTTAAACATTTGGAAGAAACTGGGTCACATGTACGTCTTCTCTTTGTTGACTTGATTTGATCAATTGTTTTTATTTCAATGATGTCGGGGGTGGGCGCTTATAAGCTTTTGCTTCAGCCACTCCTTTTGAGCAGAATTTTTGGTAACGCTTTATAATAAGGGTACATGAATTCATGCATGAATTCATCATAATTCATGATGAATTCATGCATGAATTCATCATGACTTCATTAATCAATTCATTATGAATTCATGTGAGGTCATGATGATTCATGATGAAATAGTCATGAATTCACACCGTTAATTCAGGCAATGAACTCACTAATGATAATGATTAATTCATCATGATCATGATGAATTTTTTGCTTGTGAAGAAACCAACCCAACAAGGACCAAACTTTGTATAAACTTGCAACTAAAAATTATCTCATGGTTAGTTCATCATGACTTCATCATGAGTTCACTATGAATGTGCCCCTTAAAATGAAGCGTTGCAGCTTTGATAACTTAATAGATACAGAACTTGTTTTAGGAGAGCAATTACACACAGAAGAGAGCTTAAATCAACGTTCAAGACTTTATTCATTTTACTTGTTACATTTTCTGATCACAAGAGCCAAGAAGCTTCTGCGAATACAACGAAAAATCATCAATTCAACAAACAATTCAGTCGTCGATTAAAAGCTTCTGGTGTTTAGAGCAGCAACAATTATCTCAACAGAATTGAAGTTGCAAGTTTTAACAATTACAATGTCACAAAGCCTGCAATTAATATTTCCTTACACAATTGTTTGTTGACATAGGAAATCCCCTAATTTCAGTATTTTTTGTTTTGTGTGTCCATCGTCTGAAGTTGTACGCAGCTCATATTTGACACTTGTTTCGAATATAGGATCCAGGAAGTGCTCAAAATGTCCAAACTTAAAATTAATTTACAAACATCCCAAATTACATTGCATTAACGTAATAACCATAATCAAGCATTTCATGAGTTACAGATCCAACTCCATGTTCATATCAACAATATCAAGAACAGTTAAACAGTGTGTACTGCCTGGTATCCTTAAAAAAACATCTCTGTGTTGGTCAGGTCATAAGCAATATTATTTGAGAAAATTATATGGTTAAAAATCATAAAATAGGACCTCAAAAGAAGTATAGAGCAGAAAACACCCATTTCTGAACATGCGTTTGAAACAAATACTTAATGGCAATAATATTATAATTTCTATCTTTTAATATTTGTGGTAGCCACGTTTTTTGGTTTGGGTGTGTGGCCTGACTACAGCATGCACAGGAGGGGCTTCAAGGTGTAGAACCACTGCTGTGCTGTCCTCACAACACGTGTCAGTGTGCTGCTACGTAGCGAACCATTAAAGAAAACTCCGGACACAAGGCTTGCTTTTCTTGTTTTAGTGAAGCTTTCAGTGTGTAATGTGGTAACTGTAACATACAGAAAAAAGGGGTCAATTACAAACCATATTTTGCACATGTAACATGCTAAACACAATGAGCTAGTCAATCCACAAGTAAGACAGCAGTAACTCCAAAACTCTAGTGACAAACTTATCAAAAGTAACATTACAGAGACATTGGTGACTTCTAAACAGGAGCTTTGGACACACTAATACTTACAAAGACGAACATTTCCCAAGGCTCAAACATTTAGAGCAACACAGCGTGTTCATAAGTCATTTACAGGCCTGTTTCTGCGTGCTAGCTTACTTTCACACCGAGAGAAAAACGACAAAGATTGTCGATGCGCGAGAGGAGCACTCACTTGCAGCAACAAAAAACGATCCTTTCTAGAGTAGATGTCTCACTCGGGTGCATGCAAGGTATGTTATATTTCAAGGCTGATTTAATTTGTGCTAGCCATCATTTCAACGTCTACTATTCTACAGTATAGACGTGGAAGGCTTGGTGAAAAAAGAAAACAAAGCGAGGCATCTTCTCTAGAAAGGATCTTTTTTTTGCTGCAAAGTGAGTGCTCCTCTCGCACATGGACAATCTTTATAATCTAAATACAACAAAATCCATTTTGTTGTATTTATATTTATGCACTTTTATTTTGAAAAACATTTATTTTGAAAAGAGGAAGTGTGGTCCCTCGCTCAAACTTTATTTTCCTGTTTTCACGGTCACATTGGGTGATAATGACCTTTTGATTTGTTATAAATTGTATTAGTCCGCCTCCCAAGCTGCGGACTGGATCACTCACTAGTTTTTGGCCTTTTGCACTCTGTGAATGAGCGAGACAGGCTGTTGACGGTCCGAGCAAAAACCTTTTGGGTCGTCTGGTGAGTTTTATTTTAAAAGAATGATGTAAACAAATATTTACATTGTCTTTTCGTTGATTTGGAATATTGTTGTATTAAGTGGAAGGAGCACGGGCTGGAGAGGCTGTGTCGTTGTGCCCCTTTGCTGTGTTCCTCACGATACCTCATCTTGGTAAGTCCATGCCATGTGAGAATTAGAAAAACATGCTAGCACGATGCTATATTAGCACGATGCTAACGCTAATCGCGTGTGCCGTTTTTTGTTTGAAAGCAATGTAAAAGCTATTTTTGGTTAAGACGGTTTCTACCAAATTCTATTTTAGTTCATAACAATACTGAGAAGCACTTTTGGTTATTTTTGTACTATTTTTGGTCTAATGTAATTATTATTTTGAAGTTGATTGTACATTTTGATGGTTTATTATGAAAGTGTACAGTAATTCTTCTGATAGAAATTTTGATTTTGAAGGAAAATATCTGTTTTCATTAGTGTAATTCATTTCATGAGTTACAAAAAGTTAATTCATTTAAAAATTAATATGCAAATTGGTTACAAATATTTAATCATGTTATGGTTGAATAATTTTAAAAAAGAAATTCATTTGTTTTACATGGATTAAAAACTACATGTATTACAAAGGATATTTGAGTTAAAACATGCATGTAAAATATTACTGTATATTTGTAATATGGTTATAAGAGAAAGCTAAAGCTATAGTTATTGAGAAGAGATAGGATAACAGACCTTTTATTTAGCTGTAAACAATAATACCATTATTGTTGTGCAGGCTAGTATTACATGGTTAAGAAAACCCTGGATGGATTTCCTGGATACTCTCCGGATGGAGATGGCGAGCCTGGGCCCAGAACTGGATTGAACTTCGAAGGACCACCTTCTGTCCTACAGTGCTGAGTGGTAACGCCTTAAACACCACTTAAAGGAAAAAGAACTGAACAATAAAGACAATTGACTTGACACACGACTAAAAAAAAAGAGAAACTGAGCTCAATGGACTGGGATATTTTTTTGTTGTATATGCCGGCTATGCTTATTGTTAAATATTGTTTATCTTGAACTGTTTTGTTTTTATTTGGTTTACTAAATAATACTTTTTCTTACTCATTGCCTTCAGCCATTTCAGTACACACTCACCTTAGTTCCTATTGTAATCCTGCTGAACCTAGCAACTGGTCTATACTTTTAATTTCGCCTTACCTACTTAACGTGAGTCAGGTGTTACACGCGCGCACGGCAGAAACAGGCCTGTAAATGACTTATGAACACACTGTGTTGCTCTAAATGTTTGAGCCTTGGGAAATGTTCGTCTTTGTAAGTATTAGTGTGTCCAAAGCTCCTGTTTAGAAGTCACCAATGTCTCTGTAATGTTACTTTTGATAAGTTTGTCACTAGAGTTTTGGAGTTACTGCTGCCTTACATGTGCATTGACTAACTCAAGATTGTGTTTAGCATGTTAAGTGTAAAATATATGGTTCGTAATTGACCCCTTTTTTCTGTATGTTACAGTTACCACATCACACACTGAAAGCTTCTGCATGCTGTAGTCAGGCCACACACCCAAACCAAAAAAACGTGGCTACCACAAATATTAAAAGATAGAAGTTATAATATTATTGCCATTAAGTATTTGTTTCAAACGCATGTTCAGAAATGGGTGTTTTCTGCACTATACTTCTTTTGAGGTCCTATTTTATGATTTTTTTTTAACCATATAATTTGCTCAAATAATATTGCTTATGACCTGACCAACACAGAGATGTTTTAAGGATACCAGGCAGTACACACTGTTTAACTGTTCTTGATATTGTTGATATTAACATGGAGTTGGATCTGTAACTCATGAAATGCTTGATTATGGTTATTACGTTAATGCAATGTAATTTGGGATGTTTGTAAATTAATTTTGAGTTTGGACATTTTGAGCACTTCCTGGATCCTATATTCAAAACAAGTGTCAAATATGAGCTGCGTACAACTTCAGACGATGGACACACAAAAAACTGATTTCCTATGTCAACAAACAATTGTGTAAGGAAATATTAATTGCAGGCTTTGTGACATTGTAATTGTTAAAACTTGCAACTTCAGTTCTGTTGAGATAATTGTTGCTGCCCTAAACACCTGAAGCTTTTAATCGACGACTGAACTGTTTGTTGAATTGATGATTTTTCGTTGTATTCGCAGAAGCTTCTTGGCTCTTGTGGTCAGAAAATGTAACAAGTAAAGCCAAACTAGACATGGCTCCAATAACACTCAGGCCCGTCCTTAAATAGAAGCAAAACATCCTCAAATCAACCAACTCAGGCCAGTCAACGTTTTAGAGCTTCACTAAATGAATACTTCCTGGGCGACTGAGAGCCTCTGCAAGCATACTGCCATTGTTACATTTTTGCATTGTGTAATCATAAATGAATAATAAAGTCTTGAATGTTGATTTAAGCTCTCTTCTGTGTGTAATTGCTCTCCTAAAACAAGTTCTGTATCTATTAAGTTATCAAAGCTGCAACGCTTCATTTTAAGGGGCACATTCATAGTGAACTCATGATGAAGTCATGATGAACTAACCATGAGATAATTTTTAGTTGCAAGTTTATACAAAGTTTGGTCCTTGTTGGGTTGGTTTCTTCACAAGCAAAAAATTCATCATGATCATGATGAATTAATCATTATCATTAGTGAGTTCATTGCCTGAATTAACGGTGTGAATTCATGACTATTTCATCATGAATCATCATGACCTCACATGAATTCATAATGAATTGATTAATGAAGTCATGATGAATTCATGCATGAATTCATCATGAATTATGATGAATTCATGCATGAATTCATGTACCCTTATTATAAAGCGTTACCGAATTTTTAACTGCTCAAATAAACTAATAAACTAAACTAAAAAAAACTAAAAAGACTTCTCATCAGCATTTAATACTATACAACCACATATCTTAGTACATCGTCTTTTCACTCAATTTAATTTTGATTGTAACTTGGTCGTTGGATTTTGGATTTTTAACTAACAGAAAGCAAAGAGTAAGGGTAAATGGACTCTTATCTGAAAGCATCAGCACCTCCATAGGTTCACCACAAGGGCGCGTCCTATCCCCTTTACTTTTCATCTTGTACACTAATATGTGCCAAAGCAGCTACAGTAACAGGTCAATCATAAAGTATGCAGATGACTCTGTTATTATCAACCTTCTTCAGGGAGACGAGAATGCACACGGCCCTATTGTGGATGACTTTGTAAATTGGTGCAAAGAGTCTCATCTTGATTTGAATGTCTGCAAAACAAAAGACATGTGCATTGATTTCAGAAGGAAGCCTCACGCTCTTGACGTCACCAAAATTAAAGGGGAAATCATTCAATGTGTAGACTCGTATAGATACCTTGGAACAATCATTGACTCAAAACTGAAGTTTGCTCTATAATGACTCTGTTCTACAGAGCTTTTGTTGAATCAGTTGTGTCTTCTGCATTAGTCTCATGGTATAATAGTCTGAATTTAAAGAACAAGAACTCGCTTTCTCAAATTGTTAGATGGTCTAGTAAGCTGATTGGACATAAACAGCCACACCCAGAGTCTCACTACACGCAGCAGCTTCTGCGCTTAGCTAGGGCCATCTCTGATGATGAGACTCATCCTTTGAACAAAGAGTTTTTACTTCTTCCATTTGGACAATGGTTCTTAGTTCCAAGATGGCAAACGAAACGATTTAAAAAGAGCTTTATTCCTAGTGCAGTGTCAGTGCTGAATAGGCACTAAATGTTCTATACTGCGTATGATCTAATCTTAGGGCACTCTCTCTCTCTCATAATAATAATCAAAATAATGATTATTTTAGATGATTTTATATTTTCTTGTTTTATGTGCATTTTGTCTGCCTAGGTATTGTATTGCAATGCCTACTCTCAACTGCAAACCAATTCTACCTACGGGTATAAATAAAGTTACCTACCTACCTACTTGGTTATAGTTCTGTCAAAATGGAGATAAACATCATCGACACAAAGATGCAGGTAGTATTTCTTTGGATTTAATTAGGAAAGGAGATGGACCATCAGCCACGAGGCGGAGGAGAGCGGAGAAAGTGGAGAGAAGCTAACACAGAAAACTAGCTGGAAAGTTTGTGTCCAAACTCAGTAAGTCCCGTCGTTAAACTCTGTTTCCGTTTGAAATGTAGCTGGAAAAGGTGGTTCTCATGAACTGTGCTGTTATGCGTCAGGGTGTAGAAATGAAATGACTTGTTTGTGTCGCTGTTTTGACAGAGAAATTAAAAGGAGGCGCTGCTGTGTTTTTCTGTCTTTATTTCACTTTATCATTGCCCGCTGCTTTCTGTGTGTTTGCTTTGGGGACTGTAAAATCACCCACGTTTCTCCTGTGTGTCCAAAATCGGTCTTAAAAATCTAACAGGTCAGATTACCTACGACTGGAGTCTAGTGGAGTCTTTCTGCTGCCCACAGCACACGATTCGAACGCGAGTCTAGTCTTTACCTTCCCACACTACGCGAAACGACTCTGTGCGACTGCCTTCAACTAAACACGACTCGAGAAGACTCGGCGCGACTGAAAATTAGAGCCGGGCATAAAACTACACGGGCAAAAAAGTCGTGTAGTGTGTGCTGACCTTAACAGGCCAGTGTAATGCCTCATTTGAAAGCTAAGACCTACAAAACTGATCTAAACTGATCTTTTCCCGCGCTGTTGCCGTGTTGTCAGTTTGTTCCAATGATTTTGTTTCCAGAACTGACAAAAATACTAATGTATCCTAAATTTAAAAACAAAAAAAACAATGAAACCCATGTCTTGAAAGTAAGGATAATATCATGTCAGCGTTTTTCAATCAAAAGAAATGCAGTAAGAACAATTCAGGTTGTTTAATTTCATGTAATACAAATGGGTGCTTTTATTTATTAATTTTAAAGCAGTTTAAAACATTTAAAACAAAAAGCGCTCAGATGGAGTAGAACAGACTGGAAGAGTGAGCCCATATACAGTACATAATAAGTGGTTGAATAAGGAAATAACAGAGAAATGGACGCAATTGGACACAAGGGGGCGCCCTTCCAACCTTCTCAGTGTAAATGTAAATTGACTTTATTCAGAGTTAGATTCCAGTCAGACACCATGAGGGGTGTAACATGACACTAAATACAATGTGTCCTTTATTTTCAACAAAAAGCCTGATGCCTCATTGCACTTCAGTCTGTTACGGGTCGGCAGGTGAAGAAGGAAGTCATGGAGACTTCCTTCTTCTCCATGATAGAGTTAAATCATATTCTGAAACTCAAATATGTAGCAAATTTTTACTACATATGAGTTTCAGAATATGATTGAACTCTTAACAGTTTATACTGTAAAACATAAAATATATGAACAATTATTACAATTGCAAAAAACAAACACATGATTGATGAAAATGAAGGTCCCAGTTCCTCTGAGTCATGGTGGGTCATGACATATGTGGACAGGACTGTGGTAGATCTACTTTTATTTTGAAGAAAGTAGTTACTGTATTGAAGAAATGATTGACATCAGATATAATTGACACATTTATTTATTTTTGGTAGAACGACAGTAATCAATAATTAACAAAAACTGTAATTATATCTATTCAGGATTTTTACACTTGTCACTAAGGAATACTATAATTTCATTTTTTCTTACATTCAGAAGAAGTTAAGTTCCGAGGCAGAATATCAATGACTTCCTTCTTCACTTCTCAGTCTGTGACAGACTAAAAGGGTTCAAATGGAGTAGAACAGACTGAAAGTCGCTCGGAGTCCATGTACAGCAAGGGGCAAAAAACAAGAGTTTAGTTTGTTGCCATTCCATGGATGGGATGGACGGTTGTAGAGTCGTAAAATCACTGGTCTCCATTTCAAATGAGCCGAGTTGTTGCCTCCGGCTACTGCTCTCTCATCTTTTTCTTGACGTCGCCTATGTCTTTGTCCATTTTTCGTCTGTGTGTCTGGGAATTTGCTGCTTTGTGTGCCATTTTTAATTGCCCTTAGGAGACAAATACCGTTTTTGAAATTGAATTGAATATGTTAACTAATAGAAGTGAAGGAGCGGACACAATTCATGGCGGTGCCCACAGGAACTTCCGGAATAAGGTGAACAGTTTCAAACCTGAGGAGCGTATCTACGTTGGAAACCACTGCTGTAGAACATTCTCAGTCATGTGAATTTTAGTTGGCAATCAGCTGTTTGGAACTGTGCCTATTTAAATAACAATTAAAATGGAACCAATAGTTAATGGACATATTCTATAACAACAACTCTTTAGTGGTGGGTGAAGTTCCAATCAGCTGATTAGCCAACCACAGTGACCGACTGGGAATGGTCTATAAATCCATTTCAGGCAGCACAGGTGGGAGGTTTTGGCTACTTTGTTGTGCTTTCTGACCTCTGAGCAGCCTGTGTATGGGCTCATTACATTTCACTGCTTGGACACCTCTGCTTGGAATAACTTCATAACTAACTGATTGTTTGAATAGTGTCTACATTTGTGTTTTGTCAGATTACCTTTCTGTGAAAAACTCATTTCACAACGTGTACACCTGAATGGTTTCTCTCCTGTGTGAGTCCGAATGTGTGTTTTTAGGCTACCATTTTGTCTAAAACTCATTTCACAAAAAGTACACCTGAATGGTTTCTCTCCTGTGTGAATCCTCATGTGTTTTGTCAGATTACCCTTTTCTGAAAAACTCTTTTCACAAACGGAGCATCTGAATGGTCTCTCTCCAGTGTGAGTCCTCATGTGTGTTTTCAGATAACCATCTTGTGAATAACTTACTGCACAGACAGAACACTTGAATGGTTTAAGTCCACTGTGAGTCTTCCTGTGGTTTATCAGATAACTATTTAGTCTAAAACTCTTTCCACAAACAAAGCATCTGAATGGTTTCTCTCCTGTGTGAGTCCTCATGTGGCTTTTCATATAACTATTTTTTGAAAAACTCTTTCCACAATCAGGACATCTGAATGGTTTCTGTCCTGTGTGAGTCCTCATGTGTGTTTTCAGCTTATTATTGTGTGAAAAACTCACTGCACAGACAGTACACCTGAATGATTTATTTCTGGTGTGAGTCCTCATGTGTATTTTTAGGCTACAATTTTGTCTAAAACTCATTGCACAACAAGTACACTTGAATGGTTTCTCTCCTGTGTGAGTCATCATGTGTTTTATCAGATTACCATTTACTGAAAAACTCTTTCCACAAACGGAGCATAAGAATGGTTTCTCTCCTGTGTGAGTCCTCATGTGTGTTTTCAGGTAACTATTTTGTGAAAAACTCATTGCACAGACAGAACACTTGAATGGTTTATGTCCGATGTGAGTCCTCATGTGGCTTATCAGATGACTATTTCGTAAAAAACTCTTTCCACAATCAGCACATCTGAATGGTCTCTCTCCTGTGTGAATCCTCATGTGGCTTTTCAAATGACTATTTTCTGAAAAACTCTTTCCACAAATGGAGCATATGAATGGTTTCTCTCCTGTGTGAGTCTTCATGTGGCTTTTCAGTTGACTATTTTCTGAAAAACACTTTCCACAAATGGAGCATCTGAATGGTTTCTCTCCTGTGTGAGTCATCATGTGTGTTTTCAGTCTACTATTTTGTAAAAAACTCTTTCCACAAACACAACACATGAATGGCTTTTCCCCTGAATGAATTTTCATATGCGTCGTTAGATTACTTCTTGATACAAACCTTTTGGCACAAACAGAACACCTGAATGACTTCTCTCCTGTGTGAGTCCTCATGTGTGTTCTTAAGTTGAAACGAGTTGAAAACCCATTCCCACACTGAGGGCATTTGTGTGGTTTGTTTTGACCTCCATCTCCACTCACATTGTTCCCACGAGCCGGCTCCTGCAGCTGCTCAGTGTGTGTTTGTGGAGTGGGACTTTCAGCTGAAGGAGTCCAGTCTACAGAGTCATCAGTGTCAGAAGAATTATCTGCTTCTGCTTCGTCTCTGTCCTCTCTGTTCTCCTCTTTCACTGTTTCATGAAGCAGAGACTCTTCTTTCTCACTCTTCACACAGACAATGACTGGGAACGCTTGGATCGACTCCTGTTTGATTTGAATCTCCTTTGGTTCCTCTTTAATCTGGACCGGACTGGGAGCCGCCTCATGTGGACTCTGGACACCTGCAGTGACACACAACAAAGATAAGACACAAGCCTAAAAAAAGTCTCTTAGTGGAAGACCTAGAAGGAGGCCCTGGGGCAACACTGGCTTTGACTGACAACCCCACCCCGAATGGCTGAAAGCTTAAGGGTCTGTTTACATGTCAATAGGAAAACGCAACAATAACATCCTCGGCCAATTTGCTTCTACACAAAATGATGAGGCGTCAAGTACACGCCTTTGTCCAGCAAACGGCACAGAGGAAGACAGTTTAAACTAGGGATTTAATACTGGTATCAGACATCAGAGACGATACTGGGAAAAAAAAAACGATATTGGGTATCGGCTACAAATATTTGATACTGAACCAATACCAGTTTTGGCCACCAACCCTCAGTGAATATGGGCATGCTGTATGTCATTTTGAAGGAAAGTTATCTCTCTATCTTTTATTTAGGCTCGGCTTCAAGCAGTGGTGGGCCAGTGCAGGACTCTGCCGTCTTGTTCACCTCTGGTTTATCGTCTTGTTTAATGATGTTTTGTTTACATCTTGTTAGTGTTTTTTCTGTGAACCCACTGTTGGGGTGCGAGGGTCATCGAACATTGTATGTACAGACTTCTTATTTTAAACATGGAACCAAGAAAGGGAGAAATTTAAGAAAAATAGAACTTTAATGAAACAAATAAAACTGGGTATTTAAAGAAACAGGCCACCGTTTTTCCATACTGAGAGATGTTCTTACCTGAGCTTAGACGAGTTGATACGTACCTGTCTGGTCTTTATGCCCGTGGAAGAGCTTGGTCGCTTCTAACTTCACCCATTTGGGTATAGGAACACAGTATAGGAATATACTGTGTTGGCTATTTCTATATATGTTTTTGTTATAATAGGCTTTAATGATTATATGAAACTGTGTTGATTGCAATCTGTGCTTTTGGGGTGATTTGAATTGAATTGCTGTATTGTTGTCCTTACTCTTGGAGTCCACTGGGGGGCAGTGTGTTATAATGCGGAGTCAGATCGAGCAGAAGAAGTATTCTAAAGACACTGATTGGTTCTTCGACAAGGACACGCCTACTTCATCACGTACTTTTTTGTGTGGCTTGGAGGCCAAATGTCACGTTTTGCGTGACTGAGGGCACACACAAAGACCAGACAGGTACGCATCAACTCCTCTAAACTCAGGTAAGAACACATCTCAGTATGGAAAAAATGGTGGCCTGTTCCTTTAAATTATGGAACCTGCCTCTGTCAATATTCCTTACTTGTGTGCCTTTGGAGGGTTAACGGCTAAGGTTAAAACTGCTAGTTATTTTATCCCTTTACACCAACCCCGGTTACACTAGTGATAATAATAATAATAATAATAAAAAAAAAAAAAAATGTTGGTCTATATTTGTATTTTACCTCCCATACATATATAAGTGTATGTGCTAATTGAAAATATATTAGGTCCAAATGTAGAGAAAATGTCTAATAAAAAGTTAACAAAAATAAATACAGGCGTAGGCTAGTTAGATAGAGGCTATCCAACCTTTTTTTTTTTCTTTCAAAGTACAGGATCGAGGAGGAGGAGTATCGATAAGAGTAGTAGTGTCAATAAATCCTTAATGATACCCATCCCTAATTATGAAAAGTAAATAATTTATTGCTGTCACAATGGAAATAAGAGGACCATTCACTTGGTATCGGTTAATATCGATATCGGCAGATACTCAAACCCCAGTATCGGTATCACTGTCGGAAGCAAAAAAAAAAAAAAAAAAAAAAAGCCGCATCTAGTTTAAACCTGTTTGAACTTCCTGAAGCTTTTGAATGTTGTGGCTTTCTGAAGGAACTCTGGTGCATTCTAAAGTAAACGTAAACCATTTCATTTTAGTTTACAGACTTTTATTCTACTAAATATACAGTAAACATGAGAAGCCTGTAAGCACAATATTTTGTGATTGTGACTTAGCCAATTAGGGTTCAGATCTGGGCAATCAACAAACAAATGCATTCTTTAGTTTGGATTTTCTTACCTCCACAGTCTGGCTCCTCTTTGATCGTTCTGTAAAAGAACAAAAAGTATTAATGACGATGCCCACATAATCTAAACCACACTGATACATTAAAGTTTGTTTCTCGCAGTGAATAATTATTAGGCCCGTGCGGCCTGCCGTCGCAAGGGCCTATTGTAATCACAACGCAGTGCACCAAAACAGCACGAAGCGCTGTACCCCAGTCCAACCGTAAACTCACCATGTAAAACTTTTTTTTTACTCACTTACTCAATACATTAAAAATGATGTGACAGCACCACCTACAAAAGTGAAAATAAATTGCGCTTATGGAGGAGGTGCCAACGTCAACTTTGTGGTAGAGCGACGGGATTCAGTGCAGAGATTTTTTTAGATGTGTTTTCCTGCAATCTGGTGCATTTTAATGGATTCGTCTAGGTTTGGTCCTTTGGTCTTTTGTTGTAAACGATCGAGAAACAGCCACGCTATATGCACGGTGAACGATCGTGCGTGCATATTTAATTACATAATTAGGGTCTTCTCTGTTTTAAATCTTTAGCGAGCCGTATTTCAATCATTTTGTAGCCGATTCTAAAAGTTTAAAACGTGTTAAGGAGCTCAGAGGCTGCAGTTTCTCGATCTGTTCAGCTGGGTTAGCACATCGCGTGAGGGAGAGAGAGAGACAGCACAGACACAGCTGCAGGACTGAGGGGAGTCACAGTCTGGTCCAAAGTTTGGATCCAAGTTTCGGGTTCGGACGGGTTGGCGCGTGTGTCCGGAAAAAGACTGAGGTCCGCATTTCTTGACTTCTGGTTTAGTTCATTATAGCAACAGCTGCATTACCGGTGCAGAGGTTTACGCTACTATGCAAATTTTCGTTTATAAGCAAAAACAAAACTACGTGAAGATGCCTTCATTTTTTGTAATAATACTTAAACAGTGAGACATTGTTCATCAAGATCGAGACTGTGGCGGATAAAAATAGAGTATGGCGGCGCCACAAACTAATGTATTAGTGGGAAATCCTGGAGTGTAAAGGATTTGTACATAATGTGAAATTCCAAATCAGGTTCTGTACATCAGAAGATACAGTCTTCTATTTGAATAAAAAAAAAAAAAAGGATGCAAATATTATTACATTTTCCATTTTTAAATATAGATTTTAAACTTTTACTGACTATTCATAGGAATATTATCATTATTTCTTAATTTGATATGCATTGGACAAACCAGATACATTGTTTTTAGTGTTGTTTTTTTTTAGCAAAACTGCTAATTTGCAACACTTGTCCATAGGAGGCATATAGCATACACTGCAGAGTATGCCACCTTATACCATACCAAAAAAAATGGCATCAGGTTGTTTTTTTTGGCTACAGTAGACTACTAAATGCTCACAAATGGTTTGGCATATTTGAATAGTTGCAAGTCTCTTTGGACAGGTTTGGTTTTAAAAGACTTGTCAACGTTAACATCTCTGATCAACAGAAACCACGCCAGAACCGCTCATATCTGTGAGCGCCCAATGACCACACGGTCCACATGGACAGGTCAGCCCTCTCCCTCTGACCACAATCGCAGTCACAATCGCGCATCAAATGAGCGCAGAGCGCGCACGGAGCCACAGGCACCTGTCTGGTCAATTTTAGCTTCACAGTAATGATAGCTATCCGTTAGCTTTGTAGGTTAGCGTGTAGATGTTCTCACGTTTCACGCGGCTATTGTCAAAAATTAAAAGGCACAGTCATCGTAAAGCTTATAATAGTTTGGTGCTCAGTCTCGTACAGCTGCGGCGTAATTTTGTTGTGCAGACTGATGCAGTAGCGCGCTGCTGCTAGCTACTAAGTAAAAGCACAAAGTTCACATGTCGTAAAATACAGCGGTATAACTTTCACCTCAGCGTCTGTGTGATGTCTCATACTGTTCATCGCCCTCAGTGATGCGTCTGTTGGAGCAGGGTTAGCGAGTAGACAGACAGCCAGTGGATGCAGGCGGCTGTTAGGCTGCCCAGGTGAAGTGAGCGAGTGAGCGTGGGGGCAGCGGGGCCGTCTCAGCCTGGAGCTGGAGGCTCCTATGGCTGCAGCCACGGGGAAATTGCTTATTTGGTGTAACAACACCAGTGAACTTTTACAAGCCTCAGCCAGTGCATAGTTTATTTATTACGGATCACACGAGTCACGTGAATGGTATTTTCCGAGGTCAGAACAGTGAATTTCGCCGAAAGGCGACAGATTTGCATGTGTGTACAACAACGAAGTTGTACTTCAAGTATATCTAAGCACTGCAATGCAATACTTGCATTATGATCCACCATTCTCGGTTGCAAAGTACTCCCACACTGTGCTTTTTTTGGCCCACTTCATATTGAAAACTAGCAAGCCATGCGCGATGACTACTTCTCGTGGGCAAATGTCTGGTAGCACTCTGGCGGTCTCTGGTGGTGCAAAATGTATTACAAGTATGTTCAAATTAAAGACACCAGTTAACTGAGCAAAATGCTTTCACTCACACATTTTTTAACGGTTAACCGGTTAACCATGGACACCCCTAGTTTTTGACTTATGATGTAAAGATTAAAGATAACCCTTTGATAATAATAATAATAATAATTTACTTAATTAATAATGTGTATTAGTCGTTTGGAGGTACATCATACCTATGTCATACCTGTGTTGTGCTACTAACCTCTTGTGGTCGAATAAGGAAATACCAGAAAGCAAAGTCGTGTTTAAAGGGATAAAGACAGCTTCCAGTAACAGCAAACACGAACACCAACAAAACATTGCAAACAAAAAGGTACAAAAATTGGAAACAAACAGGACTAAAAATGGATTCTAACCACTCCTTAATGTTTACAGAAGGCACACACGGTATGTAATTTTGTTTGATGATTATGGATGTTTTATTTTACTTCAAGTGTCATTTCATTGATACATATAGGGGAGGGTACGTATGGTTTTAACATGGGGACAGTTGTAACACCACCAATTCCACCATTCAGGGGTAAGATAGGAGTCAAATGATCATATCAGTGTTTACCCACTTCCTCCCTGATCCCACATGATGAGTGTCAAGGTTGTAAACGGGTGCATGCAGATTCTATAGATAATTGTTTTGTTTTTAATTTGTATTTTGAGGTAAGAAAGTACATTTTTTGACCAAGACTATATTTTGTTTAGTGCTTATACTTTTGCACATAAAACCATATGACTTGCATTAGATTAAACTGTAGTTTCTCAGGCAAAATGTGATGCAAATTTCCCCTGCTAATTTCAAACCATTATGCTAATAGAGCTCGCTAAACAATGGCTGACAGGGGTGGGGTTGGTTGTAACACAATAATAATAATAATAATAATAATAATAATGCATTAGTCTTATATAGCACTTTTCCAGACGCTCAAAGTTGCTTTTACAATTTGGTGCATTATTCATTCACTCCATACTCGGTGATGATAAGCGAGGGAACCAGTCACCAACCACTCATACACACACACTACATTTGCCAGGCTTCCTGGTATTCCAAAACGGTCTCCCATCCAAGTCCTGCCAGGCCCTTCCCTGCTTAGCTTCCGAGATCTGGCATAGCAAAGGCGGTATAGCCTCTATATACAGTTAATAACACTTACTTGATTTGAATACTTTTACAGAATGCCTAAACAATGGAAAATAAAGACTGACAGATTTGTGCCAGCTAATGTTAAAAAAAGCATCTGATGAGGTCAGAAAGAAGGCCAAGTCAGATCAGTTGCAAAGGCACATGAGATCTGCCATGTAACACTGAGCAGATACTGCAAAACACTGCAGAAGCTGAGAGACCGGGGTCCAGTGATCATGCCAGTGTAGGTCACACTGAAGCATCAACGTTTTCTCTGAGGTGCAGGAGGAAGTGTTGGCTGACTATTTGACTCAGACAGCAGACCTGTATTATGGACTGACTCCACCTGAGGTTAAGCATATGACAGCTTAGAGAGACATTGTTCTGGATTGTTCTTTTATTTAAATAAACCTCTGCTTGAAGCATATCACATGATGTGGCCTCTGTTTTTGCTTCTTTTGTCTAACTGTTACAACCTACCCCAGCATGTGTTACAACCTACCCCGGTAGTGGGGTAGGTTGTAACACATGACCACCATGTATTTGACATCACATTTTGGTTTCAGGTTTTCCACTGAGGTCCATTAATAGAGAATTAAGCTGTGACAAAATAAATGACCACTAGATATCAGTTGGATCCGTTATCGGCCCATATATGCCTTATTACATTATGTACCAAACTACTAACACACATTAGTCCAGTGTATGTTTACTATTCAAACATGCTATTACAAATTTAAAAGTCCGTTCCATTGATTGCACTAAATTTCGTAGATTCAGTGTATCAAATTTGACTTGAAAATAATTTACAAGTAATGCTACGTTATGGCACAACTATTCATAGGCCTTACGTTTCTTGTGTTTGTTTTGTCGCGTGTTTCTTCTCAACAAGAAACACGCGATGAAAGAAACATCAACCGAAGATGATGAAATAAAACAGTTTGTCAGCGGTTCAGACGGAGCTGGTCTCAGTTTGTGTGGAGTCCGTGTGTGATAAAGTCCCTGATAAAGACACAAAGGCCTCGTGTTGTTGTGGACAGTCCGCTGGGCGCAGGGTTGTAGCTGAGAGAGTCCTGTCTTGGCTCTAAACTCACCTGTTTTCCACCTCCGCGGGCTCCCACAGCTCCTGCTCCTCCTTCAGCTTCATTTCTGCCATGTTTCACTGCGCTCTGTCCGCTTTAAGGCGAAGCTTTGGGGAAAAGAGTGTCTCACTTCTGTTCAGGGCTAACGCTAACACAGCAGCACAGCACGGCGCTCACTTCCGGTCTGACTCACTACTGCCCCCTAGTGCTCAGGATTAGAACATATTTGGTTCTCATTCATTCATTCCTTTCATTCATTTATTCATTTATTTCAGGCAATAGCACAGAAAGTACAAGGTAGTCAAAATATAGTTAAGTCATTTATGTAAAAACGGAATACACAGTATGTAAACATGACGATCCATTTCTACCTGAAAGGGAGTGGGAAGAAGATAATTTATTTAATCCCACCCCCAGTTCCCCATTCACAGCTTAATACATTCAGCTTCACTGTTACTTTGTTCAAGGATTATAATAAAACATGTTATATCATGGTGGCATTACCACAGGTAACAATAATTATTACATTGTAACAAAAATGTATACCAACAATGTAAGGAGAATGAACAATACCAACAATGGTAATGGACAATATACCAACAATGGTAAGGAAACATTGAGCACTTGTTTACACTATGAAACAACAGCAATTTAAATTAAAGACCCTCATCTCTATATTTTGACCAGACCCAATGTTTATAAAACAGTTTAAATCGATGGACAGTTTGGCATTGCTTGTGTTGTAAGTCCAGTTTGTTCCAGAGTTTCACTCCGCATACAGACACAGAAACGTTTACGAGTGTTTTGAGCTCTCGGCAATGAAAAATATCCCAAACCTCTCAAGTTATAAGCTCGCACTTCACAAATAACGTCATCCAAATATACTTGTTCTAACTTCTACAGCATGTCTCAATCTTTTCAAGATGAGCTGAGCAGTTCTCATATTTGTATTGTTTATTTTATTCCACAGTTATTCTTTTATTGTTTTATATATTGGTGTGTTTTTTTCTGGTTTTCTTTAACGAAAGACAGTATGTAATGGACTGTGCACTCTGAACCTGAACAGCACTTTGAGGCAGTGATGACTGTTTTGTAAATTTGCTTTGACCTTATAGTTTATGAAGACGGCAAACCTCTGTTATGGTATATAACACAGACTACAACAAGAAGTAATAACTAACTACACATCGAAAGAAAAATAAATTACTCCAGCCCTCATTGTATGCAACACAGAAAGGATGAAACTATACACAGAACCCACATCTCGGCTGCATCTAAAAAGTGTAAATGAGCTCAGGAACTTCCTTCTCCTCATTATTGACCTGGACGTTTCCTATAATACCTCCTTTAGCAGAGGAACCTTGAGATGTTCCTCCTCAGCCCACAAGGAGCTAACAACAATCCCACAATCCACTGCGAGGTCTCCTGAAGGTTTCCGAGCTCGGCCGATCTCTGCACAAGTGTGAAATGATTGACAGTTTTGCTGAGTGACGTTTCATGCAATAAAAATATGAGCTCTGTCCTGAATATATGAAAGTTATTAGCAGGTCATGCAGCGTTAAAGCCACAGCAGCAACTGAAAGTTTTACTGTAGGAAATCTGAACTTATGGCAACGTTTCACTTTTCTTTACATTTTACAAAAACAAAACTTAAGCCACATGACTCATTTGCATAAGTTTTGCTGCAAAAGAACAGACGCTTTAAGAACTTGTCTGTGGTGAACTAAAGGACAGGATTTGGTGGAATATTTGACCAGAGACAGACAGTGACAGAGCTGTGGCAGCAGAGTTGAGGATGAAACAGTTTATCCATCATCCGTCTGTGTCGTTTCCCATCGCAGTGGTTTCAGAGTCAGTGATAGAAGGTTTTGCTCATTTAACACATGTATTGTCGTCAGTGCTTAATTTGTAAATTTGTATTTACAGGAACACTTTTGGTTTGATGTTATGGATTCGGGAACAGGTCAAAACATTTGCCGGGACACTCTCATTAAACACTATTATATCAGATCAAATCCTAATACCTAATAATCTGTGGATTATTCTTAGAATCCAACTCAATCGATTCAGACAACAGTACTGCTATTGATGCTGATGGTAATATAAAGGAAATAAACTCTTAGAAGTAAAACATGCACATATCTATGTACTCCGCATTCAACATAACCCATAGTATAGGGTAGACATGTGGGGGCCGGCAGCTCGAGGAAACTCTCTTCTGGCAGCAGACTCCTAAAAATTGTCTCTTTTAATGCATAGTATAGGACACTTAACAAATGATGGTCCGGTTGCTCGGGGGCTGCTCCCCTCTGGCAGCTGGTCCAGTCACAGAAAAGAAGAATAAGAAAGAAAAGCCCCGAATCCCTTTTAACACATATCAGTAAGACCATTCTTGTTATCATGAACATCAATCAGTCTGCGATTACTGTACCTTTCATGAATAAATGTGGAGTATTTTATGTACCATTCAAACACTTTGATACAGAGTAATGTTATATGGGTTGTAATGGTGATGGTGAACAACGATAATGCCAACATGGTAATGAATTCTGTATGGGAGACAGAAATAATACACTGGTTGTAGCGTGTGAGATACTGTGTATGTTGAGCGTGTGAGATACTGTGAATGTTGACCTGGTATAATGCAGTGTCGCATTTGTTAATATGTAACCAACTCGGTTGATAGTTGTTTGTAAAAAGGCAAGAAATATGCACTGTTGTCAGTCATTGTTATAGTTATTGTTATTGAAGTTTATGAACAGGGGTGGGAGTCAATAAGCTTGTCTTCTTCCCACTCCTTTTCGAGCTGTAATGTAAATTATTTTTCTTTTCTTTTTTCTTTTATTATGTATATATATATTTCTGTTTTTTCTTTTCTTCTTTAGCTCGAAATAAAATATTCAAATCAAATCAAAATCAAATCAAATCTTTGCCGGATCCTCCTAAATATTTCCCGGATCCTTTACGCTGAAAAACTGAGAATTGGGGGAATGCGTGTATCTCCAGAAATAACAACAACACTCTGGATAACTAGGAAATGAGGCCCAATGTCAAATATCCTGAAATATCCCTTTAAGGAGAGAGTTGAGAGGCCAGACTGGGTGCACACTCCTGTTCACTCACTCTTCCCCTATCAAACACCATCACACCGTCAACTCTGAATCATCCATCTGCACTGTGCTCCATCTTTAAAGACATTTAACTCAATACTCTGCATCCGCTTCAGTTTTTCAGACCAAAGACTTAGACCAGACTACTGTAAACCTATACACATCATTAGACAATGATGTTTATGTGGCCAGTCCGCCTTTGCTCTGCCCGATCCCGTCAGACCTTGGAAGCTAAGCAGGGAAGGGCCTGGTCGGTACTTGGATGGGAGACCGTTTGGTAACACCAGGAAGCCTACCAAATGTAGTGAGTGAGTGGTTAGTGGTGGTCGGAGCAGGGGCCGATGGCGCAGACTGGTTGCCTCACTTTTGTCAGTCTACCTCAGGTCAGCTGTGGCTACAATAGTATCTTACCACCACCAAGTATGGAGTGAATGAATAATGGCATGTAAAGCGTTTTTGAGTGTCCAGAAAAGCGCTATATAAAACCGATGCATTATTATTATTTTATTAGAGAAATGTGTATGCATCTAGGGAAGACTGGGCCTGGTTGTCACACCATTTTTTTATTTTCTTAAAAGCTCCCAACGCTACCGACTGGGATAGAGCAAAAATCATCAGGAAAGATATCAAAATTAAGTAATGTGCCTCCGGGAAGAGGGGCTTTTATTTTAATGTTTTACTGCTTTCCCACACTGCACATGTTGCTGATGTCCTACTTCAACTGGGAGGAAAACGGTGCCAAAACCTGTCCAATTCAGTCCAAGCTATCAGGCATGAAAAACCACAACCTGTCTGATAGAAAAGAAAAGCTAGAATATTGGAGAAAGGAGTGTGTCTGTGTATACATTAAATTGGCTCATTTATGTATTTTTTTTTTTTTTCAGGCTATTTGGTTCTTTGCTGTTTTCCCATGTGCTCATTGTAAAGCCTCGAGATCCTCAACTTGGATTTTTTTTTTTTTTTTTAAAGCACAGAAGAAACCTCAAGACTTTAGACAGGGCGTTTACCTAAACCCTTTGCGAGGGACATAAGATGTTCACTCTCGAGCTCCCCTCTCGCGTTTGGACATCTCTCTTTCGCGGACAGACTCCGGGTCCGGGCCACCTGTAAATACTTGAATATGTGAAGAATATGAAGATGACTTCTGGAACATGCTCCGCCGCTGGAGAGTGACCTCTGTGCGACTGTTTTCTGACGACGGCTGCGAACACGTAGCCGATGAGCTCCCGCAGCAACTAACCTGATCTGATAATAAACATCAGACACTATTGTATGCCGGACTTTAGGATATTCAACAACTTGGATCGTCTGCACATAATACATCACACTGCGGTAGATTTGGATTTGTTATTCAAGGTGTAGCCGCGCCGGTTGATGCACCTCAGAGTTTGCCAATGCTTTAACATCAGCGCTCCCCTTCTCCCCTTCGGCATCCACCCAAATTCACAGTTGAAGAAGCTCAAGTCTTTTGCTTTCCAGATGCTGCACTTCTTCCTGTACTATTACCAGCTGCAGCACTTCTCCATGGAGATGCACACAGACGATCCCTATGATGGTTACATATCAGACCTGCCTTCCCCAGACTCAATATGTTGTGCCTGTGCCACAGCCAGGTCCAAGAGGATGCCTTCCTGAGTCTGGCTTCGCTGAAGGAGCTGGAGATCCTGGAGATGCAGGACGATGAGCCTCCGCCCGCCGGGCTCGTCTCCAAACTCCGAGCACTGACCAACAACAGAGTCATGATCAACAAGAAATCCGACCCAAATAAGCTGTGGGTGAAGTACTGCAGCTGCATGGCTCATATTCCAACTCACTACTGGGCATGAGTGAAAGGTCTAATTCAGGACTACACCTTGTTTAAACCTGCCAAGACAGAACTGACAGCTTCAGGATAAAAGTAATGTTGGTGAAAATTAAGGCTGCACAATATAGCGCAAAAACATATTGCAAAAACCTTTGGTGATGTAACATCCCCTTATTACAAGAGGCACAAATCAGTCCCATAACCCTTTCAGGGACAGTGAAGAGATTCATTTTAAATCGATTTTTATTAGAAATGAAAAAACACGGTTGAAGTTGGAACGAGTATATTTTTAATTACAAAAAATGGTGATACAGTATGTAAAGAATAAACAGAATGTGTTGTGATCCTGAGCACTAGGGGGCAGTAGTGAGTCAGACCGGAAGTGAGCGCTGTGTTGTGCTGCTGTCTTAGCGTTAGCTCTGAACAGAAGTGAGACAGTCTTTTCCCCAAAGCGTCGCCTTAAAGCGGGCAGAGCGCAGTGAAACATGGCAGAAGTGAAGCTGGAGGAGCAGGAGCTGTGGGAGCCCGCGGAGGTGGAAAACAGGTGAGTTTAGAGCCAAGACAGGGTTGTCCATAACAAGACGAGGCCATTGTGTGTCATTATCGGGAACATTTTCACACACGGACTTGACACAAACTGAGACCGTCTGAACCGCTGACAAACTGCTTTATTTCATTATCGTTTTAATTTATCACGTTTGTTTGCTATACATAATTGGCGCATGCGCATTTCACACCTCTTCCTCACTTTGCGGCATATCGTAAAGTTTATTTGTCAACAAAGCTTGCAGGAACTTTGCACTTAAACAGCATTCACCAAACAGTCAAAGTGCAATGGAGATTGTAATACAGAGGGTTAGGGATGTTATATCCTACAGTACCACCCACAAGGTTGGTTGCTTGGTTGTATAAGATGTCTCTGTAGACTCTCAGTCATACAGGCGATGTCCATCTTCAGTTGGTTGTATAAGCTTAAATAATTTAGCTTTTATTTGATAAATTAACATATTTCTGTTTTCTTGTACTTTTGGATAGGTATTGAAATAAGTAAAGTTCAGCTATCAGTACTGTAAATCAAGTGGGGGGAAAAAAGTGACAGTACCCAGCCCTACACAACAGCTCACAGAGTCTGTTTTTCTTTTGACAAATGTTGCATTTGCAATGTATTTCTATGGTGCCAAATAATTACAATAATTTGATGACCACAGCTATCAAACCTTTTGTTTTCTTACAGAACGGTCAAAGAAGACCCAGACTGTGGAGGTAAGAAAAGTCTGGCCCTGGAAAATGTATACATTTATTTATCGCTCACCTGAAATTATAATTACAAGACATACCATGACAGATTAAAAAACAGGGGGGTTCCGGTTGAACATGACTACATGGTCCCAGGTTCGATCCCCAGTTGGACGGGGCTGTTCTGTTTGCCTTTTCCACCAAGTTGCTGGTTCAGAGCTGGTGCCGGGGTGGTTACGTACTAGCCTGGAAAAATCCAGACTCACCGCTGTACCAGCGAGTGAGTCTGGTCACCGTTGCGTCAAATCCATTTCCCACAGCGGTACATACGCAAGCAAACAGGAAGCGGAGTAAACCAATCAGCGAAGGGCGGGCGTCTGCCATTGATGCGGTGTTATTAGCGATTTTGCGTTAATATTTGCGCAGGATTATGAATCACGAAACTCACCTACTGTCGATGTGTTTTTGGTCATTTACCGCCGATTGGAGACACGCTTTCTCTCTTTCGTGCGTCGTTCGTAGATTGTTATTGAGGGGACTTCCGCGTCCCGTGAGTGACGCTGCTCGCTAACAACACGTCACGGCAAATAAACAAATCTGATTGCACGTGAACGGATTGATTTTGCGGAAGCCGCGAACGATGGCGGGGTGACCAGACTGATCCCCCGCTGGATAAAAAAAATACAGAGGGGAATCATTCTGGTCTCACCAGGCTAGTTACGTACTGACTTGGTTTTCCACCAGAATGAGCGCTAGCTTATGCTACATTCATGTGGACTGGGGAGCTCTTTTTCCAGAGATGTGACATCATTGCCCCCAGTTGGTTTGTGTTCATGTGCTTTTTAGTGGGAAAGTGGGGATTTTGAAGTTCTCAAATAAAAACGGTCTTTTATCACTGATTAGCGCTTAGATCAGCAAATCATTTAAATGTGTTGTTAGCATCTCAAAAGCTAAAATGTAGTTTGTGAGTAAGTATTAAATAATATAACACGTAAATTAACTTTATGGTAGCATTGAAGTCAGGTATTTCATTCACAATCTTTGTTCCTCCGAGGAGAACACAGCTCACGCTAAACTGGACGTCTGGAAGCGTTTTTCCCAGTTACAGAGGACCACATGAACCTAAATATCCATTAGTGCGACATATTTACCCAATTGCCTGTAATGCTTTGAGAAATCGACTGTCACATCCTGAGCAAATATTAAATGCTTAACTTCAATAACTTCATTTCTCTTTCTCATGTCCAACTGGTCTACAAGATTGTCCATAACCTGGCCCCACCTTCACTCAAAGAATTTGTTCATCAGGTAGCAGAAACGGCAACAAGGGTGACTAGAACAACCTCCAGGGGGCAGAGTAGTATTCCCAGATGCATATCCACATTTGCGCAGTCATTACATAGCCATAAAAACGTGGTCCCCACTGAAATATTGAGCTTAGATGATCGCAGAGTCAGAGTTACTAAAGTCATGAACACATGGTTCATGAGTAACCAGCGATGTGAGCATTAATTTATTAGATTCACTGTATAGCCTAATATGTAATGTAAAGACAATTACTGCTCTTAAGTTCTTTTACCAGGACAGGATGTTTTAGATTTTGATATGGTAAGGTTTGAGAGCGTCGCCTTGCTGTGTGACTGTTTACGTGATGACCGCATGTAATAACTGTAGTCTAATTTATGTACATGTAAAGGAATGATGTGTCATAGCCTGTGTTATGGATGTGATGTGATGTGATGGTGATGACTGAATGATTATTTGCACTGTATACATTCACATTGTATTTCTGCTTCTGTCCACTAGGACTACAGATGGAAATTAGCTTGAAAAAACTACAGTCTGGTATAAGCATATTTGCTCACGAGCATAATGTAACTGTACATTGTCCTGATAAATAAATAAATAAATAAATAAAACACAAAATGTGAATAGTAACAGCTTACTACTGTTGCTTATGGGAATAAAGTACCTCAACATGTTTTTTTTTGTTATAATTTATTAATCAATTGGTCAACAAACCTTCCATAGCAGCTGTTAACATTTGGATTTCTTGGTTCTAACTGCTCAGTCTTGTTTTTGCTGTAGCTAAAGAGCATAAAGCTCATTTATGCTCTTTAGCTGAGTTTCCTCCACAGAGACTGTTTTGGCTTCTCTATTTCTCCCTTCTTTACATTTACATGAATTGTTTTCCAGAAGAGAAAGCCACTGATGTCGTTAGTGCTTGTTTCCTAGTCCAGTTTTTAACTAGTTCCCAATTGGCACCTGTTTTTGAAACCAAGAGTGAGCATGTTTTGAGTGGAAAATGAAAGAAGGCCAAGTACCAGCACCAGCTTAGTGGAAAAGGGCTCTGTGGGGAGTTTGCATGTTGTGTGTCTGCGTAGGTTCCTCCGGGTACTCCGGTTTCCCCTACCGCTAAAAAACATGTATAATAGGCCAGGATGAGTGTGTTTGCGAGTGCGCATGGGGGACGACAGATGGAAATTAGCCCAAGGTTAATAAACCAATAAACTAAACTAAACTCTGTCTCATTGGTAGAAGTGACACCGCATGGATTCTGGTTGTCTGAGATCAGCAAAGTGAGGGACATTAGAATTGATATTATTGTTTAATATTACTTATGTTACGTCAAATGTCAGACCCAAAAATCAATTATACTAATGAATAATTGAGTCTGCCAGCTTAAATGTTTTACATTTAAGCTGGCAGACTCAATTATTCATTAGTATAATGAAGCTTAAATGTAAAACATTTAAGCTGGCAGACTATCACTTTAATGCCCACACCCCAGAACGTGTCGAATAAGTAAACCGCCTTGGATCACCTTTCAGAACAGAGTGGTTCAGTTTTGGCTGTTGAAGCACCCACTGAACACTCTGTTCCGCTGCTATGGAAAGGTGGTTTAAGAGCTTATGTAAAATCGACCTTTTTTGTGCTTTATATCATGTTCCCTCATCAATAACATATTTGTATTGAGCCACTCGCCCATGTTTAAGTGATCTTTAAATGGCTCCTTGACGGCTTATACCCTGAGCTCCTCCAGCGCCCTACATAACTAAGAAGTGCTTTCCTGACCTTCCATTCTGTTTGTGTTGTCTGTCTCTCACTGCAGGTGTCCAGAGTCCACATGAGGCTGCTCCCAGTCTGGTCCACATTAAAGAGGAACCAAAGGAGATTCAAATCAAACATGAGTCGATCCAAGTGTTCCCAGTCATTGTCTCTGTGAAGAGTGAGAAAGAAGAGTCTCTGCTTCATGAAACAGTGAAAGAGGAAAACAGTGAAGATGGAGAGGAAGCAGAAGCAGAGAATTCCTCTGACACTGACGACTCTGCAGACTGGACTCCTTCAGCTGAAAGTCCCACTCCACAAACACACACTGAGCAGCTGCAGGAGCCGGCTCATGGGAACAATGTGAGTAGAGATGGAGGTCGAGACAAACGGCACAAATGCCCTCACTGTGGGAAGAGGTTTTCAGCTTGTTTCAATTTAAGGAGGCACGTACGGACTCACACAGGAGAGAAGCCCTTCAGGTGTTCAGAGTGTGCTCAGGAGTTTACATGTAGCAGTAATCTAAAGAGACACATGATGTATCATAAAGCTGAGAAGCCATTCAGTTGCTCGTTTTGTGCTATGGGTTTTTATCAGAATGATCACCTGAAAAGACACATGAGGACTCACACGGGAGAGAAACCGTACAGATGTCCAGATTGTGCTAAGGAGTTTACATGTGGCAGCAATTTAAGGAGACACAAGAGGTTTCACTCCCAAGAGAAGCAGTTCAAATGTTCTGTGTGTGCTATGAGTTTTTCAGGAAATGGTTTCTTGAAAAGACACATGAGCTCTCACGCCGGGCAGAAGCCATTCAAGTGTTCCGTTTGCGCAGTGAGTTTTTCACAAAATCGTCACCTGCAAAAACACATGAGGACTCACATAAAACCGAAGCCGTTCAGCTGTTCCGTTTGTTTAAGTAGTTTTTTACAAAATAAATACCTGAAAAGACACATGAAGACTCACGCAGGAGAGAAGCCATTCAGTTGTTCCGTTTGTTCAATGTGTTTTTCTAACCGTGCGAATCGAATGAAGCACATGCGGACTCACACGGGAGAGAAACCATTGGAGTGTTCATTTTGTGCCAGGGAGTTTGCATTTAGGTGTGACCTTAAGAGACACATGAGGACCCACACTGGAGAGAAGCCATTCAGGTGTTCTGTTTGCACAAAGAGTTTTTCACAAAATAGTGTCCTGAAAACTCACATGGGGACTCACACTACATGAAACTATTGAGATGTTCCCATTGTAAAGACATGTAACAATATGCTTGTGTGACAAGGTGATGGTTAACTGAGGGTCTTAAACCCGTTACACGGTAGAGAATTTTAACATATTTTTGTTATTCTAAAGTTGATTCAAAGGGAACAGGCTACACACTTAAGGACCTTTTTCCACAGTTAATCTCTCACTTGAACTAACTCACCGACTGAATGTTAGGAGTTTACCAAGCTAACTAGAAACTATGAAGGGCGTACAGCGGGAATCAACAGAAAAAAACAACTCGCACAGCTTTCAGTTACGGAGACACTACAGCGACGGCAACTATTCAGCAAAGATTCTAAAAAACAAAAAGGAAGAAACGGAAATATGCAGAAAAGTTATTGTGCATATTTTGTGTTTATTTGCCATTTGCCACCAACCGTTCTCTGTCATGGAAAGTGCTGGATCCAAACACCTTATGTCATGGATCAACATTTCAATATGCCATCATGATGTATGTCTGCCCAAGCTTTACCAAACTCTGTATGCTCACAATCACTGCAATAACCTTTACGAGTGACATTTGGACTTTGAGTGTGTGCCCCATGTCCACGTTGAGCCTCAAAGCGCAGTTTATCGACCCAAACTTCAATCATCAAGGTGTAAAGTTACATTGCCGTGGGTTTTGTGGGCTCTCACACGGGAGAAACCATTGACTCTAATTTTAACATGTTCAAGTCAAGGGGGATCCTGATGTGAAAGCAGTGCTAAGTAACTCGTGCACCCTAGAGGCCATAAGCGCCACTGCAGGTGTCATAGCATGTTGCGTTTTTTTACTTATTAATTGTCCGTGAGAGTAAATACTACGCTGACAGAAAAGACAAAGGGAGAGAGAGGGATATTGTACATCCAATTAGACATTGGAACATTTCTTTTCACTCAAACATTGCTGTAAATACTGTTTAAGTGGCGCTAGCCAACAGTTAGCTCTGCCCGTTAGCCTGTTAGCGTCTTCTTCGTGATTCCATTAGTGTGTATTGGTGGCTCCGACCCGGTGGCAGTCAAGTTGCAAGCATGGTTTTCTGGCCAGAGACACCAGGGGGCGATGAAAGACCCCCCCAATCATCCCATTAACACTTGTATTACCCCCAGAGGGACTACGGAAAGGATTTATTAAGGTAAACAAGTGAATTAGTACTGCTTTAAAGGTGCACTTCGTATTGAGGGACAATGCATGCAATATGGATAAGGGTTTGAAAGATGCAGATTTTTTGTGTGGCACCTCCTGCTAGTGGTAAGCGGGACTGTTTAGAACTGTTTTGTTCCGCGGACAAAAAGTGACATTATAGCTGGTGGGCGGCGTATCGTGGGGCACTTTGAACATTCATAGCCTCCTTACTCTCGACTCAATGAGATTCAGACAAAGCTCAATCAGTCTGTAAAAACACTGCAGCAAGATGCCCCGTTGAGAGGGATTAGTTCCTTGTATATCCTTCAGAGCTTGGTAGAGCAGAAATGGACTGTCCGCCTATGCAGCTGATAATGACTAAAGGTGCGTACACACCTAACCGGTCAATTCGCATTACCACTTCTATTTGGTCACTTGAAACGGTTGCAATCAGTCGCAAGTGTTCGCCTCAGGAGGAGCCGCTGAGCGATTCTGGAAAAAAAAACAGAGCTACAGCGCTAATATTTATGGATAGACTTTGATTCAATGTTGCTCGACGCGCTCCACGCCATCAGCCCAGACCAGAGACATTAGAACCTGGGCAGCAGCGGCACAGAGATGGTGCCCCTTTAGGGTGATAGGGGTACAGGTGGGGTAGAGCTTGACCTTAATTCTGCTCAACTTTCTCCCATTGCAAAATACACTAAATTGTATTATTTGTATAGGTAGAGCAAAGGTTAGCGCTCTCGCATCACAGCAAGAAGGTCCGGGGTTCGATTCCCACCTGGAAGGGCCTTTCTGCGTGGATTTTGCATGTTCTCCCCATGTCTGCGGTTTCCTCCGGGAACTCTGGTTTCCCTCACCACTAAAAAACATGTACAATAGGCCACGATGAATGATATGTGTGTGTGTGTACTTATGACTTTGTGAGGACCCGTTTGAGTTTTTAACCAACAGAGTAAGGAGATTTTAGTAAAGTGAGGACATTTTGGGTGGTCCTCACACTGAATGTAAAATTGTCTCATGTAAAGCGCTTTGTGACCACGTCTGTGAAAGGTGCTATATAAATAAAGCTCTTCTATGTCCGGAGCTCGCTGGATGGTAATTGTAAATATTGTTTGGGGGAAACATAACAATGGGGCAGATATCATAAGATTGCTCCTCCCATTGCTCCTTTTCATTTAAACTATATTGACTTAGCAGTTTTTTTTATTAAATTGATTTTGAAATTAAAAAAAATGTGTGAAAAAATACAGAGTTTTTAAAGGCCACTCAGGCAGGGGATGGTCATGCTGCTTGACAAATGTAAATGGTAAATGGTAAATGGATGAGTTTAGGATGAGTTGTCGAACTAACACGGTCAAGGTGCCTCCAATACATTACGCAATTTGGCGTGGAAAATGCTGGAAATTTCATATAAATTATGAAACTTTAATTTATATAGCTCGTTTAAAAACAGCTACATCTGCCCAAAGTGCTGTACAACAAACATAAAGTGCAATTAATTAAACAATTAAAGATATACAAACATGAAATGATAATAATAATAATATGGCCCAGGAGACCTGCTCTAGTTGCGTTGAAAGCCAGAGCAAAAAGATTGGTTTTCAACAACTTAAAAACATAGACTGAAAAATGAGTCTATAGCTTGAGGGCCGGATCCTGCCCACGGCCCACAGTTTCCCAAGTCTGATATGTCTTGTTAGAAAGTGACTTTATGTCAATATAATTAAGTCTAAATTTATCTACTTTTATATGAGGTTTGAAAAAGGTTTCCAGGAAGATTTACAGCTTGTTATTGTTAATTGAGTTACTACTGATAGATAGATAAATAAACAAGCCTCCTACAACATGTGTTAGAAATTGCCTTTAACACTTCTGTGCAATATTTAGGCTATGTCCATATCAAATAATAGATTTTTTTTTCAATTAGAAGTACATTAAATTGTAACACGCTGTAGAAGTTGGGACAAGTATATTTTTCATAAAGAAAAATAATGAACAGAATGTAAACATGAGCGCTAGAGGGCAGTAGTGTGTCAGACCGGAAGTGAGCGCTGTGTTGTGCTGCTGTGTTAGCGTTAGCTGTGAACAGAAGGGAGACACTCTTTTCCCCAAAGCTTCGCCTTAAAGCGGACAGAGCGCAGTGAAACATGGCAGAAGTGAAGCTGAAGGAGGAGCAGGAGCTGTGGGAGCCCGCGGAGGTGGAAAACAGGTGAGTTTAGAGCGAAGACAGGACTCTCTCAGTTACAACCCTGCGCCCAGCGGACTGTCCACAACAACACGAGGCCTTTGTGCCTTTATCAGGGGCTTCAGACTCCGTCTGAACCGCTGACAAACTGTTTTGTTTTGTTTTTGTTTTCTACTTTTCCTTACGAAGGCCGACTTGACGCATGCGCACCTTTTACTCTTTCCTTGCTTTACGGCATACCTTTAAAATATTAAACGTTTGCAGTTAAACAGCAATCACCAGATATGCAAACGGTTTAACTTCAATATAGGTATAATACAGTGCCAATTGTGTGTAAAGAATGTTGCCATGACATATCCAAACTTTTAAAAAATAAATGGGATTTTATGTCGGTTCCGGACACGTGACCGGGAGTGGGTGGGACTGTGATGTAGTTGTGTTGTTTAGATGGGCATAGTCCTTTTTTTTGTTTTTTTAAAACCTTTTTTCTTTTACAGAACGACCAAAGAGGACCCAGATTGCAAAGGTAAGAAAAGTCCGGCCCCAGTGAATTCATGCATTTGTTTATCGCTCACCCGAAAATATAATTACTGCAAGACATACCACAACAAATAATAATGGGTGGCTAGTGGCGCAGCAGTTAGTGCTTGTGCTTCACAGCTAGAGGGTCCCAGGTTTGATCCTCGGCCGGGCGGAGCCTTTCTTTGTGGAGTTTGCATGTTCTTCCCACGTTTGTGTAGGTTATCTCTGAAGTCACTGAGGTGGTTAGAAAGCTCCTCGGGGGCAAGGCCCCGGGGGTGGATGAGATTCGTCCCGAGTACCTTAAGTCTCTGGATGTTGTAGGGCTGTCTTGGCTGACACGTCTCTGCAACATCGCGTGGCGGTCGGGGACAGTGCCTCTGGATTGGCAGACCGGGGTGGTGGTCCCTCTCTTTAAGAAGGGGGATCGGAGGGTGTGCTCCAATTACAGAGGGATCACACTTCTCAGCCTCCCCGGTAAGGTCTACTCCAGGGTGCTGGAGAGGAGGATCCGGCCGATAGTCGAACCTTGGATTCAGGAGGAACAATGTGGTTTTGCCCCAGTCGTGGCACACTGGACCAGTGTTGGTTCCCTGCCCTGCGCTGCCCTATGTCACCGGTTCTGTTCATTACCTTTATGTACAGAATTTCTAGGCGCAGCCAGGGGCCGGAGGGTGTCCGGTTTGGGAACCTCAGGATCTCATCTCTGCTGTTTGCAGATGATGTTGTTCTGTTGGCTTCATCAAATCAGGACCTCCAGCGCGCACTGGCCTCGTGGCGCACTGGCCTCGTGGAAGGCCCAGGACACGCTGGTGGGACTATGTCTCCGAGCTGGCCTGGTGTCGCCTCGGGGTCCCCCCAGAACAGCTGGAGGAGGTGTGCGTGGATCGGGAAGTCTGGGCATCTCTGCTGAGACTGCTGCCTCCGCGACCCGGCCCCGGATAAAGCGGAAGAAAATGGATGGATGGATGGATGGATGGATCTCTGGATACTCTGGTTTCCCCTACCATTGAAAACATGTGCCAGGTGATACTGACCTGGGTCTGGAGATGGTCCCATGTAGCTCTTTGTGTAATAGTAGCAACTGTAGCAACTGATGAATTTCCCATGTGGATAAATAAAGTATTCTGATTTAGATTAAATACTGCTGTTTTAAAGATTTCATCAGATGTCATTTGCTGATCAAGTGTTTATTGTGTGTGTGTCTGTCTGTCTCTGCAGGTGTTCAGAGTCCACATGAGGCTCCTCCCAGTCAAGTCCAGATTAAAGAAGAACCAAAGGAGATTCAAATCAAACATAAGTCAATCCAAGTGTTCCCAGTCATTGTCTCTGTGAGGACTGAAAATGAAGAGTCTCTGCTTTATGAAACCGTGAAAGAGGAGAACAGAGAGGACGGAGATGGAGCAGAAACTGAGAAATCTTCTGACACTGACGACTCTGCAGACTGGACTCCTTCAGCTATAAGTCCCACTCCACAAACAGACACTGGACAGCTGCAGGAGCCGGCTCATGGGAACAATGCGAGTGGAGATGGAGGTCCAGACAAACCGCACAAATGCTCTCACTGTGGGAAGATTTTTCCGACTAGCTTCAGATTAAAGCTGCACATACGGACTCACACAGGAAAGAAACCATTCAAGTGTTCTGATTGTGCAATGAGTTTTATACATATGAGTAAACTGAAAAAACACATGAGGAGTCACACAGGAGAGAAGCCATTCAGATGTTCATATTGTGATAAGGACTTTGCATATAGGAGTAATCTACAGAAACACATCAGATGCCATAAGGGAGAAAAATCATTCAAGTGTTCTGTTTGTGCAATGACTTTTTTAGAAAAGGGTAACATGAAAAGACACATGAGGATTCACACAAGAGAGACACCGTTCAGTTGTACTGTTTGTGCATTGAGTTTTTCACAAAATAGTCACCTGAAAGCACACATGATGGCTCACACAGGAGATGCACTATTCAGATGTGCAGATTGTGACAAGGCGTTTGCACGGAGGGGTGATCTAAAGAGACACATCAGATCTCATCACAAGGGAGAAAAACCATTCCTGTGTTTTGTTTGTGCAATGACTTTTTCACAAAATGGCAACTTGATAAGACACATGAGGATTCACACAGGAGAGAAACCATTCAGTTGCACTGTTTGTACATTGAGTTTTTCAGAAAAATGTTCTCTGAAAAGACACATGAGAACTCACTCAGGAGAGAAACAATTTAGATGTCCAGTTTGTGCTAAGGAGATTGCATGTAAACGTGATGTAACGAGACACATGAGGATTCACACAGGAGACAAACCATTTAGGTGTCCATATTGTGCTAAGGAGTTTGCATGTAAACGTGATGTAACGAGACACAAGAGGACTCACACAGGAGAGAAACCATTTAGGTGTTCAGATTGTGCCAATGAGTTTGCATGTAAACGTGATCTTAAGCGACACCACCAAAGGACCCACAAAAAAGAGAGGAAAGCACTCCTCATGACAGCAAGCTGACTTTGCTGTAATACCAACCCTGGTGGCCACGGTTGACTTCAAAAGAAACTTTGTAAAACGTATTCCAAAGAACACTTTGCACATCCCAAACACTGGTTAAAAGCCTGGCTCCAAGGAGTTTTTTTTTTTTTCCTACAAAAACATCTGTGACCCATGTGACAATGGTGGGCTGCGCATGCATTGGCATCCTGGTTGCTGTGCTTTGGATAAGCCATTAAAGTCAGCGCACACCGAGACGCTTTGAAACACAGTTTCATCACATTTCCATGAGAGGTGAAGCACGCCGCAGAAGAAAGCACAGGCTCTTTTCCTTCTGCAATAACACAGACGAGTCTGTGACAAACAGGGAGACTGCTGTAAACGTTTTTGGGAGTTATGAGAGGAGCAGCGGACAAAGAGAAACCATTGTCAGAACTCCACTCTGGGAACGCAAGATGTCAGTCACCAACTCACCATTAACCTGCAAAAAAGAGCCACGTTTGCTCTCTCTTGCAACACTGACCTACGTGTTGTATTTTATTTTTGATACATGAATTTTTCATGTGTTTAAAGCGCTGCTTTGAGAAAAGCCTTTGAAAAAGTCAGGACTTGTTGGGACCCATGGGACTCCCTCAGGAGGAAGACTCGGGAGCAGACAGGAGGATGTTGGGAGCGGTTAGTTACACAATTGTGTAACTAATGGTAGATGTGGATGGTAAAATACTGCTAAATTAATCATATTCATTTGGCTAAAATCAATTACGAAAACTGTGATTAAAGTTCTGAAGGAAGTTTTTTAGTGAATCAGATAAAACCTCAGGCCGAGGACGAACTGATTAGATTTGACTTTTCATAGGTATTGTTTATCAGTAAAACATTCACCACTCAGCTTTCATGCCTTATCAAACAGATGAGTCCTTAACGCATTCCAGTATATTTATACTGATCATTGTAATATTATACTTGTAGGAGACAATGTGGCTGTGAAGTGTTTTTCAACAATGTGTGTATTATTACTCTCTTGGTCCTAGCTTAATTAAACCTTTAAACAGGAAATCCTTTAATGTTTTCATTGACTGCAGTGTCCCAAGACATAAAGCCTCGTATGACACGTGTTGGAAATGAAAAGTTTAGCTTTAACACTTGTAAGGTAATTGTTTTGTCCACAAATAACTATGAAATCTATTTTGTAATTCTGAAAAAGGATCAAGTCTGTTTAGGTCTGCCTCATGTGTCAGGAAATACTGTAATTGTCAAGTCCGTGCTGCCCTTTTTGTTTCAAGTTTTTATTCATTTTGATGTGGAGTTTTTCCACAGTTGTGGATGCCTTAATATCGGGCAAAGAGACCACAATATAATTTGCTGCAGACAAGATAAACTCAAAATAACGTCTGTATTTTCAGCCAGAAAATGTTGACTTTTCTCCCCCCACCTTCAGGCTCGATTTTAAATATCGGACATTTTATGATCAATAATTTGTTTTCATCTGTCATGATATCACAAAAAGTAACCGATAGTTGCTTAATGTAGTGATTAGAATAAAATACCTGTTTTGCAATTATAATTGTATTGTCATGGTCGTGGTCATACCACCTTTGCTCTGCCCAATCCCGTCGGATCTTGGAAGCTAAGCAGGGAAGGGCCTGGTCGGTACTTGGATGGGAGACCTTTTGGTAACACCAGGAAGCCTAGCGAATGTAGTGTGTGAGGGAGTGGTTGGTGGTGGTCGGAGCAGGGCTGATGGCGCAGACTGGTTGCCTCGCTTCTGTCAGTCTACCCTTGGGCAGCTAGATTTTATTTGATGGCGCCTTTTGTGTTCGTCTTTTGACGAAAATGTAATTCAATTTTAGTCGAGATTTAGTCAAAAAATATCTTCAGTTTTAGTTGACTAAAATTGCAAGTAAATTTAGTCGACTAAACTTTCCATTTATAATATTCATTATAATCATATTTAATCAAGGTCTTCTGCTTCATGGAGCTGCTCCCACATGAACAAAGCTCAGAGCTGCTCCTTTGGCAGTGAATGTACATGATATGAGGCTCTTTCAGACTGTCAATAGAAGTTTGGGTGATTTTAGTCTCTCCTTCTCATTTTTATTTAGTCTTATTTTAGTCGACTAAAATATCTGGACAATTTAGTCTCATGAAAAAACTTTTTAGTTTTAGTCAATTTTTAGTCGTCAAAACTATCACTTTGACTAAATTTAAGACTAAATAATTTAGTCGACGAAATTAACACTGCTTACATCAAGACCACATACAACAACAATACAAAAAACAAACACATTAAAATGATTGAGTAAACAGTTCTCAAAAGGTAGGTTTTCAGTTGGGTTTTGAAAATGTTCCAGAGCTTAGGGCAATGTTTTGCTATAGAGGTGACAAAGGAAAATGTATAGGAATAGGTTGCGTTCACGATTTAGAATGTGATGATGTCATAATGTCAGGTGGAGGGCAGGGGCCAATACAACTGGGCACAGTGACCGCACGTGTTTTCCACCTGGACAGTAAACCAGTCGCTGTCCTTCCTGTCTGCTATCTCTTCTCATTAAAAATTAGCAGGGTCCCACAAGATTTCATAAAGGACAGCGAGTTAAAGTTCGGATGTGACTGGAGCAGGTTAAAAACTATTACGTGAGACGCAACGACTTAACTGGAGGAAACTTCCGTGTTTATAGTGGATGTTTTTGTCTTGAGACTAATGCGGCTAACAAAATAAAAATTAACAAAGTAACAAATATTAGTCTGAACGTGACTTGATAAATGTAGCTGTGATTTGATAAGGACTAGAACTGGGGGGAAAAAAACACTGACCATTTGTGAATTCATAAAACATTTTTTTTACATGTGTCAATTTTAAATTATTATTATTGTTTTTTTGGGGGGTTTTTTACTATCAAATTTACGTTGATAAAATCCGCATTCCCTTTTGCCAAATAATGAGTGTTACTTCCACTCGTCATATAGAGTTGACACCAGTGCTTAATTTGTGATTGAGTAGTTTCAGGAACACTTTTGGTCTGATGTTACGGATTCGGGGAACAGGCCAAAACATTTGCCGGAACACTCTCATTAAACACCACTATATCAGATCAAATCTTTGCCGGATCCTCCTAAATATTTCCCGGATCCTTTACTCTGAAAAACTGAGAATTGGGGCAATGCGTTCCCCCAAAAGGGGGATCAAATTAAGCACTGGTTGACACTAAAGTAAAACAAGAAAATGTGTAAGGTAAGTTGTATAACGGTTTGTCCATTGAGCTAGTTTTACCTCTTGGACCTGGCAGCCCAGCTCAGACCCCGGAAGTGAGCGCTGTGTTGTGCTGCTGTGTTAGCGTTAGCTCTGAACAGAAGTGAGACACTCTTTTCCCCAAAGCTTTGCCTTAAAGCGGACAGAGCGCAGTGAAACATGGCAGAAGTGAAGCTGAAGGAGGAGCAGGAGCTGTGGGAGCCCGCGGAGGTGGAAAACAGGTGAGTTTAATGCAAAAGACAGGACGCTTTTAGCTGCAGCCCAGCGGACTGTCCACAACACGAGGCCATTCATCGTGTCTTTATCAGGGACTTGTATCACACACGGACTCCACACAAACTGGGACCAGTGCCGTCTGAACCGCTGATAAACTGTTTTATTTCATCGTACCGATGTTCCCCCCCCCCCTCTCCCCCCCCCCCCAGTTCTCTCACATTGTTGGCTTCTATTTAGGAGCCAAAATGTATTTAAAAGTATAAGAGAAACATTTTATCATTGACTTTAGTAAATGGTTACTACTACTAATATTAATAATAATAAGTTTGCTTGACAAATTTTACTTAATTTATTTCTATTTGCTTCTCAGTGAAGTACAAAAACATAATATCCAAGCCTTTAGAAGCCGACTATATACAAAAACTGTCCAAAAATACCAGTATAAGTAAAATAAAATAAAAAAATGTGTTGTCTTTAATGTTGATGATACTATAATGCATTAGTGTTGTTTAGATAATATGTGCACAGTCATTAAAACATGTTGTTCTTTTACAGAATGATCAAAAAGGACCCAGCCTATGCAGGTAAGAAAAGCCAAACTCCAGGGCCATGCAGAGAGCTACAGAGGAGCAGGGGCTCAAAAGTCAAAAGCCAGTTCTGCCCCAGTTCTTCCCTCTGTTATGTCCTGGAGAGACTTGTTTTTTTTTAGGCTTGTGTTAGGGCTAAATGATTAATTGCTGGGTTTCAGGTGACATCACAGCGTTCTAAAGGCCTATAATATTACAGTGCCTTGCAAAAGTACTAATACACCTTGAACTTTTGCACATTTTGTCATGTTTACGACCCTACACATAAATATTTTATTTTAAATTTAACTGTGAAGTGAAAGCAAAATGATACATGATTCTGTTATTTTTCAAAAAATATAAAAGTGAAAAACATGTACAATAGGCCAGGATGAGTGAGAGTGTGTTTGAGAGTGTGAATGGGGGATGACGGATGGAAATTAGCCTAAGGCTACAATCCGGTGTGGCGTGTTTACATGCATGAGACCCATGTATGTTCATTAACATGTACTGTCCCGACCAAATAAACCAATAAATAAAATAAAAATGTAAAAAAAAAATGTGGGGGGTGCACAAGTATTCATCCAGCATGACTTAATACTTTGTGGAACCCCATTTTGCTGCAATAACAGCAGCAAGTCTTCTGGGGTATGACTACAAGGTTTGCACATCTAGAGACGGACATTTTAGCCCATTCCTCTTTACAAAACAACTCAAGCTCTGTCAAATTAGAAGGAGAGCGTTTGTGAACAGCAGTTTTCAGGTCTTTCCACAGATTTTCAATAGAACTTAGGTCAGGACTTTGACTGGGCCATTCTAACACATTCATATGTATTTTTTTAAACCATTCCATTGTAGATTTAGCTTTGTGTTTAGGGTCATTGTCCTGCTGGAAGGTGAATCTCCGCCCCAGCCTCAATTCTCTTGCTGAATCCAGCAGCTTTTCCTCCAAAATGTCCCTGTATTTGGCTCCATCCATCTTCCCAACTATTCTTACAATCTTCCCAGTCCCCACTGAGGAAAAGCAGCCCCATAGCATGATGCTCCCCCACCATATTTGACACTGGGGATGGTGCACACAGGACAGATTCCCCAGCTCAGCAGCAGTATGTCGCAGCTCCTCCAGAGTTATCTTAGGGTACTTGGTTGCATTTCTGACCAGTGCTCTCCTTGTTCAGTCTGTTAGTTTAGGTGGACGGCCGTGTCTTGGTAAGTTCACAGTGGTGCTATACTCTTTCCATTTCTGAATGATGGATTGAACAGTGCTCCGTGAGATGTTCAAATCTTGGGAAATCTTTGTATAACTTAACGCTGCTTTAAACTTCTCCACATCATTATCCCTGACCTCTCTGGTGTGCTCCTTGGCCTTCATGATGTTGTTTAGTGACCAATACACTCTGACCATAGCTCTGAGGCCCTCACAGAACAGCTGGAATTATACTGAGAGTAGATTACACACAGGTGGCCTCTATTTAATGGTTAGGGCAAGGTGTGAACATTCTGCAGTCATTAGAAATGCTATGAAGGCAATTTAATGCACTCCGAAAATGCTGTATGAATACTTATGCACGCCCCACTTTTCACTTTTCTATTTTTGTAAAATAACAGAATCATGTATCATTTTGCTTTCACTTCACAGTTGTCTGTTACTTGTGTGTGAACTTTCAGTAAAATAAAATCTTTATGTCTACGGTTGCAAACATGACAAAATGTGCAAAAGTTCAAGGTGTATTAGTACTTTCGCAAGGCACTGTATATAGAGGTAAAATTATTTTGTTCTTGAGGAAATTTTTGGTCTTGTACAGAGAGATCATGGACCCAGTGACTGATTTTAATTATCATTTTTGTTATTCATACTAGGGCTGCAACGATTAATCGATAAACTCGATTAATAAAATGCTTCGAACATTATTTTCCCGCTTCGATGATTCGCATAATTAATATATCTAATTTAAACCGAATGAAACCAGGCCGCTTACGCGCCCGGAACTTGTAAGTGCCGCTTGTTTCCACACGGCCGCTTCTGAGGAGCACAGCTCACTCTATAGTAGTAAACAACAGAGCGGAGCTAGCTGTGCTAATACTCGTAGCCGGGAAGAACCAGGTAGCAGAGCGGAGAACCAGGCTGTCATAATCATCAAAACACAGCTCAAACAAGAAGAAACTCAGCAACGAGAGGTGAAGATAGGACGGAGGCTAACGAGGTGAAAGGACATGGCTCTCCCCGCTATCGCGCTACAACAATGCTAACAGCGAAGGAGAAATACCAGGGGCTCAGAGCAGAGCTAGAGAAGGCCTGGAGAGTGAAGGCATCATTGGTGGTCGTTGGGGCTCTCGGGGCAGTGACCCCCAAACTGGAGGAGTGGCTCCAGCAGATCCCAGGAAATACATCAGACATCTCGGTCCAGAAAAGTGCAGTTCTAGGAACTGCAAAGATACTGCGCAGAACCCTCAAGCTCCCAGGCCTCTGGTAGAGGACCCGAGCTTGGAGGAAAAAGAGACCGCCCGCGGAGGGTGAGGAAGAGTTTCTTTTTTTATACATACATACATACATACATACATACATAATAAATATATGCAACAAAAAATTACTAATGGTAAATGGGGGGGAAAAAATGAAAATTGCAGTATTCATTTTTAACAAAATCGTTCAGACCTAGTGTTTTATCCTAATCCTTCTTGGGGGCTGTTGCAAAGTTATGGTGTCTGTCTCTGCAGGTGTTCAAAGTCCACATGAAGCTGATCCCAGTCCAGTCCAGATTAAAGAGGAACCAAATGAGATTCAGATCAAACAGGAGTTGATCCAAGTCATTGTCATTGGAAAGAGTGAAAATGAAGAGTCTCTGCTTCATGAAAAAGTGAAAGAGGAGAACAGAGGGACGGAGACGAAGCAGAGAATTCCTCTGACACTGACGACTCTGCAGACTGGACTCCTTCAGCTGAAAGTCCCACTCCACAAACACAGACTGAAGAGCTGCAGGAGCCGACTCATGAGAACAATGTGAGTGAAGATGGAGGTCCAGACAAACCACACAAATGCTCTCACTGTGGGAAGAGGTTTCTGAAACATTACAATTTAAGGATGCATGTACGAACTCACACCGGAGAGAAGCCATTCAGATGCTCTGTTTGTGAAAAGAGTTTTTCACAAAATAGTTGCTTGAAAAGACACATGTGGAGTCACTCAGAAGAGAAGCCATTTAGGTGTCCAGACTGTGCCAAGGCATTTCCATGTAGCAGTGATCTAAAAATTCACATGAGGACTCACACAGGAGAGAAGCCATACATGTGTTTGGTTTGTGCAATGAGTTTTTCAGAAAATGGTACACTGAAAAGACACATGAGGACTCACACAGGAGAGAAACCATTCCAGTGTTCCATTTGTGCAATGAGTTTTTCAAAAATGGTAGCCTGAAAGTACACATGAGAACTCACACTGGGGAGAAACCATTCAGGTGTGCTGTTTGTACAATTAGTTTTTCTGAAAATGGTAGCCTGAAAAGACACATGATGACTCACACGGGAGAGAAACCATTCAGGTGCACAGATTGTGCCAAGGTGTTTGCATTGAGGGATGCTCTAAAGACCCACATGAGAAAACACACAGGAGAGAAACCATTCAAGTGTTCTGTTTGTACAATGAGTTTTTCACGAAGTGGCGCCTTGAAAAGACACATGAGGACTCACACAGGGAGAGATAAAAAAAATAAATAAATGCTTGTTTGGCCAGTGTTAACTGCGGGTCCCAAGTCTGTTACACACTAGAGCAGTGGTGCCCAACCAGTCGATTGAACTGGTAAAGCGCAGACTGATCCCAAGTCGATTGCGAGGGGTCTAGACAAAGAGAAAAGGACATGTTTTACGATCGCAATACTAAAGCTAAATCACGCAAACTGTCCATCAGTCTCATTTCTACTGGACCTTATCTGACAGATAAACTGAATTACCCCTGAAATCTCTCAAGCCAACGGACTGGCTGCTGCATGACACAAACAGCATTTAAACTCACCGATTGTGCCTTGGTCAACTAAGGCACAATGACGTTCTCCTGAGTTACATCCACTCAAAAAACAACTGAACTCAGCAGAGTGGGACCTCTTTAGGTATACAAAATATGGCATTCTACATGCAAAGCCTTGGAAAGTTGCAGCAAAAGGCGACAATGGGTCCAGTATGAAACAATATCTTTGAGATAATCCTTCTCTGTGTATGTCCAAGTCAAGGTAACAAACTGCATAATTCCCAATAAAGTTGTCCAAATGTTCAGAAATGGCCGCCACAACTGACACAAAGCTCATGCGCTTCACTCTGCTTCAGTGTAAACAGAAAGGAAAGTGAAAGCGCAAACACACACGTGATAATCAGCTGTTCAAGTGAGTCCCGTTAGTTAGTAGTTAGTCTGTTCATCAAAACATCTTACAAATAATTAAGCAAGGCAGCAGAAGTAATAAAATCTAGCAAAAAACCTAGCCTATTGTGGCCTAATAATAAAACTATAATTATGATAATTATAAAGTAGTAAAGTTGACATTTTTACGTTTTATATTAATCCATGTATTTCTTTAATGCAAAGGAGATTTAAAGCTGGAGTACCTGATTTTTCTTGTTCAAACATTGGCATTTTTGTGTTGGCCCAAACTTGTTTCTAGCTCTCACAATCCCTCCTGTATATTTGAATTGTTCAAATAATTTTATTATGTGCACATTTCACACCCTTGTACAGCATTGAGCCGTGGCAAAGTGAAGCAGGGGCGACCATCCCCAAGATAAATTTCACTAATTTAGATTCGACTTCTGTCATCCATTGCTAACTAATAGTGATCGATAGATGAGGCCTCGAAGCGTTTCGGCACATCCCCCAAACTGTATTGATACTGTGCCGGTACAGTGTCGCTGTGTTGCTCTATACTGACACCTGGTGGATCTTGTACATCCTTGCTCTGTAATGCCTTAGCATTGAGGAGGTGCTTTTATTTACATATGATAGCTCTGTAGAACAAATGCGGCATTTAACCTGCATGAAATTAAATTAATATACTGAGAGTCACATTACTATGTGTTATTAATTCTGATAAAGATCAAGCGTGAAAAATGAAATGCATGCAGTTACCATATTTGCTGATAAAAGATCAAAATGATCCCACACAGCGGACATTTTTCTTTTTCTCTCGGGCTCCATTTTATTGATGTAGGGGGAAGTTATTTTATCTTTGGAACGGTAATTTTCTTCCTCTGACAGTGATTCATCCCGTTGGCACTTGCAGATGCGGTACCTTTTAAACACAGTTTGGTGCGTCGGTGACGAGCCAAACAGCAGCAGTATCGGTCATGCATCTTTTTGTTAAAGCGACACGCGCATCGACACGGAGCTTTGCTCTATGAGCTTGACACATGCACCGGTGCATCGGTGTTGCTGGAACCCCATCACTACTAACTAAAACTTTAGGTGAAGACGATACAGCAAGGTCTGTGTTTTGCTGTGTTTACAACTTACTCTGAGGTGGCAAAAAAAATAATTTATTCTACAACACCAAAATATCAGGTACCGCAGCTTTAAAGCCTTTATTTTTTTAGAAACAATGTTTACAATATCAAGTATTTAAAAGCATTTCTTTCCTTCATTCGGTCGATAATCGTGAATAATCGTAAAATCGCAATATTTTCTCTCAATAATCGTGACTAAAAAATTTGAAATCGTGACACCCCTACATGTGCATTTACGTTGCTACTTTTCTCTTGTGATGATGTGGTGTGTGTTTGTAAGTGTTTTCTTTTCCACTCAGACTTTTAGGAGTCGTGTTGCTGAACCGGGAGCCAGCGCTATTTTCAGTTATATATACCGAGCGTCACCTCCTCTACAGAACACGCTCCGGGCAGTGTTTGATCAGACTTGTGTGAACTCAGAGGCGCTACAGCGGACATGTGCCTGTCTGCTCCGCCCACTTTTCACCGCTGAGCAGAGAGCACAAGATATGCACAGCTCTGTTTTACTGATGATGCAACTAGGCCTCGTGGAAGGCCCAGGACACGCTGGTGGGACTATGTCTCCGAGCTGGCCTGGTGTCGCCTCGGGGTCCCCCCAGAACAGCTAGAGGAGGTGTGCGTGGATCGGGAAGTCTGGGCATCTCTGCTGAGACTGCTGCCTCTGCGACCCGGCCCCGGATAAAGCGGAAGAAAATGGATGGATGGATGGATGGACAACTAGGCCGACTTAAAAACAACTCCTATTTTAGTTCTTTTCATATTCACCAAATCCTATATTGCTGTAAAATGAAAAGAAAAGTGGGCATTTCATGTAGGCTATCTGGTTTATTTTCCTGGTTGGTGCATATTAAGGACAGTTATGACTATTGCTCCTCATGCAGATTGGTGTATTTGTGCTATACAGCAAACTCTGCAAACTGGCAACTGTGAGAGGAGTTTGTCTGCATGTGTTTGAGAGAGGGAGAGCTTGTGATGCTGTGTCTGGTGGTTGTGTGACAATAAGAAAACTTGTTAGGTTAGTTACTGCAGGAAGTGAATGATGTATTAGGGTTCATGATGTTCACACTGATGTTCAGGAGATTGGCTACTTGAAAAGTAGATCTTGGGTCAAACAAGGTTGGGCACCCTGCATTCAGTATGTCAGACTCAAAGGCCAAGGCTCAGAGGATTTTTGAAAATTATAATCAACAACAAAGTGTACATGTTTCAATGTGAAAATTCACTGTCCCCTCAACAAAACTCGAGAAACTTACATCTTAACGCTGGAGTGTTATTCTTGAACTGATTGTCAAATGTCTTTTATGGTCCTTATTTACTTTTTTTTTTTTACGTCACTGGTGCCTCTTGGCCAGGTCTCCCTCGACTAAGAGATTTATCTCAAGACTTCCAGGTGAAATAAATGTTCAGTATAAACACGGCTTTTAATGTGAGCCAGTCAGCGTGGTGACGTGTCCTTTCCCCACAAACCGGTCCAGCTGTCAAACTGCTCCAGACCCCAGTACTGCAAAGGTCTGGGGTTGGAGAGGTCCTGAACCCCCTTTGGGTGCTGAGCGGTTCACTTTTGTCTGTGAAAACATCCACATAGCGCTCTAGCCTGTTCCAGTCTGCTCCAATGGAAAAGCAGCTACTGTATACAGGAGCAAAGCCATTCAGGTGCACTGTTTAATCCTTTTGCCCTGTTAACTTTTTGCCCTGTTCTGTGTATTTACGTGCTTTACACCAGAATTCATATATATATTGATGGATTTTAATTTAATTTAATTTATTTGTTTTTTTTATGGAAAGGTTCCCTCAAAAATGATGCATGCTTTCACCCATTATCATAATCATTAACCTTTTATATGTCAATTTGAAAAGCATGTCTCCTTATGGAGTGTCTGTACATTCTGTGTATTTTGATCTTTAAACTACCATAAAATGGTCAAAGATTAATATTTTTCTATTTTTTTCATGAAAGATCCCTCTTTACATTGACACATTAACTTTATAAATTATCAAATAGCATCTAAAGGGTTAACCCTTTAGATGCCAGTATTTGCCATATCAGTCTTTGTCACTTGTTGCCAACGCTCATCATGTGGTTCAACTAATTATAGCAAAACCTGTATTTATTTTTTTAATTCATTTAATAAAATATCACATTTCTGTTGCTGAAATATTCATGGCTGGCACACTTTGTTTGGGTGAATGGTATTCTTAAAAGCTTTTGGTCCGTTTTATCCAATGCATTACTTTTTAACTAAAAGTAATGCAGACGCTTTGTTTCCTAATACTTTAAATTATAGAGAACATGTAAAATAACATTGAAGTACATTAAGGAAATGCATTAATTTCAAGATAACCCAGTCGCACCACGTGACATTTTTAAGGCCACGGCCAAGTCTTTACTTTAAAAAAATAAATAAAATGAATTTGTCCATTGAGCTAGTTTTCCTCCTTGGACCTGGCAACCCTGCTCAGACCCCGGAAGTGAGCGCTGTGTTGTGCTGCTGTGTTAGCGTTAGCTCTGAACAGAAATTAGACACTCTTTTCCCCAAAGCTTCGCCTTAAAGCGGACAGAGCGCAGTGAAACATGGCAGAAGTGAAGCTGAAGGAGGAGCAGGAGCTGGAAGGAGGAGCCCGCGGAGGTGGAAAACAGGTGAGTTTAGAGCCAAGACAGGACTCTCTCAGCTACAACCCTGCGCCCAGCGGACTGTCCACAACAACACGAGGCCTTTGTGCCTTTATCAGGGACTTTATCACACACGGACTCCACACAAACTGGGACCAGCTCCGTCTGAACCCCTGACAAACTGTTTTATTTTAACATCTCTTTTTCTTTAGATTTTAATCACGTGTGTTTAATCTGCACATACTTCACTAAATGTTGCTTTACGGTAAACGTTTACCGCCTTTAATGTTACCACAGATAACCATAACCGTAATTTACTGCGCATCTAATTGTGAAGCATTTGTATCAATTTCATGAACTTGCAGGCTAGTTTTCTTGCATTTCTGTTGTTCAATTAGGGGCTCAGTGTTTGCCTCAGTTTTAATGCAAAATAACCGATATAAGTCAAAAGCAAGCTCTTACAAGCAGCCAAAATGCAAAAACAGTCCAAAAATACCAGTAAGCAGAATAATCACAGGAATGTGTTGTCATACTGAACTGCAGAAGAAGCGCAACACTAAACATGAGTACAATGCTGCTGCTGCTGGCGGCATATCCATGATTTTGCACTTTCTATAATGTATTCGTGTTGTTTACATATTATGTGTCATTAAAACATTTTGTTCTTTTACAGAACAATCAAAGAAGACCCAGACTGTGGAGGTAATAAAATCCAAACTGCAGGGCTGTCCAGAGAGCAACAGAGGGGCAGGAGCGCAAATATCATAAAGGGCACCCATGTCACCAAACCCACCACGACTGTGCCCACTCCCTATATATCAATATTTAAACTTCACATAAAAGCTGCATTATGCAATTATTTATGGGTAAAAAAAATATTGAATGTTTACACAGACCTACTTATGATTATACTTTCACACATTTAATTTACTTAATGAAGCAAAAATTATAATGTCACACAGAGATGGCCACCAGGGTCTCCTCTATTAATGGGAAACAGTGACACTGGGGACATAGGCGCCGATCCTGTGGGTGCTACGGGGCTTGAGCACCCACTCAAATCGTTGGGCACCCAGGCGAATTTGTCCTAATAAGCGAATAGTGCTCCACAGCTACAAGGTCCTGGGTTCGATTCCCACCTGGACTGGGCCTTTCTGTGTGGAGTTTGCATGTTCTCCCCGTGTCTGCGTAGGTTTCCTCTGGGTACTCCGGTTTCCCCTTCCGGCCGGATGATTGTGACCATCAGCCTGGCTCCATATCTGGAGATGGCTCTTTGAGGTTTGGTCTTGGGAGTCCTATGATTTTTGCTGCAGTGTTTGTTACCTTGATGAGTTTGGTTTGGTTCTTGACAGTTACCAGATTAAAAAAGCAGGTGGGACAGTACAATATGACAGGTTGAATAATGGATTGGTATAGTCGTAACAGCAAAGATGGAGCGACATAAAGTCCTTTCAGTTTCCGGATTATTGACAGCTTTTGTTGAGTTCTTTTCTGAGTGTCTGTGATGTGTTGATCGAATGTAAGTTTATCGTCTATCGTTAGTCCAAGATATTTAAAGCTGTTTCTACTGTTTGGCTGTTGATGACAGTGGGTGGTCGTGGTGAAATGGAGTTGAATATGAGTTCCTTTTGTTTTATTAACATTGAGGTGCAGGTGATTCTCTTCACGCCATTTGGTGAAGTGTATGACAGTGTGGTTGTAGTCCAGATCCATATTAGTGTTATTGTCTGTAAGTAGAGCAAGAATGGCAGTGTCGTCTGAGTATTTGAGAAATGTGATGTGTGGTGAGGGACGGACGCTGTTATTTGTGTACAGTGTGTAGAGGAAAGGGCTGAGGACACACCCCTGTGGAGACCCAGTGTTTATGGTGAGAGTATCTGATGTGGTAGATCCCAGCCTTACGACCTGTTGCTCAGGAAGTTGTGGAGGAGCTGAATCATCCTGGTGGAGATGTTTAAGTGTTGAAGGTGTAGTAGACAGGCCACGGCATCCTCTGTGCCCCTCTTAGCCTTAGAGGAGAATTGGAAGGGGTCCAGTTTGGTGTTGACGACAGGTAGGATGATGTTCAGCAGCAGCACTTCATTATAATGGATGGAAGTGCAACAAGTTGGTAGTGGTTTAATTCTGTGGGTCTAGCTTTCTTTGGAACCGTAATTGTTGTTCTTTCTTCTAGATGGTTGCTATAGTGGCAGCAGTGTTGGGAACGTTACTTTTAAAAAGTAATTACTTATAGTTACTCACTACTTGTTCCAAAAAGTAACTGAGTTAGTAACTGAATTACTCTATAATGAAAGTAACTCGTTACCAGGGAAAGTAACTATTTGCGTTACTGTTAAATAAAAAACTTGCTAAATATCAAATTTTTTTTTTTGCAGTTTTCAAAAGTGGGGGGGGGGGGTCTGTGACTGAATGGTATTGACCAGTGTTTGCGCCGCTGTTTTATTAATTTAGGAATACGGCTGTATTCAAAGAGAATGGGGAGGAACAGGAGTAAAAGAAACATGTGCCAACGCAGCGATCAGGGCAGACTTTACGCACAGGCATTGTGCATGTCTCTCCGTTCATTCACCAGGCAAAACGGAAAACAATGTCTCTGGAGCGGAGAGCGGGGAGAGAGGAGGAAGAAAAGGCGCTGAGAGAGACACAGGGAGGGGGGAAAGACGCGTCTCCACCGATTCTGCGTCTTTGGGTTAAAAATAAGTTCCAACACTACAGATCAATGATCACCAACTCGATTCTCCCCCGCAGCCGCACTGCGGGGATGACGGCCGCGCGTCTGGGACACACGTAGTTTTTGGAGCAGAGAGCACGATGCAACAGTACTCCGTGAGACTCCGCCCACCCTCTCCCTGCTCCTGCTGTGTGAGCTGACACCGCGGCGCTCATTCAGTCGAATTGTAACGTGCCACTTTGTTTACCCAGTAACGATAACGGCGTTGTAACGACGGGGAGAGTAATGAATTAGATTACTCCGTTACTGAAAAAATAACGCCGTTACCTAACGCCGTTATTTTAAACGGCGTTATTCCAAACACTGGCAGTGTTGCAGGCTTCCTCGAAAGTGAATGAAGAATTGGTGAGAGTTCCTGTTTACAGTTCTTTAGCACCTTAGGTGAAATGCCGTCAGGCCCAGGGGCGTACTGAAGGGGGAGTGCTTATGGGCTCGTTTCTTAAAGAGAAGAAGCTGCATTTTCCAAATAATGTTGGGTAGCATAGTTATTTGAGTATGCTATAGAATGGTACTATAAAGTAGTAGTAGTACCCCAACCCGGAGACCGCTAGACTTTTTTTTTTGTCAGCCACTTTGGTCAGCTGGGTCATAAAATGTCGGCCATTCACAAGAATTACCAGCCATTAAAATATATATACAAAATGAACGTGGCTTATTATCAGTAACAATCTACATTTAAACCGAGCGCTACACGTGTGCTTTAGTGAAAAAAACACGGCTATTTCTAATGAAAGAATGACGTGAGAAAAATGCAACAACAGCTCAAATCTAAAGTTGTGCGCGTGGAGACGATGGACAGCGACAGGTGTCACGCGGACGTATCCCACTCATCTGTGCTTTAACTCAGACAGAATATATCTACAGCCCAACACTGTCCAGATCTGACCGCATCAGCTGCACAGCGCGGGCTGGGCTGTAGATGCCCTTCCGCGCTTTAATGTGGCTTCAGGTATAAAATAATGATTAAGTCTCTCACCGGTTAAATATTATGGAGGCACAAATCGACAGCGCTAAAGTCATCAAAAGTCAACAACACCCAGCTCTGCCACACTATGTAGCGGCTCCAAACACCAGTAACTAAGCCGAGGCGGTCTGCGCGATGATGGCGCTTCAACTGCGCTTTGTGAAATGGGCTAAGGGCGTAAATCGAAACTTTGTTGATAAAAATATTCAACCTTTATTAATATTTAGGGCGGTCTCAAAAACACTTTATGTTAGTCACTGACTTAAATCAAATGTTGTATTTAATATATTTTTTCTATATTCTCTCCACATTTTTACTGTCGGCAAATGTGGCTGATGGAAATTATTTTTGCCGGCTTCAGCCGGCTAAAGGAAAGCCTGACCCCACCTTGATAATAACAGCAATCCTCCCTATTCTATCCTATCCTGGTCACGGCACCAATTGTCATGACCCGGCTGTTTTTATCACTGAGGACAGATATTTCAATAGAGCTAGAGGTGCACCGATCATGATCAAACGTGGATTTCACATACTTTCTTTCAGTTGATATTCCAGTGAAAAACCCTGAGTTTGTGCTGCTCTAAACTGAGTTTTTAACGTCATTCGTGGCTACACAACAGCTCTGGATGTACTGCCGACTGTAACCTGCGCCCGGCGGCTCTACTCGTTTCCAGACAGCCGTCTAACTAATCAAAACAACCACAGAGCTAGAGCTAACCCGCTACGCTTAAGACAAAAGCATAATAAAGGTTCAAATCATGACCATGAAGTATCCACGTATGGGGCGAAAGAGGCGATGTGCCATTATTTACCTTTACATCTACCGCATGCGCTCCCGTAGGTACAGACCCGAGAAGATATGAACACTAAACAGCTATATGAAAAGTGTTCGAATCTACGATCAGAGGCAGGAGTCCGTAAAACCTGTCCTGTCTTATTTCACTGAGAAAATGTGCTCTTCAACGCTGAATTGTCACTAAATGGCTGCGAGTCGAAAGAGAAAGTAAAGCGTGTCTGTGTTTGGGATCTCATGTCGCCGTCTCCTTGTCTCCTCCTTGTCTTTCTTCAAATATTGTCCTAAGTAACATCCTAAAACCAAAATGCTGCTCCTAATTCCACTGTGTTTTGGCTGAGTGCTCCATCTGGCCTCTCCGTAACCATCCACAACACGCATCTGAAGCAACTACGAGTCACAACCCAGAAAGGGATTTGATTGGCCTAAATAACAAGCACTATAAAAATACTAAACTGTAAACTATAAAAAAGATTAGAAACAAAAAAAATGGTATTGTCAAATTATTAAAACTATAAGCTATAAACCAATACAGCTTTGTAATAATATCAGTTATAATAAATAATCATAATAAAGTTGGAGGTAAAGCGGGACAATGTACAGATTTGTAGCCAGTATATAATATACAAATATAAATTTAAAATAATGTCACACAATACAACAATTTACATTTAGAAAAGCCCAGTATTTTCACTATAAAATTATGAATCATAATAAATAAAAACCATGTGATCGGTGTTGGCCAATCAAAATTTTAGTGATTGGTGGCACCTCTAGATATAGCCAAAGCATACACTGAAGATACAAGTCGTCTCAAAGATGAGGTTAAGGTCAGTGTCGGGCAGTGGGGTTTCAGTCAAGGCCTTCCTGGGCAGTTAAACGCATATAAACTGATCGACAATAGGCGTGTGGCTAAAACTGCCTTTTTGCGTGGCATGTAGGGTTGGTGAGCAACATCACGATGGAGAGCAACCATCATGATGCCACGCCCCTTCCTATCAGAAACACGCGCTGATCTTCTGTGGGCCTTGTAAACCTACAAACTTTGCTGGGATTGCACTGTAAATTAAATCTCGAATATAGCTAATATGCACGCTAGTTTAAGTAGCCTACCAGAAGCCCGAAGACATGATGTGTTAGCCGTAATTATTAAAGTAAAGACTCAGCGCTGCTTTATGTCTGACGCGCGGAGCTCCCTCTCTAAAAGCAGCTACTATTTAACACCGCGTGGTTTCGCTTTGCTTTTCGTACGAAAACTAAACAGTTTTAAAATGCCGCGATGGATCTCACATCGAAGCTGAGAGCGCATGGGTTTGGATGTTCTCACGAAGGACCGAGAGACGAGAGAGAGGAGAGAAAGAGACGCGGAGGTACGAGGCTACGAGGACACGGACCTGGCAGCGCGTGGAGCAGCTTCAATAACGTAGGCTACGATGTAAACTTCTAAATATTGTCCCGTTCACCCACTGTTTCTTAAACATTACGTTAAAATTGAGCAAATGCAAATAATAAGCTCTGAATTACAGCTGTATTAGTGTGAGAAGAGCCTTGTTATTGAGGAGCAGATGACGCTCTGAATGAGTCAAGTTTTAACACATTTCTATTGCAAAATTTGTGTTCCATGACTCTGTTCAGATCATGTTTAGTTTAGATACATTTCTTCTGCAATCTCATATTTTTCCTAACATAAATAAAATTCAGCCTATATATAGGCAGTGTTTCCCACACATAGACTATTCTGTGGCGCACCGCCACAGAATCAACACCGACCGCCACATATTGCGTTTCGTATTTTAAAAAAAACGTTTCGTTTTTTTTTCTTACGCTATTTAAAACACGCATCGTATAGAACCATCGCAGCGGTCAATTTGACTGCAGGGAGGGGGGGTTAAAATGCGGCGGCTATTCCGCCGTCTCACTCGCGCGTCTCTCTACCTCCCCCACACACACACAGCCCCTCCCCTTTGAGCACACCGCGTGTCTCTATCAGCAATCATCGCTGGAAGCGTGGAAGCTGTGTCTATTTGGTGCAGAGAAGAGAAAAGGCCTTCCGACCGCCATTTGACCCATACTCAGTGCCGCTGTGGCCATCTGTAGGAGCAGTGATGCTCAGAATCACCTGGTCAGAGGAAACTGGAGTACCTGGAGGAAACCTACGCAGACACAGGGAGAACATGCAAACTCTACACAGATGCTGTGAAGCACGAGCACTAACCGCTACTACAGCGCCTCGACAATTAAAGCGCTTACTGCGGTTGTTCATTAGAAAGAACCTAAAGTAACCCGGGATGAAGTGAAGTCCCGACCTCCTTTGACAGTTCCTTTTTATCCTGGTTTTGCACTCCTCTGCGCAGAGAGGGTGACTGCCTACCAATGAGTCAGTTGTTTGTGGCTATGTGTTTATACTTTTTCTGTATTTCACGTTATATGCAGAATGACGATGGTGATGACTATTGTCTATCAGCTAATCTCTCACTGATAGGGTGTATTCTCGAGAGACTTAAAAAAATGTTTAGGTTTGTGTTTTATCTTAATCTTTCTCTGTTGTTGAGTTTTAGATGGAATACTGCTGCTTTAAAGACCTGTCATTTGGTGATCAAGTGTTTATGGTGTCTGTCTGTCTCTGCAGGTGTCCAGAGTCCACATGAACCAAAGGAGATTCAAATCAAACAGGAGTCGATCCAAGCGTTTCCAGTCATTGTCTCTGTGAGGAGTTTGAAAGAAGAGTCTCTGCTTCATGAGACAGTGAAAGGGGAGGACAGCGATGGAACAGAAGCAGATAATTCCTCTGACACTGACTCTGTAGACTGGACTCCAACTGAAAGTCCCACTCCACAAATAGACAACGAACAGCTGCAGGAGCCGGCTCATGGGAACAATGCGAGTGAAGTTGGAGGTCCACAAAAACGGCACAAATGCTCTCACTGTGGAAGAGGTTTTCATCTCCGTCCCATTTAAGGATACACATACGGATTCACACAGGAGAAAAGCCATTCAGGTGTTCTGTTTGTGGAAAGACTTTTTCACGAAATAGTTGCCTGATAATACACATGAGGACTCACACAGGAGAGAAACCATTCATGTGTTCTATTTGTCCATTGAGTTTTTCTGAAAATAGTAATCTGAAGAAACACATGAGGACTCACACTGGAGAGAAACCATTCAGATGTCTAGAGTGTGATAAGGCGTTTGCACAAAAGAATGCTCTAAAGGCTCACATGTTGACTCACACAGGAGAGAAACCATACAGGTGTCCAGATTGTGATACGGCGTTTGCATGTAGGACTGTTCTTAAGAGACACATCATGTCTCATAAGGGAGAGAAACCATTCAGATGTACAGTTTGTCCAATGAGGTGTTCTGTAAAAGGTAGTCTGAAAATGCACATGAGGATTCACACAGGCGAGAAACCATTCAAGTGTGATGTTTGTGCAAAGACCTTTTTGAGAAATGGCCACCTGATAAAACACCTGAGGACTCACACAGGAGAAAAACCATTCAAGTGTCCCATTTGTGCAATGAGTTTTTCACAAAATACTTCCATGAAAACGCACATGAGAACTCACACAGGAGAGAAACCATCCCTTTGTTCTATTTGTGGAAAGACATTTTCAGATATTGGTAACATGAAAAGACATACGAGAACTCACACAGGAGAGAAACCATTCAGGTGTACAGATTGTGATAAGGCATTTGCACGTAAGTGTGATCTTAACCGACACACCATGTATCATAAGGGCGATAAACCATTCCGGTGCACAGTTTGTCCAATGAGTTTTTCACAAAAAAGTCACCTGAAAATACACATGAGGACTCACACAGGAGAGAAACTATCAAGGTGTACTATTTGTGAAAAGAGTTTTGCCAATATTGGTAACATGAAAATACACATGAGGACTCACACAGGAGAGGCACCTTTCAGATCTGCAGATTATGATTAAGGCATTTGCCTGTAGGACCGATCCAAAGAGGCACATGAGGTCTCGTAAGATAAGTAGCAATTTAGCTGTACTGTTTGTGCAATGAATTTTACACACACACACACACGTTTGTAATCCTTAGGACACTCATAGACATAATGTATTACCCAGACCCTAAGCCCCTAACCTTAATCTTAATCCTGACCCTAAACTAAACCCAATTCTTCTAACCCTAAAACCACATCTTGACCCTCAAACAGTCCTTCAAATAAGTGAGGACCACCAACAATGTCTTCACTTTCCAAAAATGTCCTCACTCTGTTGATTAAAAACTCAAACTGGTCCTCACAATGTTGTAATTATAAGAACACACACACTCAAAATGGTCACCTGAAAACAAACACTTTGTAAATCTTAGTGAATCAGACACAAACTCAGTTTGAGGAGGGATTTGTTCAGATTTGAGTTTTGGGATTTTCAACACGGCCTGCTGTGAGCTCAGAGGCTGAGAATGGATTAGATGTACGCTAAATGCTCCATCTGCCTGGGAAGAATATGAAGTGATGTTTAGGCTGTGTGAGTTGAGTTTGTGGGCGAATAAACCAAAGCCAGGGGCAGGAGGCTATAAGGGCGGGGAGGGGGCACGGCGACATACAGGTATATGCACAGTTTTTGGTCATGTCCTAAAATATTACACTTTTGATCTTGTATTGCCAAAGAGATACGTGCAATTTTAGAATGTAAAATTGTCTTGGATCCTGGTCAGTTTTTATTGGGACTGCCAAATAAAACGATGTATTCCGATCCTAAATTGTTGAAAACATTCCTTTCCTTCAAAGAAGGTACTTGAGTCATCTTCTGTACTCGGTAGTTGAGGTCTCCAAACGTTTCGCCTCTCATCCAAAAGGCTTCGTCAGTGAACAAGGTTACGCTCAGCACGCAGCGTAGATAAAGACCAGTTGGGAGGAGTTGGGGTTGGCCCGGCTCCTCCCCTCTAATCACAGCTACTCTCACCTGTGGGTAAACACCTTTGAAGTAGAGCGTCTGTAACGACCTGCTCCCCCCAGTATCGGTCAGTCCTGTCCTATTCATAGATGATCACTGCTAATTACCTGCCTATTGTTCTTTTGTTAGCTGAGGTATCGTCTTCTTGGACTGGTCGTGCCTTGTCGGTTTTCCCCGAAGCAGATTGGAGTAAAAAGAAGAAAGATTAAATCTTAGCCCACCATTTCGGTTCATGGAGGGATTTTCTTTTCTGACAAAAACAGCTTCTTTTACTTCTCTTTCAAACCAACGTTCTTCTTTAGCTAGAATTTTGACCTCCCCGTCCTCAAAGGAGTGGTTGGAGGCTTTAAGGTGAAGGTGCACAGCCGACTGAGGGCCGCTTGTGCTTTCTCTTCGGTGTTGATAAAGTCTCTTTATCAACACCTGTGTGACCGAAGAGGCGTTCCTCAAGATTTGTAATTTCACACAAGTAGTGCAGATGGACCAACACAGAAGGTCCAAAGAGAGACAGAAAGGTAAGTTTCTAAAACTCTTTGGGCAAAACCAGCCAAGATACAGCAGGCAGTGGCGTGGGAATGAAGAAATGGATAGAAATCCTAAAACTACAGCCAATTGGGTTAAAAACCTCTCGGACAGAGAACTCTCCCAGGCGGAGAAGAGCGTGCTCTCCAAGGGGCTCAACTTCTCCATCACACCCAAATCCATTCCCACAGTGGATGTCATCACAGCAACAGAGTCAGCCATCAGGAACAACAGGATGACTGAGTCTGAAGCAGGGGATCTTCGACTGAAAATCTCAGCGCCCTCAAGAGCTCCAGACCTCCTCCCTCCAACATCACTGGAGAAGAAAGAAGAGCTTTGGCAGCCTTGAAGAAGGACGAGAGCATCGCCATCCTTCCAGCGGATAAAGGCAGGTGCACTGTTGTCCTCAACACAGCTGACTACGAGACCAAGGTCAAGCACCTGCTCAGTGATCAAAACACGTATGAGCGACTGAGAAGAGACCCCACCAGCGGGTACAGGAAGAAAATTATAGAGCAGCTTCAGAAACTAGAAAAGGAAGAAATAATTGACAAAAGTTATATTACAAGCTTTACCCGGGACAGGCTATTCCGTGTATTTATGGTCTTCTAAAAATACACAAGGAAGGTTTTCCTCTCAGACCCATTGTGAGTGGCATCAACTCCATCACCTATAATCTGGCGAAACACCTCAAGTTCATTTTATCCCCTTTAGTCGGCAACACAGAACACCATGTGGAAAACACCAAGTCGCGAATTAGCGATGTCCGTCTATAATGGCTCCATCTGGTGGCACACATACAGCCACAGTGACCGCATTTAGTAGAATTTCTATAATCATTGTAACAATAACATACTAGGATGTAAAATACACTTTATCCCTTCTTTTACACAGAGAAAAATTAAACCGTCCATGTTCTATGCCAAGCGACCCCAAGGTGGACCTTTTGCACCGAAAACAAGAATTCCACCGCTCGACAGTGACGACAGCTGTCTCTGTGACAGTGGTGACGATGTTTTAGATCATCTGGTGCTAATTTATCTGGTTGCACAGCTGGATCGTCAGCTGTGTTGACAATGTGGGCCACCACGTCACATACCTACACTCAACAAAGCTTATATTCCGTCTCAAACAACATATCCGATTGTCTCTTCAGTGCTCACCACTCCAATGCACCCTTACCTTGACGTTGATTCACCAAAATGGACGCTGGCGCTCACAGAAAAGCCATGTGTTTGGTTGAAAGTAGACGAGCATGTCCCAGTTGATTCAGCCGAACTGTCTCAGCTGCAATGCAAATTCTACAAGCACACATGCGCCACTCTATGCAGGACATCTACTGATATTCCGCTTTGTGTTAAGGTGAATGTGTATTTCCCCCAATTGTATGAGACAAAAAAGAGGCTCGACCGATCTCTTTCATTGCTCTGCAAAAAGCCACATCAGGGCACCTGTGGCAGTGTTTCCTGGCCTCCACTCTGACGTCTGTGGGGGTGGGGGGTGCTCTTCGGGATAAGTAAAGACAAATCCTTGCAATTCAAGAATGAACCAAATGTCGAACTTTTCATACATTTTACTACGTGCTCCCTCTCCTGGCTTTGAACCAGCGATCTTAGGCATCAAAGTCCATGACCTTAGCTATCGCACCAACTGACAACAGAAATTGTGTGGCCTAAACCAATATTTACAATTACATTATTCTTCATGTCATATTTCTTGTGTTTGCAAATGATAATTGAAATTGCACTCTTCTAAAGGAAGAAGCCACCACCAGCTACAGTCCTAATTAAGCATAATGAGGAAGAATTATTAGACAGATCACATACGAAATTGTAGTTTCATTGACTGGTTACATCATGGTAACCCAGAAGGACACGCCCACAAACAGCTGTTTTGCCCCTAATTTGCAGCTGAGAGTTCGGCTGAATCCACTGGGACATGCTCGTCTACTTTCAACCGTACACATGGGCCGTTTCTCAATCTGTGCACTTGTGTGGACTTGTGTGCTCGTGGACTCGTGAAACGTCATCACGCGCGGCCCAAGTCCTGTTCCAATTCAAAGTTCGCTTCTCAGCAAGTCCGCTGGAAATCCCCGGATGAGAACTTGCTCCGCCCGTTTTACCGAGGATGCATCAGAGGAGACTTGTGCGTTCTCCGTCAGCTATATTTCCCACAATCCGTTTCGCTTTGAGCACGTGGATCACCGCGAGCCTCCGCCTGCGGCGGCCCCTCCTCCTCACGCACCGAGCCGCGCTCCAGCTGATCAACAGCTGATCAACAGCTGATCGTGCGCATGTAAATAAATGCGGAGATGTGACCGGTTTAAGAGTCTTTAGAAGTGTCTCCAGCTCAAGATGGTTTTCTGAGCAGAAGTGTTAAAACAACTTGGTCATGCTTTCATTTTCTCATAATGATCAGCAATATTAAGTCGTATTGTCATGAACAGTTTATTGAGGACAAATGCATTTTATGTTTACATTGTATTATTAAGGGGGCACTGTAGACAAATCTTTATGTGGGAACTTCCAAAACAGTTTCATATTTTAAAGTTTAAATTGTTCGTTTTTTTTCAGAATAATTTGCAACCCCCAAACAAATTAATAAATAATATTTGACCTATTTTTTTAAAATTATTGTTTCAGTTTGCACATCAGATATGTTTAATTACTTTACACATAAGGCCTTATCTATGTAGGCTATAATTGTATATATAATGTAAAATTGACTAAAATGTAAAATGTTATTTTTGTTTACAGCACAAGTTTGTAATTGATGTCTTTGAAAACATCTTTCCACTTCCTGCAGTGTCTCACCCTTTTAATTTCATATGAGGTTGTTTAATGTTATAAAAGCTCACAGCCCCATGTTCATGAGCTACTTCCTGTGATGTCATCGAGTTCACTCGTTCCAAACGCTGAAAAGCCGAGTCCACACTTGTGAACTCCTCAAGTCCGTTCTCCGAGTCTGCACCCGCAAGTCCGTACCCCAGAGTTCACAAGTACAGAGTACGCATACTGGGGATTGAGAAACGGCCATGGCTTTTCTGTGAGCGTCAGCGTCCATTTTGGTGAATCGATTTTGCACTCCAAAGGGTGCATTGGAGTGGTGAGCACTGAAGAGACAATCGGATATGTTGTTTGAGACAGAATATAAGCTTTGTTGAGTGTAGGTATGTGACGTGGTGGCCCACATTGTCAACACAGCTGACGATCCAGCTGTGCAACCAGATAAATTAGCACCAGATGATCTAAAACAACGATGATGATGATGACAATGCTCCTAAACCCAGTGATGAAAACAGCAGTAATATAACGCGTCTATATCTGGTGGGTGTGGTCACCACGAACAACAGCTCTGAGGAAGCTGTCAGGATGGAAGCTTTTTTTAAAGTAAGTCCAGTTGTGTTGATTCACCCTTTTTTGAGCAGTGATAATGCTATCATTTTGAGTAGAGTTTTTGGAGAAATCCACCTGCAAATCCACATCTGCTCTCATAGACTCTAAAGGGGTGCAAAAAGTTAGTACAATGTGCAATCAAAGGAGAACAGTATAATCTGCAAATAAGTAATTATTAACAGAGGTAGCCTAGCTTATGTGCAATAAATAATAAAACTTAAAAAAAATTGTCTGCACTTTTCTAAAGTGTTTTTTTGTTGTTGTTGCTTTCATCAGGTGATGAAAACAGCAGCAGCAGCAGTGGGTACTGATGACCGGGACAGCAGTGATGAAGATGCTACTGAAAATCCATATCCATACATTCTCTACACAGGTTTTGTACAAAGGCTACAGTATATCTGCATGTAGACACAGATGTTTCTTGTCAAAGTTTAAGTTTACCACACTATTCATTTAGTGAACTTTTTTGTTTCTCCCTCACTTTTTGATAAGTTTAATAACACAAGGGCATTTAGTTTTATATATATAATTACATCAGGAAAAAGGAACACAAGAAACTAAACAAATACCAGGGGCTCAGAGAAGAGCTGTAGAAGGCCTGGAGAGTGAAGGCATCAGTGGTGCCTGTGGTCGTTGGGGGTTCTCTCCAAAAGGTCCATGTCTCGCCTGCCCTTATCCTTTGTTTTGTTGAGGAGCAGTGATGGTGACATGCATCAACAATAGTGTGTTTCTTACTCTTGGTTTCTTTTCTTGTTCTTCTTTGTTACAACACATCAGGAAAAGTATTGGTGATAGTAAATGATTACTTTACACTTTATTTGTGTGTGATAACTAAGTTATATAGCGCTAGAAAACGGCTCAAAAGAGTAAAAAAAAGGTTTCCTCCAAAACATATTTCTTTCCCCCTCGGCGAGGCCACGCCCCCTTCTATGACGCGATGCAGACTGTATCTGTTGAGCTAGTTTTCCTTCTTGTACCTGGCAACCCTCCTCAGACCCGGAAGTGAGCGCTTTGTTGTGCTGCTGTGTTAGCGTTAGCTCTGAACAGAAGTGAGACACTCTTTTCCCCAAAGCTTCGCCTTAAAGCGGACAGAGCGCAGTGAAACATGGCAGAAGTGAAGCTGAAGGAGGAGCAGGAGCTGTGGGAGCCCGCGGAGGTGGAAAACAGGTGAGTTTAGAGCCAAGACAGGACTGTCTCAGCTACAACCCTGCGCCCAGCGGACTGTCCACAACAACACGAGGCCTTTATGCCTTTATCAGGGACTTTATCACACACGGACTCCACACAAACTGGGACCAGCGTCGTAACAGTGTCTGAACCGCTGACGAAGTGCGTTATTTTATCTCGATCCGCTGTTGAATGAATGAGGATGTGTTTGTCAGTGTGAGTGGTGGTTTGTGGGCCCGATGGAGCAGATGGAGCAGATGGGCCGCCTAGTCTAGGGGGCAGCTCAGCTATTTATCTTAACAACAACAAAAATCGTTGAAAAGGCTACAGATGTATATAACCACTTGTTGTTGTTAAAAAAAAAAAAAAAAAAGGGCCCAATGTTTCTGAACAAATATCCGGGCTTGAGAAGATGACCTTTTTATAAGTCGAAAAAAAAGACTGATTTATTTGAGGAATTGGGACTCCGTGCATGGAGGGCGGTATTTCCTGTAAGATAATTGCTTTGAATAAAATATTTTTTAAATATAGATGGGAGCAACATTCGGGAACTTTTTATTGGGCAACGCCCCCTTTTGGGGAAATCGAGAGTTAAAATTTGCATGAGTGTGTATGTGAAAAAGGGACTATTTCTCGTTCGGAGGATAAAATATTCCAAACCAGTGATCAGAACTACAGGACAATGTCCGTTCTTGATTACAGACACATCAAGTCACTGTCAGAAGACGATTGGAAGATTTTTATTTTTTGTGGACACTTATATGAGCGAGTTTATCGATCACTAGCATCTGTTATGTCCATGTCAGAGCTCATTACTGAGGAAACCGCTCCACATTGTGGCCGTGTATTATGCACTTTGTGTAACGTCTTTAATAGGTAATTATTCAAACTCATCCAACCTGTTCAGCATTAGGCCTAATTAATGATTCTCTCAGTTTTAAAACGCACATTAGCATTAGCAGCTAGTAGGTTAGCTGCTGAATGAACCACACCATTTGCTCTAAGCTATAAAACTACATCGTAGGCTGTATGATTTTAATTTAATGATAATATAAAAGCTGAAGCTGTTGTAGTGACATTATAAAGCATCCAGCAAAAAAGTTACACAGGCAAATGTCACAGACAAGTCATGATCACAGTGGGTTTAGCAGCTGAGTTTTAAAACATTAACCGTCTTCTCTGTGAATTATCTGAAACAACAGGTCCCTTCCATGGCTTCCTTTTCACGTTTGATAATTAAATAAAACAAAGAAAACGTTTTTTTCATGTGCAAATTAAAAGTTTTCAGACTATCTTTCCTCATTCATTCCAATGTACGGAGCTTCTGTTTTCCCCCGAAAAGGGGCATTAACCTTTTGGCACCACTGATGTGATGTAGACGTTGCTCCCATCTATAGGCCTATAGTTCCATTAAAGGATCGCAATGTCGTCACATGTGCGTTGCCATGGTGTTACGTCAACGTTACATGAGGTCAGAATACATTGGAACACGTCCCTTTTTAAAGGAGGTGTTTCTTTGCCAGCGAGGCAAACACTTTGACTATGAAGGGTCAAAGTAACAAAAAATAATTAAAATATGAATGTGGTAAAAATAAAAGCAGTAAAACTGGACTTGATAAAAAAATGAAGGTGTGAAAAACAAAAGATGGTAAAATTGAGTCATAAAAAAATTGTCATAAAATCCCGCATGTGATTAAAATTGCCTCTGTGAAAACGTTATTTTGTGAATTTGGATGTCATTAAAATGATAACATGGTTAATTTTACTGTCTTAAAAATGATGTGCATAAAATGTAACATTGCTTGTTTTCATTCACTTTCTTGTTTTTAGCACCTCCACTTTTACTGCTTCATTTGTCATTTTTGTTACTTCCGGTAGAGCGGAATACGGCAGCAGCATGACAGCAGACATTTGTAGTCAATTTGTAGTCCACCTGCTCTGCAGCGATATCGCTGACCACGGGCCGGAGCCTGTTAACAGAAATTATGGAACAGATCGTTTTGATCTAAAAAGCTGTTGTTGCGGCTAACTAAACTAACTAATAGGCCATTAACAACAGCCATTAAGTGTTTATTGACTAATTTTCATTTCCAGTGCGACGTTTTAATATAAGCTGCCACTCTCAATTTAATGGCAATTGGTTAATGGCAGTCGCAGCTCGGGGTTAAATTGACCACAAGGGTTAACCGAGAGAACGTGAAGGCGTCATGATGCTGCGCGCGTAATGGATTTCCCCATCAGTGCTCTTTCTCAGGGAGCAGGAGCTGCGGCCATCCAGCCCAAGCCCCTTTGAATTAGCCTCTATATTTTAGCGCCAGAGTACCTTGCCATCCTTCCTCACCGTGTGTTTGTCACACCGCTGGCCTCCTGGGACGGACCGGAGGAAGACTGTGTGTAGCAGAGAGGGAGATCTTAGAGTGACCCGAGCAGCCTTTTTTGTGCTCCTCCTGCCATTTACTATACATAACATAGAAATTGGATTATTGATTAATTTTTGGCTAGTAGACAACAATAATGTGCCTACTCAAAAATGGCAATACATTTTCTTTTATTGTTTTGACGGACTCTGAATTCTACTTCCGTCTCCCGACATAAGTAGAACACCCAGTCCGTCGAAACCGTAAGGTATTTGAACAAATGCTTTTTGGTATACCTAGTGTCTTTCTAAAAGAACCTTAAAAACCAAAGTGGTTAAATTGATTAAAAAAGCAAGTTAAAGCAAATAACTTTGCATATATTCATATTGTTTATTTTATTTGACCTTTATTTAACCAGGAAAGTCCCACTGAGATGAATAATCTCTTTTTCAGGGGAGTCCCAGCCCCATTACACATATGTAGGAACTCAAAAAAATTTCATCCAAATCTGAGAGGGTCACCTGGGAAGATTCTGAGATTTGGTTGATATGGGACGATGTGTTGAACTGAGAGGTTGATCTGATTTGCTCTTGACCTGGTGCTGTTGCACGTCTGACAGACCAGAGCCACAGAAAACATTTGGCATCAAAAAGTACAGCTACACACTAACCAAGCGCACTCTCATTTGTACAGTCGCTTTCCTTTCTACCCTGGGTCTTTCTGAGTTGAATGAGGACGTGTGAGGGCTAACCGTGTCAGATACCGACAGAAAATCTGGCGCTGCCTCCGCCATGAATCCGTTGTTGACCACTGTAAGCTTGTCAACAGAACCATGTGCCAGGGGTATTTCACACTGATCAACTGCAGAACAGACCCATAAACCAATAACATGATTATGAAGATGTGTGCTGTGGGCACGATTTAGTGAGGGGAAAAAGAAAGGAGAGAGAGAGGAACAAAAGCCATCTCTTATTGATGCAATACAGAACGCACCTATATTTGATAAAAATAAGGGACAATTCTGTATTTCATGGGACATTTGGCAACCACAATTAACCCCGTGTGATCCGGACCTTTGCTTTACAATTTTTCAATTAGGGCCTCAGTGAGTTTTAATGCCATATAAGTCAAAAGCAAGCTCTGACAAGCAGCCCAAATACGAAAACAGTCCAAAAATACCAAGAAGCAGAAAAATCACAAGAATTTGTTGTCATACTGAACTGTAGAAGAAGAAGACAAAGGACTCAACATGAGTACAATGCTGCACATCCGTGATTTTGCACCTTACAAGTATTAGTGTTGTTTACATATTATGTGCACAGTCATTAAAGCATGTTGTTCTTTTACAGAACGATCCAAGCGGACCCCGACTGTGGAGGTAAGAAAAGCCAAACTGCAGGGCTGGGCAGAGAGCAACAGAGGGGCAGGAGCGCAAAAATCATAAAGGGCACCCACCCCCCCCAAACTCACCACGGTGGGAAATGGTGACCTAGGCGCCGATCTTTGGGCACCCAGGTGAATTTGCCCGAATAAGCGAAAGGTTTTGACAGCGCAGAAGATGAGAGAGTGCTTATAAATGTAGTTTAAATGATTTGTTATTGTTTGTATGATATTCAAAACTTACTAAACTGAGTGACATGGCTCAGGTGGAGGATACAGAGATGAGTCGTGACGTTTTTAGGCGATGGACAATTGCTAATTTGAAATTATTTTTGAGGAAACGTGGGCTATCGCTGCGTGGCAACAAAGAGGACTTGGTGGCAGACACAACACGGAGAGACTCTTGCAAATTCCTTGAAAATTCCTTGAGAAAAACGGGTCGGCGAGATAGATGGAGTTTACCACTGGTCACCTACGATGTGCTGAGCCATCGGTGAATATAGCGTCATATATTCAAGACCTTGTCCGTGACAGGGACTTGGGGAGACGGCTTGTTTTTTTTTTATGCATGCCCTTGTAATTTTAAAGTTTTAATAGTTTCTTATAAGCGCCCGGATGATCCTGGAGCTCTGTTGTCGGGGGCTTCGTGCCCCTGGTAGGGTCTCCCATGGCAAAAAGGTCCTAGGTGACAGGTCAGACAAAAAGCGGTTCAGAATTCCCTTATGAGAGACCAACAGGCCCAGTTTGAATCGTGAGGCCGTCCTTCCGTGGACCCACCACCTGCAGAGGGAGCCATAGGGGGCTGGTGCAATGTGATTTGGGCAGCTCCAACAGCTGCCCCCACGACCCTGCAACGGATAAGTGGAAGAAGATGGATGGATGGATGGATAGTTTCTTATTTATCTAAGTTTCATGTTTCATGTTGCCCGATTGCTCTAAAGAAAAATCCTAGTTTATGAACCTGTTCGCTGACAATGGCAATAAAAACAATTCTGATTCTGTCGGATTATAAACAAGGAAAAGCTGGCATTCACTACAAATCTGGATGGGTGATGAAAATGTTTTACTTCGGTGCTGTTTCTTGAAGGCCGAGTGCGTTCCATTGGAAAAGATCCGACAAATTACACATCACGGTTATGTGATCATTGAACAGGACGCATAGAAGGTGCTTCTGCACATGGTTTGCAGGGTATTTTTTTATTATCTCCTGTGCTCCATGACTTTATTCAACTTATAGACATGGACCATTTAAATATTTAATTGAGCCCTTCCTTTATACATAATCACTGTAATGCCTCCTCCCTCCATAACATGCTGAGAGAAAACATGTTTATCTAGGCTAAAGCCGAGATTGCGATTTTGCTTATTACCAAATGATTTAATACATATAACTTGTAAATCACGAGCGGTCACTTCCTTTTCAGTGAACATGTGGCTGTCCTTTACAGGCATGGCAGGGCAGCAGTTAGCGCTTCACAGCTAGAAGGTCCGGGTTTGATTCCCACCCCAGGCGCGGAACTGCCGTCGTCCTCTGCTCCTTATGGGTCGTCCCAGCGGTGTTGAAGGATGGGTCAAATGCAGAGGACAAATTTCGTTGTATAATGACAAAATAAAGCAAAGCTCCTTATCCTTAATATAGGTGCAGTGGCACAAGCTTATACTGCTTGCTAAGCTGAGTTTGTGAGATCGATTCTGACCCTGTCATCTTTTAGCTTTTTCTTTTTTGGACTGGGCACTCACTGGTAAAAACATAAATAGGCGCCTGTGACTGGGGATTTGCTACTATTTGTTGTATTTTTAATTCATTTGTCTAAAGATGATGAGTTTAAATGTGTAGCCTACAATATTGTTTAAGTTTGTTATCACGTGAAGACAGATATTTGGATTTTTGGTATAGCCAAAGCATACACTGGAGGTGGAAGTCATCTCAAAGATATGGCATTAATCCACTCTTTGTGTATTTTGCACAGTACTTACCTACATAAACTTTAAAGTTTTTTCTTCATCTATTTCGGATAATCACTAAAATACATAACTCTTACCTAAAGGAATCCTTTTAAGAATGAACAGCTTTTTTTGTCACTTTCCTCTTGCATTGATCAGTGTATGTGAAAATGTGCTTATAAACTGCATAAAAAGGTGTCTTATAGTGCTCCCTACATATCCTGGTCAATTTGTTGACATTTTAGTGCAACTGAGATAAAATCTTACTGCCCCAGGCCCTCCCTCCATTCTGCCCTCGAGAAACTTAATATTTTGAGGTTTATATTTTTAGTCTTTCTCAGGGACTGTTGGTGAGATGTAGATGAAATACTGCTGCTTTAAAGACTTGTCATTTTGTGATTAATGGTGTCTGTCTGACGCTGCAGGTGTTCAGAGTCCACATGAGGCTGATCCCGGTCCAGTCCAGATTAAAGAGGAACCAAAGGAGAGTCGAATCAAACAGGAGTCGATCCAAGCGTTTCCAGTCTATACCTCTGTGAGGAGTGAGAAAGAGTCTCTGCTTCATGAAACAGTGAAAGAGGAGGATGGAGACGGAGCAGAGAATTCCTCTGACACTGAAGACTCTGTAGACTGGACTCCTTCAGCTGAAAGTACCACTCCACAAACACACACTGTACAGCTGCAGGAACCGGCTCATAGGAACAATGTGAGTGGAGGTCCAGACAAACAACACAAATGCCCTCACTGTGGGAAGAGGTTTTCATCGGAGTTCTATTTAAGGATACACATACAGATTCACACAGGAGAGAAGCCATTCAGATGTACAGTTTGTCCAATGAGTTGTTCAAGAACAGGTCACCTGAAAACATGAGGACACACAGGAGAGAAACCATTTAGGTGTTCTGTATGTGCAAAGGGTTTTTTAGATAATGGCCACCTGATAAAACACACGAGGACTCACACGAGAGGCACCTTTCAGCTCTGCAGATTACGATTACGGCATTTGCATTTAGGACTGATCTAAAGAGGCACATGAGGTCTCATAAGCGAAGTAGCCATGTATGAGTATTGTGGCGTTATAATGAGGCGAGGGTCACCTGGTGCAGCGCTTGGAAGCTAACACTGTTAGCCAGGTTAGGATCGTCGCACCACTTTTTACTCCATCGGATCCTATTTAACTTTCGGAGGCAGCTGTTTCTCAGAACATTGGAAAGCACCAGGGCGCATCGGGTCGGTTACATCCTTAGCATCACGCGGCCTGGCTAGCTCACAGAAGGTATAACAACAATATACAAAAAATTAAATCGTCCAATATAAGGTGACTTGTGCTACAATGAAAATATGTAGCAGCTCATCATTTCCATCTTCAGATTATTTATTGGAATGGACTTCGTGTGATGGATATTTTTCTTTTGTTATCTGAAGATTACTCTACGTCGCAAATTAGCGATGTCCGTCTATAATGGCTCCATCTGGTGCCACACATACAGCCACAGTGACCGCATTAGTAGAATTTCTATAATCATTGTAACAATAACATACTAGGATGTAAAATACATTTTATCCCTTCTTTTACACAGAGCAAAATTAAACCGTCCATGTTCTATACTAAGCGACCACAAGGTGGACCTTTTGCACCGCAAACAAGAATTCCACCGCTCGACAGTGACGACAGCTGTCTCAGTGACAGTGGTGACGATGATGATGATGATGACAACACTCCTAAACACGGTGATTTTTGGAGAACTCCACTTGTTACATCTCTTATAAACTCTAAAGGGGTGTACAAAGTTAGTAAAATGTGCAATCAAAGGAGAACTGTATAGTCTGTAAATAAGTAATGGTAAATAGAGGTAGCCTATCTTATGTACAATGAATAATAAAACTTAAAAAAAAGGGGGGTAAAATATTATAAACAGTAATAAAAAAGGTGACATGTGTATGTTATGTAGATTCATTGTCTGCACTTTTCTAAAGTGTCTTTTATTTATTTTCTAAATCAGGTGCTGAAAGCAGCAGCAGTGAGGGTACTGATGACGGGGATAGCAGTGATGACGATGCAACTGAAAATTATGATGCAATTCCTGGGACCAGTGCTACTGCTGCAAGACGGGAATCAGCTGCTTCTACAAAAAGAGACAAAGGTTAGCATGGGAGACAGTAGAGCCACAGAACTCTGAAAAAGCCATTCCAACATGGCAAAGCGCTCTTCCAGATGTGGAAGAAATCAGACTGCCCATTCAATATTTCAGACACTTTTTGATTTAGATCTTACAAATAGTATTGTGGAACAAAGCAACCTATATTGCAGACAACAAAATCCAAATAGTGCTCTGAAATTGGATCAGAAAGAGTTGGAGCAGTTCATTGGCACTGTGGTGTATATGAGTATTTCACATTTGCCCCGTTCAAGGATGTACTGGTCCAGTGCATGTCGATTTCCACAGGTGGCTGATGTGATGTCTCGGGACAGATGGGAAGAATTAAAGCGTTTCATTCATTTCAATGACAACATGGCACCCAACAATGATGACAGGCTTTTCAAAATAAGGCCACTCATTGATTCGCTGCTTCCCAAGTTTCAGGCTCTCCCTCAAGATCAAATGTTGTGTGTAGATGAACAAATGGTGCCATTTAAAGGCAGATCAAGTTTGAAACAATATAACCCGAAGAAGCCATACAAATGGGGATACAAAATCTTCATGCTCTGTGACACAAAGGGCCTGGTGCATTCGTTTGAAATCTTTGCAGGCAAAATTGATCCTGTACCAGGACAACCAGACATTGGCGCGAGTGGGGACGTTGTGCTGAAGCTTGCACAGGTTATTCATCCTAATATCAATCACCTGCTGTACTTTGACAGCTGGTTTTCCTCTTTGAATTTGTTTGTTGCGCTTGCAAAGATGGGGATTCCAGCCCTTGGGACTGTGGAGAAAAAACACCTGCAAGGGTGCAGTTTCAGTGAAGACAGTGACATGAAGAAGAAAGGACGAGGGGTATTTGAAGAGCAAGAGGTTGTGGTAGACGGGGTGGAAATGAGAGCAGTGAAATGGTTTGACCACAGAGGAGTAATTGTTGCCAGCTCTTTGCCAGTGCCCAGCCCATTACTTACGTGGAGAGCTGGGACAGGAAGATGAAAAGGAATGTCTTTGTGAAACGCCCAAGCATCATCGCTTTGTACAGAAAGTGTATGGGCGGTGTTGATGCTCTTGATGCACTTATTGCACAATACCGCATCCACATCAGGTCAAAAAAGTACTACCACAGGTTGTTTTTTCACTTTGTGGATATGGTCATTGTCAACAGCTGGCTGTTGTATCGGCGTGATTGTGTTGCACTCTGTGTTCCGAAGAAGAAGCAGAAGGACTTGCTGTGTTTCAGAACATCTATTGCACAAGCACTTTGCATGCAAGGCAAGGAACTGTCAAGGAAAAGGGGCCGGACATCACTGGACATTGAAAGGGAGTTTGCAAGGAAAAAACGTCGAGGTCCAGCTCAGGCAATTCCTTCACAGGAGGTCAGAGCAGATGCTGTGGGTCACTTCCCATTGGTTACAAGGGAACGTCAACGCTGCAAACTCCCACTCTGTAAGGGCCATACTGTGTTCAAATGTGAAAAGTGCAACGTTCACCTGTGCCTAAACAAGCACAACAACTGCTTCCGTCTGTTCCATACATAAATCTGTGTCTGTCCACAAGATTAAAAACAAGGACAAATAGACAGAGTTATGTGTAAAGAGTGTTATTTGTTTTTTGTGGTTTCTATGCTGTTCATTTGTAATGCATTAAACGTTTAGAAGTATTTTGTGAAAAACTTGAGCTCTGTTCAAATATCCTAATCTGAACACATAATCTTACAGTGCATTTACATTTGTAATAATTTTGGACATATACATTTGTCATTTCTCATTTAAATACATTGACAATTTATCCCTGTTGTCACTAATTTGCGACATACCTAAAACTATATCTATACCATGTTCTATAGATAAATTAACAATCTCCAATTAATTTAGCAGCAGCTTGAGAGCGAAAACACTGATTAATTTTGTTATATAAATGTAAATAAAGCCTAGCCTAGTGAACTGAGTGAGTGCCATGAGACAAACTGGTGTTAAAGACAAGTGTCTTAGTTGCTAAATCATGAGAGTCTGATGCACTGGATTCTTTCTTTCTGTTGCATTTCGTGGTGAACACTGCATGAAGTGTGAACTCGTAGTCCATTCATGTGGAATAATAAATCATTGTAATTCATATAGCTAGAATAGTATCTAATGCACACATAAATAAAACTAGAAAGTTGCTAAAGAAGGCAATATGTAAAATTAAATATTGCCATCCATCCCTCCCTGATGATTACTTCCGTAACAATGCTGTATTATGCAGGTTGCTTGTTTCTTCCTGTTTTTTTTTTTTGTATTTTAAATTTTTCTTAACAGTGACAGAAATACAAGAAACAAACATATCAAAAGTTCCATCCATCCATCCATCCATTTTCTTCCACTTGTCCGTTGCCGGGTCGTGGGGGCAGCCGCCGGAACTGCCCAAATCACATTGCACCAGCCCCCCATGGCTCCTTCTGCAGGTGGTGGGTCCACGGAAGGACGGCCTCACGGTTCAAACCGGGCCTGTTGGTCTCTCCTAGGGGGCTACCAGTGTAGGCAGACACTGGAGGCAATGTGGGTGAAGTGCCTTGCCCAAGGACACAACGACAATGTGCACCGTCAGGAGGCGGGATTCGAACCCACGACCTTCCGATCATGAGACGACCCGCTCTACCATCTGCGCCACTGTCGCCCCTATATCAAAAGTTAATAACATAAATAAATAAAAAGTAATGATTGAAATTATAAATAAATAATTGTTTAAGGTCGACTACGTCTTCTTACGATGGAGCATTGTAGTCAGTAAAACAAACAAAAAAACATTTTCCGAATAATTTTTTTCCTCAGTGGATTATCTCGTTATTGTGTGTGTGTCTAATATCTGAAGACCCTTACAGTCCTGGTCTTCAAATAAACAGTGAAAGTAGCTGTCAGGAACTTGTGGCCAGTGTGCAGTGACTAGACAGAAGGAAACACAAATAAATTAGACAGCCTCTCATTCAGGCACTAACACACACTGTTTAAAACTAAGACTTTTAATGCCAAATGCAAGAGTGGCAGCTTTGAGAAACTGCAGATAAATGCAACATAATAACTTCAAATGCATTGTGCTGTATTCCTACTGCAATTACATTTTTTGGATGCAGAGTTCCAAAGTTCCAATAAAAAAAATAGCAATCGGATCTATTACTGATTCCCAGTATCAGCCCATTCTCTGTTTTATTGGAGTTGGCCTGACGCACATCGGTTTGAGTCGGGCCATCTACTGCAATAGCCTGGTGAGCCGCATTTGAGGCCATCGTCGGCAGGGGCAATAAAACCTTATTCGGGCCGATCAATGAACACTGGGATTGGCGCTACTATTGCAAGTCTGCCTCGGCCCATTCAAGAATAACAATGTTTCCGCCGAGTCGGACCTCAGCCGACACTGACGTGGCTAAACCAGAGTTGGCCCGAGTGTTCTTGCTACCTGGGTTATTACGAGATAATATCTTGTTATTACGAGATATATTTTCCGTTTCCCAAATTTTAAAAAAGATTGTTCCATTTCCCCCCCCCCCAAATGGATTATCTCATATTTACGAGATCAGTGTTGGGAAAGTTACTTTTAAAAAGTAACTTTTCTCATTACTCGTTACTTCTTTTAAAAGTAACCTGTTACTTTACTTAGTTACTCTCTAAAGAAAGTAACTTATTACGTTACTCGTTACTTTTACGTTACTTTTGTGTTACTTTTATGTTGCTCGACTTTGTTCCTAAATGTGTTATGGAAGTTCTACTATTAAGGACATGACAGATATTTCTTTCGTGCTCTTATCAAAAATGCAACAAACTGTAATGTAAATCATCCCCCCCCCCCACCCCTCCCCTCCCCTGGATGAATGTGGATGGATGGATGTGCATGTAGATGTGTATGTATGCATATGTGTGTATGTATGTATGTGTATGTGTATATATTATATATATATATGTGCATGTATGTGTATTTATGTATGTGTATATGTGTGTGTATGTAGATTGTGTTTTTGTTTTTGTCTTTTCTTCTTTCTATAATTATATATATATATATAAACTTTACAAACTATTAATAAATTTTTTTTAAATGCAACAGTGTATAAGTACACATTGGGTTGCAGGTTTAAACATATCATGAAAACCTCAGGATAAACCTCAAAACCTTTCTCAAATAAAATGTTACATGCCTCATGTAACAGAAAAAATAATACCTTGTGAAAATAAAATGGAATAATACTGGAGGCAAATACATTTTAGAAACAATAAAATCAATCAAAACATCTCAGAATTAAAAGGCTATGTTCACTGAATATGCTGGCCTTTCTTCAGTTTACCAGATAGAAAAGCTATTGGGCACAGGCAGGCTTGAGCTATTCCACATCAGCACAAATGTGCGATTGTATCTCATCAGGAGCAGTCTTTCAAAACGTTTGTCTGAGAGTCTGTTTCTTCTTGGGGTAAAAACGATACCTCCCAGGCTGAACAGCCTTTCCACCGGTGCACTGGACGGTGTTGCAGTGTTGTACTTCATAAACACCGCTCACTCGGGGGAATTGGTTTAGGATCTCCAACTCTGAGCCTGATCTCATATATGTCAGTACCTCAGCGTCTACGCTAAAGGACGTTGCGTCTTCCTCCTCCTCACCAAAGAAAAAAAGTCAGTCTCAATAGCGCTGCTGTGAGCGGCAACTTCTCTTTTTTATTCTCAGCTGGTCTTGGGGTAAAGTGCGACACTCCGCGATGAGCGCACGCGCCGCTTCTCTCCGCTCCGCTGCCCCTATCCATCGGACCTTAAATTTTGGCAACGTCGAGGCATTGTCGCTCGTCGTCTTTTTGCCGCCACCATCTGCGGCCAGCCTCTGTCTCTCATGCGGAGTGAGAACTCGCGCGTGGCGCGAGTCGTGTGCGCAAGCGCCCAGCAGATGACTGTCACGGTGACATCTGCCCATAGTAAACAAAAAGTAACGTTGCGGCGGATTGAAAAATAAACGGCATTACGTTACTAAATTGACGGTAGCTAACGCGCTACTCTACTTTTTCTCTGAGAAAGTAGTTTCGTTAGTGTAACGCGTTTCTTTGTAACTCGTTACACCCAACACTGTACGAGATACTATCTCATTATTACAAGATATATTGTAATATATCTACCCCCCCCCCCCCCCCCCTCAAATGGATTATCTCCTAATTACGAGATAAGTTTTTACTGACTACAATGCTCCATCGTATCTTCTTTTAGTTGATTATCAGTGTCAGTTGTGACCACCGGTCGCCTTCTAGATACCTGACACTTCATTCAAGTAACGATAACGGAGGCATAACGATCGGGAGAGTAATTAATTAGATTACTCCGTTACCGAAAATGTAGCGCCGTTACACTTAAACATCGTTATTCCCAACACTGTTTGTATGTGTTAAATAAATTTATATTCCGCTAGAAAACGGCTAAGAAGAGTGAACATCTTCCCCAAAAGATGCTTCCTTCCCCCTCGACGAGACCACGCCCCCTTCTATGACGCGATGCAGACTGTATCTATTGAGCTAGTTTTCCTTCTTGGACCTGGCAACCCTGCTCAGAGCGGAAGTCAGCGCTGTGTTGTGCTGCTGTGTTAGCGTTAGCTGTGAACAGAAGGGAGACACTCTTTTCCCCAAAGCTTCGCCTTAAAGCGGACAGAGCGCAGTGAAACATGGCAGAAGTGAAGCTGAAGGAGGAGCAGGAGCTGTGGGAGCCCGCAGAGGTGGAAAACAGGTGAGTTTAGAGCCAAGACAGGACTCTCTCAGCTACAACCCTGCGCCCAGCGGACTGTCCACAACAACACGAGGCCTTTGTGCCTTTATCAGGGACTTTATCACACACGGACTCCACACAAACTGGGACCAGCTCCGTCTGAACCGCTGACAAACTTGTATTTCATCATTTCGACCCCTTTACTTTAGACATTTACCACGCATGTTGTTTAATCTGCTGGTACTTCACTAGATTTGCTGTTGAGGATCAACGTGGGCGGGATCAATTCGGGCCTGCCGCAGGACGGTGTTCCGGTTCTCGCCGTGACCCTGTCACGATGTGATGTTTACATTTTGAACGAGCTCGGCACATGAATATTTCATAAAATATCGTAGCTAGCTGTGCGCCACCATGGCCAATTAGCTGTTGTGGACCTGCTGTCTCCCCCTGAAGTCGACAGGAACAGGAAAGGATCGCTACGAAAATTGTGTGTGATGTTCATGATAACTGTACTGACATTGAGATAAAAGGTAATAAAGGCTTCAGTCTTACCATATGAGCGCGTTGGCGTCTTTTACACTACACGCAATGAATAATAATTAAAAGAATAATCACTCTCTCAACCAGTCTCGAACTCACTCCACGTGTTTGAAAAGGTGTTCTTTAAGACACCTGCGCTAACCCCTACACTACAGCACCACACCAAGTGTTGTCTCAATGCTTGTATTTATCAGATATTCTGTACCCATCACAGCAAGCCATGCCATTCCATCGGCCATGTCAAAATGTGACAGTCACCAATTGACGTGGGATGTAATTAATTGTACAACGAGGCTGCGTCCTTTCCTCATCCTGTTAATGCATATATGTGCGCCTGACATCGCTGGTGACACTGTTTGCAGCAGTTGGCTGTCGGTAGGGATTTTACAATCTAAAAGCCACAAAATAGCAGAAGCTCTAATCAACATGGTGGCCTATGCACCCATTTGACCACGGCGTGTCGCTGTTGTACTACAAACTTTGCCAATGGAATTTAGCTTATTTGTGCAGATTACTTTTTTTTTTAACAAGAGGCCCCATACAAGCATCATCTCCTCATCATTAACATCAAACCTATTAAGAGGAATATTGAATAGGCGTAAAGTTCAGCTCTGCATTTATGGCGCAATCTTTTCAGCTCTGCTCCGTCGAAATTCGAACAGCGACACGCTGTGGTCAAATGGGTGCATAGGCCACCATGTTTAGAGTTTATGCTATTTTGTGGCATTTATTTCGTAAAATCTCTATCGACAGCCATGCAAACAGTGTCACCAGCAATGTCAGGCGCACATATATGCATTAACAGGATGAGGAAAGGACGCAGCCTCGTTGTACAATTAATAACATCCCACGTCAATTGGTGACTGTCACATTTTGACATGGCCGATGGAATAGCATGGCTTACTGTGATGGGTACAGAATATCTGATAAATACAAGCATTGAGACAACACTTGGTGTGGTGCTGTAGTGTAGGGGTTAGCGCAGGTGTCCTGAAGCACACCTTTTTCAAACACGTGGAGTGAGTTCGAGACTGGTTGAGAGAGTGATTATTCTTTTAATTATTATTCATTGCGTGTAGTGTAAAAGACGCCAACGCACTCATATGGTAAGACGGAAACCTTTATTACCTTTTATCTCAATGTCAGTACAGTTATCATGAACATCACACATTTCGTAGCAATCCTTTCCTGTTCCTGTCGACTTCAGGGGGAGACAGCAGGTCCACAACAGCTAATTGGCCATGGTGGCGCACAGCTAGCTACGATATTTTATGAAATATCCATGTGCCGAGCTCGTTCAAAATGTAAACATCACATCGTGACAGGGTCACGGCGAGAACCGGAACACCGTCCTCTAAAGACTCAGACAGATACTGAGGAGCAAGACCATAAACTACTTTCTTTTCCTAGAAATATAGATCATCTTGTGAATATTGTCTCAAATGTGAAAATAAATTAGTAAAAGTGTCCAGGAAAATATAGCCTAATCAAACAGCAAATTAATAGAGGCAAAGTCACACATTCTGTCCATGAGACGACCCACTCTACCATCTGCGCCACCACTCACTCTTGTCCCACAATAAATACCTCCAAACTTAATACGAACTCTTGTTCGTTCAAGTTACTAGGGCAAATGTTGAGATTTAAAAATAATTGAATTGAATTGTGGCCTAAGAGCAATAAAATGCATTGCACCAAGTGAAATATTTTGAAGAATGGATTGGTCCTCATTAGATAATGTAGACAATATACAGTATGACGAACCTGTGCCATTAAAATATTGTATGCTTGTGCCTTCTTTGGTCATGCATCACATTCTATCAATTACTACTTGTCAGTCATATGGTTTTGCCTTTACCCAGAATAAAATTACTTACTGCATGGCGTATCTTGAAGTTATTCAAATACAACAATCCCTTACTCATACCATCATGTGCAACACAATGACATGATTTCATTCCGTAACTTTATTGTGTTTGTGTGTCGTGTCTGTCTTTGCTTCCTTTAAGACTAAATGTTTTAGTCGACGAAATTAACACTGTGACACACCAGAGCCACAGAAAACATTCGGCGTCAAAAAGTACAGCTGCACACACTAACCAAGCACACTCTCATTTGTACAGTCGCTTTCCTTTCTTCCCTGGGAGTTGAACGAGGACGTGTGAGGGTTAACTGTGTCGGATACCGACAGAAAGTCTGTCAATCATTCGGGCAACCATGCCGTAATTTAAAATGTTAATGCAATACAAGTCAAAAGCAAGCTTTGACAAGCAGCCCAAATACAAAACAGTCCAAAAATACCAGTAAGCAGAATAATCACAAGAATGTGTTGTTATACTGAACTGCAGAAGAAGAAGACAAGGACTCAACACTAAACATGAGTACAATGCACATCCATGATTTTGCTCTTTGCAAGTATTAGTGTTGTTTACCTATTATGTGCACAGTCATTAAAACATGTTGTTCTTTTACAGAACGATCAAAGAAGACCCAGACTGTGGAGGTAAGAAAAGCCAAACTGCAGGGCTGTGCAGAGAGCAACAGAGGGCAGGAGCGCAAAAATCATAAAGGGCACTCACCGCGACTGTGCCCACTCCCCGTTTATAAATGTTTACACTTCACATAAAAGCTGCATTATGCAAAAAATATATTTGTCACACCAGTTTATCATTCTGCATGTTTTAGACTCGAGATGGCCACCAGAGTCTTCTGTATTAATGGGAAATGGTGACACTGGGGACATAAGCGCCGATCTTTGGGCACCCAGGCGAATTTGTCCTAATAAGCGAAATCGCAATCTCAGTTGGCACAATGAATGGCGGGGTCGCTCAGAGGTCCATGGGGATAAATCTGACCCGGAAGTGTGTTTTGACAGCGCAGAAGATGAGAGAGTGATTATGAATGTAGTTTAAATCATTTTTTTGTTTGAGTGTATGATATTCAAAACTTAGTTAACTGAGTGAGAGGCTCAGGTGGAGGATACAGAGATGAGTCGCGACGTTTTTAGGCGATGGACAATTGCTAATTTGAAGTTGATTTGAGGAAACGCGGGCTATCGCTGAGCGGCAACAGACAGGACTTGGTTGCAGACACAATATGGAGAAACTCTGCTATGACATCAGTGAATATATATATCGAGATATTAACATTCAAAACATTAAAATCGAAAAAGTAAGATATCAACGTTATAGATTTTCACGGCACTCTTTGTATTATTTATTTATTTATTTTTAATGCTTGGTTTTCACCTAACCCATAGTTATATAGTATTGATAGAGATCTGGCATGAATATCGAGATATGAAATTTGTCCATATCGTTCAGCCCTAGCATCATATATTAGAGGCCTTGTCTGCAACAGGGACTGAGGAGACGGCTTGGTGTTGGGGTTTTTATCATATTTATCTGCTTTATGCATGTCCTTGTAGTTTTAAAGTTTTAGTTTATTATTTATCTAAGTTTATGTTATGTTTCAAGTTGCACGATTGCTTCAAAGAAGTGTGTGTAAATGTAAATGTATATTGATAACATGTAGGCAGGCTATGGTTACATTCAGTTGTATAATATATGACCTGCAGTACCACCAAATATCCTCAAGTGAGAGCTCTAAAACCATAAACGAACATACATAAATGCCATAAATCTCTAAATGATGTAAATTACCAAAAGAGGTGAAATATACAGTAAATATAATATTTGCAGGTATTACAAGGGAAGACGGAAGTACAGACAGTGGATGGCTACTTCTGAAATAAACACACCATTCATGCAAAAGCTATACATTATCTCCTAAGGACGCACACTGCACCAGTGTTAATTTTGACAACATATTTTAATTTAGTCTTAGTCTTTTGACGAAAATGTAATTCAATTTTAGTCGAGATTTAGTCAAAAAAATATCTTAAATGTTAGTCTAGTTTTAGTCGACTAAAATTGCAAGTAAATTTAGTCGACTAAATTTAAGACAAATTTAGTCGACGTTGCATTATAATATTCATTATAATCATATTTACTCTAGGTCCTCTGCTTCATGGAGCTTCTCCCACATGAACAAAGCTCAGAGCTGTTCCGTTGACAGTGAAGTTACATGATATGAGGCTCTTTCAAACTGTCAATAGAAGTTTGGATGATTTAGTCTCTCCTTTTCATTTTATTTAGTCTTATTTTAGTCGACTGAAATATCTGGACATTTTAGTCATAGTTTTAGTCTCATGAAAAACTTTTAATTTAGTTTTAGTCCAATTTTAGTCTGCAAAATATCACTTTGACTAAAATTAAGACTACATATTTTAGTCGACGAAATTAACACTGCACTGCACTCATACACATAGAGCAGGATTGACCAAGGATGGCTATTCTCTGCTCCGTGGATGCTGCTCTCATGGCACCGGACTACACCAAACTGAAAGCAACAAGCGCAGCCACGAGTGAGCAGAATCACAAGTTAACACATGCATTATGGGTAATGTAGTCTATGTCAGGACACAGACTTTTAACTCTCTTTATCCTTAATATATTAAGGATAAAGAGAGTTAAAAGTCTTGGAGAGTTGCCAAGTCTACACATTCATTGATGTGTGTATTTTTATACATTTCTATATTCTCTATTTTAATGTAACTATGGCTCATGTGTTCGCATATGTGTCCTTAATAAAGATTACATTAATTGACATGACGTGCTTCTTGTGTGAGCACACAATGTTGCTCTGAGAGACCGATGGAAAGAAAAGTCTCCTCACTTTACTGTTGTGACGCTTTTAAACACTAATTACAATGTGTTCGCTTTGCAAAGTCATAAAGTTAAAGATGGTAAAGGTGCTTTTTGTCATGCTGCAGTGCTGTAACTTTTCCAGCACATGTTAGCTGAACAACTAAACGGTTCCTCATGGGAAAAGTAGTTCTAACGTGTTTAATGCAATTTACCGGTGGGCTGCATATAATATAAATAAGAAATCATCTCACGGGCCGCAAAAAATGACCTCGCGGGGCCGCATTTGGCCCCCAGGCCGCGTGTCTTAGACGAGTGATTTTAATACTTTGCACTAGAACCTATTTTGACACAATACAGCACATAGTGTAATTCAGTTCTGAGGATTTTTGCTGGTCAGTATAATCTTATAAAAAAAAAAAAGTCTTACATTTTTCAGCACATTAAATGTATCGAAACGACTCGAACTCGTGACAAAAGTTAATTGTTGCATCCCTAGTAAACATGCTGGAAAATGTTCTGTGGTGCAAAAGGTAGAAGTGATGGGGTAGAGATGAGTGAGGCAGACTCAGAGGGAGGGTTAAGCGTCTCCGGACTGGAAGTCACTGACCGTCTGGTGCAAAGTCTTGTCAAATACAGCCTCTTTTTTACATTCATCATTTTCTTGAGAACAAGAGAGGACACTGGAGACGTGAACAGTGCCTTAAGATCTCAGCCATTCTGGGTGAGGTTGGCACTTGGGGATTGCCAGTGCTGCCCCAGGCCCTCCCCCCCCATTCTGCCTTCAAGGAACTTAAGTTTTTTAGGTTTTGTGTTTTATCTGAGTCTTTCTCAGGGACTGTTGTTGAGATGTAGATGAAACACTGCTGCTTTAAAGACTCTTCATTTGGTGATCAAGTGTTTATGGTGTTTGTTTGTCTGTCACTGCAGGTGTCCAGAGTCCACATGAAGCTGCTCAGATTCTGGTACAGATTAAAGAGGAAACAAAGGAGATTCAAATCAAACAGGAGTCGATCCAAGTGTTCCCAGTCATTGGCTCTGTGAGGAGTGAGAAAGAAGAGTCTCCCCTTCATGAAATGGTGAAAGAGGAGAACAGAGAGGACAGAGACGAGCAGAAGCGGGAATTCCTCTGACACTGACGACTCTGCAGACTGGACTCCTTCAGCTGAAAGTCCCACTCCACAAACACACACTGACCAGCTGCAGGAGGCGGTTAATGGGAACAATGTGAGTGAAGATGGAGGTCCAGACAAAATGCTCAAATGCCCTCACTGTGGGAAGAGGTTTTCGACTCAGTCCAATTAAGGATCCACATACAGATTCACACAGGAGAGAAGCCATTCCGTTGTTCTGTTTGTGGAAAAGGTTTTTCACGAAATAGTTGCCTAATAATACACATGAGGACTCACACGGGAGAGAAACCATTCAGTTGTTCTATGTGTCCATTGAGTTTCTCTGCAAATAATAACTGAAAAAACACATGAGATCTCACACTGGAAAGAGACCATTCAGATGTCCAGACTGTGCCAAGGTGTTTGCACGTAGGGATGGTCTAAGGATTCACATGAGGAGTCACACAGGAGATAAACCATACAGGTGTACAGATTGTGACAAGGAGTTTGCATGTAGCAATGTTCTTAAGAGACACATCATGTCTCATCAGGAAGAGAAACCATTCAGATGTACAGTTTGTCCAATGAGTTATTCTATTAAAGGTCGCCTGATAATACACATGAGGACTCACACAGGAGAGAAACCATACACGTGTTCTGTTTGTGCAAAGAATTTTTCAGATATCAGTTACCTGAAAAAACACATGAGATATCACACTGGAGAGAAACCATTCAGATGTCCAGAGTGTACCAAGGTGTTTGCTCGTAGGGATGCTCTGAAGAGTCACCTGAGGAGTCACACTGGAGAGAGACCATTCAGATGTACAATTTGTCCAATGAGGTGTTCACTAAAATGTCACCTGAACACACACATGAGAACTCACACAGGAGAGAAACCATTCAGGTGTCCTGTTTGTGCAAAGAGTTTTGCCGATATTCGTAACATGAAAAAACACACAAGATCTCACACTGGAGAGAGACCATTCAGATGTCCAGAGTGTACCAAGGTGTTTGCTCGTAGGGATGCTCTAAAGAGTCACCTGAGGAGTCACACTGGAGAGAGACCATTCAGATGTACAATTTGTCCAATGAGTTGTTCACTAAAATGTCACCTGAACACACACATGAGAACTCACACAGGAGAGAAACCATTCAGGTGTCCTGTTTGTGAAAAGAGTTTTGCCGCTCTTGGTAACATGAAAAGACACATGAGGACTCACACAGGAGAGGCACCTTTGAGCTCTGCAGATGGTTAAGGCATTTGCATATAGGACTGATCTAAAGAGGCACATGAGGTCTCATAAGGGAAGTAACCATGTAGGTGTAATGTTTGTGCAATGAATATTTCACACTCAAAAAAAGAAGCTAGTTTTACTCCGTAAACCTTTATGAATCAGACACAAACCTCAGGTCTGGGAGGGACTGTTCAGTTTTGTTTTTTGTGACTTTTAACATGGCCTGCTGTGAGCTCACAGGCTGAGAATGGATCAAATATTAATGCTCCATCTGCCTGGGAAGAATATGATGTGATGTTTAGGCTGTATGAATTGAGGTTGTGGGTGAATAAACCAAAGCCAGGGGCAGGAGGCTGTAAGGCCGGGGAGGGGGCACGGTGTGTCTGAAGTGTAAACAATTACCAGCGACATACAGGCATATGCACTGTTTTTGGTCATGTCCTTTGTATTGCCAAACAGATGATTGCAATTTTAAAATGTAAAATTGTAAACGTTTTCTAATCCTAAAGTATTGAAAAAAAATCCTTTTCTTGGCTATGAAAAGTATATAAACAAGTGGATTATGGCCAAACCTCCTAGTGATACATTGAGAGGAAACTATGATTTGTTTAATAGACATTTGGCAGGCTCTTACAGATTACCTGCCTGGAAATCTTAGAGATGTTATTATTAGGCTAATATTTAAATAATTGGTGTTATTTTTTTTGTAAAACCAAATAAAATCTTATCTTTTGTTAATAAAAGAAAATATGTTATTTAACATTATTTATCTATTCACGTTTCAACTGAAATGTAAACAGAAATACAATGTTCATAAAATGGACCTAATCTTTAGCTTGAACACAATGCACACTAATTACGTCACTGCTCTGCACATAAATATGTACCTTTCCCTTCTTTTCCTTGGCATCCTCTCTCTAGTAACAGGATTTGCATTGATCTTTGTACAGTACTGAAATGTGCAAAACTCTCTGCTAGAAAGAATCATCTGTTAAAATGTCATTAGAACAACTGACATTTTCACTTATCAGTCTAAACGGGTATTAGCTTGGCCACCCATTAGCAAAGAATTACTTTAGCAACATTTTTAATAGGCGTGTTTAAATGTTACTGTTAAAAAAAAGTTGCTATATGTCAAAGAATTCAGACTTTTTTGTGCAGTTTTCACAAGTACCAACACTTGATCAATGATCACCAACTCGATTCTCCCGAGTCTCTCCTCGGGCCACGGGGAACGTCGATTTTGGAGCAGAGAGCACAATGCAACACTCTGCACAGATACAGTCAGATGTGCGTTATGGGTTCTGTATTCAAAGGTGCAGAATAGGTGCCTGGCGAGACAGAGGACACTGAATGATATTGATGGGGAATTATAGAGTTAATTCGGCCCTCACACATTGCTCTTAACATATTGTACTGCTAATCAGTACATTTGGCCTTCTACATGACTTGTGGCCTAATAAACGTGGCACAAAGTCAGCGCTTAGATCCATGTGGCGCATTGCCAGTGCGTAGACCCTTAGCGTCTACGTGTCACCAACACTATTTAATCCTCTTCATGTGGAAGCATCGCCAGACTTCTGAATGATCAATGCCCCAACATTGTATTGGCTGTTCAAATGTCTCCAGGCCTGTACTACGGTAATAAAACTTCTTCTACGTAAGACATCCAGTCTGGTCTCCATCCTTCCACCCGTGTTTCCTCGGACATCTCCGATATCTCCCTAACAGATATGAGCCCCAAGGGGTATTAACAAAGGCGACAAACAAAGAGACTCCGCCCCCTGCTCTCCATGCTCCAGCAGAAATACAGCTGCGGTGAGCTGACACCGTCCGGAGCGCTTCATACAGCCGAATTGTTATGTGCCACTTTGTTTTCCCAGTAACGATGACAGTGTTGTAACGATGGGGAGAGTAATTAATTCCATTTCTCCGTCACTGAAAATGTAATGCCGTTATACTTAAATGCCGTTATTCCCAACACTGCTTATGATAACCACATTGTTAGACTATCTGATATTGAAGAAAATAGCATTACTAGGACAAAAGAATTGGGGTTTTATTAAAACCTTTAAAAGGTTATTTGTTCAGATTGTTTAACATGTTTATCTTAAGACACACACAATTATGCCAAATGATTTTAATTTATTTTCTATTTTTTTATTCAGTGAAAGTAAATGTGGTGGAAATTTACGTTATTTAAGTTAAGTTTTTATTTCTATTAACTCATTCATCAAAATGAGTTATTTAGTTACTTCTTTGATTACTTAGTAATCTGATCACTGAATTTTAGTGAGTAGTAAAGGATATGAGGCCTACGATCTGGCCTATCATCCACAAAAAACAGACATTTCTGTCGATATAAACAAAGGTTTAAAAACCTCCAGCCAAAGTGAAGATCCCACGGCAGAAACAACATGAAGTGACATCACCAACAGCTGTTTAATAAAAAACTCCATCAGCCATATAGTATTGGACTACAAAAAAACACTCCTACTGCAGCCACTGACTTTAATGGCTCAAACATGAACCACAATAACGATATTAGGCCATGAGATGGGCCCCAAATTTGGGCTACCGGTACCATTTTGAGGGATTAAATGTCCTTTTCCTTTCATGAAGGTACACTCTCTAGTGTTGGAAAATGTGTGATAGCATCCGATCCATGGTAGTTTCATGACAACACTTTTATCATCCTATCTCAATATACGGTGTTCAGTGACTACAAGAGATAAAAATGTCTCTATAATCCAAGTGGTTGTTCTCTTCTTTTGCAAAGTGCAGGATCTTGCAGACCATCAATAACAGAACCAAAATCCATTGACTTTTCAGAGAAATTGAGTAGGTAATGGCCTGTCCATAATTATAATTTGCTGTGTAATCTCAAAAAAAGTTAACTCTACAAGATCGATTAGGTGAATGGTAGTATCTCCAGAACAGGATGTGATAGAGACTTGTGTTTTTGCATTGGAAAGAGCAATGTCAGGGCTCATATTAAAGCTGAGAAATGTTATGTTGAAAATCGTGAAAATCGCTCAACTGAACATAGTGTATGGTGACATGATTTGATTTTATCTGATCCCATGCTTTTTTCTGATTTGGACTTTTTCTTGTAATTCTAAACGATACTGCCTTGTGCTTGCAAAAACTATCAGCAGGACTTAATCGAAAGGCAGTGATTCCAACGTCCATTAAGACATATATCTTCACCAATCCAGCATGGGGCAGCAGATATTGATCGACTAGAGGAGACAATCACTGGAAAGGAGACATCATACATGGTTAATGGCATAGCAGAATAGGAAAAGATGTATGGGTCCTCACCTGCCCAGTGCTGAACTTCCATGGGTTGAAAAGCTACAGTAGATTTCAATTGAGGCTGAGCATACTACTTTAGATGCTTATATTATGTGGCTGGAGCACGTGTTGGTGATTTGAAGTAAGGGTTAGGTTAGGTTAGGTTAGGTTAGGTTTCTTTATTCGTACCCGTAGGTAAATTTGTCTTGCAATTCTGAGAACTAGTCAACATTAAAACACATTATACAAAGATAAAACACAAAGTACAGCAGTGAGAGCTCCCAATTTTTTAATAGTTCTTACATTGAAGAAGGTAAATGTGACATTTCAGGCCACATGCCCTTCACCAGACATGAGCGTGTTAGAGACACACCTGCATATATAAGTGTTAAGTGGTCACCTGACCAATCAGATGACCCACATCGCTACACATGAGGGATGTCCCAGAATTAACATTAACATGATCCACAAGCCACAGTGTTCTGTACATACATTATTTACAAATGTGTTTACAAAAATGTACAATATTTACAGGTATGAAGTTGCCATATTCACACCAAGACCAGAATTGAGCACGTGTTGGACCACATCCAATCATGGCATGGAATGAGCATGCCCAAGCGATGAAAGAGTCGAGCCAGACGTCCTCAGTGCTAAACATGGTGTGGAACCTTATGAGGCAGCCACAAGCTGCACATCAAATTGTCCCAAGCTGGACTGGTTTCAACAAAAATAAGATATCCGTGATCAAATAATCCATGACAAAGTAGAAATATGAGAGGATGTAGTAGCACCTTACCACAATAAATGCACCAGCTACTGAAACGAGCACTGTGTATGAGATCTTTGGCCAGTTGTTTGACATTCAGCAGTGTTTTGAACAGTCGACTTTTATCTAGAGGTGTTCTAGACCTCAATCACAGCAATAATGGAAAACTCTCAGCTTGGATGTCATTATGTGGAATTTGTGGAGGATGTAGTCCTTGGTCAACAATCCTCACGTGAAGGAATATGAATTTTTTGGCATCTTCTACTACTCCTACCATGGTGTTTCACCTATGACAATGTGAACTACGCTCGATATCTGTCTTCATGTTATAAAATGTGTTGAAGCTACCTTTAGAGATATTGCCAAGACAGTCTTTTCCATGGAACTGAGTCAGTGTAGAGAGAGCAGCCGAACCTAACCTTCTGAATGAAAGAGTGGAGATAGTCCTAATGCAGGGAACTGCTCAAAGAGAAAACTTTTTTTTTTCAACTGTCGGTGATGAGTGCTTTAGAATCACCGCTCAGGGAGTGAGTTATTCCCAAGTCTCCAGTGCCAACAAGAAGAAGTTGATGGTTGTCTTCTTCTCCATGCCACCCATGCAGTTGAAGAGGGGTATAATGCTGTTGTTATCTGCTCGGAGGACACAGATGTTTTGATCATGTCCCTTGCTTTCCATGACACAATATGGGCACCTTTGTACAAAAAAGAAATACTTTTGTGCCATGAGGGGTGAGATAGAAAGCCATCAGCTTTCACCATGCCGAGACTGCTTAGTGAAGCATGCCCAAAGAGCTAACTACAGGCTGTATTATGGAGGAGAGGCTTGGAAAGGGACCCACAAACACCTAGCCCTGTTGGTCATGGATTGAAGATCGAGTCTGTGGGACGAGTTGACCAGTTGGTAGTTCAGTGGATGAATAGCCAACCAGCACCTGAAGCTCACTTAGAATTATTGGCCTGCAACTGTCCAAAGCACTTTGTCCACTACAAATGCAAATGGACTCAAGTGCACGGATATGAGCCAGATACTGAGAATCAAACATGTTTCAGAAACTGATGATCGTGATGATGAAGTGGACGTGGGGAGTCATTCCTATACTAGATGTGACAGATGTATAACGTGCACTATGCCACAAATCAAAAAGTAAATAAGTACAGTGGGTGAAAATGTACCTTTTGTAAGAGGTTAAGTAGCATGAATTGCTTTATTTGTGTAAAATAATGGTATAGCTATGAGAATGGGTTGCCTCATGATTGGTAGGTCGGGGTTCGAATCCCAGTCCCTGAAGAACACTGTCGTTGTGCCCTTGGACAAGACACTTCACCCTCCTTGCCTACAGTGTCTGTGTACACTGGTGTATGAATGAGAGTTTGAATTGGTGTCTGGTTCCTTGCTGTAAAGCGCTTTGGGCCTGATGAAGGTAGAAAAGCGCTGTATAAGAGACCATTTGCCATTTACCATAAAAGGTTCATTTAATTCCTGTTAAATTTGTTGTAAATAAATGCTTTTGCTAATGTTCCAAAACCTTCTCAATACCAGACTAAAAATAATTAATCTTTATAAAAATAATTAATCTTTAATTTAATATGGTATGCATGGACCCTATCGCTTACTTGTTCCCAAAGGCACATATGTTCGGTTGGAACCCTTTTCTTCAAAAATAAATAAATAAAAATTAATACTTCTTTAATAAAGTAACACATTTGACAAATCTCGAGCATTAGACAAACATTATTGTGGGCCCATGGCCATTAATTATTGTTTATTTTGAATCTTTATGTATATGTGTGATATTATTTGGTGACTCAGTTATGTTGCATGTTTGTAAACATTTTTTTGAGTTGATTGGTGCGGGCCCGCCCACACCACCGTCACTGGCTAGTCGCACCTGGGGACAATTACCAATCAGTGCAGCAGCAGGTGTGGACCACGAGCCAGGGATAAAAGGAGAGTGTGTAACAGACAACGGGACGTCACACAAGGGGAACACGTAGAATGTAGAGCGTCAGACGCCAAGAGGGCGACGACAGTGTGCAGGGTGTCCGGTGTCAAGGCAGAGAGGCAACTCTGGAGTAGGTACGACGCACGTACGGTCGACCGCAGAGGACGAGGACCAAATGGCACGGGCTTGTGGCAGCAATTGAGCGCAATCGGCCGCTTGGACAGAAGGGCAGACAGACAACGGTTGAAGCACCACGACGTGGAGTACACGCAGCGGCAGGGGAAACCCTGCCTCTTCTGTGAGTAGCCTGAAGTGAAAGTGGTGCTTCTAAAGTGGGAGCCACGCGCTCCGAGTGTTTCTTGTGTGTGTGTTTTTGCTGGCCTGTGTGTTACCCGGCAGGCGGAAGGGCGCCTTCGGAGGAACCGACCGACTGGGGGAAACGGAGACGGGTCTGAGGACGAAACACCGCGCACCGAATAACACGCAGTGGCAGGGGAAACCCTGCCTCCGCTGTGAGTATTGGCATTGGAGCGGTGTGATACATTGGGACGTGGATAGTCTTGAGCCTACGTGGCGCTCCGTGTGTAGAACTGTTCCTGGTCTGTGCTGTATGTCCTAGGGGAGAAGACGGTGGGAGCAGACCAGGGAGACCTGGGTCTACGACTCAACACTCGGGGCGTGACCGGTTCTGGACCCCCGTCGTTTTGCCGTTTTGCACAATTCCCTTCTTTTATTGACTTTTATTGTTCCTACCTTTTTATATTGATTAGGCCTAGTTTTTAACTATTTTTGATGTCATTGTGTTATTGTTGTAATAAATTGAGTAACTTTTTCTATAATTCTCTGGGTCTCACTGCTCACCCCCGTGATTTCGAACCTCGTAGCCTTGTATTCGGGTCCTAGTCCCATAACTAGGTGGCGTTGTCGGCTTCCAAAACATTCACTAATACAACCACCGGCTACATTATTGTAAAATGCCACCAGGTAAACCTTTTTCTTGTGATATTTAAAATCATCCACCATATCCAAAAACTACCTTAAATCTAACGCTATCACACATTTTCCAAATAGGCAAGGCAAGGCAGGCAAGGCAACTTTATTTATACCGCGCATTTCGTACACAAGGCAACTCAATGCGCCTAATACAGGGCCATATATCTACACAAAATCACCATGTGGTTTAATCTCTCAAAATGGTACCGATCGACCCTCTGTCTCATGGCCTATGTGAAGCCACACAGAAAACAGACGTTGATGAAAAGCTGTTTTATTTACCTTCCACAGCTACAGCTTCATCACAGAAATAAAAAATACTCTGGTCAAATATTCCACCAAATACTGTCTTTGGTTCATCCTCAGAGAAGGATGCCGCATTAGCACACAGTAAGGTCTGCTTCTCCGCGCAATGTCTGCAAATTAGCCATGTGGCTTTAAATTTCCTCTTAATGAAAGCAAAAGCACAAATTGCCTTTATTTAAGGCCGTTTATTGAAGCGGCTCTTTAAAACAGTGACGTGTGACTGTCTGTGCTGTGGTGACTCACATGTATTTTGTCACTTTTATAAAGTTTGGCTGAATCTTTTATTATTAAATGTGTGCTTGTCAGTCAACAGTTGTTGCGCATTAAGAATCACTCGAGGGTGGGGGTGGGGGATTGGCGGCGCAGTGGATTATAGGATGGCACATAGCTCCTAATCGCCATTGAGGAACCAGCAGAGGTCTCTATGCTAAACTAAAGGAGGTATAAGTATTGAGGCTCCTTTCCCTAATTCCTTCCTAACTGACAGCCCTATTCGGACGCTTCTTGTCATGGCGGACGCTGACGCACTTTAGGTTTGGCCTTAGACCTCTTACCAATTTACTGGTTTCGACTTCACCCTTTGTTTGTCTCAACAATTGTTCAGCTGCTTTTTGCTCACTCAAGTACTGCTTTAGGCGAGGGAGCACTTTACATTGTGTTCACAGTTATTATGCAAATGATATTTCAGTGTCAAAAAGGTAAAGAAAAAAGTTTCCATTGAAACTCATGGATGGTGTTGTGTCTCTGGGCTCTTTGAATCACTGACATCAATCTCAGGCGTCTGGGATAATTAGTTGTCAGTTAAGCCCAGTTAAGGGAAAATCTACTGAAAAAGGACGTTCCACATTATTAAGCTGACCATAATTTTCAAGCATTATGGGAAAGAAAAATTATCTCTTTGCTGATGAAAAGCGTGAAATAGTTGAATACCTTGGACTAGGTATGAAAACATTTGATATTTCACAAAAGATGAAGCGTAATCATCGTAGTGTTAAGAGATTTATTTGCTGATTCAGAGCACACATGGGTTTGTGCAGATAAAGGCACAATGAGGACGGTTTCTGCCAGACAAACACATCAGATTAATAGAACAGCTGCTACAAAGCAGCAAACAGGTATCTGAAGCTGCTGGTGCGTCTGGAGTCTCCCAAACATCAAGGACCCTCCAAAGGCTGCAGTTGTGCATAAACCTTCTATCCAACCTCCCCTAAACTGTTAATTGAATGCTGACGAGCAGAAAGGATGTAGTGGCCCAGAAATACATGAAGACTTATTTTCAAACAGTCGTGTTCACTGATGAGTGCCGTGTAACCCTGGATAATCAGATGGATGGAGTAGTGGATGGTTGGTGAATGACCACCATGTCCCAACAAGGCTGTGACGTCAGTAAGGAGGGGGCGGAGTCATGGTTTGGCCTGGAATCATAGGGAGAGAGCTGGTCGGCACCTTTAGGATCCCTCAAGGTGAAAAAATGATCTCGGAAAAATATGTGGTTTCTGACTGACCACTTTCTTCCATGGTACAAAAAGAATAGCCGTGCTTTCCCTAACAAAGTCATCTTCATGCAGGACAACGCACCATGCCATGCTGTAAAGAATACCTCTGCGGCACGGTAGGACAGTGGTTAGAGCTCGTGCTTCACAGTTAGAAGGTCCGGATTCAATTCCCACCTGGACGGGGCCTTTCTGTTTGGAATTTGCATGTTCTCCCCGTGTCTGCGTAGGTTTCCTCCAGGTACTCCGGTTTCCCCTACCACTAAAAACATCTACAATAGGCCAGTATGAATGAGAGTGTGCTTGAGAGTGCGCATGGGGGGACGACGGATGCAAATTAGCCCAAGGCTACAATCCGGTGTGGCGTGTTTACATGCGTGAGACTCATGTATGTTCACTGTCCCGACCAAATACACCAATAAATAAGTTGGCTGCTGTGGGCATAAAAGGAGAGAAACTCATGATGTGGACCCCATCCTTCTCTGATCTCAATCGTATTGAGAACCTTTGGAGCCTCAAGCAAAACATCCATGAGGGTGGGAGGCAGTTCACATCCAACCAGCAGCTCTGGGAGGCTATTCTGAAATCCCAGCAGAAACTCTTCAAAAACTCAGGTTTAATGGATGCAAGAATTTTGAAGCTGTAATCAAAAAATGGCTCCTGTGTAAAAAAACAAAACATTGATTTTTTTTAGATAATATTCAAATAATGCTGTAACAGTTAAAGACTTGAAATTATGCTGACTGTCATTTGAGTTGGCTATCCCCCCCAGAGGAAACGGTGAGATAACCGAGGCTTCTTGGGTGACGTTGCTCACGCTTTATTGATCATGATATTTCAGGATTAATAAGTTGTTTTCCTTTGTCAGTATATTACAACAAGGCGTTGATAGTTCGATGAAGTAATTAGAATCTAATTATCTGTTTTGCATTTGAAATAGTGAATCATTGCTGTATTCATTAAAAAGAAGGTTAATCTAACTATAGCCGTGGATTAGTCCTTTTTATTGTCTCCCTTTTTTAGAGGATATTGAGCTAGTTTTCCTTCTTGGACCTGGCAACCCTGCTCAGAGCGGAAGTCAGCGCTGTGTTGTGCTCCTGTGTTGTGCTGCTGTGTTAGCGTTAGCTCGGAACAGAAGTGAGACACTCTTTTCCCCAAAGCTTCGCCTTAAAGCGGACAGAGCGCAGTGAAACATGGCAGAAGTGAAGCTGAAGGAGGAGCAGGAGCTCTGGGAGCCCGCGGAGGTGGAAAACAGGTGAGTTTAGAGGCAAGACAGGACTCTCTCAGCTACAACCCTGCGCCCAGCGGACTGTCCACAACACGTGGCCTTTGTGTTTTTATCAGGGACTTTATCACACACGGACTCCACACAAACGGGACCAGCTCCGTCTGAACCGCTGACAAACTGTTTTATTTCATCATCTCGAATTGATGCATCTTTTGTCACGTGTTTCTTGTTGAGTCCGTAACATGTTGCATTTTGTTTATTTATACGTTGGCCTACTTGGCGCAAAAACGAAGACAGCATTCATCAATTTCAAATACTTATGCAGTTAACCTCTTAATCCCCACCTGAACCAAGCACATTTTCTCCAGTTTGGCTTTACCCAAATCTAAAATCTTCTTGAAAAAAGCGGCAATAAAGTCAATAAAGTGTGATGAAAACACAACCAAAAAACAAACAACGTAAACAACAGAAAAGCGACATAAAGAGAAGAGAGACAAATACACGTCAAAAACGCTTCAAAAATATGACAAAACAGTTACAGTCAGTTTTATTTGTTTTCAAATGAGGCATTACACTATTGCTCTCCAGTCAAGTCGCTTTTAGATTTGGGCAAAGCTGAACTGGAGAAAAGGCGGGAGGTAAGAGGTTAAAGTGCAATGTGATTGTAATACAGAGCAGGGGGGGAGCTAGACACTCCAATCTTCAGGGGCTTAGCCCATAAAGCATTTTGGGTCATGGGCTGAAATGTACCTGCGATGGCAGGTCGTGCAGTGCATATATTTTGTAAACAGGAAAATACTACACAATTAATAATAATAATGAGCACTTTTATGATAAGTCCTACAGAACTGTAGCCTCATAAATAATAATAAGGACTAATAATTGTATTTCTTTTTAAAAGTCTATGCAAGCAGGGCCAAAGCCAGGGGTTTAGAAGTAATAAGGTGAAATTATAATTATGTGGGGGGTCTGCGAGTCCTCCCCCAGGAAATTTTGATTTCACACATGTAATTTAATGCAATCTGGTGTATTTTAGATGAGCATATTCTATTTTAATCTCCTATTATACAATGATAATAATTAGAACATAGGCTACATTATTATTACTTTACTCTTAATATACACCATTTTAAAACACTCCCAATGTTAAGCTGGTAATACCTTTACTAATGTATTATATTTATTTATCTATTGCTTTATTTACTGTAAATCTAAAGTCTTAAGTCTAAAGGAAAATAACAGAAATTCATCACAAGGATTTTTTTTTTTAAATTCAACCAGGACTCACTCAGCACAGTATTAGATCAAGCCAGTTATAAACCAGGACAAACCAGGATTAATTCAGAACAGAATCAGAACCATCAATAAAAAAGCAAATAGCTGGACAAATGGCTTATATGACCATGGACTAAGCTAAAGTTGCACAGATTTACTCGAAAACTAGTTTGGTAATGAGGCTGAAAGCTATATCGTTATATCGATAGCGAGATATGAACATTCAAAATATAAACGTTATAGATTTTCATCAATAAAACTGCACTCTTTTGTATTAAGATGTTTTTATTTTTCTGAAAAATGCTTGGTTTTCACCTAACCCGTAGTTATATCTTATCGAGATATCTGGCATGAATATCGAGATATTAAATTTTGTCCATTTCGTTCAGCCCTATTTGGTACATAATGTAATTAGGCATAGGATCGTTTGCAGATATTAAGCCACACTCCAACCATGCTCCCAAATGTTTGCCTTTGTGATCTAAAAATAAATTACTCACATGCTTGCAACTGTTACTGCAAGCGTACATGCTTCGGTCCACCTAGCCTTCTCGTGTGGCCTTAAAAAAAAGTTTGCATAATTGCTTAATTGTTTTCACGAAAGCTGTCTGTCAGCGACAGCCAGGCTGAAAGAAGTAGCTGTGCAGGGTTCGGTAACCCGCAGCCTCCATGTAGTGGCTCCCTTTGTCCCCTGGCATGACCAAGAAAAACTGTCTGAGCCAGTGTATTTACGCAACTGTAGTCTCTTTATGAATAACTGGATCATTCATAAACTTGGGACTGGAGGCATCTCTCGAATGACGCTCAAATCGATGTCAGGAGGAGAAGCAGCGCAAACTTCACTCCAACCCGTTGCCACCTCGTGCAGCGCTGAAAGCGAATCATCGCCGCTCTCGCATAATACAAACGTAAAGTCACAAACGCAATGTCAAACACGTCTTCAAAGGTCCTGGCAAAGGAATTTGCTGCTCGTAGCCCGATCTATGGAGCTGTCCTCACAACACAGAGAGAGGAGAGTGAAAGAGTAGAGTGAGGAGACGACATGTGGTGACGTGCGGTGAAGCGGGGGCGGAGCAGAGAAAGTCGGGGGTTGGGAGGCACAAAATCTGGTGTCCCAGTGTTAAAATATAATGACTTTTGTTTTCTTCCGCCATGTTTTTGACTGTGCCCCTAAATTTCAGAAGCACCACCAAGAAAAAAAAAGTTAATTTTGAGCCGTGGCTCCAACTCTTAATAAAATTAAACTTAAAAATAAAATAAAACCTCCATAATCATAAAAAGTGGTTAAAGTCCTTTTTTAGTCTCTTTTGTTTCCAAACTTTAGGACACACTTGCTTTACTCTGTTATTTCCTTATTCGACCACAAGAGGTCAGTAGCGCAACACAGGTATGACATAACCATTCAGTGGTTAGTAAAATATGAACCTCCAAACTACTAATACATATTATTATTTAAGTCATTATTATTAGTGTTATCCAACTCTTATCATGAGTCAAAACAGAATATCCAAGCTATTATAAGCAGCCCATACAAAAACTGTCCGAAACTACTAGTGTAAGTAGAATAATTACAATAGTTTGTCATCAGTAATAAAGTTTGTTTATATAATTATTTACTGGGAGAAACAAACTTGAATATATTGTGGTTTAGATTATGTGGGCATAGTCGTTAATACCTTTTGTTCTTTTACAGAACGATCAAAGAGGAGTCAGAATGTGGAGGTAAGAAAATCCAAACTTAAACATGCATTTGTTTGTTTATTGCCACTGCCCTGATCTGGACCCTGATTGGCTAAATCACAATCACAAAATCTCATGTTTATAGATTTCCCACGTTTACTGTATTTTAAGTCAAATTAAAATCTGTAAACAAACATGTGATGTTTTACTTTTACTTTAGAATGCACCAGAGTTCCTTCAGAAAGCCACAACATCCAAAAGTTTTCAGGAAGTTGAAACAGGTTTAAACTAGATCCAGCTTTTTCTGCTTCCGATACTGATAACGATACTGGGGTTTAAGTATATGCCGATATCCGATATTAACCGATACCAAGAGACTTTCTTAAACGTGGCTTTCTCTGGTTGAAAAATTGAGTGATGCTCTTATTTTTATTGTGAGATCAATAAAGTATTTTATTTTCATAATGTTGCAGATTAATTAGGGCTGGCAATATATCGATATTTAAGATATATCGAAATATTTTTAACTGAGATATGGAATTAGACCATAACGCTTATATCAATATAGTTCAAATTAAGCACTGTAATACTTAGTTCATTGGCTATTTTATTTGAGATATGTTGTTATTTAAATGTGTACTTACGGAGCTTTGTTATACAGTGTTTATGTTTACAGTGTATAGTGAGTTTTCAATAAAAAACTACTTGTGTTTGGCTTTGACTTTGACTTTCCACTTTGTGGAAAAAAAATATTTTGGGATATATATCGTATATCAATATTCAACCTAAATATATCCGAATATGACTTTTGGTCCATATTGTCCAGCCCTAGGATCAATTATATCTATTAATACGCTAATGGAAAAAATGTAACAAGAATCACTGGATTGTTGACACTACCCGTGGGACAGGCTATTTTACATCAACAGCTCACGTGAAGGCATCTAATCGTTACAACTTGTCCATTTCAAATATTTTATCTGTTATTCTTTAACAGCATTTCATAAAATAAAATAAAATACAAACACTTGGTCGCACCAGCAGTGACCAATTTTATTTTATTTGGCCACTTCACATATTTCTATCATTACTAGTTTCTGACCGAGCCTTGATTAGTTTCCGTTAGCATTAGCATGCTGTTGTTAGCCGCAGCATTTTGCGCGGCGATCAAAAATACGTTTGCTGAAGTTAAAACTAACTCAGCAATTGAATTCTCCAGGTTCTGCCGTTGAGTTGGTAGAAGTTGTGTTTTTAAAGCAGTGAGAGCCAAAACTGGTATCGGTTCAGTATCTGATATTGGGAGCCGATACCCAATATCGTATCTTCTTCTGTGCTGTTTGCTGGACGTGTATTTGGTTTGTTGCCTTCTCAATCATTTTTGTTTAGAAGCAGATTGGCCGAGGATGTTATTCTTGCGTTTTCATTTTGACATGTAATCAGACACTTAAGCTTTCAGCCATTCGGGTGGGGTTGCCAGTCAAAGCCAGTGTTGCCCCAGGGCCTCTTTCTAGCTCTGCCACTAAGAGACTTTATTATTAGGCTTGTCTTTTATCTTTGTTGTCTGTCTCTGCAGTTGTCCAGAGTCCACATGAGGCGGCTCCCAGTCTGGTCCAGATTAAAGAGGAACCAAAGGAGATTCAAATCAAACAGGAGTCGATCCAAGTGTTCCCAGTCATTGTCTCTGTGAGGAGTGAGAAAGAAGAGTCTCTGCCTCATGAAACAGTGAAAGAGGAGGACAGAGAGGACGGAGACAAAGCAGAAGCAGATAATTCCTCTGACACTGACGATTCAGCAAACTCGACTCCTTCAGCTGAAAGTCCCACTCCACAAACACACACTGAACAGCCGCAGGAGCCAGCTCTTAGGAGCAATGTGAGTGGAGATGGAGGTCCAAATACGGTCCAGACAGGAGAGAAACCATTCAGATGCGCCGTTTGTGGGAGGAGCTTTTCGCGAAATGATCATCTGAAAACACACATGAGGACTCACACAGGAGAGAAACCATTCAGATGCTCTGTTTGTGAAAAGAGTTTTTCACGCAATAGTTATCTGATAAACCACATGAGGGCTCATACAGGAGAAAAGCCATTCACGTGTTGTGTTTGTGGAAAGAGCTTGTCGCGAAATGATCATCTGAAAACACACATGAGGACTCACACCAGAAATAAATCATTCAGGTGTACTGTCTGTGCAGTGAGCTTTTCACAAAGTAATAAGCTGAAAAAACACATGAGGACTCACACAGGAGAGAAACCATTCAGATGTTCTATTTGTGCAATGAGTTTTTCACGAAATTATGAACTTAAAACACACACGAGGACCCACACAGGAGAAAGGCCTTTCAGGTGTTCTTTTTGTGCAAAGAGTTTTTCACAAAATAATCTGAAAACACACATGAGGACTCACACAGGAGAGAAACCATTCAGATGCTCCGTTTGTGGAAAGAGTTTTTCAGTAAATTATACTCTGACAAAGCACATGAGGACTCACACAGGAGAGAAACCATTCAGATGTTCTGATTGTGGAAAGAGTTTTTCAGAAAATGGTACTCTGACAAAACACATGAGGACTCACACAGGAGAGAAACCCTTCAGGTGTACTTTTTGTGCAATGAGTTTTAGACACAATGGTAATCTGACACAACACATGAGGACTCACACGGAAGAGAAACCATTCAGATGCTCTGTTTGTGTAAGGAGTTTTTCACGAAATATTAGCCTAAAAATACACATGATGACTCACACAGGAGAGAAACCATTCACTTGTTGTGTTTGTGGAAAGAGTTTTTCGCGAAATGATAATCTAAAAACACACATGAAAACTCACAATGGAGATAAACCATTCAGATGCTCTGTCTGTGGAAAGAGTTTTTCACAAAATGGTAATCTGACAAAACACATAACGAAAAACCATTGAAACGATCAATTAGTTTGAAGTTACAGTGCCTTGCGAAATTATTCGGCCCCTTGAACTTTTCGACCTTTTGCCACATTTCAGGCATCAAACATAAAGATATAAAACTGTAATTTTTTGTGGAGAATCAACAACAAGTGGGACACAATCATGAAGTTGAACGAAATTTATTGGATATTTCAAACTTTTTTAACAAATAAAAAACTGAAAATTGGGCGTGCAAAATTGTTCAGCCCCTTTACTTTCAGTGCAGCAAACTCTCTCCAGAAGTTCAGTGAGGATCTCTGAATGATCCAATGTTGACCTAAATGACTAATGATGATAAATAGAATCCACCTGTCCCAGAGGAACTGGGACAAGCATGACTCTACATCAGATCATAGACATTTTTTCATCCTCTCTCTTCATCAATCGTGTTTGTCTTTTGTTATAGTAATAATAATTTTCCCTGTATTTTATGTTTTTACTACATATTTGAGTTTCAGAATATGATCTAACTCTTCAATCCTGCAGAAGTTCTAATGCAGAATCTCCACGACTTCCTTCTGGACTTGCCGGCCCGTAACACACTGACGTGCAATGAGGCATCAGGCTTTTTGTTGAAAATAAAGGACACATTGTATTTAGTGTCATGTTACACCCCTCATAGTGTCTGACTGGAATCTAACTCTGAATAAAGTCAATTTACATTTACACTGAGAAGGTTGGAAGGGCGCCCCCTTGTGTCAAATTGCGTCCAACTGTTATGTATCTGTTATTTCCTTATTCGACCACAAGAGGTCAGTAGGACAACACAGGTATGTTTTTTTTGTGTGCATCTCATGTTTTAAACTGCTTTCAAATTAATTAATAAAAGCACCCAATTGTATTACATGAAATTAAACAACCTGCATTTTTCTTACTGCATTTCGCTTGATTGAAAAACGCTGACAACAGGATATTATCCTTACTTTCAAGACATGGGTTACATTGTTCTTTAAATTTAGGATACATTAGTTTGTTTGTCTGTTCTGAAAACATTTCATTGGAACAAAGTGACAACACGGCAACAGTGCGAGGGAAAAGATCAGTTTTGTAGGTCTTAGCTTTGAGGCGTTACCCTGGCCTGTTAAGGTCAGCATGCACTACACGACTTTTTTGCCCGTGTAGTTTTATGCCCGGCTCTAATTTTCAGTCGCGCCGAGTCTTCTCGAGTCGTGCTACATGAGTCGTGAAGGCACCAGCACAGAGTCGGGTCAGGTCGTGTAGTGTGTGGGTGTCACGACTTGACTCGCGTTCGAATCGTGTCGTGTGGGCAGCAGTCAGCAGTGTTTGGAATAACGCCGTTTAAAGTAATGGCCTTACGTAACGCCGTTATTTTTTCAGTAACGGAGTAATCTAATTCATTACTCTCCCCGTTGTTACAACGCCGTTATCGTTACTGGACGTAAAATGCGGTGCGTTACTATATTGATTGAATAAACTGTGTAATCCGAACGCACCCCTGGCTCACAGCTAGCAAGTGAGGAGGCGGAGTCATGTCTCAGTCATTCCACACGCGCCAGTGGCGCCACACACACACACACACACACACACAACAGCTAAACCAAGAATCGATGGAGCAGCAGAGATGGCGAGTCAGGAGGAGAAGGATAAATCTGATGAAAACTTGGCATTTTCAAGGTGGCGATATAAGCACTACTTCAAGTTTATTGCGAGCAAAGGCAAGAACGTACATGTAATGTGTACATTATGTCCAGGGGTGAAAACTCTTTCGACATCCGTTGTAAGTAACTCAAATTTAATGAAGCATCTCACAACGACACACGCATCTACAAAGTTAGTGGCCAAAAACACCAGTACCTCAGATGATAGCACGCCATCCACTAGCAAAGAAGAAGGACTCGGAGCAAAGTCCCCCAAGCAGCAAAAGCTAGAACTTTCTGCCTCACAACAAAAGCCTATGACACAGGCTGAAGTTAACCGAATGATAGGCAGGTATGTTGTTGGAAGAATGTTGCCATTATCGACGGTGGAGGATGATTCATTCCGAGCCATTATTGCTAAAATACCTACGAAAGCAGGGGCCTGTGCACCATGCGCAAAGACGTTTGCTAAATACCTAGATGCCGAGTACGCCAAAATGAACACAGAGCTTAAAAAGAGTTTTGAAGAGTTGGGCTTTTGTCTACAACTGCAGACATTTGGACTGCGCACAACCGCAGTTACCTCGGCGTGACTGCTCACTGGTTAGATCCACACAGCCTAGAGCGAAAGAAAGCTGCCTTGGCCTGCAGACGTTTTAAGGGCCGTCATACATATGACAGCATTGCTACAGAACTGGATAATATCCACTCATCCTTTAGTATTTCTAACAAAATCACAGCTACTGTCACAGACAATGGTTCGAATTTTGTGAAAGCCTTTAAAGTTTACCAGCCCGTTCAGGATGATGACTCTGGGGAGGAGGAGGAGGATGATGATGTGACTTTTGTCGACCTTCATGATGCCTTACAAGACATGAATGTGGAAGAGGATGTTGTGACTTTGCCACCACACCACAGATGTGCATCACACATATCGAACCTTATTTCATGCTCTGATGTGGACAAGTGGCTAATTTCAAAGCCAGGCATAAAAGTTGTGTACAGAAGTGCCATCTCCAAATGCACAGCTTTGTGGAACAAGGCCAGCCGTTCCACAGTGGCTGCAGAGATGGTGGATGAAGTCCTTGAAAGGAAGCTCCTCGTCCCATGTACAACCAGATGGAACTCCTTTCATGATGCCGTTGCTCGTGTCTGTGAATTCCCAATTGCCGAGCTGAACACCATTTCCTACAATTTTGGATTGAAGGCTATCACAGATCGGGAGTATCAGTTCCTCAGAGAATACTGCACAGTGTTGAAGCCACTAACAGTAGCCCTTGACATTCTTCAGGGTGAAGACAATTGTTTCTATGGCACCCTCCTACCCACACTGGAGACATTGATCTCCAAGACCCTGAATTTGAAGACTGGCCTCCAAATCCTTGGTGACCTTCCAGAGGCTGTTGTCAAGGTAAGAGCCAGTATTTCTTCAAATACATTGAATACATTAAATATGGATTAATTGAATTATGAATTATGAAATCAAAGTAAAATTAAATGTATATCTCTTAGCTCATAAAGTAATGTGTAATGCTGTATGTGTGTGTGTGTCTCATTTCAGGCAATCAAAACCAGATTTAAAGAGGTGCTGGAAAGTGAGACTGCCATCTTTGCTGCGGTGACACTGCCCAGATTTAAACTACGTTGGCTGCGGACACAGGAAAGAAAGGACAGCGCCAAGGCAAGTCTGCTGGCAGAGTGCCGGAAAAGTGCCCAAGATGAAGACCAGCCAACAGGTACCAACACACCAACGCGCAGCCTCAGCACCGACTCAGCCATACAGGATGAATTCTTTTCATTTGAGGAGGAGGAAGACACCTCTACTTCTGTGGAAAGCCAAGTCGCTGACTATTTAAAATCAGGAGCACAAGGGATGGACAGTCTTAACAGATTCCCAGTAATAAAGAACATTTCACTGAAATACAATGCAGCCACTCCATCTAGTGCCCCAGTGGAGAGACTATTTAGCCTGGGGAAGCTGGTCTTCACCCCAAAGAGAAACAGGCTGACAGACAAGAGGTTTGAAATGCTGCTGCTTCTTAGATACAATCAGTGGTTTGAAGGTAGGCTACATTTCTTAGTCGGATACACGACGGACACATGAATAGAGTGTTTTAGATTTGAGTGTTAGAGAGTGTTTTTTTGGATGGGTAGATAAATATCTAGGAGCTAAAGTTCAATCTTTAAAAGCACTCCATCTTGTTAAACTGTTTACTTTTTTAAATGAAGATAAAGAAATACAGCAGCCTATGTCTTCCAGACTATTTATCTCTGGTTGTTAGAGTTTGATTTATTTAATTTGCTGCAGTTACTGCAAACACACTTTATATTATTTAACTGTTTACTTTTGAAGACAATACTTGAAGTACAGAATGTCTAAGTTGTCTGAGATTGAGAGTTTAATTTATTTAATTAAGAATAAGACTACAGAGCTAAACACACTTTTTTGTTGTTTAAAAGTTTACTTTTGTTGTGAACAAAACACTTGGAAGTACAGGTTGTTTACTTGACCAGTTGTCTCAGGTTGAGAGAGTTTGATTTAATTTGCTAGCGTTAAGTGCACTTTATATGGTGTAACTGTTTACTTTTCTTACAAAGATAATACTTGAAGTGCAGTATAAACATCTTGCTGTTTGTCGACGTGCAATAAATATCAAAAGTTATATACAAACACCTGTCTGTTCTACTCATTCAATTGATTTGTGAAGACTGCACAAAAAAAACATTGATATTTAGCAACTTTTTTTTTAACAGTAATGCAAATAGTTACTTTCACTGGTAATGAGTTACTTTCATTATAGAGTAATTCAGTTACTAACTCAGTTACTTTTTGGAACAAGTAGTGAGTAACTATAACTAATTACTTTTTTAAAGTAACGTTCCCAACACTGGCAGTCAGACGTAACTAAACCTCAGTCGCAGGAAATCAAACAATGTTTGATTTTTAAGCCCGATTTTTGACGCACAGGAGAAACGTGGGTGATTTTACTGTCCCCAAAGCGAACACACAGAAAGCAGAGACCAATGACAGAGTGAAATAAAGACATAAAAACACAGTAGCGCCTCCTTTTAATTTCTCTGTCAAAACAGTGGCACAAACAACTAATTTCATGGCCAAAGCCTGACGCAAAACAGCACAACTTTATATCATCAATGTTCACGAGAGCCACCTTTTCCAGCTACTTTTCAACCGCAAACAGAGTTTAACGGCAGCACTTACTGAGTTTGGACGCAAACTTTCCAGTTACTTTCCTCCATTAGCTTCTCTCCGCTTTCTCCGCTCTCTCCTCCGCCACATCCGTCTCGTGGCTGGTGGTCCATCTCCTTTTCTTATAAAATCCAAAGAAATTCATCCCGCATCTTCGTGTTGCCGACGTTTATTTCCATTTTGACAAAGTAGCCTAGTTGAAGGCTCATAGTAGCAGGAGCAGCGGCATTGAACTGTGTTGTTGTGACAGCGATCACATGACACTGTTGATCAATCGGAAGGCGCACATGTTCCCCACGTTCACAAACAGAGGCCTGTATTTTCTGGTGTCAGTTTTTGAAGCTAGAGGAGAAATGAAGCCGTAGCCAAGGCTATACTGCCACCTTGTGGTTACTCAACAGTATGCGTATCGTTAATCCCCTTTCCAAAGTTATAAAACAAAAGTTCATAAAACACCTTTTTTTGTTTTACTTTTTCTTACAATACACCCTTAAGTAAATGCAAAAAATGCAATATGCAAAAGGTCAAAATGTTGCACAATTCAAGTACCTAATAAAACAAATAACAAGTACAAGGCTACTAGGTATTTTAAGCAACAATGTTTAACATTATACTTTTCAATAAGTCTTCAGGTGGTTTTCTAGGTTTAGTAGACCTTCTGATTGGTTCAGTCATTTGAGAATTTGTGGTATTTATTTATTTTTTATTTTGTTTGTTTATTTGAGCAGTAGGTTTGCTCAAAAGTATGCGGCTCAGCTTGGTGTGCATTTGATCTATCACTTTATTTTTCGCATTCAGCTTCACCATGTTCGTCAGTGTCCTCATGAGTCTTTAACAGACTCCTGTTTCTCCTCACTTTATGTTCATCCTCTGTTTCCACGATGTAAGATTTAAGTCCGACCTCACTGAGCACAGTAGCTTTTCTGTCCCAGCAATTGGGTCCCTCGATTCTCACAGTGTCCTTTTAAAAAAAGAGGTTCCAAACATTTTGTAGCTCTGTCATAGGCCATTTTTGGTCTAAGTTTGAGTCTCTTTTTGTCGTCAATCCAGTTGTCTTTGTCACGTTCTTGTTGCAGTTGCGTTAGTGTGTTGCGGAGCTTGCGACACATGAGTAGCTCAGCCGGGGACGCTCCACACTCCAGAGGTGCAGCTCTGTAGCTTAGTAAAGCAAGGTGAGGATCAGTCTTACCATCCTTGGCTTTCTTCAGAAGTTTCTTAACAATTTGTACGCCCTTTTCAGCCTGACCATTGGCTTCTGGGTAAAATGGGCTTGAGGTAACGTGCTTGAATCCGTAGTGCTTTGCAAACTTTTTAAACTCTCCACAGTCATACCGTTGTCACTCACAACACATTGTGGGATTCCGTGTCTGGCAAAGAACCCTTTCATGTGCACTATAACAGACTGTGCAGTGGTGCTGGAGAGTTGCGCAATCTCAGGATAGTTCGAGTAATAGTCTATTACAAGAAGATAGTCCTTGCCATACAGATGAAATAAATCTGTGCCCACCTTTTGCCAAGGAGCAGTGGGAAGGTCGGCCATCAGCATTGGCTCCTTGACTTGTTTGTAGTGGTGTCTGAGGCAAATGTCACATCTCTGAATCATTTCCTCTATTTCCTTGTTGATACCTGGCCAGTAGATGGCTTCAGGTGCTCTTCATTTACATTTTTCCACTCCCAGGTGTCCTTCATGAAGACATTGAAGCATGTCCTTGCGCATGGTTTGCGGGATAACAATCTTGTTCTTTCTCAGCAGGAGTCCGTTTGACATGCACAGCTCTGCCCGCACCGGGAAAAAACTGTGGGCAAACTCCTTTTGTCCAGCCGTTGTTGACACAGTGAGACACTTTGTGCAGCATAGAGTCTTTTGCTGTCCCTTTAACAATCTGCTGCAGCATGGTGTCTGATGCAGGCAGTGAGGCAGTGACCATGTTGATGTGCGTTCCATCATCTTCTGCTGCGGTGCTCTCAGCTTTTCCACTGTTAAGTGCTGGTGCTCGAGAAAGTGTGTCAGCAAGCACTATGTATTTACCGGGTGTGTATATTAGGTCAAAGTCATAGCGCTGCAATGTCATCAAGATTCAACTTTATTACTGTCCCGAAGGAAATTATTATGCAGCAGGTGTCCACACATGATACACATGCGTTGGATTCTGGGCGACATGTCATTGAGATTCTTTTAACGGATTGATATGAGTGTGGTTTATGATCAGTTTCTGCTGTGAATGTGGGCAGTCCATAAACATAAGTGTGAAACTTCCCACACCCAAACACTAGGCCCAGCGTCTCCTTTTCAATCTGAGCATAGCGTTGTTCAGTCTCTGTCATTGATCTTTAAATGGAGAGAGAGCTTAAAAAAAAATAAAAACACTGTACAAATATACCATTTGGAAACTCAAGGCAAGGCCTAACGGCCTTAGATTTGGTTACTTCTGTCAGTTGAGCCAGAAATGGACAATAAGGATAAGTCTGATTCTTAACACCCACATGTGTAAGTCCAGAGTGATAAGCATCACAAGCGTGCACGAGTTTCTTAATTTTTAATTAAGCATTGACAATTCATTCACACTCCAGCCTTCATCTGGTTATTAGGCAGCAGTGGTTTCCCACAGTGGGTGCCTGCTGTCGGACCAAACTCTTTGACTAATTTCTCTACACTTTCAGGCTTGAGCTGGAAGCTCTCACAGTCGAAGCAGTCCATGGGGGCGTAGAAGAGCGGCTTCTCATCCAGCAGACCCTGCAGTCGAGTGCTCCAGGCAGCCAGCATTGCACTGCGACCCTCTGGCGTGGCATCCTCTGGGGCCCAGAAAATCTGAGGCGCCAACACCTGGAAGCCACAGTAATGTAGGATCCCGTTCTAGAAAATAGAAGTCAAAATGAGGTTTGAAGTGTGGAGTTAGTCACTAGTCAGACTTTACAACCTGTAAGGGCCACAGTGTAACATTCATGTCTCCATTGATGCCGGTCGGACTGAACATGGTCTCTTGTGACCCTGTTGTGAAGGACAGAAGGGCTTTGGTTTTCTGGAAGTAGAATACAAAAGTTAGCATCTCGTATACAATGGTATAAATGTTTCCATTTTGCACTGCCCCAAACTCTGTTACTGAAAGTTAGTTTAGTCTGTTTAAAGTCAGATTGGATCCTAGCATCACGCAACAAACAGTGTTCAGTTCATGGTCCATTTTTGCAGTTTAGTATATAACCCGTTTGCATTTAAATGGCAAGGTTTAGCCATCATCTTTCCTCTCAATGAACACATTTACCTTGAAGATTCCGTTGCTGTAGCGCTTCTCCTTTGTGTAGGCAAAACCCAGGGTGAGAACCCGGTCAAACCAGCCTTTCAGGATGGCAGGGACAGTGAACCAGTACATGGGAAACTGAAACGCAGAAGTTTCAGTCCAAATACTTTGTGCTTAAAATTGTCTCCATGCATTACCTGAAATATGATAAGATCTGCTTCTTGGAGTTTGCGTTGCTCTTCGGTGATATCTGCACTCAGCCTGCCTTCATCCCATGCCAGTTTGGTCTCCTCTGCATATCGGAAGTGCTCAGAATTCTTCACCTCACCTGCAAAACGTGACATGCCTTTTTTCACACAAGTCCAAGTGAGCAATTTGAAATCTACTTTCTATGCCTGTGGGAGAATCCCAACGCACCAGTGATGTCTTCAGCTGTAGCAGTAGCTTTGAACTTCATGGCATACAAGTCAGACACTTCCACAGAACAGTCTTTGGACTTCAAAACCTCTACAGCAGCTTCTTTGGCAGCTGCACTGAATGAGCCAGCGCTCTGGTGGGCATACACAATCAGAACTTTCTTCTCTGCAAGTCAAAACCACACATGTTAAAGAGGTAGATCTAACAACGCAGTACAGGCATGAAGTAATATCGACTTGATCCAAACATAAGCTCACCCATTTCAAAGCAGCGACAACTCCAAGAAGCAGCTAATTCTGAGGCAAACTCCCATTGTTCTTATACTGCCGTCCAATTGGCTCAGGCCCACTCACACAGGTGCTGTCAATCACACATCAACAGAAGAGGACCTCTGCTGACTGGAGTGCTCATATCTGGAAGACATTTCTCCATTTTGATTGGCCTTCAGCTTTCAAAGGCAATATTGTACTCGTATATATGTTATATTCGGGAAGCCAGCTGCATGCTGTTATGTATTTTAATCACAGGACAAACTCACAATAGTCTCCCTTCTTTCCAGCTGATTTTTCAGTTTAAAGAATTACCCGGACCTCACTATTTTTAAAATCCTGGCTACGGCCCTGAACAAGTATATCTTTGTGAAGTCATGTTTGAAGAGAATGAGAACCGAAGTCCTAACCCTGAGCACTAGGGGGCAGCAGTGAGTCAGACCGGAAGTGAGCGCTGTGTTGTGCTGCTGTGTTAGCGTTAGCTCTGAACAGAAGTGAGACACTCTTTTCCCCAAAGCTTCGCCTTAAAGCGGACAGAGCGCAGTGAAACATGGCAGAAGTGAAGCTGAAGGAGGAGCAGGAGCTGTGGGAGCCCGCGGAGGTGGAAAACAGGTGAGTTTAGAGCCAAGACAGGACTCTCTCAGCTACAACCCTGCGCCCAGCGGACTGTCCACAACAACACGTGGCCTTTGTGCCTTTATCAGGGACTTTATCACACACGGACGCCACACAAACTGGGACCAGCTCCGTCTGAACCGCTGACAAACTGTTTTATTTCATCATCTCGAATTGATGCTTCTTTTAGCACGTGTTTCTTGTTGAGTCCGTAACATGTTGCATTTTGTTTATTTATACGTTGGCCTACTTGGCGCAAAAATGAAGACAGCATTCATCAATTTCAAATACTTATGCAGTTAACCTCTTAACCCCCACCTGAACCAAGCACATTTTCTCCAGTTTGGCTTTACCCAAATCTAAAGCTTATTGAAAAAAGTGAATAAAGTGTGACCTATACGCGACAAAAAAACAATGAAAAACATAACAAAGCAGCAACAAAAGAGTGGCAAAAACGTGATGAAAACACACAAAAAAAACCTACGTAAACAACAGAAAAGCGACATAAAATCAAGAGAGACAAATACACGACAAAAGTGCTTCAAAAATATGACAAAACAGTTAAAGTCAGGTTTTTTTTTCAAATGAGGCATTACACTGTTGCTCTCCAGTCATGTCGCTTTGCAGATTTGGGCAAAGCCGAACTGGAGAAAAGGCGGGAGGTAAGAGGTTAAAGTGCAATGCGATTGTAATACAGAGCCAGAATACCGTTATAACGAGTCTGCAATGTTAATTCCTGATAAACAATGACGTATGAAGAATTTTGCCATAACGTAGTATTACTAAATTAATTTCAAGTCCAGACTCCGGTCTCACTTAATTTTACACTACCCTTGATGCGCTGAATCTACGAATAATCTACTGTGTAATAACATGTGTTTGAATGTAGTACACATACACAATGGAATAATGTGTGTTAGTAGTTTGGTAATAGGGCTGAAAGCTAAATCGTTATATTGATATCGAGATATGAACATTCAAAATATAAACGTTATAGATTTTCATCAATAAAACTGCACTCTTTTGTATTAAGACGTTTTTATTTTTCTGAAAAATGCTTGGTTTTCACCTAACCCGTAGTTATATCGTATCGATATCGAGATATCTGGCATGAATATCGAGATATTAAATTTTGTCCATTTCGTTCAGCCCTATTTGGTACATAATGTAATTAGGCATAGGATCGTTTGCAGATATAAAGCCACACTCCAGCCATGCTCCCAAATGTTTGCCTTTGTGATCTAAAAATAGAATTACTCACATGTTTGCAACTGTTACTGCAAGCGTACATGCTTTGGTCCACCTAGCCTTCTCGTGCGGCCTGCCGTTTGCATAATTGCTTCATTGTTTTCACGAACGCTGTCTGTCAGCGACAGCCAGGCTGAAAGAAGTAGCTGTGCAGGGTTCGGTAACCCGCAACCTCCATGTAGTGGCTCCCTTTGTCCCCTGGCATGACCAAGAAAAACTGTCTGTTCTAAAATATCTTTTTTGGCTTAGCACCAACCTGCTCCAGCCCAGCCTGTATATTGTGCTTGTGCGCCACTTTCATTGATGAGCCAGTGTATTTACACAACTGTAGTCTCTTTATGAATAAATGGTTCATAAACTTATTGGGACTGGAGGCATCTCTCGAATGATGCTCAAATCGATGTCAGGAGGAGAAGCAGCGCAAACTTCACTCCAACCCGTTCGCCACCTCGTGCAGCGCTGAAAGTGAATCATCGCCGCTCTCGCATAATAAAAACGTAAAGTCACAAACTCAATGTCAAACACGTCTTCAAAGGTCCTGGCAAAGGAATTTGCTGCTCGTAGCCCGATCTATGGAGCTGTCCTCACAACACAGAGAGAGGAGAGTGAAAGAGTAGAGTGAGGAGACGACATGTGGTGACGTGCGGTGAAGCGGGGCGGAGCAGAGAAAGTCGGGGGTTGGGAGGCACAAAATCTGGTGTCCCAGTGTTAAAATATAATGACTTTTGTTTTCTTCCGCTATGTTTTTGACTGTGCTCCTAAATTTCAGAAGCACCACCAAGAAAAAAAAGTTAATTTTGAGCCGAGGCTCCAACTCTCAATAAAATTAAACTTAAAAGTAAAATAAAACCTCCATAATCATAAAAAAGTGGTTAGTCCATTTTTAGTCTTTTTTTTTTCGATTTGTTTCCAAACTTTAGGACACACGTGCTTTGCTCTGTTAGTTCCTTATTCGACCACAAGAGGTCAGTAGCGCAACACAGGTATGACATAACCATTCACTGGTTATTAAATTATGAACCTCCAAACAACGAATACATATTATTAATTAAGTCATTATTATTAGTGTTATCCAACTCTTATCATGAGTCAAAACAGAATATCCAAGCTATTATAAGCAGCCCATACAAAAACTGTCCGAAACTACTAGTGTAAGTAGAATAATTACAAGAATTTGTCATCAGTAATAAAGTTTGATTATACAATTCTTTACTGGGAGAAACAAACTTTAATATGTTATTGTGGTTTAGATTATGTGGGCATAGTCGTTAATACCTTTTGTTCTTTTACAGAACGATCAAAGAGGAGCCAGACTGTGGAGGTAAGAATCCAAACTTACAAAATACATTTGTTTGTTTATTGCCACTGCCCTGATCTGAACCCTGATTGGCTAAGTCACAATCACAAAATCTCATGTTTTATAGATTTCTCACGTTTACTGTATTTTAAGTCAAATTAAAGTCTGTAAACAAATATGTAATGTTTTACTTTTACTTTAGAATGCACCAGAGTTTATTTTTTTTAACGCTATTTAAAACACGCATCGTATAGCACCGCATTGCAGCCACACAAGTTTTCGTCACAACCATAATGCTTTCACAGGACGGAGAGCTGTATTTATCCCACTGCTGCAGCGCGAGGCGTACACAGGAGAGAAACGGACAATCTCTCCTGCGTCCGCCTCGCGCTGTAGCGAGCTGCGATCAAAGGGCTGCGCTGCACGCTGTAAAAACATAGTCTGTGCACGTGTTCCCCCCCCTCCGCATAAGCGCCTCCCCCATCAGCGCCCAACCCCCTCCCCCCCCCACCATAAGCGCCCCCCAACCGCCACACATTGCCTTCAAACCTGTGGGAAACACTGTTTCCCACAGGTTTTCCCACTGTTTCACTGTTTTCCCACAGTTTCCCACTTAATAAAGATTCATTCATTCAATCTTTATTAAGGACACAAGTGAGGACACATGATCCATATTTAAGTTAAAGAAAAAATAAAAGGTAGAAAAGTATTAAAATACTGCAAATAATTGCAGCAACAAAACAAGGCACTAGCAATACTCTAGCTGCCACTCACATAAAGACATGAGCGCCAATGATTCCACATTTTTGACATGAATCTCATTGAGCTGATCTCAGGACACACCAGAGTCCGTATAATGGAATTCTGAGAGTTACTCAGTCTACACGTAAATTTAAAATAACAATGACGAAGTGCAGCAGGACAAGAGCGTACACCACAGTCAGCAAACATCTGACTCGCACTACAGTGTCTAGGCATCTTTAACAGCAGCCTCATTGAGTCATTATATGCAACTGTGAGCCTCTGCAAGCTGGACTTTTTAAAACTTCGCCACAGCTGTGCAGTGTACAGAGGACAACAGAAAGCGTTAAATAAATTAGGTTTGACATCCACAGAGCACATATGAAACTTCCTGACCAACATATTGGATTGTCCATACAGTTTACACACCTGCCTGTGCATGTCCCGGTCATCAGTGAGGTCACTACAGATATAATGACCCAAATACTTCATCTCATTTGTGACATTAAGAACACTGCCACACAGAGTGAACTCAGGGAATGTTAGAGACCTATCATCCTTGGTTCTCACAACCATTATATAGCTTTTCATATCATTACACAAGTTGACAGCCAAAAAATGGTCAGGGGTTTCTCAACTGATTTAGACTAATTTTGGTGTTCTGAGTCCGAATATCACATGCATTTTGCTCTATCAGGTCAACTTTTTGAGATACAGCCATAGTGTTACGGATTACGTACGTCTACGTTTTACGTGTGTGGTGTGTGCGAGAGTTTCAATAACAAATCCGTAGCGACGAGGAGATATTTTATTATAAACAAACTAATCCAGTTAAATCATAGAGGGTACAAATTAAACAAAAAAACATAAATTTGCTACACAACAAGATACTCCCTATTTATAGCCTCCCTGTCCAGACACCCGGGAAAAATAACTTAAAGAGGGCACCCAATCACTAAATTTGCGCTGCGACATGCTAAAAATATAACAAAGCGCGCCAATCTACAATTAAACAAACGCGTGTCATACTGAAGACACGCACTTCCTCACCTCTCCCTGACGTAACGTAACAAGTCAAAAGCAGACCATACTAAAAAAAAGAATCATCCCCATAGCAACAAATATCTTGCATAAGGCCTACCTGACGAGCCAAACAAATTGATTCAGTTGATTGATATGGCTTCGGCGCGACGGTCATGCAGGAATGATCCTGATGTTTTCTGTTACATCTGCGGAGATTACACGCTGTCAGTGGACAGGAAGAATATCACAGGATTTGTAAAGCACGCCTATGAGGCCTACTTTAAAGTCAAGCTGGGTGACCAAGATAAATCCTGGGCACCGCACACGGTGTGCAAGACGTGCGTGGAATACCTCCGGCGGTGGACGAAGGGCACGAAAACTTCACTGAAGTTTGGGATTCCGATGGTTTGGAGGGAGCCGCGAGACCATGCATCGGATTGTTACTTCTGCGCCATCAATACTACTGGCATCAACCGGAAGAATCGGCACAGCCTCCAGTACCCCGACCTTCCATCTGCCCGCCGTCCAGTTGCTCACTGCGAAGAAATTCCTGTACCAGCGTTCACAGAGCTTCCCGACAGCGACGACAAGGCCACCAGTGCAGACGAGGGAGGATATGCAGAAGAGGAGTATAAGGAACAAGATGGTCCGCAGCCCTTTTCACAATGTGAGCTTAATGATCTGGTTCGGGATCTCAGCTTGTCAAAGACTTCCTCCGAGCTGTTGGCCTCCAGACTCAAAGAGAAAAATCTACTTGGCGAGGACGCGCGTATCACTTTCTTTCGTAGAAGGCATGAGGACTACATGGGCTACTTCTGCCAGGAGGAAGACCTCGTGTACTGCCGAGATGTCGCCGGTCTTCTTGGTAAACTCGGCGCTCCTCAATACGATCCGAGAGATTGGCGACTCTTCATTGACAGCAACAAGCGCTCTTTGAAGTCTGTGCTCCTCCACAACGGGAACCAGTTCGCCTCAATCCCTCTTGCGCACTCCACAAGTCTCAAAGAGAAATATGAAGCAGTGAAGTACGTGCTCGACAAAATCCAATATGAGCAGCACCAATGGATCATCTGCGTCGACTTAAAGATGGTGAACTTTCTACTTTGTCAGCAGTCCGGGTTCACGAAGTACCCATGCTTTATATGTATGTGGGACAGTCGAGACAGAGCCCAGCACTATGTAAAGAAAGAGTGGCCGGCGCGAGAGCAGTTAGTACCTGGGGCGAGAAACATCATAAACGAACCTCTTGTTGACCGGGAGAAGATATTGATCCCACCGCTACACATGAAGCTTGGATTAATGAAACAGTTCACGCGCGCTCTGGACAAGGATGGGAGGTGCTTCAACTACCTGTGCCGAGCCTTTCCTTGACTGACCATTGAGAAGCTGAAAGCCGGCATTTTCGATGGCCCACAGATACGGCAGCTCATAAAGGACACAGAGTTCCAAAACTCCATGAACAGGCTAGAGTGTGCCGCGTGGACATCATTTGTGCAGGTGGTGAACAACTTCCTGGGGAACACGAAGGCAGAAAACCACGCCATACTCGTCAGCAAGATGATAAAGGCCTTCCAAAAACTCGGGTGTTTGATGAGTATAAAGGTTCACTTCCTGTTCTCACACATGGAGAAGTTTCCTGAAAACCTTGGGGTGATGAGCGACGAGCAGGGAGAAAGGTTCCATCTGGACATGCGCCAAATGGAGGAGAGGTACCAGGGAAGGTGGGACGCAGTCATGATGGCGGACTACTGCTGGTCGCTGAAGAGAGACAACCCAGCAGCTGCTCACACACGGGAATCGAAGAAACGCCGATTTATGCCGTGAACTCTAAAATTTGTGTCACGTAACGCTCATTGTTTTACTAATATTATGAATTCTGCTTATCAAATTTGATGGAGTAAATAAAAACTGAATGACTTTGGATACGTTGACTTTTATTTCTTGAGGAAAACGAAAAAAACGTCAAGGGTTTCTCAGCTGATGATCCGCAGAAATTTGTTTTTTACGCAAAATCGATTTAAAAAAAAATTTCTGTAGCAAAAAATCCTGACCTGATTGAGCAAAACCAAGGTCATTTTCGGACTCAGAGCATCAAAATTAGTCTGGAAAATTCAGCTGGAAAACCCTGGACTATTTTCAAAAAATATTTTTTGTTACCCAGTGTTATCGAAGCCATATTGTGAACAGATATTCAAGAGATGTTGAAGTCCTGCACTGTACGGACAGAACACAACCAGGTCATCTGCATACATGAGGTGATTAATGACAGAACCTCCTACGACACATCCAGTCTTACAATTATTGAGCTGTACAGAAAGATTGTCCATGTAAATATTAAAGAGCAGTGGGGACAATATCCCACCCTGCCTGACCCCATTGCTGACCCTGAAGGAGTCAGACACACTCGCCCCATTTCACCTGCATGGTCTGCTGTGAGTACCAGAAAATGAGAATTCTAATGAGATAAGCTGGAACCACCTCTATTAGGTATATATCGATAATATATATATAATATATATATATATATATATATATATGATACATTTTTAAATGATATGTGGAATTAGACCATAACGCTTATATCGATATAGTTCAAATTAAGCACTGTAATACTTATTTCATAGGGTATTTTTATTTTAGATATTTTTTGTAATAAATGTGCACCTTACGGAGCTTTGTTATACAGTGTTTATGTTTACATTTTATACTGAGTTTTCAATAAAACTACTCGTATATGACTTTGACTTAACGTTCAATTTCACAGCTCTCACTTTGTGGAAAAATATATTGGGATATATATATCGTATATCGATATTCAACCTAAATATATCGGGATATGACTTTTGGTCCATTTTGCCCAGCCCTAGGATAAATTATATCTATTAATAAGCTAATGAAAAATATTTTAACAAGAATCACTAGATTGTTGTCACTACCCATGGGACAGGCTATTTTACATAAACAGCTCACATGACGGCATCCAATCATTACAACTTGTCCATTTCAAATATTTTATCTGTTATTCTTTAACAGCATTTTATAAAATTAAATACAAACACTTGGCTGCACCGAGTGACCGATTTTATTTTATATGGCCACTCAACATATTTCTATCATTACTAGTTTCTAACCCAGCCTTGATTAGTTGCCGTTAGCATTAGCATGCTGTTGTTAGCTGCAGCATTTTGTGCGGCGATCAAAAATACGTTTGCTGAAGTTAAAACTAACTCAGCAATTGAATTCTCCAGGTTCTGCCCTTGAGTTGGTAAAAGTTGTGTTTTTAAAGCAGTGAGAGCCAAAACTGGTATCTGTTCAAACTACGGAGCTAAACCTGATAAGGACTGAGCTCTCTGGGTGATATTTTGCATAACACTGACTTTCAGACTGTAAATAATCGCACACACAAACCCCCTCCCTAACCATGCCGCCGTCGATCTGCGTCTGCCTCAACACGTTTCCTCTGCCCCACCCCCCGGTCAATGGTCGGTCGTCCCTCCCCTCCCCATGAAAAAATTCCGCACGTGACCTCGTGTGCTGTGTATTTCCCATGTGTTGATTTTCTATTGATGTGCTTTACCTTAACTCAACCTGATTGTAATTTTGCATATCTTCTTTTGTAAGGAGCAAAAGCTCTGCCACTCAGAGACTTTATTTTTAGGTTTGTCTTCTATCTATGTCCTCTGTCACTGCAGGTGTCCAGAGTCCACATGAGGCGGCTCCCAGTCTGGTCCAGATTAAAGAGGAACCAAAGGAGATTCAAATCAAACAGGAGTCGATCCAAGCGTTCCCAGTCATTGTCTCTGTGAGGAGTGAGAATGAAGAGTCTGTGCTTCATGAAACAGTGAAAGAGGAGAAGAGAGAGGACAGAGATGAAGCAGAGAATTCCTCTGACACTGATGACTCTGCAGACTGGACTCCTTCATCTGAAATTCCCACTCCACAAACCCACACTGAGCAGCTGCAGGAGCCAGCTCTTGGGAGCAATGTGAGTGGAGATGGAGGTCCAGATACGGTCCAGACAGGAGAGAATCTACTCAGGTGTACAGTTTGTGGGAGGAGCTTTTCGCGAAATGATCATCTGAAATCACACATGAGGACTCACACCAGAAATACATCATTCATGTGTACTGTCTGTGCAGTGAGCTTTTCACAAAGTAATGCGCTGAAAATACACATGAGGACTCACACAGGAGAGAAACCATTCAGATGTTCTGTTTGTGGAAAGAGTTTTTCAGAAAATGGTACTCTGACAAAGCACATGATGACTCACACAGGAGAGAAACCATTCAGATGTTCTGTCTGTGCAGTGAGCTTTTCACAAAGTTATAATCTGAAAAAACACATGAGGACTCACACAGGAGAGAAACCATTCAGATGTTTCGTTTGTGGAAAGAGTTTTTCAGAAAATGGTACTCTGACAAGGCACATGAGGACGCACACAGGAGAGAAACCATTCAAATGTTCTGATTGTGGAAAGTGTTTTTCAGAAATCGTAATCTGAGAGACCACATGAGGATTCACACAGGAGAGAAACCCTTCAAGTGTACTTTGTGTGCAATGAGTTTTAGACACAATGGTATTCTGACACAACACATGAAGACCCACACAGGAGAGAAACTATTCAGATGCTCTGTTTGTGAAAAGATTTTTTCAGACAAGAGTTGTCTGACAAAGCACATGAGGACTCACACAGGAGAGAAACCCTTCAGATGCCCTGTTTGTTTAAAGAGTTTTCACAAAATGGTACCCTAAAAATGCACATGATAACTCACACAGGAGAGAAACCATTCAGATGTTCTGTTTGTGGAAAGAGGTTTTCACGAAAAGCTCATCTGCGAAAACACATGAGGACTCACACAGGAGAGAAACCATTCAGATGCTCTTTTTGTGGAAAGTTTTTTTCAGAAAAGAGTTGTCTGACGAAGCACATGAGGACTCACACAGGAGAAAAACATTCAGATGCTAAGTTTGTGGAAAGAGTTTTTCAGAAAATGGTACTCTGACAAAACACATGAGGATTCACACAGGAGAGAAACCCTTCAGGCGTACTTTTTGTGCAATGACTTTTAGACACAATGGTAATCTGACACAACACATGAGGACTCATAAGGCAAGCCACATTTATTTTTAGAGCACAATTCATACAAAAGGCAACTCAACATGTTTCACAGTTGCCTAAAATTACAAGAAAACAGATAAAATCCATAAAACATCAACATCAAGTGAATCAATTACAGTAAAAGGCAAGAGTGCAGATAAAATACTTTCAGTTTTCATATGCACGGGTAAAAAGAGCTGTTTTCAGCCTGGATTTGAACATTGTCAGAGTTGAGGCCTGTCTCACATCCTCATGAAGACTGTTCCACATTTTAGCTAGCCTGGCTAACGCCAGACTAAAATCACAAGTGATATTTAGTCTGGGGACCACCAATTCAATTTCTCGTAGGAGAGGTGTGGTTTACGATTGTCCATAGCCGTTTATTGGGCGCTACGAATGTCTATCATGCGTCTGCACGTAGCCATAGCCAATCGTATCATAGTATCAGATGACGTATGACGTACCTGCTGTAAACTTTTGAGCTAAACTATTTAGAACACGTTCTAAAGCTTGATCGAAAGATGGCATCGCGTCTGCTGCAGTCATGTTGGATCCGTAAATATTTTTTTATTTATTTTTTATCCCTAAACAAACTACAAGCTTCCGTATGTCAAATAGCTTACCGTCCCTCCTCGTTCTGTGATTGGTGCCCAAATCCATGGAATAATGTCGGCCATGGTCCCCAGGCTGTTGTGAAGTTCGAAAAGATTCGAGCGCACACAGCAGTCTGGCGTTAGCCAGGCTACATTTTAGCTGCATGAAACTGAAACGCAGCCTCACCGTGTTTATTATTGACTCTGGGAACCACCAGGAGACCCCTCCCTGAAGTTCTCAGGGCCCAAGATGGTTCATACGGCTCTAACATGTCAAAGATGTACTTTGGTGCTAAACCATGAAAACATTTGTACACAAGCAGAGCTGTTTAAAATTCTATTCTCTGAGTGACAGGAAGCCAGTGCAGAGACCGGAGCACTGGACTAATGTGGTCGTATTTCCTGGTTCTTGTCAGGACTCGAGCAGCAGCGTTCTGGATGTACTGCAGCTCTAACAGCTCGTTTAGAAAGGCCAGTGAGCAGCCGTTACAGTAGTCTAACCTGCTGGGGACAAATGCATGGATGAGTCTCTCTAAGTCTGGTTTTGACACTATTCCTCTGATCTTAATGTTTTTCAGTTGGTAAAAAGCTGATGATGTTATTGCTTTGATGTGGCTGTTTAAGTTCAGGGTCTGAGTCCATGATTACTCCGAGATTTCTAACATGATTTTTGGTTTTAGAGAGAGAGACTCAAGGTGACTGATAACACCTTGTCTCACACAGGAGAGAAACCATTCAGGTGTACACATTGTGTAATGAGTTTTTCACAAAATGGTAATCTGACAGATATAATGAGAAACCATTCAAACGATCAGTTAGTTTGAAGTTATTCCAAGTCTAAAGTAGAGGTCTTTGAGCTTTTCAGTCTCTTTTTTTTTTGTTTTTGTTTTTGTTTATGTCCATCTCATGTTTTAAACTGCTTTAAAATGAATAAATAAAAGCACCCATTTGTATTACATGAAATTAAACAACCAGCATATTTCTTTTGATTGAAAAAACGCTGACAACATGATATTATCCTTACTTTCAAGACATGGGTTTCATTGTTCTTTAAATTTAGGATACATTAGTATTTTGTCTGTTCTGAAAAAAATTCATTGGAACAAACTGTCAACACGGCAACAGTGCGAGGAAATGATCAGTTTAGATCAGTTTTGTAGGTCTTAGCTTTCAAATGAGGCGTTACACAGGCCTGTTAAGGTCAGCATGCACCACACGACTATTTTGCCCGTGTAGTTTTATGCCCAGCTCTAATTTTCAGTCGTGCCGAGTCTTCTCGAGTCGTGTCTAGTCAAAGGCAGTCACACAGAGTCGTGTCGCGTAGTGTGGGGGGTCACGACTGGTGGTCCATCTCATTTACTTATAAAATCCAAAGAAATACATCCCGCATGTTCGTGTTGCCGACGTTTATCTCCATTTTGACAGAACTAGCCTAGTTGAAGGCTCATAGTAGCAGGAGCAGCGGCAGCATTGAACTGCGTTGTTGTGACAGCGATCACGTGACATAGGCCACAGTTTTTCCATACTGGGATCTGTTCTTACCTGAGTTTAGACGAGTTGATACGAACCTGTCTGGTGTTTGTGTGTGCCCGTGGAAGAGCTTGGTCGCTTGATGACAAGGGGTTATTGAACGCATGTAAAAAGAAACACTCCCTATATAAAACATTTATTAAAAAAAGAGAACATTGGAAACGGAAACTAAATAACAAATAAAAGAACAAATTAACAAGTATAATAAAAACTGTAAAATAAATATTATAGAAATATGATTGAGGTCAATAAAAACAATATGAGTTATTTATTTTTATTTTTATTGGGTTTTTGTGATAATGTAAATGTAATGGTGTAAATAATAACTCATTGTAAATAATAACTCAAATCAATCAAATCAATCAAAGGACTATGGAAAGTCTTAAATCATGCAATGTCTAAAGACTCGAAAGCTGAAAGTTACCCAGACTACATCATTAATAATGAGGAGAAAATTACAGAAGGGAAGAGTGTAGTTAATGCATTCAATGACTATTTTCTCAATATTGGGCCTCACCTGGCATCAAAAATAGCCAAAACAAACAGTGACGTCTCTCAACATAAAAATATGAATGTACACGCCTTCTTTCTCACGGCAATGAATGAAAATGAAATAATTCAAATAGTTCAAGCTTTCAAGAATAAAAAAATCTACTGATTGGAACGACTTTGACATGAACATGATCAAAAAAGTAATACAAACATATCTATGCCTTTAACACATATATGCAACCTATCCTTTTTAATTGGCGAATTCCCCGACCTCATGAAGATTGCTGAAGAGTTATATTTTTAGTGATGTTTTGATGTTATGGCTATTTAGGAATGTTAATCAAAGTTGTACGAAGTGTTTTTGCAGTTCTTCATTACAGAGGAAAATTACAGATCTGAGGGGGAGGTGTGAGAAAAGAACAAAAGGAAAGACCCCCTCCCAGGAAAAGAGGAAAACATGTGGGAGAGAATGAACTCATAAAATGGCCGCGGAGGGCGGAGCCAAACATCACATGACGGCTTGGGAACCAATGGAAACAACGACACGTAGCTTAGGCTCAAATAATTGTGTGATGTGAAAATGTGACGTAAGCTCTAACTCCTCCCAGAGAAAGACAGTGTTTCCTGTGTGAACGGGAAACGCTCAGAGAGGTTAGGGAAACTCGGGGAGAAACACAGAGCGCTCTGCTTAGGTGACTTGTATTAGGGAAAATAAAGCTTTCGTGACTTTAATCTTTCCGAATCCTGGTCATCTCTACTCTGATGCGTGTTATTAGGTTTTGTTAGTGTAGTGTTGACGAACATTTAAAAGACTTCCCTTCCAGCGTTTGAACACGCGGTGCTGTCCGGAGTCAGGTAATTTGCATGAAAACAAAAAACGGCGAGTCTTGAGTTTGCTTTGCTCTTTTTAAGGTATCCGTGGACAGCACCAAGAAGAGTAAAATCTTCATATGGTGACCGCCGACAGTGTTGAAGGGGGAATTTGGTTCGTCAGCAAACGAGCGCGGCGGAGGTCTGGCTCGGTGAAACGTTTGCGGTAGACGCATCAGACCTTTCTTCCGCAATCACTCGGCAGAGGCTTCGACGGACGTCCAACTAGATTAAGGTAAGACGACTTTTGAACCCTCATATTGTGTGAGTCTCAAAGTACGTCTATTGGCATCTTTTTCCAAATTTTAGATTAATTTTTAATGAAGCTGACTGTTGAGTGGTGAAATCTGTGAATTGATGGCGGAAGAAGGGAGGGACACACGTTATTATTAATATACAATACCGAACTAAATAAAGTTAAATAAAGTTAAATTCTAAAAGTTAAATAAGTGTTAATAAGAAGGATTGGGTTTAAGTCCCATATAACAGAACCACGCGTTGGGTGTACTCCCTTTAAAAGCCGAGAAAGGTCCGTAGGTGGTATCTCCCAAAGGCACGGACGCGCGTCTTGAAATAAAGCGGTCGAAGATAAGACTGTAGGCAGAAGTTGGGGGCTGTCTGAAAAATTAAATATTGGCGAAATATATAGAGATCATTTGGTGAATTAATGTTCGGTTTTTTGTACTATAAGAGTATACGAGGTAGGTTGTAGTTGTAGTTGTAATTTGTGTGCAGGGAACAGTTATATTGAGGTAAGAAAATGTGGAATTACTAAGGAGAAGGATGGGGGAGGATGGTCAGTAAGGCGTCGCCTCTTTTGAAAAAGATGGCGGGAAAAGGCAGGAACAAAACAGTCGAGGCCTGTGCACAACTGAGAAAACGAATAGAACCAGTCCCTGAACTAGCCACAGCACGATGGCTGAAAAAATAAGCCCCCACTGCGGGGGGCGGGACTCAAAAGCCCTCCTAAGAGGAGTAGCTCCCGCCTTGGCCCCAACGGCCCCTCCTTCATACGAACTGGGTCTTTGCTAGTATTATTTTAATCTAGAGTAAGTTCGATTTTAAAATGGAGTAGCAAAGTAAAGTAAAATAAGAGAAAATGCCTAACACAGGAAAGTCTGTGTATGTTAAGGAGTGCCTTGCTCAAGAGTACAAGAAAAAACAGTGCTCAAGCATGATACAGTGTTGGAAAAATCCAAAGTTAAGTATGTTAATCATACAAATTAAGAGAGAATTTCACAGTGCAAGTAAATGTACATTGAGACTGTAAAAGACTTTAGGTCTAGATGTCTCACAGTAAATGCAAATGTTACTTAAACTTAGAGAAAACAATTGGAATTGGTCATATTAAAATAGTTGAAGACTTGAAAATATATAACTAAACATTAGGTTAATTCTTGTCAACATGTAATGCATGTGAAAAGTAGAGCAGAGTAGAAACATTACTAAAGAGTAATAAAAAGATAAGAGGGGAGTATTGTAAATGGATCTCCTGACCATGAGGGCGGAGAATAAGCCATTTTAAAAGACGGAAATGTGACTTTCGATCAGGCTTGATCACCCTAATCGAAACTTACGTTTTATTGTCTAATCTATTTAGATAAGGGTTATTTATTGGCGGGGGCCAGTTATGAAAAAGCATATTGTTCAAACCCCAGTAAGTGCAGGGGACCCGGTCCCAGTGGCCTATAAACCACTGAGTAGTTTATCATGTTATGATATCTGTGAATATTCTATTGGCCAAAATGCAAATTAGCTTTTGTATCGCCAGGTTAGATATTTGTGGTGATGGGATTATTGTGAAATTCTAGTGTCTTGTCTTGTCTCGTTGTCATATGTGTTTATTGTGGAGTGACGAGTGTGTGATGAGTGTGGAGTTTGTGTGGACAAATGAGGTTGAATGAAAATGTTGTGTAACAGAAAGCCAATGTTTCAAATTCACAGACATTGCTTAAACGCTATGAAAGTATTTTTGTGTCATAGGCTTCAGCAATGCAAGTCAACATTGGTTTCCACTTACATTTAGAAATGTAAGAAAAAATGTAGCATCATTTTGAACATAGTTGCCTGGTGCCAAACCCAGGGAAAAGTGCTGAAAAATGTGTGTGCACAGGAAACTCATTTAGTGTGTAAAACGATACACTATTTATGAGTGGAGGAGTATTTTTGCAAAACGAAAATTGTGTAGCTTATGCAGTTATGAGGAAAAGTTATAAATAAGGGAGTTCCTTGCTCAGAAGAAATCTGTGCATGTTAAAGTTTAGAGATGTTACACGGGTATAAAAGAACATAAAATAAAAAAGAGAGGCTGTATTTGCTCTGTATGAATGATTGTGTGGATGAAGCAAAGAAAGAAAATTGAGAAATTGTAAAACAGGAGGTCTTGATACATTGAGGAATGGCCATTCACCTGTATTAAGATATCATGTAAAGGAGGTGGGAAGAAAAGAGCTTCCCATAGTGAATAAGGGAAAAACATCCTGAATGTATAATAACGAAGTTATTATTATTTTTAGACATTTCTGCTGAAGGCAGTCTTAATAGCATAAAATTGCTATTTTGAAATATCCAAATTTAACTAAAGTGTGATAGAGGCTATTTTATTTTTTGTGTGTCTGTGGTGAATAGAACATTTTAGGCCCCTGAAAGAGAGGTTATTAAAAGATTAGAATCTCTCTCTCCACTGTGGTGACATGGAATGAGAACAAAAGTGTTTATAGGTTATAATTTTGGAGGCATTGATTTGGAGTACAGACCGATATCCATTTAAAGTTTTTTTTTTGTTTATGCACCATCTTGGATGCATTACTAAAAGTTATGAAGAAGCAATATGCAAAATTTTGAATTGTTATTTTAGGAGACCAAATAAACAGATTTAATAAATTAATGAATACATTTATGGTACATAATATGGTGTACGCCATTGACCAGAAGTGAGAGCAAGCTGAATTAAAAATAAAGAAAATTAAGTGCAACTTTTAAAGATGCAGCTTAAATAAGTAAGCAACAAAATTTAATAAAGAAAAAATCTAAAAGTTTACCTAAATGTGGAGCGATTTATGGTTGTGGTGGTTTTGATGATAATTGTGGTTAAGGTGTTTTCAGACGGCGATCCAGAACCAAAATTGGACCAGCAACGTTCGAGAACGAGGCGGTTGCAACAATGCTCCTGGTGGGTGTACAGGTAGAACTGTTACCAGTGAACAGACATCTCTCTTGGCATGTTGGTGCAGACAGGTGAAAAACATCTGAACTATAAGATTGTTACCTGACACCACATTAGTGGGCTTATTGGAAGAACCACAGAGTCTGTGAGCTGACACCTAACCAGTGCCTATGATCTCGCAGGACGGACTCTAGCATACAGATGCAATAGAGCCTTCAGATTCCTGTTCCTGTCCTGAGATATGATGGACATGGCTGTCTTAAGTCATCCGTAAGACAGTGGTTGCTGACGCTTGAACTGGACCCACCACAAATCTTCTCTGCATACCGCCTAATCACCCGTAAACTGCTACAAACAATTTTATTATGACAAATTAAGATTTGGTATATAGAGAAGCTTTTAAGGCTAACTTTAAGGGGCGTAAATGTTCCCTTAAACCAAAAAAATTGCAAAAGGTAAACATGGTGTGACTGCAAATTGTTTACAACTGTATTGACAATAATATGAAATGTCTTATTTTGATTCTCCTTTGCTCTCTCTCCTGGACACCAGGCTAAAATTGAGCCCGATGATCAAAGCGCTGAGTGAAACAGAAGTTTTGTAACATTTTTGAATTTTTCAGATCTCCTGTACTCTTAATCTGTGTCTTATTTTTGTAGATGTTAATGCTAGACTTGTATCAATTGTTTCAACATTCCAATTCATTCCACGACACAATGGTGGAGAATAATTTTCACTTAACTGAACTTTTTTAAACGCATCAAATATAGAGTGGTCCTTAAGACCTGATGATGCTGGCTTATTTACTACTTAATCAATTATCTTTAAAATTACAACTAAATTAAAAGATTAGAATACCTAAATACAAAATTTAAATGTGAAGCCTTAGAGGGCATTGTTATGTTGGAGTTATGGACTGATCCCATACGATGTTGCCAAGGTCCCAGAGAAAACCAGACGAGTGGTCCCAAACCTATCACTCGCCCTGTTGAACCAAAGTGACTGAGTAAAACCAAATCGAATCTGCAGGGACTTGCCCTAACATTAATTAGTTTGTGTTGATTTTTTTCTTTGTGTTGATATGTGTATTGTGTTAGTTTTTGCAGATGCTGGAAGCATTAATCTCCAGTGAACTTTGGGGATGGTTTGCTGTGTTTCCTGATAAAGGATAGAGGTCTAATCTATGGAAGGTTGTTTTTACACGTTTACATGACAATTTGTTGGACTGAGTTTTTCTCAGTCCAAGAAGGGGGTGTTAATTATGGGACGATTATAATTTGGCTTATGTTGGACATGGGAAAGAACAAAAACAAATATGGTAGATATATCTAAAATATCTAAAATACAACAAAAAGTGACAAATTGATAAATTTTATGGCAAACGACGATATAAGACATACGTTTCGGATATAGATACATTCTCCACAAATTTAGGATTAATGAAACCTATGTGCTTATATCCCTGAATTTTCCAGATAAAATTGACAACATTCCAATAGATAAATCAAGTTAAATAGTTAAAATTTGAGTACAGCCATATTTTAAAATTAGATGACATGGTCGTCCACTGGCTCACAATGAGCGATCTTGATGAGAATTTTTTGTGTAATTTTAATGTCTGTTCTTTGTGTATCTGTTGCAGAATTCTGTTTTGGTTCCTTGCCTCTGTGGGTGCACGTAAGTGGTTGTAATTATGAGAATAGTAGACCAAAATGATTAAATATGATTAAAGGTGCAAAACAAAACACACCAAACAAAAAAAAAAACACACCTCAGTGGTGAGTATATGATTCTATAGCCCAGACGCCGAAGCTGCACGTACAGAGGCAACGACTAGCATTTCATTAGTAACTGTAATTTCATGATAAATATTCAGTCTGATTGCGATGTCTTAAGAGACATCGAAAGGAGGATTGTTGGCTATTTCTATATCTGTTTTTGTTATAATAGGCCTTAAGGGTAATATGAAACTGTGTTGATTGTAATCTGCTGTTGGGTGGCCCAGGGGGACACTGAGTGCGGGACAAGCGAAACGCCAGAAGGGGCGGTCCCAGCCTGTACTTGAAAGGAGTACAGCAAGCTTGAACTCTGAATGGAAAGATTTGTAAGCGGAAGTTATACCTGGGAAGAGAGAGAAGATTTTGAAACCACCGAGCGGCTGGTTGAGCTGTACTTTTGTGAACTAAAAATATAATGGTTTTTTAAATGATCTCTTAAAAGATCAGAAGGGGTTATGAAGAGTTATATTTTTAGTGATGTTTTGATGTTATGGCTATTTAGGAATGTTAATCAAAGTTGTACGAAGTGTTTTTGCAGTTCTTCATTACAGAGGAAAATTACAGATCTGAGGGGGAGGTGTGAGAAAAGAACAAAAGGAAAGACCCCCTCCCAGGAAAAGAGGAAAACATGTGGGAGAGAATGAACTCATAAAATGGCCGCGGAGGGCGGAGCCAAACATCACATGACGGCTTGGGAACCAATGGAAACAACGACACGTAGCTTAGGCTCAAATAATTGTGTGATGTGAAAATGTGACGTAAGCTCTAACTCCTCCCAGAGAAAGACAGTGTTTCCTGTGTGAACGGGAAACGCTCAGAGAGGTTAGGGAAACTCGGGGAGAAACACAGAGCGCTCTGCTTAGGTGACTTGTATTAGGGAAAATAAAGCTTTCGTGACTTTAATCTTTCCGAATCCTGGTCATCTCTACTCTGATGCGTGTTATTAGGTTTTGTTAGTGTAGTGTTGACGAACATTTAAAAGACTTCCCTTCCAGCGTTTGAACACGCGGTGCTGTCCGGAGTCAGGTAATTTGCATGAAAACAAAAAAACGGCGAGTCTTGAGTTTGCTTTGCTCTTTTTAAGGTATCCGTGGACAGCACCAAGAAGAGTAAAATCTTCATTGCCAAGGTCGTTCCAATTTATAAAAGTGGGATAATCATCATTTTGCAAATTATAGACCGATCTCTATACTTCCTCAACTATCCAGTATTTTGGAAAAAAAAAAGGTTTGCTGCACGCCTGGACAGCTTTGTGAATAAACATAACTTACTCAGTGACTGTCAGTATGGGTTCAGAAACAACAGGTCGACTGCACAAACATGAATTAATCTAAGTTAGGAAGTCACCAACAATATTGACAATAAGCTGTATTTTTTGGGTATATTCTTGGACCTCCAGAAAGCCGTTGACACTATAGATCATGAAATACTTTTACATAAACTAAATAATAATGGGATCGGAGGGATTGCTAACAATTGGTTGAAGTCATACTTGACTGAAAGAAAGCAGTACATACAAATTAATGAAGATGTATCAAGGTGCGTACAGACCAAACGATGACACACCACCAACTTCCATGTTAACCCTATGTAGACGTGCTTCGACGCGCTTCAAAATGTAAGGCAAGGCAAGTTTATTTGTAGAGCACAATTCATAAACAAGGCAATTCAAAGTGCTTCACAGTTGCATAAATTACAAGAAAACAGATAAAATCAATAAAACATCAACATAAAGTTAATCAGTTACAGTAAAAGGCAAGAGTGCAGATAAAATACTTTCAGTTTTCATATGCACGGGTAAAAAGAGCTGTTTCAACCTGGATTTGAACATTGTCAGAGTTGAGGCCTGTCTCACATCCTCATGAAGACTGTTCCAGATTTTAGCTGCATGAAACTGAAACGCAGCCTCACCGTGTTTATTATTGACTCTGGGAACCACCAGGAGACCCTCCCTGAAGTTCTCAGGGCCCGAGATGGTTCATACGGCTCTAACATGCCAGAGATGTACCTTGGTGCTAAACCATGAAAAGACTAGTACACAAGCAGAGCTGTTTTAAATTCTATTCTCTGAGTGACAGGAAGCCAGTGCAGAGACCGGAGCACTGGACTAATGTGGTCGTATTTCCTGATTCTTGTCAGGACTCGAGCAGCAGCGTTCTGGATGTTCTGCAGCTCTAACAGCTCGTTTAGAAAGGCCAGTGAGCAGCCGTTACAGTAGTCTAACCTGCTGGAGACAAATGCATGGATGAGTCTCTCTAAGTCTGGTTTTGACACTATTCCTCTGATCTTAGCAATGTTTTTCAGATGGTAAAAAGCTGATGTTATTGCTTTGATGTGGCTGTTTAAGTTCAGGTCTGAGTCCATGATTACTCCTAGATTTCTAACCTGATTTTTTGGTTTTAGAGAGAGAGACTCAAGGTGACTGATAACACTTTGTCTTTGTGTCTGTGGGCCAAAGACAATGATCTCAGTTTTGTCTGAGTTTAGTTGGAGAAAGTTGTTTTGCATCCACAAACTGATCTGTTCGATGCAGTGACAGAGTATCTACAGGCCCATGTTCACCTGCCGTCAGTGACACGTAGATCTGAGTGTCATCTGCTTAGTTGTGGTGCGACACATTGTTACTGTTTATTAGCTGACCCAATGGAAGCATGTACAGGTTGAATAAGAGGGGTCCCAAGATTGACCCCTGGGGGACTCCACAGGTCATGGAAATTTTGTCTGAGACACAGTTGCCAATTTCGACAAAGTACGTTCTATCCTCGAGATAGGACTTGAACCAGTTTAGAGCAGTACCAGAGATTCCCACCCAGTTTTCTAACCTGTGAAGTAAGATCCCGTGGTCCACTGTGTCAAAGGCAGCGCTCAGGTCCAGCAGAACTAAAACTGAGACCTTACCTGCGTTGGTGTTCATACGGATATCATTTTTCACCTTGATCAGAGCTGTCTCAGTGCTGTGGTGGGGCCTAAATCCTCACTGGAAAGTATCAACACATTGTTAGATAGGAGAAAGTAAGTGAGCTGTTGATATATTACTTTCTCTAGGACTTTCCTAAGAACGGTAGGTTTGATATGGGCCGGTAGTTCCCCAGTACCTTGGGATCAAGGCTGCTCTTCTTTAGAAGAGGCTTAATGACCGCGGTTTTCAAGGCCTTTGGAAATGCTCCAGTCTCAAATGAGATGTTAACTAGCTGAACAAGTTGTGGTAACAAGCTGGTCAACACAGACTTCAGAAATCTAGTGGGTGATTCATCAAGGCAGCATGTACATGAACTCACACCGGAGATAACCTCTTTGATTGTTTTGTCAGTAACAGGTGTAAGCAAAGCCGTCCGCGCATATGAAGCGTAGCAAATGCGAGTGGATGAGGATAAACACACATCAAAGCCAGGGAGAACAGCACGGTACACGAGCAGGGATGCCGCGCCCACTGCTTCATGCACTCAAGTAATCACAATCTACACATGCGTTCATTTACGCCTTGTTATTTGAGCCCAGTCCCAATCAGGGACTGGGCTCAAATAGTGAGCACAAGCGTCACCTGTTACCTGCAGCAGTGGTGCAAAAAGGGCATACGCAATATATGCCTTGCATAGGGGCGCCAATAGTGATGAGTCGGTCGCGAACGATCCGGCTCTTTTGAACGAGTCTTTACAGTGAACCATATGAACGGGTTCGCGGAGGTGAAGTATTTTTTTTTGTATTCCTCTTTGGGGAGGGCGTCACTTTAGTTGTGCATGCTTATTTTGCGAAACAAAAGTCACTGCTGGAGTGGGGCAGAGAGAAGTGTAGGATTGGCAGAGGGACTGTAATCTCCAACCCCCACGAGGAGCTCAAAGTGAGCATAAGGCAACAAGTTTGAGAAATAAAAGACCTAATGTTATAATATACACATGGTTACAGAGGAGATCGTGTTGAAGCAAAACACCTCTTTCATTTGTGTTGTTTTCTCGCCTCTTGCGCGAGGGAGAGGAGGAAAAGTTATGTGAATGAGAGCAACAGAAGCTTAATCGGGCCGTGTGTACTGTAGTGGCAGTAGCAAAAACATGCTCTGGTCAATTCCACCCATGCGTGGCACCACGAGGGTTAATGGTTGATATATTTCGGTGACCTATAGTGGACGAGTGTGCTGAAGCGGAAGCCTTTTGCCGAAGCCTTTTGCATAAGCCCTGTGTGTCTCCTATCTCTCTCCCTCTCTGTAACCGTGACAACCCCCTTCCCGCACACGCACCCGTCCCTCACTCCCTCCCCAACTGCTCTAGCTCCCCTTTTTGTCTCCTATCGCTTTTACAACACAACGCGCTCTGGTCAATTGTATCCTGGCGAGGCACTGTGAGGGTTAAATGGGGGGTGTAGGCATGTATAAGCTTTCTTGCTTCGGCCTACTCCTTTTTGAGTTTTTATTACAGTGCAATGATGCAACCATGCAATCTATGTTTGTAAATTGCTCAAATAAACAAACTAACTAACTAAATGAGGAACAGGAGGAGCCAACTTAAATATGATCCATAGACAGGACATGACACACAAAGGGGCAGACAACCAAAATAAAATACTATTACACAGGACTAAAAATTCAAAGACACTGCCAGGCAGAATGGATCACAATGGGCAACAAATAATTGGGATTAAATAAAATAATTCCCAACCAAGCAATAACTTAACAATAACAATAAGCATATAACACCACATAACGCCAGACGATGGCGCCTTAACCCAATTCGCCAGGATTAACCAGGCTGTTATAACTCTGCTACATAAGCTCAGGTAAGAACATATCTCAGTAGGTAAAAACGGTGGCCTGTTCCTTTAAGACTGGAAAAATGGTGTAGTGTGTGCTAACCTTTAGCCTGGGAACCAGACTTACCGCTGTAGCACTGATTGAGTCTGGCTGCCGCAACGTCAATTCCATTTCCCGCAGGCAAACAGGAAACAGAGTAAACCAATCAGTGAAGGTGTAAGACATCAGAATTTAAAGTTAATAAAGATTTAAATTTTAAATATGGGATGTGCATAAACGCAGGCAGCAGAGTGAGTATATGCTAAGAAATATCTTAGAGCGTAAAAAGAACAATCCAAGCTTGTACTGCGGATAATAAGAGTTTATTTTGAGTCGGAAGTTTCCATTTGCATTTCATAGAGGCGGTAAGGCACCTACAGTGTGACACTGAAACAGCGCTGTGGAGTTAAATTAACTTTCTTTGCGCTGGACATCCTAACACATAAGTTAATGCAGATGTTCATCAAAGAGGCTGTAGTAAAAAATAAATGCTTTGAACTTTCTCATAGATACTGGAAAACGTATGGCAGAAAGTGTGTGGTGTGAGCAGGCAGGTGCCGTCAATGGTCGTGTGGAGTGGCATTCATTGACGTCAGGCCGCCGTAAAGAGCCTGAGAAGGAGGTCTCTTAGTATAATTGGTCGTTATATTAATTAAGACTGTCTCGTCGCATTTTAAAGGACGGGTGTCTGCCATTGATGCTATTGAAATCATGTTTTGTTCGTGAACAAAACGTGACAGAAATAAGCAAATCTCATTGGACGGGCTCGTTTTGAGTTTTCTGATGCCGCCAACGGGGGCGAGGATTCCAGACTGATCCCCCTCTGTTTAAAAAAAAATATTGAGGGGAATCATTCTGCCCTCACCAGGCTACTAGCCTGTAGCTCTCCAATCAGTAAGCTTTTAGATTTGGATAAAACTGAACTGGAGAAAATGCACGACAGGGGTACGTGGTTAAGAGAGCTTTGATGTCTTCATAAACTACAGGTCAAGGTCAGGTTTGTTGAAAAAGCAAATTTACAAAACGGTCACCTCTGCCTAAAAGGGCTGTTCAGCCTCAGAGTGCACAGTACAGCAAATACTGGCTTTCATTAACGAGAACCAGAATAAACACAATATATGAAATAAGAAGAGTAAAACTATAAAAAAATAAAATAAATATGATAAATGTTCAACTTATGTTAAGATGTGTCTTTAACAGTTTTATAGCTCTCAATGGAACTGTCTGACATTCAGAGGGAGGGAGTTCCACAGTTTAGGGCCTGCTCCTGCAAAAGCCCCATAGCCCTTACTTTTGAAATTAGATCTTGGACGGACTAGCAAACACCTCATTCTCGCGTATTTCAATACAGGCATAATTCAGCATGTTTTATTAGAGATAAAAGACAGACACACCGTTGTAGTTAGAACAAGTATATCTTTGTGAAGTCATGTTTGAAGAGAATGAGAACCTAAGTCCTAACCCTGAGCGCTAGAGGGCAGTAGTGAGTCAGACCGGAAGTGAGCGCTGTGTTGTGCTGCTGTGTTAGCGTTAGCTCTGAACAGAAGTGAGACACTCTTTTCCCCAAAGCTTCGCCTTAAAGCGGACAGAGCGCAGTGAAACATGGCAGAAGTGAAGCTGAAGGAGGAGCAGGAGCTGTGGGAGCCCGCGGAGGTGGAAAACAGGTGAGTTTAGAGCCAAGACAGGACTCTCTCAGCTACAACCCTGCGCCCAGCGGACTGTCCACAACAACACGAGGCCTTTGTGCCTTTATCAGGGACTTTATCACACACGGACTCCACGGACTTTCTTGTTGAGTCCGTAACATGTTGCATTTTGTTTATTTATACGTTGGCCTACTTGGCGCAAAAACGAAGACAGCATTCATCAATTTCAAATACTTATAAAGTTAACCTCTTAACCCCCACCTGAACCAAGCACATTTTCTCCAGTTTGGCTTTACCCAAATCTAAAAGCTTCTTGAAAAAAAGTGAATAAAGTGTGATGTATACACGACAAAAAGCAATGAAAAAAATAACAAAGCAGCAACAAAAGAGTGGCAAAAACGTGATGAAAAAACACAAAAAAAACCTACGTAAACAACAGAAAAGCGACATAAAGAGAAGAGAGACAATGATGCTCAAATCGATGTCAGGAGGAGAAGCAGCGCAAACTTCACTCCAACCCGTTCGCCACCTCGTGCAGCGCTGAAAGCGAATCATCGCCGCTCTCGCATAATACAAAACGTAAAGTCACAAACGCAATGTCAAACACGTCTTCAAAGGTCCTGGCAAAGGAATTTGCTGCTCGTAGCCCGATCTATGGAGCTGTCCCCACAACACAGAGAGAGGAGAGTGAAAGAGTAGAGTGAGGAGACGACATGTGGTGACGTGCGGTGAAGCGGGGCGGAGCAGAGAAAGTCGGGGGTTTGGAGGCACAAAATCTGGAGTCCCAGTGTTAAAATATAATGACTTTTGTTTTCTTCCGCTATGTTTTGACTGTGCTCCTAAATTTCAGAAGCACCACCAAAAAAAAAAGTTAATTTTGAGCCGTGGCTCCAACTCTCAATAAAATTGAACTTAAAAGTAAAATAAAACCTCCATAATCATAAAAAAGTGGTTAGTCCATTTTTAGTCTCTTTTTTCCGATTTGTTTCCAAACTTTAGGACACACGTGCTTTGCTCTCTGTTATTTCCTTATTACACCACAAGAGGTCAGTAGCGCATCACAGGTATGACATAACCATTCACTGGTTATTAAAATATGAACCTCCAAACAACTAATACATATTATTAATTAAGTCATTATTATTAGTGTTATCCAACTCTTATCATGAGTCAAAACAGAATAACCAAGCTATTATAAGCAGCCCATACAAAAACTGTCCAAAACTACTAGTGTAAGTAGAAGAATTTGTCGTCATCAAAAATACAGTTTAATTATACAATTCTTTACTGGGAGAAACACACTCGAATGTATTATTGTGGTTTAGATTATGTGGGCATAGTCGTTAATACCTTTTGTTCTTTTACAGAACGATCAAAGAGGAGCCAGACTGTGGAGGTAAGAAAATCCAAACTTAAAAATGCATTTGTTTGTTTATTGCCACTGCCCTGATCTGAACCCTGATTGGCTAAATCACAATCACAAAATCTCATGTTTATAGATTTCTCACGTTTACTGTATTTTAAGTCAAATTAAAGTCTGTAAACAAACATGTGATGTTTTACTTTTACTGTAGAATGCACCAGAGTTCCTTGAGAAAGCCACAACATCCAAAAGTTGTCAGGAAGTTTAAACAGGTTTAAACTAGATCCAGCTTTTTCTGCTTCCGATACTGATACCGATACTGGGGTTTAAGTATCTGCCGATATCCGATATTAACCGATACCAAGAGATTTTCTTAAAAGTGGCTTTATCTAAGTGAAAAACTGAGTGATGCTCTTATTTTATTATGAGATCAATAAAGTATTTTCTTTTCATAATGTTGCAGATTAATTAGGGCTGGGCAATATATCGATATTTAAGATATATCGAAATATTTTTAACTGAGATATGGAATTAGACCATGACACTTATATTGATGTAGTTCAAATTAAGCCCTGTAATACTTAGTTCATTGGCTAATTTTTATTTTAGATATTTTGTTATTTAAATGTGCAACTTACGGAGCTTTGTTATACAGTGTTTATGTTTACAGTTTATAGTGAGTTTTCAATAAAACTACTCGTATTTGGCTTTGACTCTGACTTTCCACTTTGTGGAAGAATATATTGGGATATGTATCGTATATCAATATTAATATTCAACCTAAATATATCGGCATATGACTTTTGGTCCATATTGCCCAGTCCAAAAATCAATTATATCTATTAATAAGCTAATGGAAAATCATTTAACAAGAATCACTGGATTGTTGACACTACCCGTGGGACAGGCCAGTTTACATAAACAGCTCACGTGAAGGCATCCAATCGCCACAACTTGTCCATTTCAAATATTTTATCTGTTATTCTTTAACAGCATTTCATAAAATAAATACACTTGGCCGCACCAACAGTGACCTATTTTATTTGGCCACTGAACTTATTTCTATCATTACTAGTTTCTGACCCAGCCTTGATTAGTTGCTGTTAGCATTAGCATCAAAAATATGTTTACTGAAGTTAAAACTAACTCACCAATTGAATTCTCCAGGTTCTGCCCTTGAGTTGGTAAAAGTTGTGTTTTTAAAGCAGTGAGAGCCAAAACTGGTATCGGTTCAGTATCGGATATTGGGAGCCGATACCCAATATTGTATTTTTCCCAGTATCGGCTCCGATATCTGATACCAGTATCGGATCAGTGCATCACAAGTTTAAATCATCTTCCTCTGTGCTGTTTGCTGGACGTGTACTTGGTTTTGTTGCCTTCTCAATCATTTCTGTTTAGAAGCAGATTGGCCGAGGATGTTATTGTTGCGTTTTCCTATTGACATGTAAACAGACCCTTAAGCTTTCAGCCATTCGGGGTGGGGTTGTCAGTCAAAGCCAGTGTTGCCCCAGAGCCACTAAGATAATTTATTTTTAGTCTTGTGTTTTATCTATGTCGTCGGTCACTGCAGGTGGCCAGAGTCCACACGAGGCTGCTCCCAGTCTGGTCCAGATTAAAGAGGAACCAAAGGAGATTCAAATCAAACAGGAGTCGATCCAAGCGTTCCCAGTCATTGTCTCTGTGAAGAGTGAGAAAGAAGAGTCTCTGCTTTATGAAACAGTGAAAGAGGAGAACAGAGAGGACAGAGATGAAGCAGAAGCAGATAATTCCTCTGACACTGACAACTCTGCAGACTGGACTCCTTCAGCTGAACGTCCCACTCCACAAACACACACTGAACAGCGGCAGGAGCCAGCTCTTAGGAGCAATGTGAGTGGAGATGGAGGTCCAGATACGGTCCAGACAGGAGAGAATCTACTCAGGTGTAAAGTTTGTGGGAAGAGCTTTTCGCGAAATGATCATCTGAAAACACACATGAGGACTCACACCAGAAATAAATCATTCAGGTGTACTGTCTGTGCAGTGAGCTTTTCACAACGTAGTAAGCTGAAAAGACACATGATGACTCACACAGGAGAGAAACCATTCAGATGTTCTGTTTGTGGAAAGAGTTTTTCACGAAATTATGAACTTAATTCACACATGAGGATTCACACAGGAGAAAGGCCTTTCAGGTGTTCTTTTTGTGCAAAGAGTTTTTCACAAAATAATTACCTAACAAAGCACATAAGGACTCACACAGGAGAGAAACCATTCAGATGTTCTGTCTGTGCAGTGAGCTTTTCAGAAAGTAATAAGATTAAAATACACATGAGAACTCACACAGGAGAGAAACCATTCAGATGCACCGTTTGTGGAAAGAGTTTTTCAGAAAATGGTACTCTGACAAAACACATGAGGATTCACACAGGAGAGAAACCATTCAGATGTTCTGATTGTGGAATTAGTTTTTCAGAAAACGGTACTCTGAGAAAACACATGAGGAGGATTCACACAGGAGAGAAACCATTCAGGTGTACACATTGTGTAATGAGTTTTTCACAAAAAGGTAATCTGACAAAACACATAATAAGAAACCATTAAACGATCTGGTAGATGTGCTTCGACGAGCTTCTAAATGTAACCAATGCCATCCGCGCGTATGTAGCGTTCCAAATGCGAGCAGATGAGGATTAATGCGCGTCAAAACCAGTGAGAACAGCGCGGTACATGAGCAGATATGCCCCGCCCACTGCTTCATGCACTCAAGTAATCACAATCTACACGTGCGTTCATTTACGCCTTGTTAACCAATAGCGACGTGTCTGTCGTGAATGATCCGACTCTTTTGAACGAGTCTTTACAGTGAACGATATGAACGGGTTCGCGGAGTTTTTTTTTTTTTTATTCCTCTTTGGGGGAGGGGCGTCACTTTAGTTGTGCATGCTTATTTTGCGAAACAAAAGTCACTGCTGGAGTGGGGCAGAGAGGAGTGTAGGATTGGCAGAGGGACAGTCATCTCCACCCCCCACGAAGAGCTCAAAGTATAAGGCAACAAGTTTGAGAAATAAAAGACCTAATGAAATAATAAACACGGTTACAGAGGAGATCGCGTTGAAGCAAAACACCTCTTTCACTTGCGTTGTTTTCTCCCTTCTTGTGCGAGGGAGAGAGAGGGAGAGGAGGGAAAGTTACGTGAATGAAGCAACAGAAGCTTAATCGGGCCGTGTGATTGTTTTTTTGTGATAAACTTACAGGGACATTTCGATGTTATATTGTGTGAAATAGTGACATTTTCGTTAAAATAAAGTCAATTCAGAGGGTATTTATTTACTTTTTAAAAGACAAACAACAACCATCAAAGAGCCGTGTGTGTGTGTGTGTGTGTGTGTGAGGGGGGGGGGGGGGGGGGTAGACCACTTAAACCACTTTCCTACATTTTCAATCTCTCCTTTATCTCTGTTGTCTTCCCTCAAAGACCCCAGCATTAAAATGTTCTCAAACAATAGATACATTTGAAAATATGTTCAAGGAGATGCAGATGGAGGAATATAAGAAATTATATATATATAACCTGTATGTTGAAATGGGAAACATTATTTTTTTGTTTTCTAAAATTGTTCAAATGACTGATTTTGAAAGACCAAAAAGTGTGTCACAAAGTTGTTGAACGGATCACCGCCGCTTTGGTCATTGATTTTCCTATACCTATTACAAAGGGGCATGGACAATAAGACAATGTCTTCATCATGCTCCTTTCACCATTTACTTCATATGACCCTGCAAAGAAAAATATGAACATGGATGAATAAAAAAATTATATGTAAAACAATAAGAGTAAAAAAAAGTTTGAAACACGTTGTCGAAGTTTTAACAATTGTATTTTCATGAAGTCATTTGTGAAGAGCAAAAGAACTGAATCAGTTGTGATCCTGAGCACTAGAGGGCAGTAGTGAGTCAGACCGGGAGTGAGCGCTGTGTTGTGCTGCTCTGTTAGCGTTAGCTCTGAACAGATGTGAGACACTCTTTCTGCAAAGCTTCGCCTTAAAGCGGACAGAGCGCAGTGAAACATGGCAGAAGTGAAGCTGAAGGAGGAGCAGGTGGGAGCCCGCGGAGGTGGAAAACAGGTGAGTTTAGAGCCAAGACAGGACTCTCAGCTACAACCCTGCGCCCAGCGGACTGTCCACAACAACACGAGGCCTTTGTGCCTTTATCAGGGACTTTATCACACACGGACTCCACACAAACTCGGACCAGCTCCGTCTGAACCGCTGACAAACTGTTTTATTTCATCGTCTCTCGTTTATGTTTCTTTTATCACGTGATTCTTGTTGAGTCCGTAACATGTTACTTTGTGTTTCGTCTCTACGCATACGCACTTATTTGTCACAAACGATCGCACGCAGGATTACGATATTCAAAGTTTGGAGTTTAACTTAATACATATTTGGTAAATGCTGTTGAAGTGTAATGTGACTATAATAAAGAGCCAGGATATTGTTGTCCGCAATGTTAATTCCGGACAAAAAGAAAAATTACTATGAAGAATTTTGCCATAACGTAGTATTACTGGTAAATTATTTCAAGACCAATTTTTGGTCTCACTGTATTTTAAACTATCCTTGATGCACTGAATCTACGATATTTAGTGCAATGTAATGTAGCCTACTTTGTAATAAAATGTAACAACATGTTTGAATATAGTGCACATCCACAATGGAATAATGTGTGTGTGTAGTTTGGTACATAATGTGAGGCATTGGACCTATAACAGATCTAACAGATGTTTAGTCATTTATTTTGTCACCGCTTAATTCTCTTTGCTGGACCTATGACCAGCCAGCGTGTAAAACTACAAGCAAAATAACAATGCATTTATCTGTAAAATTAAGCCTAAAAGTAAAATTAATCATCAAACAAAATGTGCGTGAAAATTAAGGAGTGGTTAGAGTCCATTTTAGTCCCGTTTGTTTCCAATTTATGTACAATTTTTAGCAACTTTTTTTCGTGTGCGTGCAGCACTTACCAAAAGCTGTCTGTCTCTCCAACTAACTTCTTAAGCCCTGTTTTTTTGTATTATTATTATTATTATTATTATTATTATTATTACTTGTCTTGGAGCTTGGCGTTCGGTGCACGTTTGAGCCCAACCCACTCTGAGTCACTGTGATTTGATTGGCTTCAGAGTTACACTGTAGGTCAGACATCGTGAGTGACAGTAGACTCTTTCAAGATGAGCCAGACAGACGCGGTTTTGACAGCCGACTGCAGACACACAGTGCCCGTTAGATTTCTGTCTGACTTGCTCCAGACAGGCTCTGATGTCACGGGTACATGGGGCACGGAAAGATCGTGAGACCCCAACGAGACCAGACATCTTGTTCAAAGCATAGACATATTATTAATAGACCGTCATTCCTCACTCCTCCCCGCTTACCACAATGACCACGTTCAAGGGGGAAATCATGGCGGATTTACAGGCTCCTCCTCCCCAGCTCTGACGAAGCATGTTCCTAATAAGGGCATAAGGGCGGGATCTTCACTGTAGACTCGGCCCTTGCGTGACGTGTAGCTCGCGCAGCTCCAATGCCAACAGTCAGACCCCCGTTAAGTAGGAGATTCCTAAAATTTATGCTACCATAACCAGCCCGGTGCCCCAGATTGTTTTTAACCCAGCGTAATCACAGGAGGAATATCTAACTCTAGCCACTTCTAAAACATTAGGCACCGGGCATTAAAGTTGTTTTTAACGTGTCTAAAGTCCAATGCATTCCAATGGGGGAATAGCGGCCATATGGAGGTACTACAGCAATAGCGGAGCAATGGCGGCCTCCAGTGTCGTAGTCACAAAGCAGAGCAGTCAGCGGCCATTGGTTCAAAGGCTACTGCAGCGGCTTCATGGCCCCCGTGCATGACGGGAAAACGCCCACCTGTCAGCGGCTCACGCTCAGGTGATTGGATACGAGTCTGCTGTGATCACAAACATGTGACCCCCTCCTCTCCTCAGGGCAACACTTAAGATCTGAAAAAAATAGAATATGACTGAAGCTATCAAATTTGTGTATTGCCCCTTAAAGTTAAAACAGACCTCCCTGTTTGATGCTTTTCAGAACAAACTCATGATTTAAAAGCAAATATTTTATCTCTCAAACTTGAAAAAACAAATAGGAAAGTTTTCTCTGATGAAGAATGATGTCACTGGAGTAAAGGAAACGGAGCAGGAGGTAAATGAGTTTAATTTAGGATGAACTTGAAATAGGGGTGTACGATATGCAAAACAGAATATCACGATTTTGAATTATAAACGTACGATTTCGATTTCATCACGATTTTTTATAATGACAAAAATAACTTAAATTACACACTGAAGAAGAAAATTACTATACTAGTTTATTCAACTTTGTGATAATCAACACAGCAATCATAGACTTGGACCTAAAGCAAACTCACTTTATAAATGAAAAACACAATAAAATTCCAGATAAATAAAATTAAGTTGAAGTAAGTAAAAGAGTAAGTTTGGTAAATGCTTGTTGGTGTTTGGCATCTTTTCTGAGACGTCTCTCTCATGACATCGAGCTGCTATAAATGTAACACTCTGTCACGGTCGCACCCTTTCACAATAAGAGTCTTACTGAACCAATAACATGCAGTGACTTTTATTGTGTAAAACTCAAACAGGAAGAAGTTTTTCACTGTTAGGCGATTTGACAATAATGAACTCAGTCACTGTGTTTTTGGGGAACTTTTATATTTTCAAAGACATGGATAAATGGCGCATTTGTGAACGCGGTCCAGGATTTAAATTAAACAAATGAGAAGGATGCGGCGCCTGACACAACTGTAAGGACACACTCGCTTCTTCGCACATGTGCCAGCCAGGCAAATAAACACACACAGTGGAGCGGCCGGATGGAAAACAGACTCCCCCCCCCCCCCCCCCCCCCCTTGTTACGTCGGCTTCTCTCGCCGATCATCCAGGCGAACCGCAACTGCGGCCCCATCCGAAACCACTAAATTGTAGCCTCTAAGTACTAACACTAGCAACTAATCCTTAACCTTTCATGAGGTCAACTGTTAGATCTCTATGCAGTTAGTGAACTTCTGCTTCAGCAGCATTTGCCCAATTCGACCGTCCTTACCCAGGGAAGGGGAAGTGACATCACCAACAGCTGTTTTTCTTCTTCTTTAAAGTTCAGTGCAGGCCAAACAAAAGTGCATACGCCACCTACTGTATATTGTCCAACAACAACATAGTCCAAATACAGACATTCAAGGGGAAAAAAAAGAAACATCCAAATGATCCTTCACATTTCCCTTTATTTGATCTCAACAGCAGTTTCATAAAGCTACAGTATGCAAATTAGCCATGTGGCTTAAGTTTCTACTAAATGAAGCAAAAGCACAAACTGCTTCATTTAGGCCATTTACTGAGGAGGCTCTTTAAAACCCTGTGACTGTGCTGTGGTGAATCTAACATGTATTTTGTCACTTTTATAAAGTTTGGCTTGTGCAGAATCCTTTTTTTTTAATTATTAAATGTGCACCTGTCAATCAACAGTGGTTGCGCATGAATCACTCCAGGGTGGGGGCGAGGGGGCGAGGGGGGTGGGGAGATTGGCGCAGTGGCTTATGGGATGGCACATAGCTCCTAATCGCCAGTGAGTTAGCATCAGTGGTCCCTATGCTAAAGTGGCTATGATAGTTAGCATACAGGCCACTTTCCCTAACTCCTTCCTAACTGAAAGCCCAATTCGGACGCATCTTATCATGGCGGACGCTGACGCACATCCGGTTTGGCGTAAGACCTCTTACCAATTTACTGGTTTCGGATGGAGCACTCATCTCGAACGAGCCTCTTAACATGACGCTAATTAGTGAGCCTTTTATTTTCAGTTAAAAGGCTGAGGCCTCATTGCGCTTCAGTCTGTCATAGACTGAGAAGTGAAGAGGACTGAAACAACTAACCGATTAATTGACAACTAATCGATTATTGAAATAGTTGTTAACTATTTTAGTAATCGATTCATCGTTTTCTAGTAAACACAGACTTAAATAGAGCAAAAATGACATGAATATTTTGTATTCTTGATGGAAACCTACTTTGTTTTTCAAGTTAGGGAAGTTTAGTGTTGTAGTGTTTGTACATTGAAAATTTCATAAATATCTATGTCTTGTCCAATCAGACATTAGAATTAGCACTAGGACGCCACCCGTGCATATGAAAACTGAAAGTATTTTATCTGCACTCTTGCCTTTTACTGTCATTGATTAACTTTATGTTGATTTTTATTGATTGATTTTATCTGTTTTCTTGTAATTTTTTCTGCAACTGTGAAGCACTTTGAATTGCCTTGTGTATGAATTGTGCTCTACAAATAAACTTGCCTTGCCTAGGAGCCTCCAAAAACACTCACTTAAGTTTACTCCATTAACATGTCCTCAAGCCACACCACTTTAGCTTTAAGTGATTAAAAAAATATAATGTTCATACACCATTCACAATCAAGTGATTAATGGATTACTAAAATAATTGTTAGTTGCAGACCTAAGGTTGGAAGGGCGCCCCCTTGTGTCCATTCGCGTCCAACTGCCCGGACCATAACAGGCACACGTGCTTTGCTCTCTGTTGTTTCCTTATTCGACCACAAGAGGTCAGTAGTGCAACACAGGTATGACATAACCATTCATTAGTTCTTAAATGATGAACCTCCAACCAACTAATACACATTATTAATTAAGTCATTATTATTATTATTATTAAAATGTTATCCACACCTTTACATCATGGGTCAAAAACTGAATGTCTAAGCCCAAAACTGCCAGTGTAAGTAGAATCATTGTAGAAATGTGTCATTAGTATTACATTTTGAATATGAAGTTCTTTACTGGGAGAAACAAACTTTAATGTATTAGTATGGTTTAGATTTTGTGGGCATAATCATTAATACCTTTTGTTCTTTTACAGAACGATCAAAGAGGAGCCAGACTGTGGAGGTAAGAAAGCCACACAAAAAAAAGTATTTGTTTATTTATTGCCACTGCCCTGATCTTATCAGTGTATCATTCGTTCAATCATTTTTTAATTTGAAATCAAAAACGAAATTACCAGAAACGCCTGCTGTGAGCATTTTTCGTTTCATGTAATGAAACAAAATCACTCAAAATGGCTTAGATGTAGAGTTCCATCTGATGCTAAAATAGGAAAACAATATTTGAAAGTACAGGCTCAGAGTGCGAGTATGTCATCAATAGGGGTTATGCGGGTTATGAGTAATTCACTTCCGGTCACCGTGTTAAATAATAGGAGCAAGAAATTATCAGCAGCTAAAATCTCTGTTACATGTTTTACACATTGTAAATCGGGTTAAATTAGCTTCACCACAATAAAGCTACAAATTATTTGTTGCTCAAATGAGAGATTCCAGGAGGAAAAGTCACGTATTTATTGAATGCTAACACTTGCGGAGCCGTAGCTATCATTAAGCTAGCTTTATTTAAATTCATGCACTGCCCACGGACATGTATTTGCATCGTCTGTGATCACAAACAATGCACAAGAGCCAGTTTTAATAAAGTATATTCAACAGAAGACTTCAAACTGACGCGTTATTGATTTAACCGGACTATTACGATGCTGTTCTTCTGTTAGCCTTCATTATGTCTGTTTTGAAGCCTAACACACACTGCCTCTGGATTTGATTTTAACATGTTGCATGTATGTTTCACTGTAGGCTAAACTGAATTCATGAAACTAAACTGGTCTCATCGGTGTACATCCTTTTAGTCAGGACGCACGGCGGGCCGCTCCACACCAGCGTCACTCAGGGCAAGCTACAGGTGTAAGCCGCAAAAGCAAAACTACCGCCTGCCTATCTGATGGAAATAATCAATGTCGAAACATGATTACTTTTAGACAAGTCCCGATACCCCCACACAACCCTTAATGTTTTGTATTTTTCTTCCACTAACGAAAGACGCAGAGCATGGCACACGCACAATTCAGTTCAGCTAAAAAGGCAGAATTCATCAGCTATTTACCTCACTGTGTAAACTAAACCAACAACATAAGCCTAACAACATGGGTTCTACGGACAATTATTAGGCAATTATGTAATAAATTTCGCCACCCTGATGCATTTTTTTTATGAAGTCAAATTAACTAGAGAGTGTGCGTAATGGTGAGGCCAACTGGTTCTAGAAACAAGAGGAAAAATAAAGCCTGTATTTTGTTATAAATGCTCTCTGCTGAACTGTTAAACAAGATTTCATAAGATAGGCTATTCTTCCCGCTGTGTGTGCGTCATGTGCAGGTATATTCTTTAATTTTGCAGACTAATGCTGCAGCCCCTTTGACGTGACATCGGAACTTTTCAAGTTTCTAAAATTTGAAAGAAATAACTTGATATTTTTAATTGTTAAAAGAGTCTAAGCCTCAAGGCTGTGTGCTGAGCCCCCTCCTGTTCACTCTGCTGACCCATGACTGCGCTCCAAAGTACGACTCAAACCTCTTCATCAAGTTTGCAGACGACACAACAGTGGTGGGCTTCATCAGCAACAGAGACGAGTCAAACTACAGGAGTGAGGTGAGCAGTCTGGCCATGCGGTGCACACAGAACAATCTCTCTCTAAATGTGGAGAAGACAAAAGAGATTGTTGTGGACTTTCGAAGAGTGCGGGTTCAGCATGCTCCTCTAACAATCAACAGTGCTGCAGTGGAGAGGGTGACCAGCACTAAGTTCCTGGGTGTGCACATCACAGAGAACCTCTCCTGGACCACGCACACTACATCACTGGTCAAGAAAAGTAATCAGCGTCTCTACTTTCTCTGCAAGTTAAGAACAGCCAGAGTCCCAGCCTCCGTCATGTGCAACTTCTACAGAGGGACTATAGAGAGCAACCTGACCAGCTCCATCACTATGTGGTTCTTCTACAGAGGGACTATAGAGAGCGTCCTGACCAGCTCCATCACTGTGTGGTTCTTCTACAGAGGGACTATAGAGAGCAACCTGACCAGCTCCATCACTGTGTGGTTCTTCTACAGAGGGACTATAGAGAGCAACCTGACCAGCTCCATCACTATGTGGTTCTTCTACAGAGGGACTATAGAGAGCATCCTGACCAGCTCCATCACTGTGTGGTTCTTCTACAGAGGGACTATAGAGAGCATCCTGACCAGCTCCATCACTGTAAGGTTCTTCTACAGAGGGACTATAGAGAGCATCCTGACCAGCTCCATCACTGTAAGGTTCTTCTACAGAGGGACTATAGAGAGCATCCTGACCAGCTCCATCACTGTGTGGTTCTTCTACAGAGGGACTATAGAGAGCATCCTGACCAGCTCCATCACTGTGTGGCTCTTCTACAGAGGGACTATAGAGACCATCCTGACCAGCTCCATCACTGTGTGGCACGGTGCCAGCACTGCCTCCTGCCGAAGGAGCCTCCAGCGCATCGTGAGAGCAGCGGAGAAAATCCCATTAAGGACATGTATTCCACCCGTCTCACCCGCAAAGCCGTCAGAATCACCAGGGACCCTACGCACCCATCATACAGTCTCTTCAAGGTAATGCCTTCAGGGTGGAGACTGTGGAATCTACGGGCCAGGTCCAGTCAACTTAACAGTTTCATACACAAGGCCATCGGGAAGCTGAACTCCCTGCCCTCCCTCCCACCTCTCTTCCCCCACTCCTCGCTCCACAAAGAAATATAATTTCAAATCATTCACATGGTTTGACGAATAAAAAATCTTGAATCCACATATTTTTATGATAATTCTGAATGCATTTAAATCATTAGATAATGTTCTAAATGTTATCTAACGATAATGCTGTACAGACGCGCATCTTTAAGTCTGCGTCCGGTGCAGGTGCGAGTTGAAGACAAAAGATCACATTTGCCTCTTAAAAACGAGCAGGTGCTCTGGACTTTAACACCCCTTCGTGGTCAGTCGGAGACTAGAGTCTTTACCTGGCGGGAGCAGTTCTTGAGCTTCCCATATCCAGTGGTGCGTAAAAGAGCTCCGCGCTCATGGCGACCACCCGGTGAGCCTTTGCGTCTTATTACATTACACGGACTGTTGCTCAGTTGCAATCTGAAATTTTGAAGATCTCCGTAAATATTTGACCAATCAATGCTTGCTCTACCCACATCTGTGTAAAACCTTTGTGGAAGATCTTCACAGTGAAACGATCTGCACATGACCATGCCCTGTGCTCCCCATGCAAATCTCCCTTTTTCGTCATGATTAATGAGGCACATCCCTAAATGGGGATTGGCACAGAGTCACGTAACAGAGGTTAAGGTGGAAACAGGGATATGCTATAAAAGTCATAATAAACCAAACGCATACAGACAGACTAAACTCTAAGTTAAAACACCATACAGTGGCCTGTTCATTGCAGCGGCTTCCGCTGGACAATAATCTGTCCCGTACACAGAACTTCTGTTGTTGCAGACGAATAAATGATGATTGATGACATAATCAAGCCTGTACTTTCCAATATCGTTTTTCTATTTTGGCATCAGATTGAAAACTCTAAATGTAGGACATTTTGTTTGATTACATAAAACGACGCTCATAGCAGACGTTCGCAGACGTGACATGTTATTAGTTTTCTCACATTTATTGTATATTTAGTAAAATAAAAGTCTGTAAAAAAAAAAAAAAAGTAATGATTTACTTTTACTTAAAGGAAAAGGCCACCGTTTTTCCATACTGGAAAAAGAAGAACATATTTCCATATGTTCTTACCTGAGCTTAGACGAGTTGATGCGTACTGTACCTGTCTGGACCAAAGATGTTGTTAGTATTTTTCCTCTCTCAGTATATTCCTATGGCTCCAAACTGGGGTGAAGTTGGAAGCGACCAAGCTCTTCCACAGACCGGACAGGTACGTATCAACTCGTCTAAGCTCAGGTAAGAACATATGTCAGTATGGAAAAACGGTGGCCTGTTCTTTTAAGAATGCACCAGAGTTCCTTCTGAAAGCCACAACATCCAACAGTTTTCAGGAATTTAAAACAGGTTTAAACTAGGGATGGCCGATATATTGGCGCCGCCGATATTATCGGCCGATATTTGTAATTTTTTCATATATCGGTATCGGTCCGACCACTTCATCATTGTGTCCCACTTGTTGTTTCTTCACAAAAAATTACAGTTTTATATCTTTGTTTGATGCCTGAAATGTGGCAAAAGGTCGAAAAGTTCAAGGGGCCGAATACTTTCGCAAGGCACTGTATTAACTAAACATGTTTGTTTGTGAATGCACGACCGCGGGACGTGAGCGCGGCCTGTGGGAAAACGGTTTCAGTGCGCGGCGCCCGAACGCTCCCAGTGCTCACTCTCCTGTGCCATAGGAGAGAAAAAGGCGCGCGGGCAGTGGCGTAGCAAGGGTACCAAGGGGCCCCAAGCAAGAATGTCGGTTGGGGGCCCTCTGGTGGCCGATCGGTGTACTGCGCACTGGGAGAGAGGATGTCATTTGGGCAGGAGCGGGTCACCTGAAAACTCCCATAATGCAGTTCTCTGCAGAAGTTTCCTCAGAACAGAAGGCTGAGGTTCTTTAGGTCATGAAGAGAGTTACAATAAACTGGTTTCACTATTAGAAATATAATGTGGTGGAGCCATGAGTAAAACGTCTGTCCACTGCTCATTAAAAGTTAACATTAAGGATCCATGACTCACTAAAGCATGCAGCAGGATGGGGATAAACAGCGCCACAGAGCGTTGGTGGAGAGATGATGTAACTGCACCACCAAAATCACTAGGAAGGTTGTGTCTATCAAGCGTTTACTGCAGGTATCTGAAAAACGGGTTGGTGCATGGGGGCCTTCACAGCTGGGGGCCCCAGGCAGCTGCCTGCCTTGCCTTATGGCAAGCTACGCCTCTGCGCGCGGGGTCAGTGAGCGACGAGGCGGCTACAGGAGCCCCGTCACTCACATCTTCCACCTGTTCGCTCAGCTCCACTCCGCTCTGCAGTAGGGTTGGGCGATGTCTCCTTAATTGGCAGTTGACGATGTTTACAGTGAACCATCGGGATGGACGATGATATCGTCCATCTCTCATTATATGCATTTTTAAAGACATTTACATAGCCTCTATATAGGCTGAATTGTATTTATGTTAGGAAAAATGTGGGATTGCAGGATAAATGTATCTAAACTAAACATGATCTGAACAGAGTCATGGAACACGAATTTTGCAACAGAAATGCGTTAAAACTCGACTTATTTAGAGCGTCATCTGCTCCTCAATAACAAGGCTCTTCTCACACTAATACAGCTGTAATTCAGAGCTTATTATTTGCATTTGCTCAATTTTAACGTAATGTTTAAGAAACAGTGGGTGAACGGGACAATATTTAGAAGTTTGCGTCGTAGCCTACGTTATTGAAGCTGCTCCATGTTGCCGTCCGGTCCGCGCACCTCCGCGCGTCTCTCTCTCTCTCCTCTCTCGGTCCTTAGTTTATTTATTTGTTTGAGCAGTTAACCTGCTCAAAGGGAGTGGGCTGAAGCCAAAGGCTTATAAGCGCCCACCCCAAAATAAAAATAGTAACATTACATTTAATATTTACAAGGTAGCAAATCATAAACAAAGGAACATAGGGCAAAGTAACAATAAATGATGAAGAAGAATAAGACAAAAACAACAGCAAAATAAAGAACAAAAGAATGTGCTACTTTTATGTTATAAAGGTGCATTAATACATATTATACTCTGAGATCTTGCTACTTCCCAGTTGTCATTACTATCCTCAATATAATTTAATTTGGGTTTAATTATCATTATTATTATATTTGTTTAATTGAGTTATATGAGAAGTATGATGTAAGCCCTGCATAATGAGGTGCATTAAAAAGCCAGGGTGTAGAGCGGGCCAGTTGAAGAGGGCAGTAACTCCCCCTCAACAAACCCCCACCCAGCTGCCCTAACAGCTGATTTTGTAGATGATGTTCCTATGCTGAGTGGTGCATTAAAAGACAAGGTTTTGAGCCCGTTGGGAGGGTCCCTCTCAACAGATTCATAACTTGCCTACCCTAATTCTCAATTTGTACATTTGAGCAATAGAATGACAACCGTTCCAAGCAGCAACACTCTTCCTTGATTATAGAGGAAACACACATAATTGATCCTACTGCGCCTCCTAGTGGCAACACATTTCTTGTTCTCTGTATATTTCAAAAGTCTTTTGTTTGTATTTATATTTGAACAGGTTGATATTTGGACTTCGTTTCAACTCCATTTCCAGTTTATTCCACAATTGTACACCATTAACTGTTGGGCTAAAACTTTTCAAAGTTGAGCTATGTTTCTGAGTCCTAAAGTTTAATTCGTCACGTAATTCATAACAACCAGTACGTTCTTGGAACCTTCTTTGTATTTGGCCCGGTAACAGTTTGTATCTTGCTTTGTATAACATCTGTACAGTTTGGAACTCAACAATGTCACAAAACTTCATGATCTTTGATTTTAAAAATAATGAGTTTGTGTGGTCCAAAAACCCAACTTTATGAATTACTCGGATAGCTCTTTTTTGCAACAATACTATTGGTTTTAATGTGTTTTTATAAGTACTACCCCAAACCACAGTACAATAATATAAATATGGCAAAATCAGAGAACAGTATAAGATATGTAGAGCTTTGATGTTTAAAATGTGCTTTGCTTTTGCTATTACTGAAATGCTTCTAGAAATTTTCGTAGATATATATTTAATATGAGCTTTCCAAGTAATTCTGTCATCTATAATAACACCAAGGAATTTGATTTCATGCACTCTCTCTATGACAACACCCTCTATCTGAATTGCTTCCTGAGCATTGGAATTACAGTTGCCAAATATCATCATTTTGCTTTTACTCAGATTTAGAGATAATTTATTTTGTTTGAACCACTTATTGACACTTTTGAGTTCCAAGTTAACAATCCGACACAGTTGCTGTAAGTCGTCACCTGATGCAAAAATATTTGTATCGTCAGCAAACAAGATAAATTTAAGTACTTCGTGAAAACATCCAATCCATGCGCGCTCAGCTCTGATGTGAGATCCATCGCGGCATTTTAAAACTGTTTAGTTTCCGTACGAAAAGAAAAGCGAAACCACGCGGTGTTAAACAGTAGCTACTTTTAGAGAGAGAGAGCCCGCGCGCCAGAAATAGAGCAGCGCTGCGTCTTTATTTGAATAATTACAACACATCATGTCTTCGGGCTTCTGGTAGGCTACTTAAACTAGCGTGCATATTAACTATATTCGAGATTTAATTTACAGTGCAATCCCAGCAAAGGTTGTAGGTTTACAAGGCCCACAGAAGATCAGCGCGTGTTTCTGACAGGAGGGGCGTGGCATCATGATGGTGGCTCTCCATCGTGATGTTCGTCATCCATCCCGATGGACGATGATATTGTCCATCGTCCCAACCCTAATCAACAGCTCACATGAAGGCATCTAATCGTTACAACTTGTCCATTTCAAATATTTTATCAGTTATTCTTTAACAGCATTTCATAAAATAAAATAAAATACAAACACTTGGTCGCACCAGCAGTGACCAATTTTATTTTATTTGGTCACTTAACTTATTTCTATCATTACTAGGTTTTGACCCAGCCTTGATTAGTTGCCATTAGCATTAGCATGCTGTTGTTAGCCGCAGCATTTTACGCGGTGATCAAAAATACGTTTGCTGAAGTTAAAACTAACTCAGCAATTGAATTCTCCAGGTTCTGAGTTGGTAAGAGTTGTGTTTTTAAAGCAGTGAGAGCCAAAACTGGTATCGGTTCAGTATCGGATATTGGGAGCCGATACCCAATATCGTATTTTTTCCCAGTAACGGCTCTGATTTCTGACACCAGTATCTTCCTATGTGCTGTTTGCTGGACGTGTACTTGGTTTGTTGCCTTTTCAATCATTTATTTTTATTTATTTTTATTTTATTGTGTCAAAAGTTTTTAAATTTCATTACACGATTAACATGTCAAAATTGGCACAACATTTTTTTCTTTTTTCCTTCCCACCCAGTGAAATGAAAAAAATTCAAATTAAAATAAAATAAAATAAAATAAAAATAAACAATAATAATAATAAAAATAAAAAGATATATATACATATACACACACCTACATACGCACATATATACATACATACAAAGTTAACAGGTGTAAAAAAAAAAAAAAAAACGAAAAAAAAAAAAAAAAAGGCAGCAAAGATATGACAAAAACCAAAACTATGTATGTGTATATATATATATATATATATATACACATATACATGCACATACATACATACATATATATATATATATATATATATATATATATATATATATATATATATATACACATAGATACATATACACACACATATATCCTTGTATATACATACATACATAATGCCTACACACATATACTCATATCCGGTACATACGCATACATACATGCATGCATACAATTTAAATGGCCTCACTAATACCAAAAAAAGGCAGTAGGCCAGACCTGACGTAATCAACTTTCGATTTTCACAGTTTTCTTTTGTTTTTTATTATCTCTATCCTTACTAATTCTGCGGGAACGACCATGATGTAATGGTTACAGCGGTGCTAATGGAAACGACGGCGAGGCCATCAACTTACATTTCGCACACCCACATACTCATACAGGCCGGCATGCACGGGCACACACAGGCATACCCACAGCAGCACACACTAAGAGAAAAAGAGAATAAATGGATATATTTGTGAGCCCTTTTGCTGTGTGTTGCATTAAAAAGCAAGTTTTGAGTGGGCAGCCGTCGAAAGGTTTAGATTTTTGTTTCTTTTTGTTTAGAAGCAAATTGGCCGAGGATGTTATTGTTGCATTTTCCTATTGACATGTAAACAGCCCCTTAAGCTTTCAGCCATTCGGGGTGGGGTTGTCAGTCAAAACCAAAGTTGCCCCAGAGCCTCCTTCTAGCTCTGCCACTGAGACTTTATTTTTAGGCTTGCCTTTCATCTTTGTTGTCTGTCACTGCAGGTGTCCAGAGTCCACACGAGGCTGCTCCCAGTCTGGTCCAGATTAAAGAAGAACCAAAGGAGATTCAAATCAAACAGGAGTCGGTCCAAGCGTTCCCAGTCATTGTCTCTGTGAGGAGTGAGAAAGAAGAGTCTCTGCTTTATGAAACGGTGAAAGAGGAGAACAGAGAGGACAGAGACGGAGCAGAAGCAGAGAATTCCTCTGACACGGACGACTCTGCAGACTGGACTCCTTCAGCTGAAAGTCCCACTCCACAAACAGACACTGAACAGCTGCAGCAGCCGGCTCTTAGGAGCAATGTGAGTGGAGATGGAGGTCCAGATACGGTCCAGATAGGAGAGAAACCATTCAGATGCTCCTTTTGTGGGAGGAGCTTTTCGCGAAATGATCATCTGAAAACACACATGAGGACTCACACAGGAGAGAAACCATTCAGATGCTCTGTTTGTGGAAAGAGTTTTTCATTAAATGGTACTTTGACAAAACACATGAGGACTCACACAGGAGAGAAACCTTTCAGATGTTCTGATTGTGGAAAGAGTTTTTCAGAAAATCGTAATCTGACAGAACACATGAGGATTCACACAGGAGAGAAACCATTCAGATGCTCTGTTTGTGAAAAGAGTTTTTCACGAAATAGTTATCTGATAAACCACATGACGGCTCACACAGGAGAGAAGCTATTCACGTGTTGTGTTTGTGGAAAGAGCTTTTCCCGAAATGATCATCTAAAACACACATGAGGACTCACACAGGAGAGAAACCATTCAGATGTTCTGTTTGTGCAATGAGTTTTTCAGGAAATTATGAACTTAAAACACACATGAGGAATCACACCAGAAATAAATCATTCAGGTGTACTTTTTGTGCAAAGAGTTTTTCACAAAATAATCTGAAAACACACATGAGGACTCACACAGGAGAGAAACCATTCAGATGTTCCGTTTGTGGAAAGAGTTTTTCAGTAAATGATACTCTGACAAAGCACATGAGGACTCACACAGGAGAGAAACCATTCAGATGTTCTGATTGTGGAAAGAGTTTTTCAGAAAATGGTACTCTGACAAAACACATGAGGACTCACACAGGAGAGAAACCCTTCAGGTGTACTTTTTGTGCAAAGAGTTTTAGACACAATGGTAATCTGACACAACACATGAGGACTCACACGGAAGAGAAACCATTCAGATGTTCTGTTTGTGAAAAGAGTTTTTCACGAAATAGTTATCTGATAAACCACATGACGGCTCACACAGGAGAGAAACCATTCACGTGTTGTGTTTGTGGAAAGAGTTTTTCACGAAATGATAATCTAAAAACACACATGAAAACTCACAACGGAGATAAACCATTCAGATGCTGTGTTTGTGGAAAGAGTTTTTCACAAAATGGTAATCTGACAAAACACATGATGAGAATCCATTCAAATGATCAGTTAGTTTGAAGTTATTTCAAATCTAAAGTAGAGGACTTCGAGCTTTTCGGTCTGTTCTGCTCCATTTGAACCCTTTTAGTCTGTCACAGACTAAGAAGTAAAGAAGGAAGTCATGGAGATTCTGCCTTGTAACTTACTTCGTCTGAATGTAACAATAAATGAAATCTAGTATTCCTCAATAACAAGTCTAAACATCCTGAATTGATATAATTAAAAGTGTAGTTAATTATTGATTACTCTCATTCTTCCAAAAAAATAAATGTCAATTATATTTTTGCCAAACAAACTCAATTATATTTGATGTCTATTATTTCTTCAATACATTAACTATTTTCTCCAAAGTAAAAGTAGATCTACCACAGTCCTGTCCACATGTGTCATGACCCACCATGGCTCAGAGGAACTGGGACAAGCATGACTCTACATCAGATGATATGTATAGATATTTTTTCATCCCCTGTTTTCATCAATCGTGTTTGTCTTTTGTTATAGTAATTATAATTTTCCCTATATTTTATGTTTTTACTACATATTTGAGTTTCAGAATATGATCTAACTCGTCAATCATGTAGAAGTCTGAACACAGAATCTCCATGACTTCCTTCTTCACCTGCCGGCCCGTAACAAACTGAAGTGCAATGAGGCATCAGGCTTTTTGTTGAAAATAAAGGACGCATTGTTTTTAGTGTCATGTTACACCCCTCATGGTGTATGACTGGAATCTAACTCTGAATAAAGTCAATTTACATTTACACTGAGAAGGTTGGAAGGGCGACCCCTTGTGTCAAATTGCATCCAACTGTTATGTATCTGTTATTTCCTTATTCGACCACAACACAGGAATGAAACACCCATTCACTGGTTGTGTCATTAAATGATGTACCTCCAAACTACTAATACACATTAATAATTAAGTCATTATTATGTATATGGGCTCCAGTCTGTTCTACTCCATGTGAGCCATTTTTTGTTTGTTTATGTGCATCTCATGTTTTAAACTGCTTTAAAATTAATTAATAAAAGCACCCATTTGTATTTCATGAAATTAAACAACCTACATTTTTCTTACTGCATTTCTTTTGATTGCTTTTGATTGCTGACAACATATTATCCTTACTTTCAAGACATGGGTTTCATTGTTCTTTAAATTTAGGATACATTAATATTTTTGTCAGCTCTGAAAAAAATTCATTGGAACAAACTGACAACACAGCAACAGTGCGAGGGAAAAGATCAGTTTTGTAGGTCTTAGCTTTCAAATGAGGCGTTACACTGGCCTTTTAAGGTGAACACGCACTACACGACTTTTTTGCCCGTGTAGTTTTATGCCCGGCTCTAATTTTCAGTCATGCCGAATCTTCTCGAGTCGTGTAGGCAGTACACAAGTCTTGAAGGCAGTCGCACAGAGTCGGGTCGGGTCGCGTAGTGTGGGAGGGTCACGACTGGACTTGTGTTCGAATCGTGTGTGTGGGCAGCAGTCAGACGTAACTAAACCTCAGTCGCAGGAAATCAAACATGTTTGATTTTTAAGCCCGATTTTGGACGCACAGGAGAAACGTGGGTGATTTTTACTGTCCCCAAATCAGACACACAGAAAGCAGCGACCAATGATAGAGTGAAATAAAGACATAAAAACACAGTAGCGCCTCCTTTTAATTTCTCTGTCAAAACAGTGGACAAACAACTAATTTCATGGCCAAACCAAAGCCTGACGCAAAACAGCACAACTTTATATCATCAAAGTTCATGAGAGCCACCTTTTCCAGCTACATTTCAACCGCAAACAGAGTTTAACGGCGGCACTTACTGAGTTTGGACACAAGCTTTCCAGCTACTTTTCTCCGTTAGCTTCTCTCCGCTTTCTCCGCTCTCCGCTGTCTCCTCTGCTGTCTCCTCCGTCTCGTGGCTGGTGGTCCATCTCCTTTTCTTATAAAATCCAAAGAAATACATCCCGCATCTTCGTGTTGCCGATGTTTATCTCCATTTTGACACAAGTAGCCTAGTTCAAGGCTCATAGTAGTAGGAGCAGCGGCAGCATTGAACTGCGTTGTTGTGACAGCGATCACATGACACTGTTGACCAATCGGGAAGCGCACGTTCCCCACGTTCACAAAGGCCTGTATTTTCTGATCTGGTGTCAGTTTTTGAAGCTGGAGGAGAAATGAAGCCGTAGAGAGGACAGACGCGTTGGGTTACAGACTCACCTTAGTGTGTTCGCTATTATGATTCTCAGTCATTATGTGTGAACCCAAGACGTTCTATCCATCCATCCATTTTCTTCCGCTTTATCCGGGGCCGGGTCGCGGGGGCAGCAGTCTCAGCAGAGATGCCCAGATGTCCCGATCCACGCACACCTCCTCCAGCTGTTCTGGGGGGACCCCGAGGCGACACCAGGCCAGCTTGGAGACATAGTCCCACCAGCGTGTTCTGGGCCTTCCACGAGGCCTTCTCCCAATAGAACATGCCTGGAGTACCTCCCGAGGGAGGCGACCAGGAGGCATCCGGAACAGATGCCCTAGCCACCTCAGCTGGCTCCTTTCGACTTGAAGGAGCAGCGACTCTACTCCGAGCTCCTCCCGGGTAACTGAGCTTCTCACCTGATCTCGAAGGGTGCGCCGCCCAGCCACCCTGCGAAGGAAACTCATTTCATCCGCTTGTATTCGCGATCTTGTCCTTTCGGTCATTACCCAAATCTCATGACCATAGTTGAGGGTGGGTACGTAGATCGATCGGTAAACACGACCAACACGTACCGGGAACAGGTCTGACTTACTGCCAGCAATGCGAACCAAGCTCCTGCTGCGGTCATACAAGGAACGGACAGCCCTTAGCAGAGGGCCCCGGACCCCATACTCCCGGAGTACCCCCACAGGGCACGCTTTCTCCAGATCCACAACATGTGAACTGGTTGGGGCGAACTCCCATGAGCCCTCGAGAAGGGTATAGAGCTGGTCCAGTGTTCCACGACCAGGACGAAAACCGCATTGTTCCTCCTGGATTCGAGATTCCACTATTGGCCGGATCCTCCTCTCCAACACCCTGGAATAGACCTTGCCGGGAAGGCTGAGGAGTGTGATCCCTCTGTAATTGGAGCACACCCTCCGATCCGCCTTCTTAAAGAGAGGGACCACCACCCTGGTCTGCCAATCCAGGGCCCTGACCGCCACGCGATGTTGCAGAGACGTGTCAGCCAAGACAGTCCTACAACATCCAGAGACTTAAGGTACTTAGGGCGAATCTCATCCACCCCGGAGCCTTGCCACCGAGGAGCTTTCTAACCACCTCGGTGACTTCAGCTTGGGTAATGGGCGAGCCCCCCTCCGAGTCCCCAGCCTCTGCTTCCTCATCGGAAGACGTGACTGTGGGATTGGGGAGATCCACGAAGTACTCCTTCCACCGCCCAACAACATCCCAACACAACATCTCTGCGACCGCACGAGCTGCAGCAAGCGTGCTGTATGGAAAGACGGTGGCCTGTTCCTTTCACACTGGAAAAATTATTTAGTGTATGCTAACCTTTAGCCTGGGAACCAGACTTACCACTGTAGCAGCGATTGAGTCTGGGCACCGCAGCATCAGTTCAATTTCCCACAGCGGCACATACGCAGGCAAACAGGAAACCAATCAGTGAAGGGCGGGTGTCTGCCGTTGATGCTGTGTTATTAGCAGGTTTGCTTTGCAGAAGGTCCCGGGTTCGATTCCCACCTGGACGGGGCCTTTCTGTGTGGAGTTTGCATGTTCTCCCCGTGTCTGCGTAGGTTTCCTCCAGGTACTCCGGTTTCCCCTTCCACTAAAAACATGTTCAATAGGCCAGGATGAATGAGGGTGTGTTTGAGAGTGCACATGGGGGGCGACGGATGGAAATTAGCCAAAGGCTACAATCCGGTGTGGCTTGTTCATTAACTTGCACTGTCCCTACCAAATAAACCAATAAATAAATAAATAAAATAAAAAATAATATTCGTGCAGGATTATGAATCACGAAACTCACCTATTGTCGATGTGTTTTTTGGTCATTTACCGCAGATTGGAGACACGCTCTTTCTCTCTCTCATGCGGCGTTCGTACATTGGTAGGGCACTTCACGTTTTGTTTGTGAACAAAACGTGACAGAAATAACCAAATCTGATTGCACGGGCACATTTTGAGTTTTCTGATGCCGCCAACGGGGCGAGGGTTCCAGACTGATCCCCCTCTGTTTAAAAAAAAATATTGAGGTGAATCATTCTGACCTCACCAGGCTACTAGCCTGTAGCTCTCCAATCGGTAAGCTTTTAGATTTGGATAAAGCTGAACTGGAGAAAATGCACGACAGGGGTATGTGGTTAAGAGAGCTTTGATGTCTTCATAAACTACAGGTCAAGGTCAGGTTTATTGAAAAAGCAAATTTACAAAACGGTCACCTCTGCCCTAAAGCGCTGTTCAGGCTCAGAGTGCACAGTACAGCAAATACTGGCTTTCGTTAAAGAGAACCAGATTAAACACAATATATGAAACAATAAGAGAAATACTGTGGGGAAAGCTTTGCTGTCTTCACAAACTGTAATGTTCTGCCTTCTGTTATTCAAGAAGTCACTCATGAACATTTGTGCTTCTAGCTTCTGTGAGTTGCAAGCTATTTATTATTGGAAACATGCACAACGTGGTCTCTCTCACAACAGTGTATCTACTTATTCATGTTGACAACACACAGTCAAGGCTATACTGCCACCTTGTGGTTACTCAATAGTATGCCTATCATTACATAAACTACACGTAAGGTCAGGTTTATTGAAAAAGCAAATTTACAAAACGGTCACCTCTGCCCAAAAGCGCTGTTCAGGCTCAGCGTGCACAGTACACCAAATACTGGCTTTCTTTAATGAGAACCAGAATGAACACAATATATGAAACAATAAGAGTAAAACTGTGTAAAAAAAAGAAAGAAAAGAAAACAATAAAATATGAGAAATGTTCAACTCATCTTATGTTAAAACCCTCTGCAAAAAGATGTGTCTTTAACAGTTTTGTAGCTCTCAATGGAACTGTCTGACATTCAGAGGGAGGGAGTTCCACAGTTTAGGGCCTGCTCCTGCAAAAGCTCCATCTCCCTTACTTTTGAAATTAGATCTTGAACGGACTAAACACCTTCTTCTCGCGTATTTCAATACAGGCATAATTCAGCATGTTTTATTAGGGATAAAAGACAGAAACAAGCCGTTGTAGTTAGAACAAGTATATCTTTGTGAAGTCATGTTTGAAGAGAATGAGAACCGAAGTCCTAACCCTGAGCACTAGGGGGCAGTAGTGAGTCAGACCGGAAGTGAGCGCTGTGTTGTGCTGCTGTGTTAGCGTTAGCTCTGAACAGAAGTGAGCCACTCTTTTCCCCAAAGCTTCGCCTTAAAGCGGACAGAGCGCAGTGAAACATGGCAGAAGTGAAGCTGAAGGAGGAGCAGGAGCTGTGGGAGCCCGCGGAGGTGGAAAACAGGTGAGTTTAGAGCCAAGACAGGACTCTCTCAGCTACAACAACACGAGGCCTTTGTGTCTTTATCAGGGACACACGGACTCCACACAAACTGGGACCAGCTCCGTCTGAACCGCTGACAAACTGTTTTATTTCATCATCTCGAATTGATGCATCTTTATCACGTGTTTCTTGTTGAGTCCGTAACATGTTGCATTTTGTTTATTACTACTTGGCGCAAAAATGAAGACGGCATTCATCAATTTCAAATACTTATCTAGTTAACCTCTTAATCCCCACCTGAACAAAGCACATTTTCTCCAGTTTGGCTTTACCCAAATCTAAAAGCTTCTTGAAAAAAGCGGCAAAAAAGTGAATAAAGTGTGACGTATACACAACAAAAAAAACAATGAAAAAAATAACAAAGCAGCAAAAAGAGTGGCAAAAACGTGATGAAAAAACACACAAAAAAACCTACGTAAACAACATAAAAGCGACATGAAGAGAAAAGACAGGACAAAAACGCTTAAAAAATATGACAAAACAGTTAAAGTCAGGTTTTTTTCAAATGAAGACACTGTTGCTCTCCAGTCAAGTCGCTTTTTAGATTTGGGCAAAGCTGAACTGGAGAAAAGGCGGGAGGTAAGAGGTTAAAGTGCAAAGCGATTGTAATACAGAGTAGGGCTGAACGATTAATTGTATTTGCAATTTTATCGTGATATTACACAACGCGATTTCGTAATCGCAGGGAACGCGATTTTGGAAGTGAATGAAGCAGTGAGATATGGCAGCAAAGTCCGCCCCGCGGCGTGCTTTTGTTTACGTCTCAGTCTAGTTAAGGTGCGTGGTAGATTGTGGATGTACAGTGAAAATATCAGCGTTTATCATGCAGCCACCGCGAAGGACTATTGCTTTCTTCTCGTTAGCATTGTGTTAGCGGCAGCGCTCATCACGCCATTCTCTCGCTGCTACTACACGCTCTGATGATCAGAGGATTCACACGCCTCTGACTCCACAGAGATATAGCCAGGTGAGCCTGTGCTGCTTGTAAAGAGTAAAGAGTCGTTTGTGGCTCAGTTTAGGAGGCTTGGGAATGTTGTGGATAAAGAACTTATCTCAAAAGCATAATGACGGTTCATGACCATAACGTATCCGCGGAGGCGATGTGCCTTTATTTACCTTTGCATCTACCGCATATGCGCTCCGTAGGTAGTACAGACGCTAGATATAAACACTAAACTGCTGTATGAAAAGTATTGGAAACTACGATCTGAAGCAGGAGTCCGTGTCATGTCTTTACTGAGTAAATGTGCTGTTTAAGCTGAAATGTCACTAAATGGCTGCGAGTCAAGAGAAAGTAAACGTGTCTGTGTTTGGCACCTCATGTCCCCGTGTCCTTGCGTCAATGTTCTTCTCTTCATATTGTCCAAAGTTACATCCCAAAACCAAAATGCTGCTCCTAATTCCACTGTGTTTTGGCGTGTGCTCCATCTGGCCTCTCCGTGTCCATCAATAACACGCATCTGAAGCAGCTACGAGTAGCAGCTCAGACCGGGATTTGATTGGCCGAAATAATAAATAATCAATAGTTTATTTTGTATTAATTGGAAGTTTGATTTCCTAAAACGTTTCCAACCAGTTAAAGCAGACGTTTGTTCTTACTTTTCCTGCACTTTAGTTTGTGTGATGTTACTGACTGGATCAGTGAGTTTTATCCTTTTATTTTTATTTTTATATATCTATATAATTTATCTTTAATTTATAGACTGTACTGTTAAGTTCAGACAGTTTAAGAAGTGCAGTCCACATGTTCATACATTTTGAACAGGTCAAGCAACAATTTTGTTTGCTTTATTGTTGGAATTTTCACTTCAAATTAATCTAATAGTTTATTATGAAACAGCTGATGTATTGCTTGTGTTAGGTGAAAAATACATGAGAAGAGGACTTTGCAACAATAATCGCATATTTAATCGCAATCGCAATATTGAAGAAAAAAATCGCAATTAGATTATTTTCCAAAATCGTTCAGCCTAATACAGAGCCAGATACCGTTATAACGAGTCTGCAATGTTAATTCCTGATAAAAATACGTATGAAGAATTTTGCCATAACGTAGTATTACTAAATTATTTTCAAGTCCAGATCCGGTCTCACTTATTTTACACTACCTTGATGCGCTGAATCTACGAATAATCTACTGTGTAATAGCATGTGTTTGAATGTAGTACACATACACATGTGTGTTAGTAGTTGGTAATAGGGCTGAAAGCTATATCGTTATATCGATATCGAGATATGAACATTCAAAATAAACGTTACGATTTTCATCAATAAACTGCACTCTTTTGTATTAAGATGTTTTTATTTTCTGAAAATGCTTTGTTTTCACTAACCCGTATTATATCGTATCGATATCGAGATATCTGGCATGAATATCGAGATATTAAATGTTGTCCATTTCTTTCAGCCCTATTTGGTACATAATGTAATTAGGCATAGGATCGTTTGCAGATATAAAGCCACACTCCAACCATGCTCCCAAATGTTTGCCTTTGTGATCTAAACATAGAATTACTCACATGTTTGCAACTGTTACTGCAAGCGTACATGCTTCGGTCCACCTAGCCTTCTCGTGTGACCTTAAAAAAAGTTTGCATAATTGCTTCATTGTTTTCACGAACGCTGTCTGTCAGCGACAGCCAGGCTGAAAGAAGTAGCTGTTCAGGGTTCGGTAACCCGCAGCCTCCATGTAGTGGCTCCCTTTGTCCCCTGGCATGACCAAGAAAAACTGTCTGTTCTAAAATATCTTTTTTGGGTCTAGCGCCAACCTGCACCAGCCCAGCCTGTATATTGTGCTTGTGCGCCGCTTTCATTGAATGAGCCAGTGTATTTACGCAACTGTAGTCTCTTTATGAATAAATGGATCATTCAGGCCCACCTTCATGTACCCATAGGCCCCGGGGCTTAAACAGAATTGTAGGCCCCCCCTCAGTGCAAATCCTAACCCTAACCTATAACCCTAACCCTAAATCCTACAAAAACCCTAACTCGGCTACTACATGTATCAAAAATAAATGTTAAATGACATTTTGCTTTGTGTATCAAAATCTCAATTTTGATACAATGCAAAATACAAAAACAGTACAACTCAACTAAAACAGACTCTTTTCCAAACAGCAATAGCAGAGCCACTCTCTATACATTCTCACCATTTATGAGTTTGCTCATGAAATAGATTTTGGAAAAAAAACGTTTCTGGCTTTTGAATTGGCGTTCTGAAGCAGAGACATCAGTGCCCTTGCTTTGGCAGCGTTCTGGTCCCATGTTGGCCCAATATGCACGTACCTTTTCTGCCACAATGGCAGGCTCTCCCCATCGAACAGGGTCTATGTTAAAAGGGTCCACGTTCGAGTCCTCTTCCCTCCGCCTCCTGCAGCGGGAGGAGTGTCTGCTTCAGCGGCGCTTTTTTCCTTCTCTGCTCCTAACTGATCCGTGCTCCCCCGCCCCGACTCGTCTGGGCTGGGGTTGACTATACGGGGAAGGCAGTGACACCTCCTCCAGCGGCTCCTCCTCACCGGATGGAGAGCCCACAATCCCTCTCCGCTCTCGCTGTCGGCTGCGCCTCCAGTGTCAGAGGGACTGGCTGCAGCGGCTGCGGGTGCTTGTTCGCCGCTGCGCCGGTTCCACCTCTGGTTGAGCTTCTTGTTTTAAAAAAGCCCGTTAGCTTCGGCATATGGCTCATCAGCTCTTTCTCATGCCGCTCTTTCTCTTCTGTTCACCGCTCTCAAACTTTTCTTTCCCGACATTTCTGTTTCTTACAACGAGTCGCCATCAAGTCATATTATGAGTGAATAGATGCGTTACGTACATGAGTTACGTCTTTCTCTGCGCTTGGATTGGCTAGAATTTGTCATAGTGTCAATGTGATGCTATGACAAATTATAGCCAATTGGTCAGTTGATACCGCAGTATGTGATTGACAGGTAAAACAAACAAATTGCAATATAATATGGAACTCACTTATATCTGATAGGTCCTCTGGGACAGATAGGGCGGGCCTACTCCAGGGCGAGCCTTCTCCAGATACACACATAGCAGCGCCGCGCAATCATCACATACGGATAGTCATGCCGCAAAGTGAAGATTGACATGAAAATCAACGAATGAACTTTTTTTTTTTTCTTTAATTCTGATAGGCCCTTGACTATGGTAGGCCCCTGGGCTCCAGCCCTGCTAGCCCGTTGGATAAGGCGGGCCTGGGATCATTCATAAACTTATTGGGACTGGAGGCATCTCTCGAATGACACTCAAATCGATGTCAGGAGGAGAAGCAGCACAAACTTCACTCCAACCCATTCGCCATCTCGTGCAGCGCTGAAAGCGAATCATCGCCGCTCTCGCATAATACAAAACGTAAAGACAACACCAAGAAAAAGTTAATTTTGAGCCGTGGCTCCAACTCTCAATAAAATTAAACTTAAAAGTCAAATAAAACCTCCATTATCATAAAAAAGTGCTTAGTCAATTTATAGTCTCTTTTTTTTCCCGATTTGTTTCCAAACTTTCGGACACTCTGTTATTTCCTTATTCGACCACAAGAGGTCAGTAGCGCAACACAGGTATAACATAACCATTCAGTGGTTATTAAATTATGAACCTCCAAACATTATTATTAGAGTTAAACATTATATCCAAGCTATTATAACCAGCCCATAAATAAACTAATTACAAGAATTTGTCGTCATCAGTAATAAAGTTTGATTATACATTTTTTACTGGGAGAAACAAACTTGGTTTAGATTATGTGGGCATAGTCGTTAATACCTTTTGTTCTTTTACAGAACGATCAAAGAGGAGCCAGACTGTGGAGGTAAGAAATCCAAACTTAAAAATGCATTTGTTTGTTTATTGCCACTGCCCTGATCTGAACCCTGATTGGCTAAGTCACAATCACAAAATCTCATGTTTATAGATTTCTCACGTTTACTGTATTTTAAGTCAAATTAAAGTCTGTAAACAAACGTGATGTTTTACTTTTACTTTAGAATGCACCAGAGTTCCTTCAGAAAGCCACAACATCCAAAGGTTTTCAGGAAGTTGAAACAGGTTTAAACTAGATCCAGCTTTTCTGCTTCCGATACTGATACCGATACTGGGGGTTTAAATCTGCCGATATCTGATATTAACCGATACCAAGAGATTTTTCTTAAACGTGGCTTTCTTTGAGTGAAAAACTGAGTGATGCTCTTATTTTTATTATGAGATCAATAGAGATCAAGTGTTTTCTTTTCATAATGTTGCAGATTAATTAGCGCTGGGCAATATATTGATATTTAAGATATATCGAAATATGTTTAACTGAGATATGGAATTGGACCATAACGCTTATATCGATATAGTTCAAATTAAGCACTGTAATACTTATTGCATAGGCTATTTTTATTTGAGATATTTTTTTTATTTAAATGTGCAACTTATGGAGCTTTGTTATACAGTGTTTTTGTTTACAGTTTATAGTGAGTTTTCAATTAAACTACGCATATTTGGCTTTGACTCTGACTTTCCACTTTGTTGAAAAATATATTGGGATATATATCGTATATCAATATTAAACCTAAATATATCGGGATATGACTTTTGGTCCATATTGCCCAGCCCGAAGATCAATTATATCTATTAATAAGCGAATGGAAAATCATTTAACAAGAATCACTGGATTCTTGACACTACCCGTGGGACAGGCTATTTTACATTAACGGCTCACATGAAGGCATCTAATCGTTACAACTTGTCCATTTCAAATATTGTATATGTTATTCTTTAACAGCATTTCATAAAATAAAATAAAATACAAACACTTGGTCACACCAGCAGTGACTGATTTTATTTTATTTGGCCACTTAATGTATTTCTGTCATTACTAGGTTTTGACCCAGCCTTGATTAGTTGCCGTTAGCATTAGCATGCTGTTGTTAGCCTCAGCATTTTGCACAGCGATCAAAAATACGTTTGCTGAAGTTAAAACTAACTCAGCAATTGAATTCTCCAGGTTCTGCCCTTTAATTTGTAAAGTTGTGTTTTAAAGCAGTGAGAGCCAAAACTGGTATCGGTTCAGTATCGGATATTGGGAGCCGATACCCAATATCTTATTTTTCCCAGTATCGGCTCCGATATCTGATACCAGTATCGGATCGGTGCATCCCAAGTTTAAACTGTCTTCCTTTGTGCTGTTTGCTGGACGTGTACTTGGTTTGTTGCCTTCTCATAATTTTTGTTTAGAAGCAGATTGGCCGAAGATGTTATTGTTCTGTGTTCCTATTGACATGTAAACAGACCCTTAAGCTTTCAGCCATTCGGGGTGGGGTTGTCAGTCAAAGCCAGTGTTGCCCAGGGCCTCCTTCTAGCTCTACCACTGAGAGGCTTTATTTTTAGGCTTGTCTTTTATCTTTGTTGTCTGTCTCTGCAGGTGTTCAGAGTCCACATGAGGCTGCTCCCAGTCTGGTCCAGATTAAAGAGGAACAAAAGGAGATTCAAATCAAACAGGAGTCGAACCAAGCTTTCCCAGTCATTGTCTCTGTGAGGAGTGAGAAAGAAGAGTCTCTGCTTCATGAAACAGTGAAAGAGCAGAACAGAGAGGACAGAGACGAAGCAGAAGCAGATAATTCCTCTGACACTGACGATTCTGCAAACTTGACTCCTTCAACTGAAAGTCCCACTCCACAAACACACACTGAACAGCTGCAGGATCCAGCTCTTGGGAACAATGTGAGTGGAGATGGAGGTCCAGATACGGTCCAGACAGGAGAGAATCTACTCAGGTGTACAGTTTGTGGAAGGAGCTTTTTGCGAAATGATCATCTGAAGAGACACATGAGGACTCACACAGAAGAGACACGATTCAGATGTTCTGTTTGTGGAAAGAGTTTTTCAGATAATGGTACCCTAAAAAAACACATGAGGACTCACACCAGATATAAATCATTCAGGTGTACTGTCTGTGCAATGAGCTTTTCACAAAGAAATAAACTGAAAAAGCACATGAGGACTCACACAGGAGAGAAACCATTCAGATGTTGCGTTTGTGGAAAGTGTTTTTCAGAAAATGGTATTCTGACAAAGCACATGAGGACTCACACAGGAGAGAAACCATTCAGATGTTCTGTCTGTGCAGTGAGTTTTTCACAAAATTATAATCTGAAAAAACACATGAGGACTCACACAGGAGAGAAACCATTCAGATGTTCCGTTTGTGGAAAGAGTTTTTCAGAAAGTGGTACTCTGACAAGGCACATGAGGACGCACACAGGAGAGAAACCATTCAGATGTACTGATTGTGGAAAGGGTTTTTCAGAAAATCGTAATCTGAGACACCACATGAGGATTCACACAGGAGAGAAACCCTTCAAGTGTACTTTTTGTGCAATGAGTTTTAGACACAATGGTATTCTGACACAACACATGAAGACCACACAGGAGAGAAACTATTCAGATGCTCTCTTTGTGGAAAGAGTTTTTCAGAAAATGGTACCCTAAAACTACACATGAGGACTCACACCAGAAATAAATCATTCAGGTGTACGGTCTGTGCAGTGAGCTTTTCAGAAAGTAATAAGCTGAAAAGACACATGAGGACTCACCCAGGAGAGAAACCATTCAGATGCTCCGTTTGTGGAAAGAGTTTTTCAGCAAATGGTACCCTAAAAATACACATGAGGACTCACACCAGAAATAAATCATTCAGGTGTACTGTCTGTGCTGTGAGCTTTTCAGAAAGTAATAAGCTGAAAAGACACATGAGGACTCACACAGGAGAGAAACCATTCAGATGCTCTGTTTGTGCAATGAGTTTTTCACGAAATGATGACCTTAAATCACACATGAGGACTCACACAGGAGATAAACCATTCAGATGTTCTGTCTGTGCAATGAGCTTTTCACATAGTAGTACGATTAAAATACACATGAGGACTCACACAGGAGAGAAACCATTCAGATGCTCAGTTTGTGGAAAGAGTTTTTCAGAAAATGGTTCTCTGAAAAAGCACATGAGGACTCACACAGGAGAGAAACCATTCAGATGCTCCGTTTGTGGAAAGAGTTTTTCAGAAAATGGTACTCTCAAAAGGCACATGAGGATTCACACAGGAGAGAAACCCTTCAGGTGTACTCTTTGTGCAATGAGTTTTAGACACAATGGTAATCTGACACAACACATGAGTACTCACACAGGAGATAAACCATTCAGATGCTCTGTTTGTGGAAAGAGTTTTTCACAAAATGGTAATCTGACAAAACACATAAAGAGAATCCATTCAAATGATCAGTTAGTTTGAAGTTATTTCAAATCTAAAGCAGAGGTCTTCGAGCTTTTCAGTCTGTTCTACTCCATCTGAACCCTTTTAGTCTGTCACAGACCAAGAAGTAAAGAAGGAAGTCATGGAGAGTCTTACTTGGAACTTACTTCTGCTGAATGTAAGAATAAATTAAATTCTAGTATTCCTCAATAAAACGTGTAAAAATCCTGAATTGATATAATTAACATTGTAGTTAATTATTGATTACTCTCATTCTACCAAAATAAATGTGTCTATTATATTTCTACCAAAAAACAAACTCAATTATATTTGATGTGAATTATTTCTTCAATACAGTAACTATTTTCTACAAAGTAAAAGTAGATCTACCACAGTCCTGTCCACATATGTCATGACTCACCATGGCTCAGAGGAACTGGGACAAGCATGACTCTACACCAGATGATATGTATAGATATTTTTCCTCTATTTTGACACATTGTATTTAGTGTCATGTTACATGCTAATTAAGTCATTATTATGTTCATGGGCTCACTCTTCCAGTCTGTTCTACTCCATCTTAGCCCGTTTTTTTTTGTTTTTGTTTGTTTATGTGCATCTCATGTTTTAAACTGCTGTAAAATTAATTAATAAAAGCACCCATTTGAATTACATGAAATTAAACAACCTGCATTTTTCTTACTGCATTTCTTTTGATTAAAAAACGCTGACAACATGATATTATCCTTACTTTCAAGACATGGGTTTCATTGTTCTTTAAATTTAGGATACATTAGTATTTTTGTCTGTTCTGAAAAAATTTCATTGGAAGAAACTGACAACACGGCAACAGTGCGAGGGAAAAGATCACTTTAGATCAGTTTTGTAGGTCTTAAGTTTCAAATGAGGCGTTATACTGGCCTGTTAAGGTCAGCACACACTACACGACTCTTTTGCCCGTGTAGTTTTATGTCCGGCTCTAATTTTCAGTCACGCCAAGTCTTCTTGAGTCGTGTCTAGTCGACGGCAGTCGCCAGAGCCGGTTTTTCCTATACGCAAACTACGCAAGTTGCATAGGGCCCTCGCAGTCGCAAGGGCCCTGCATCTCGGTCAAACTATGGTGTTGTTTCACTGATTAATCAGTGTGCGTTGTCATGAGGAGAGGCTCTCTGACAGCGCTCACTCACTCTCCGCCTACTTTGCCACATATAATACCAAAACGCAGCAGTCTGCTGAAGTGGATGAGAAGGAGAGACCCCTTTTACTGCTCACGCTGGAGATGTACACACACAAGCTACTCTTAACTGTGGATTAATGCCGGGGACTACGAAGACGAGATACGTCGCTTCAATGGAGGGTGATTTGGTAGCTATTAACGCGTCACTGAATGTATTGGCCGAAGAAGTGAAGAAAATTTCAGTGCAACAACAAACTATAATGGACTTGACGCGGGAAGTGAGAGATCTTAAGATACATAACGATGAAAAGGACAAAAAAAAATGGCTTTGGAAAATCGCTTCGCGGACCTGGAACAATACACTCGCCAGAACGACCTAATCATACCAGGCCTGGTGGTAAAGCCGCGTACCTACGCCAGAGCCACTGCGGCAGGAGGAAGCGGAGAGCTGAGCGACGAGGAGCAGGACACGGTCAAGCAACAGGTGATTAAATTCATGGATAGTCAAGGGATAACACTCAATAGCAAGGACATTGAAGCTTGTCACCCGTTGCCACATAAAAATAAATCACTCAAATCAGCAGTACTTCTGCGATTCATAAACAGGAAAAATAAGAATGCCTTACTCAAGCAAGGAAGACACTTAAAAGGAACAAACATATATATTAATGAACACCTAACTACAAGGAATTATGACATCGCCAAACAAGCACGTCTACTACATAAACAAAGTAAGATGCAATGAACTTGGACCTCCAATCTCCAGGTCTTCATTAAGTTAAGTGGAACTCCGGAGGAGGTGAATGTTCTTTGGGTGAAGGAGGAAAATGAGCTAGACAAGTACAAGTGACAAAGGTAAACACACCTAATCATTCGACATGACAGACACTACCTTCTCTGACTCTTCCTCAGCTGATAATGACATACGTTTCACTCAGGAGACTGAACTTGAAATATTTTCATTCAAAACAAACAGTGACGTCTCTCAACATAAAAACATGAATGTTCACTCCTTCTTTCTCACGGCAACGAATTAAAATGAAATAATTAAAATAGTTCAAGCTTTCAAGAATAAAAAAATCTACTGATTGGAACGACTTTGACATGAACATGATCAAAAAAATTAATACATAACATATCTATGCCTTTAACACATATATGCAACCTATCCTTTTCAACTGTTGAATTCCCTGACCTCATGAAGATTGCCAAGGTCGTTCCAACTTATAAAAGTGGGGATAATCGTCAGTTTACAAATTATAAACCAATCTCTATACTTCCTCAACTATCCAAGATTCTGGCAAAAACTTGTTGCTGTCCGCCTGGACAGCTTTTTGAATAAACATAACTTACTCAATGACTGTCAGTATGGGTTCAGAAACAATAGGTCAACTGCACATGCATTAATCAATCTAAGCGAAAAAGTCACAAACAATATTGACAATAAGCTGTATTCTTTGGGTATATTCATAGACCTCCAGAAAGCCTTTGACACGATAGATCATGAAATACTTTTAAATAAACAAAATAATAATGGGATCAGAGGGATTGCTAACAATTGGTTGAAGTCATACTTGACTGACAGAAAGCAGTACGTACAAATTAATGAACATGTATCAGAACGCAGGAACATAGTATGCGGAGTCCTCCAGGGGTCAATATTAGGACCTAAATTGTTTTTGTTGCATATAAATGATCTGTGTGAAGTCTCAACTATCGCTTAACATTTCAAAAACTGAAATGATTCTATTTGGTAAACGGAATAGTGACGTTCAGATTCAAATCGATATTGACAATGCTCGAATTGAACAAGTAAAGGAAAATACATTTCTGGGTGTGATCTTCAGTCATAAGGTTAGCTGGAGACCACAAATAGATAACATTCGTGGGAAAATGGCGAAAAATGTGGCCATAATGGGCAAGTGTAGATTTTTGTCCGGACCATAAGGCTCTTTTTACCCTGTACTGTTCCTTAATCCTACCGTACATACATTATTGCTCAGAGGTCATTTACTGGTTTTATATAGACTACAAAAGAAGGCTATTCGAATTGTTCACAATGTCAGATATAGGGACCATACAAATATATTGTTCTTAAAATCTAACTCCATGAAACTTGATGACCTCATAAAATATAATACTTTGTTATGTAGGGGATAATGTATAGAACGCCGGTCATTATCGGGAAAATAAGTACCGACAGGGCGACCTGGTTTCGCCCTGAAGGTACTTATTTTCCCGATAATGACCGGCGTTCTATACATTATCCCGCTTATTATACGGCTATTTGCCAACTGTACACACACAAATAAACTTCATACACTTTTATGAAGGCAGAATGGTTTATTTAATGATTTCCGCGGCAAATAGTTCCCAAAGTTTACGCGTTGCTTGGCAACGTTTGTTGATTCCAGGCAGTGTGGTGAGGCTGGTAGCAGCATGGCTAGCTACTTATTGCTAGCCTAGCTACTTAGTTTAAGGTGCAGTTGGAGAGGAGGAATGGTGGTGAATCTCTGGGTAAGTTGAAAGACGGACTCCCGTTAACTTCACAAGCGATTCCCCCAACTTCTCTTGCAGGGACGGGGACGAGATAGTGTCTGCCTGTCCGCTACTACTACTCGCGGAGTGATATGAAAGACCTGTATTACAAGCACAAACTCCGTTGCCATTGGCAGCGGTCATTATTTTTTTCAGAGGTCTTCTATCAGAAAATAATGACCGGTAGAACTTTGGGAAATCACATTCAAATCAATGGAGTGTTCTACTTGCATTGTGAAGGGCCGTATAATAAAGATATATAAAGCTGTAAACAACCAGCTTCCTAGTAATATAAACAAATGTTTGGTAAAAGAGTGGGAAGTTACGATTTAAGGGGTACTCATAATCTGAAAGATTACCCTAAAATGTACCCTAAAATTCACTCTATCACCAGGAGAGGTGTAAATCTGTGGAATAATCTAGAGGAACCCTTAAAAGGCGCTGACAGTCTACAACAATTTAAAAAACAGTATAAGAGAAATGTGTTTGAGAAATGTGTTAAAGACATGTGACCTTGTTCATATTTTTCCAATGTCACCAACCCCTAAGTTTAAGTCATTTTGAATTATAGGAACTGAGAGAAATGAACAAACAAAAGATATCAACAATGCTGTAACAGCCTGTTTCCTCTTGTCACTATTAAACGTAATAGAACAAGGGCAGGCGAGAGATGAACCTGTTGGACAGGCCCCCCTTTTCAACGGGTTCATTAATCTTGTCTTTTTAATGCACCACCCAGCATAGGTCTCAGAACTGTCTCACGACAACAACTAGTTAGGGCAGCAGGGTGAGGGCTTGCTGGTGGGGGGCTACTGCCTCTACCAACTGGCCATATACCCTGGCTTTTAAGGCACCTCACTAAACAAGGCAAACAACAAAAATAATAAAACAATCAAAACCAATATTTTCCAGTGGAAATGGGAATGTCAATAATAATGAGTCGTGTTGACTATGTAATACTTATTATAATTAAATCAATAGTCAATTAATAGAATGGTGACTTGTGTTTATAAGTAATGATTGGATATGGTTATTATGTGAATGGGAAAGAGGAATAAGAAAAGAAAAAAGTACAAACTTTAAATAAAAATAAATAAAAATGTTTGTATATATTGGTAAACTGCATACATTTCTATGTTTGTGTTATGTCTTCTTACTTTGGAAGTCTTGTAAATGTGGGCCCATGGCCAATTATTATTGTTGCTTTAACTTTGGATGTTATGTGTGATATTATTTAGTGATTTTCGTTATGTTGCATGTTTTGTAAATATTTTTCTGAGTTGGTTGATGCGGACCCGCCCCCACCGCCGACACTGGTTAGACGCACCTGGGGACGATTCCCAAATCAAGCGTATCAGCAGGAGTGGGCATGAACCGGACATAAAGGAGACGCATGAGAAGAAGGAGCGGGCAAAAAAAGTAACAGAGAAGAAGGACGGAACGGGCTAGGGGAGGGAGCAGCACGGGGGAACGAACAGTGGACGGACCTGAACAGTAGAGAGGAGTAGAAGGAGACTCGAACGCATGTCCGTGTCCACGGTGATCCTGACAGTGGCGGTGACAGCGTGGAGGTGTCGAGTGTCTGAGCCGAGAGGAGCTCTGGGACGGGTATACGACCCACGCATGGTCGACCACAGAGGACGAGGACCAGATGGCACGGACTTACGGCAACCAAGTAAGCGCAATCGGCTGCTTGGACGGAGGGAGACAGACAGGCGACAGATGAAACACCACGACGTGGAGTACACGCAGCGGCAGGGGAAACCTGCCTCCGCTGTGAGTATCACCATTGGAGCGCTGTGATACGTATTGCGACGCAGAGAGTCTTGGGCCTGTGTGGCGTCCGGGTGTAGAACTGTTCCTGGTCTGTGCTGTATGTCCTAGGGGAGAAGACGTTGGAGCAGACCAGGGAGACCCTGGGTCTACGACGCAACACTCGTGGCGTGACCGGTTCTGGACCCCGTCGTTTTGCCGTTTTGCCAATTCCCTTCTTTTACTGACTTTTATTGTTCCTACCTTTTTATATTGATTAGGCCTAGTTTTTAACTATTTTTGATTGTCGTTGTGTTATTGTTGTAATAAATTTGAGTAACTTTTTCTATAATTCTCTGGGTCTCACTGCTCACCCCCGTGATTTCGAACCTCGTAGCCTTGTATTCGGGTCCTAGTCCATAACTAGGTGGCGTTGTCGGCTTCTAAAACATTCACTAATACAACCACCGGCTACATAAACATCCTGTGATTTTCTTTTTGTAAAACATGACATGCTTTTCTTTAACAATGCTGCTATATGCAAGTTAATGCGGACAATTGTAATTGTGTAATTCAGGAATTTGTAAAGTGTTATATTGTATGAAAACATGAAATGTTGTATTACTGTATGCGGAATGTAAAATTAATTTAATATGGGGGTAGGCACTTATAAGATTTCTTGCTTCGGCCTACTCCTTTTGAGTTTTTTTGTTACTTTATTTACTTTTTGCACTTTTGTAATAATGTAAATGTAAATAATCACTCAAATAATCCAATCAATCAATCAATAGTAGCAGGAGCCGCGTCAGCATTGAACTGCGTTGTTGTGACAGTGATCACATGACACATTTGACCAATCCGGAGGCGCACATGTTCCCCACGTTCACAAACAGAGGCTTGTATTTCTGATCTGGTGTCCGTTTTTTAAGCTGGAGGAGAAATGAAGCCATAGAGAGGACAGACGTGTTGTGTTACAGACTCACAGTAGTGTGTTCGCTATTATGATTCTCAGTCATTATGTGTGAACCCCAGACGTTTTTTAAACACACTAAATCCAGTTGTGCAGTGTGGACCCCCCATTCTTTATACAATTGTTTAAAGGAATAAGCCACCGTTTTTCCATACTGAGATATGTTCTTACCTGAGCTTAGACGAGTTGATACGTACCTCTCTGGTCTTTTTGTGTCCCCGTGGAAGAGCGTGGTCGCTTCAAACTTCACCCCTGTTTGGAGCTATAGGAATACGAGGAATATGAGAGAGGCCAAATGCTAACAACATCTTTGGTCATTTTGCGTGACTGAGGGCACGCACAAAGACCAGACAGGTACGTATCAACTCCTCTAAGTGTGGCTGATGTGTAATAGACCCTGGTTCGTTTCTTTAAAGGATTCTCGGGACTCAGGTTACATTTGGAGGAGGCGACCGCACTCAACTCCATTTATTCATCTGGCACATTAAAAAAAATGGCGTTAGCCCCGACAGCAGTCCTGCCCCACATGTACTGTCTACAATGCAAAGCAAGAACATCCATAACGTCAATAACTAATAACATAAATAAAAATAAAACAATATGGTAACTTAAGACATGTTAAATTTACAACAAAGTGGAATATAACGGGCTGATGGCTATCGATCTCACCTCTTCCCATATAAGACTTAACAAAAGGGAAGGAGGAACAGGACGACCCAACTTAAATACGATCCATAGACAGGACATGACACACAAAGGGGCAAACAACCAAAATAAAATACTATTACACAGGACTAAACGATTCAAAGACACTGCCAGGCAGAATGGATCACAATGAGCAAATAATAATTGGGATGAAATAAAATAATTCCCAACTAAACAATAACTTAGCGTGTAACACAACGAATGCCTGACAATGGCGCCTTGACCCAATTTACCAGGATTAACCAGGGTGTTATAACTCCGCTACATAAGCTCAGGTAAGAACATATCTCAGTAGGTAAAAACGGTGGCCTGTTCCTTTAAGACTGGAAAAATTGTGTAGTGTGTGCTGACCTTTAGCCTGGGAACCAGACTTACCGCTGTAGCACTGATTGAGTCTGGCCACCGCAGCGTCAGTTCCATTTCCCACAGCGGCACATACGCAGGCAAACAGGAAACAGAATAAACCGATCAGCGAAGGGCAGGTGTCTGCCGTTGATGCTGTGTTATTAGCAGTTTTGCTTTAATATTCGTGGAGGATTATGAATCACAAACTCACCCACTGTCAATGTGTTTTTTGGTAAATTACCGCAGATTGGAGACACGCTCTTTCTCTCTCTCGTGCGCCATTCGTACATTGGTAGGGGACTTCACGACTTCACAGAAATAAGCTAATCTGATTGCACGGGCTCGTTTTGAGTTTTCTGATGCCGCCAACGGGGGCGAAGGTTCCAGACTGATCCCCTTCTGTTTAAAAAAAATATTGAGGGGAATCATTCTGACCTCACCAGGCTACTAGCCTGTAACTCTCCAATCAGTAAGGTTTTAGATGTGGATAAAGCTGAACTTGAGAACATGCACGACAGGGGTACGTGGTTAAGAGAGCTTTACTACAGGTCAAGGTCAGGTTTATTGAAAAAGCAAATTTACAAAACGGTCACCTCTGCCTAAAAGCGCTGTTCAGGCTCAGAGTGCACAGTACAGCAAATACAGGCTTTCGTTAAAGAAAACCAGATTAAACACAATATATGAAATAATAAGAGAAATACTGTGTAAAAATAATTAAATAAATAAAATAAAAATATGAGAAATGTTCAGCTCATCTTTTGTTAAAACCCTCTGCAACAAGATGTGTCTTTAACAGTTTTGTAGCTCTCAATGGAACTGTCTGACATTCAGAGGGAGGGAGTTCCACAGTTTAGAGCCTGCTCCTGCAAAAGCTCCATCTCCCTTACTTTTGAAATTAGATCTTGGACAGACTAGCAAACACCTCCTTCTCGCATAATTCAATACAGGCATAATTCAGCATGTTTTATTACAGATAAAAGACAGAAACACGCCGTTGTAGTTAGAACAAGTATATCTTTGTGAAGTCATGTTTGAAGAGAATGAGAACCGAAGTCCTAACCTGAGCACTAGGGGGC